>JBAMHW010000010.1:1264199-1276519 GCA_037177495.1 Rhadinocentrus ornatus
CCCCCACCTCACCCGGGACATGGTTGAAGCTCTGCCGGAGATGGGAGTTGAAACTCTTTCTGACAGGGGACTCCGCCCCTCTCTTCACCCGAGTGTCCAGGACATGCGGCCGCAAGTCCGATGATACGACTACGAAGTCGATCAACAAACTGCGGCCTAGAGTGTCCTGGTGCCAGGTGCACATGTGGACCCTCTTATGCCTAAACATAGTGTTCGTTATGGACAATCCATGACGAGCACAGAAGTCCAGCAACAAAACATCACTCGGGTTCAGATCGCCATTCCTCCCAAACACGCCCCTTCAAGTCTCGCTGTCATTGCCCACATGAGCATTGAAGTCCCCCAGCAGAACGATGGAGTCCCCAGAAGGATGACCCACGTCCGGGCAAGGGAAACTCTTGTCCTTGCTCTTTCATCCTAGGGGTGTTTTTATGCCGCACTTCGTCTGGTCCCTCCCCTAGACACCTGTTTGCCATGGGTGACCCTACCATGGCATGAAGCCCTTGACAACATAGCCACTAGGATCGTCAGGACACACAAACTCCTCTACCACGATAAAGTCCTCAGGGATGAGTATTTGAGTCCTTATCTTAATCTTTTTTTTTTTTTTTTTTTATAAATTTTGGGATCCTGAGGGAATATTTCATTTGTGCCCATCCTTTACCACATGTGATCTTAGTTGGACCAGAGGGTTTATGTGAAGGTTAGTCTCTTGAGGCCATTTACCCTCGTGGGCCGGTTACATTTAGTATGCTTTCTCTGGGTTTTGTTTACAAGTGGGGATACAGCACAGCAGATAATTGACCTGTAACTACTGCAGCATGTTGTGCTGAAGAGATTACTGATAATCAGAATCGGTCGTTGCAGACTTACCGATAGAGTCCCCTTGCAGCACCCAGACACATACGAACTTTCATTGGCCAAGACAGTTTGCAAGAAGAGCTCAAAACATCGCGAAGAGTTCCCTTTTCGCAGTATTCCTGGATGATGAGGTACTGTGGATTCTGGGCTATAGACAATCAGAATGATACATCATATTTCTAAAGTTAAGAATATCTGGCAGTACCTGTGTGACATACATGAAGTTGACTACTCACTGTCCTTATCCAGGATGCAAATGCCAAACATTCGCAGGATGTTGGGTGACTCAAACTCCTTCAAGGTGCCAACTTCCTTGTTGAAAATATCCTCCAAATTCCTGTATATGGAGAAAATGTTTACATTGACAATCTATTTGTGACAGAACCAATCTGTCACAAACTAATCCATATGCAAATCTGTAACTGTATTTATTTATTTATGTATGTGTGTTGAGTGTGGGGGGTACTGTTTTAAATTATCATTTTAAATAAGACATTAGTAATTCTATCCATTTTCATTTGGCATTGGGCTCAGCTATGGTACATACTTTAAGTGGGTGTTGGAGGGAACTTTGTATTTCTTGATGGCCACTGTGAACCCACAATAATTTCCTTTGAAGACCTCTGAGGTTGGTGTGGTCAAAATGGGCTTTTTGGGAAATTCTGGGATATAACTCAGTTCCTCTGGTTTAATCTTTCGGATTTCGTTACGAGGGTTTTCTTTCTCAGCCACTGTAAAGAAAGGAAGGCAAGAAGGAAGGAAATTTTATTTATAGACCACCTTTCGCAGATAAATGACAAAGTGCTTTAAAATAGGAATAACAAAAAGGCATTATAAGGCAGAAGACACGTAAGAACACATACACACAGTTTAACACTAAAACCCTCTGACCGGTAAAACACGTAATGTTTTCGTGGTTCAGCAGTGCACATCTGCGTGGCAGCTTTTATTTTGAAAATACCGGAAGCTTTTACACTGCTCCCGTGTCTGATTTCCTGTCTGCCCCTATCTGAACTACGGAATTTGATGAATTCTGGGTGCGTGATTCGTCGAAAATAGACGTGGGGCGTAAATTTATCAGAGACAAGGCACTTCTGGGATGCTTCTGATATGCACTGCGGCGCACCCTGCGGAAACCTTTTCTATCCACTCTTAAAGACCCTAGTTGAAAAGCTAAACAGCCTGATGTTATTTACCTTATGCAATTGACGGCATGTCATTTAAGACTGTACATGGTCGCACGCTCACAATTCTCTTCCGCCCCAATGTGCAAAGGTGTTTGCGCTCATGTAGATGTGCACACTCCCACCAGAGGACAGAGAGCATGTCACCAAAAAAGACGCCAAAAGAGACAACTCGTCTGCCTCGACTAGATTAGTTTGCCTGCTTGGACTAGCCTGCTGGAGGAGGATCGCCAGTCCATATCAACGCCGCTGTCTGCTGAGCTCAGATCTTCTCTTAAAGATAAACTGGACACATTACAGGCCACAGTGACCGTGGGGAACAAATTGTGAGTTTGGAGGCCAATGCCAAGTATATATCCAGGCTCTTGAAGCATCATGCTCCACCTTTTCAGAAGCCTGTACTAAGCTTGTGCTAAACCTTGATTTGGAAGGGCGAAGCTGACGAACAACCACAGGATTATTGGCCAAACGGAGTCCATAAGAAGGTCCATGACCCTCAACCTTTTTCTCTTAAATCCTGATGGAGATATTCAGGGACCAAGTGCTGCAAACCTCACCAAAGCTAGACCAGCCCCATCACTCCCTAGCTGCTAAACTGTGACAAGGGGAGAGGCCCAGCCCTGTGATTGTATGCTTTCATTGGCATCAGACCAAAGAGCTGGTATTCCAGGAGGCCTACAATCAGAGAAATGACCTGAAAACACCATGACTCGGCGGTCCACATCTACGAGGATTACTGCCCTAACATCTTGGAGCAGCATGCAGCCTACCACAATGTCATGGCTAAGCTGTTCAACCTGGGCCTCCGACTAGCTTTGCTTTACCCAGCAACGTTTCAAATAACAAGGAAAGATGGCAGCAAGAAATGTTTTTCCTCAGTCAAAGAAGCCACTGCCTTCGCAAGGTCCACGCCTGCCCCATGCTGCTGCCTCTCTGCCCCAACTGAGCAATCAGTGTTTGGGCTAATCTAATAGTGGCTCATGCTAACACAGTAACCGCCCCAAAATTTGAGATGACTTGCCAGCCAGTAACTGTGTCTTAACAAGATCAATGCATGGTGACTGTAAAATCTTACTAGTTTCGTATGGAAAAGCACCTGGGTCATATCGCTCTTTAGGAGTGGAGTAGTGGGAAAACATGCATTGTTTTTCTGGGGACTTTTTTTTCCCTCTTTATCGACTGTGGCATTGCACCATTTATTCCCAAATGTTTTTAGTTTTTTTGTTGTTTGTTTTTGTCTTACAATTTATGGAGCAGTAACTTCTTTCTCTGATATTGTCAGACTATAAGGGTTATATTTTGTTTTGCAGGAGTGAGGAAGTAATGGGAAAAAGTGATAAAAAAAAGAACTGAAATTTATAAAAGGGGTTTTAAATGTATTAATATGGTTTTTGGTTGTCAGGCAGCTTTGTTTGACATCCTAGTTATTTTCGTGAGTGGTTATGCCTACTCACCTTCCAGACATACAGTGATACCCTATTAAAGGTGGAAAAAGTAACCTTACCTAGGATCTTGTTCTAGATAGGTCATCCTCTAGACCCACTAAGGGCACCACCAGGAATGATGCCACCCACGAGATGTCTCTATACGTGGATGACCTACTATTATATGTGTCAAACCTGGCCTCGTCCATTCCTGTTATTTTAGACATTCTAACTCAATTTGGTAAACACTCGGGTTATAAATTACATTTTTATAAATGGAACGTTTCCCTATTGTGGCGCGTGTAAGGCTGTGGTGACTTTAATTAAACCCAAAAGAAAATGACAATGCCAAGTGGATACTCCCCCCATAAAATAAACATAAAAAAAGACTCAAATGATGCACCAGGGTAGATGAATTCACAATTTACAAGCACATTTTGTTTACACACAATCAACAACAACAACAAAAAAAACACAATTAAAAATAGTTCTTACAGTTAGGTCCCCTTTACCATATACCCAAGCAGCATGTGGGTGGGCCTACTGGGAGTTGCAACCTTAAACATAACAAAAGGGTTAACAGATGCAAAAAAAGAAAACACAAACCACAATACAACACAATACTCTATTGAATAAAAAACAAACAAACAAAAAAAAACCCACTGGCTGCAGCTCCAGGTAATAGTCTATGGTGTCCACTACCCCAGGACACAGTCAGGACCAACAGTCAGTGAACAGCTGGGCCAAGTACAATCGACCAGTTAAAATAAAAGCCCAGAACAAAACAGCAGTGTCCTTCCTCTGCCGGAACGTGATGCGCCCTAATGCGCGCTTGTTCGTCGGCCTTCCAGAACACACGCATCCACAAATCCAGGTTACTAATTTAAATAATCCAGAATCACCCTTAGTGGAACAAGATTTTTACCCATACCCAGGGTACCAGTAGCTAATTCCCAGCCACCTCTCTTACACCAGCCAAGGAGCCATCACAGAGCCTGCACAAGGAGAGGAGATGCACACTGACTTGCTGACGCATGTCAGATATAGCGCATTTACTCCACCCCCTGCAGTCATCTCTGATAGATTGCACCTGGCCGTTGTAATTGATGGAGAAGAGAGAAGGTGAAAACCTTTCCCACCACACTATCAACCACCTGTCTTGGAAGATTCCTCTTTCCCTTTTAGAGTTGTCTTGAAAGTACTTTGATACCTAGGGGTATTGGTCACTGCTTCTTTTTTTAGCAAATTGTTTTGCACTCTTATAGTAAGCTTGATATGATTCGCTGGGCCTCTCTCCCTCTTTCCCTAAGTGGCAGAGTTAACCTGGTAAAGAGAGTTATTCACTGCAAATTACCCTGTTTGTTTCAACATATTCAAATTTTTGAGAAGATCTTTTTTCAGCAGCAAGACCAGAAAATATCATCATTTTTGTGGGTGAATAAACCAGCCTATATTAAAAAAGCTTATTTACAACTCCCCAAAAAACTGGGAGACCTCGCACTACTCAATCTTATCCAAAATTATTGGGCATGTAACATTAACCAACTCTACAACCAACTCTCCATCTTTACTGATGGAGCATGTCAGTAAATTTATTGGGATACTAAGCAAGGAATTATTCAGGGGTTTCTATTCTAGGTTCATATATTTACAAATAGTGTGTTGTGAGTCCTTGTGTAACAGTGGGATTCTGTGGGATTGATTGCTGCTGTGCCTGCTGGTGAGAAGAATTTACGGGGTGGTTTGTCTTGGGGTTTCTGTTGTTAATTGTTCTGTCGTGCCTGGGTTTGTGTGTAGGGTGTTATTATCGCTCCCTTGCAGAAAATGGGAGGTCAGCGCCAGGTGAGGACCATGGGGAGACTGCTATCAGATGACACTTGGGACCTTATTCCAGCAACTCCACTATATAAGGGGTCAAGGGCTAAGAGTTGAGAGTTCTGGTTGTAGCAGGCAGCAGGACTTCATGCTTTTGTATTAGTCAGGAAGAGATAATTGGACCTAGAGCTCTGTATGCACGTTTTTAATACTATGTAATTCAGTAAATACTTGAACAGAGAGAAGAAGCTGTCTGTTTTCATTGGTTTGTTGTCCACTCTGAAGGAGAAGAGAAAAACCCACGGAGTCAGAGGTAATTATTAGTAATCTAAGTCTGTAGGAAAGAAGTAACCCACTCGATTCAGGTGTGTGGGAAATTAGTATACATTCTTAATGTTGAAAAGTAATACTTTTTAGGGGTTTTTCATTCTTCAAGCAAATGACTCTTTGCTCACCCTTAACCCTGCCCATAGATGCTCCATCTCTGTGTTTTAAAACTGCACTGATTTGCTTAACTCTGACCAACTGGCTTGTCTGAAGCCAGTCTGGGCGGAGAAGATTGGAGTACCAAGACCATACCACAAGTGGGACCAAATCCTCATGCTAGTTCACACGTCGTCCATGTATGCCAGACACAGCTTGTTACAATGTAAGGATCTTTTGATGTTGCACTAAACCAGGGGTCGCCAAACCTTTATCACTCCAAGAGCCATTTGGACCCGTTTCCCACAGTAAAGAAAACACTGGAAGCCACAAATCCCTTTTGACATTTAAAATGAAATCCTTTTACTTAGCCTTTATTTTATATATAAACAAGTAAATATAAACAAATAAATAAATAATGTTGGGTTGAAGGTTACTTTCAAGGGAAATACCCAATATCTATTTAAGTCATTCTTGTATTTATGAAAAAAACCCACAGAACTTAAATTATCCACCCGCAGCAAACCAAAAATGCCGTCCTTTCTTTGTGTGACGTCTGGCGCGTGAAATCAATGGTCTATCCGAAAAATTGAAGTATTTCACTGAACAATGAAAAAATATGAATGTATGCAGAATAATAGACAATTAAAATATTCATCATACTTAATGTGATTTCTGCTCCTGAACCTCAGCGTACAGCGTCTGCACATCAGGGCTGTATGCCGTCACCTTCATCTTTACTCAGGGCTGTAAGCTGTCATCTGTGAGGCGTGCGCAATGTTTGCTTTCAACAATGTTTACGTTGGAGAACACCTGCTACATATGTGGATCGAAAGATCGAAAGAATGTGCATACTTTTTCATGTTCACATCAACGGGGAAAGCATTCCAAGTTTCAAACACAAGTTTTGTCCGGTGTGGGGAGGTTTTCAATATTACGTCATTTGTGATTCTGAGCAAGAACAGCTCTCTGACTGGAAACACCTTCAAGGTCTGCTGTCAAGCATTTAAACTTGGACACCCATTTGTCTTTTGTCGGCCAGTTCCATCTCAAGATTAGGTTGACTCATACCTGCCAATGCAGTTGTATTTAGCAAGGATGGATCAAGACTTAGGGGAGTGAGAGCGAAGGATAATTTTTCCCCTCTCTAAACTCGTTTCCCAAACTACGTTTGCATCGCGGTGATTGCAGAATGTAAATACTCTGAATTTATCATATGAGCTTCTTTGTACTCAAACTGGGAAAGTTCTGTAAATCTCTGGCAAGCAACGTCAACTTGCGCTCGAATGCCAAAACCTCCTCCAACATGTGCAGGGCTGTGCATCCTTTCCCCTGAAGAGCTGTGTTTAGCATGTTCAGGTGCATTGTCATGTCTACCATGAAGTGCAGCTTTTCCAGCCAACTCAGGAACAGTGAGCCCTTTGCTGCTCAGGAATGTTTTCACTTATTCCAGACAAGCGTGAAAATACATTTTAATTGAATACACATTAATTATTTTCTAAAGCCCAGGAGCCGCATCAGAGGAATGAAAGAGCCACGGGTTTCCAACCTTGCACGGCTCTATTTTAGTTTTTTTGTAAACCAAATAATGTGAAAAGTTTTGACTTCAATGTATTTTAATTATACTTACAAATCTCCAAGATTTTTTTCACGTTGGTTTTGACCTCCTCCAACTCTTTCTTCATGGCCTCCTCATACTCCAGGAGCACTGAGGAACAAGCAAACCCAGATGAAACAAAGGAAGCAGCACTTTGAGCTTTGAGCAGCCTCTGATTTGTTTTGCTGTGTCAGTGTTACAAACACGATCAGGACTTTGAATCAGATATTCCTGTAACTGGAAAAGTTGGGATAGATGAAGATGGGATATACGAACAGACTGCTCTCACAAATGTATGATTTCTTACAAAAGATAATGCACTGATATTCTACTAAATCCTGAGCCCGTCAGGCAGGGCAATAATAAATCATTGGTGGGGCTCAGTTGTTTTTTTCTGCAGGGCTTTTCTGGTTCATAAAGATTTTTTAAAAAAAGGCAAAAAAAAAAAAAAAAAATCTGAAAAAACGTTTTTAACTGTTTAGGCCCCTGAGTTTCTAAAGTTTTTAAGTTGTACTGCAAATGAGAGAAAAGTTGAACATGAATCAGATTTTCTGATGGCAGTAAAAATTACTTACATAATTTCAAATTGCAGCATCACAGGTTGGCAGCTGCATTAGGTTTAATAGAAAAATATATATATAGTAGGGGTGAGACATAACGCGTTAATTATGTTTATTTAGTTATAAAAAAAACAAAAAAAAAACTGACTCATGTAAAAAATTAAAGCACTTAATTAGAGTTTGCATTTCAAACAACGCAGAACGTTTGTCAGTGCATGAGTTGTTTCCGCTACACCGAATAATTTGGTGGACACCTCAGAGCTCAGCTAAATCAGTGTTACCAATTTAAGTACTTTGGGGCTAAATGCTCTGCAACCAAGTTAGAGGTGACTTGTATTTTAATAAACCAGGTAACTGTAAGTCCAGTCGCTCTTCCTGGTCACTCCTGGAGAGGTTTTTATTGCATGCACATTTTTATTACTGGTTGTACTTTTTATAATTTGTTCTTATTGAGAAATGACTTTCAACTTTTTATTGTTTTATTCCTTTTATTCCTCTCCTGCTGGACCAGAGTATGGCTGTATACCTGATGACTGTGTAATTGCTTGACTTAAATGTTGTTGTTTTTTTGTATTACTGGATGTGTTTTATGATTTTTATTGCTGTGCTTTGAGTGTGAAAGTCCAGTGCATAGTTAAGTTACAATCATTGCAGATAACAGTCCATTGCTATTGCACTGTGTTGAGAAAGAGACAGTAAATGTTGTTTTCTGGTCATCTAGTTGTCCTGTCTTGCTCTGGCTCAGTGAGGTGTTCTGCCCAAGGGTTATATTTTTGGGTGAAAGCGAGGGGGCCACAGCCCCGCCTCTCCTCACCTTGCTTGTGTTACACTGTAATTCCCTCTATATCGGTCTTTGTCAGACACGTGACTTATCTAGCTGACACCCCACCCTGCACCATATAAATTGCATCTGGGATATAAACAAGCAACACGAAGAGCAGTATTTTAGTTTGTAGTACGTTTTAAAACTATGTACTCAGTCTCCAATTTGGATAAAAAGAAGAATGTTGAGAGGATACCGTTCATGGAAAAACTTATCAAGGAGGCCCAGGATCAGTATTTGGCCAAACTGTCAACGATAACACAGATCCTTGCGACCTTAAATCTAAGGAATGGAGCTTTGATGCTACATTACTACCTCCAACCTCATTGCTGGACATAACAAGCTACCTCGTTTAATGTTATCAGTGCTTACACGTATGAACAGTTCAGAAACTACAAATCTCTTGAAGCTCATGGACAATTCAGGAATGGCTGTTCACATTTTCACCACATGACTGCACAACACAGTTGTCACTGCAAAGGTGAGCTAACCTGGCTATTAAGTGAAGTTATGAGCATAAATGATTAGTTTGCATTACAATGCTGCAAATGAAACACCTTCATATTTATATTACATGACTCAGAAAAAGTTTTAAATGATCTAATAATCCTATCACATTTTCATACAACATAATTACTCAAGCTAAAATGTCAGCCGGAAAAGGGTGGAGTGCTCTCTCTGGGTCTGCAATAAGGTCCTGCCCCAAGTGGAGGAGTTCACGTATCTCGGGGTCTTGTTCACGAGTGAGGGAAGGATGGAGCGGGAGATCGACAGGCGGATCGGTGCCGCGTCTGTAGTAATGCGGACGCTGCGTCGGTCTGTCGTGGTGAAGAAGGAGCTGAGCCAAAAGGCAGAGCTCTCGATTTACCGGTTGATCTACGTTCCTACCCTCACCTATGGTCACCAGCTGTGGGTAGTGACCGAAAGAACAAGATCGCAAATACAAGCGGCCGAAATCAGTTTTCTCCGCAGGGTGGTCGGGCTCTCCCTTAGGGATAGGGTGAGAAGCTTGGTGATCCGGGAGGGGCTCAGAGTAGATTCGTTGCTCCTCCGCATCAAGAGGAGCCAGATGAGGTGGCTCGGGCATCTGGTCAGGATGCCTCCAAAGATTTAAAATTCTCCCTGGTAAGGTGTTCCGAGCACGTCCCACCAGAAAGAGGCCCCGGGGAAGACCCAGGACACGCTGGATGGACTACATCTCTCGGCTGGCCTGGGAACGCCTTGGGATCCCTCCGGATGAGCTGGTGAATGTGGTTGGGGAGAGGGAAGTCTGGGTTTCCCTGCTTAGGCAGCTGCTCTCGCGACCCGACTCCGGATAAGCGGCAGAAAATGGATGTATGTATTAATATAGACATCCTTATAAATTAGGCAAAATATAGCAAACGGTTGAACACTGTTGTTGTCTGTCTGCCAGTGTGTTGTCTACAGGTCTTGCACTTCCAGCATCTGACTGACTCTCTACTGAAGAGGTCTACAGCATGCAGCAGCTAAAGACTTTTGGATCTGCTCTCATTGTTCCTCTTGTTGACAAATCTGCACATAGTGTGCACTGTTTTTAGCACAATTGCACGTTATATATTTTCAGTGATGAAATTGCCATGCAAAGATGTAAAATTCTCTCACTCCATTACCTGAAGATATTATGCCACAACTTCAGTGTTTTATTATATCACGTGTGCATATTCTGTGTTTTCTTTAATGGGAATTTTATCTGACTGTTGTGCTGCTACTTTTTATTCTGACAGAATTTCAACAAAAACTACTACTGAAAAAGTAAAACTGTCACGCTTCTCATCTGGTATACAATTTTCTATTCAGTGTTTATCTCCATAAGATTTTTTAATTTAATTAAAATTTAATTTTCATTATCAAAATTGACACTGGTTATTTATGTGCTTCAGAGAGGCAACGAAGAGTCAAAAATGCCATTGACACCCTTTATTATTCAAGTTTAAGCCATTTACAAAAACAAAAAAATTACACATTTTTGCTGCACAAATAGTATGGGAAAAAATCACAACTTCTGTTCCAGCCTTATGTGTCCCCTCTCTGGTCTGTAGCTGACCGCTTTCCTCTCCAGCATCAGATGTCCCCTTCATGTCCCCTCCAGTGTCTGCATCCAGGTGGATCCCATCTCTGCTGCTTGCAGTGTCTCTTTCCTCAACTGATCCATCTATTTCGTCTTGCAGAGTGTGCAACATTTGTGGGTGTAACTGATGTGTGTCCTAGAAGCAGGGATAGTGCCCAGTCTGGGCCAGCCTCCATCATTTTATAAGCTGGTTGACTTGCAATCACATATTTGGTGTTATTAAAAAACTAGTTAACATTGGATGCTTTCATTACATTTCACAATCTTAACCACTTAATCCAACCAGTTAAACCTACCATCAGATCTCACAGAGCACTCTTGGTATTTGCCTGTATCTTTAAAATTATTCACTCTGTGACATTTTGATGTAAGATTATTAAATAAAATAAACACTTATCAAACACAAACAGATTAACCCATTTCTATTCCCCTCCCTCTTTGCCTGTGTTTTACAAGTGAGGTTAGCCAATGTGAATATAGCGACTTTAGAAAGCCAAAAAAAGCAGATTCATTAACATTACTTAAACAATTAAAAAACAACAGCAACAACAAAAAACTCTCCTACTTGCCTTTAATGAAAATGCTGACAGCAAACACGTACGAAGGGAAATATGGTGTTGAAAGTGATGTTGTTTCATCTCACCGCTGCGACCCAGGCCATCCCACGTCTTATTGTTACATCCTCAATCTGCTGTCCAAAGCCTTTTTTCCATGCGGGAAACCCCCCAAAAATCTAACGTCGTGGTCTACTTTTCTACCTTTTTTGTTGTGTGACTTAGTTTGGCAGCCTTTAACACAACACGAGACTCCTATTTTATCAAAGATTACAACGCAAGCAAATAAGATGCACAGTTGTTTACAATGAAGATGCAATCAACATGGCGATCACCCCACAATACACTGCGGCTATCCTGAGCGTTAGGTCACCTGACAAAGACCGATTGGAGGATGTCAGCCTTTACTCGCAAGTCTGCAGCTTGTTCACAACGCTGCTGCACAACTTTTAACAGGAACCCAGAAAAGAGAGCACATAACCCCTGTTCTGGCTTCACTCCAATGGCTGCCTGTGGACTCCATTTTAAAATTCTTATGTTTGTTTGAAAAGTTTAAATTAGTCTTGCTCCACCTTATTTATCTGATCTTCTCCACTGCTATACTTCTTCCTGATCTCTCAGGTCAGCTGATCAGCTACTCCTGGTCATCCCCACCTCTTAATGGAGAACCAGAGGGGAGAGGGCCTTCTCTATCTGTGCGCATAAACTGTGGAACAACTTACTTTTGCCCATTTGCCAGGCTCCCTCACTGTCTTAAAACTCACTTTTAATCATTGGCCTTCAACCCGACATGATCTTATTTAGTTTTTGTATTTATTTTATTTAGTTTTTTTTGTGTGTGGATTAGATTATTTTTTTGTTCTGTTTTACCATCCATCCATCCATTATCTGCCGCTTATCCGGAGTCGGGTCGCGGGGGAAGCTGCCTAAGCAGGGAAACCCAGACTTCCTTCTCTCCGGCCACATTCACCAGCTCATCCGGAGGGATCC
>JBAMHW010000010.1:1297489-1317290 GCA_037177495.1 Rhadinocentrus ornatus
GAGCCACCTCATCTGGCTCCTCTCGATGCGGAGGAGTAGCGACTCTACTCTGAGCCCCTCCCGGATCGCCGAGCTTCTCACCCTATCTCTATTATAATTATAATTTACAAACCCAAATAAACATCTTTAAACTAAATTTCAAGTTGGTTAAAATGTTTTCACAAGTCTAGAACCGATGAACCGATGGTTGTCTCAGTGACATCAAAGTCCACTTTTTATCTTAATAGAAATGACTTATTAATTTATTTTCTTTTCATTACTAATAAATATTAATTGGGAAAAGGCCACATTTTATTTGAGCACCTGCAACCAATCTGGACCAAGTTGAAATGGAATATGGAAAGAGCAGCCATGTAATTATAAGTTATGAATCTATCTGTTTTTATAGAAACCAGATTGAAGCATCAGCTCTCTGTAAGGAAGTCAGTTGGATGGAGTGAAAATACATCAGAGGATGAAGGAGTCTGACCTTCATGCATCATCAACACACCTGACAGAAACCTTACAAAGTTACCTTAAAGGGGCTGTGTCGAGGCGCCAGTTACATCGTCAAAATCTGTTCCCCCTCTAGCTCCATGACTTCCATCAGGACGTGTCCCCTTGCTATGACCAACCAGTTATGACCCAGAAGTATAAAAATTTTAGGATTTATTTATTAAAAGATAAATTAACCGTATGAATTCCAGAGTTGTGTGAACCTCTCTTCCTTCTTAACACGGTAACGATATCTGAAAGTGTATTTCCTTCCACCTGGGTCCGGTTGTTCAAAAGATTTAATTCAGATAAAAGCTAGCTGGATTTGGTGATCACGTAATCCATTTTACTTTACTGTGCTTTTAGGAGATGGATCTCGAGTCTGGCTTTGTTTCGCTGTGGTTTAGCAAGAGCCGTTTGTTCCCCTGCTAAATAATTCTGCACTTCTGCTCTTTCAGTTTCTTATGTAAGGAGCAACTTGTAGGCATCATCATGATGTTTGGTTGGTAAAAAACTCTTTAAGCCTCTTTTCTGGGGTCTTGTGACACTGACAACTGGCTCTCCCAGTGAGGATCTGGAACCTTCTTCCACTATCTAATTTGTCTCTGTAATGGCGGAACAAACCAATTGCAAATTAAAACAGAGTATATTATTTTAGCAAATTTTATTACATTTTAGTGGTGGAATCAACCGAATCCACCCTTCTCAGGGGATAAGAATCAGCCATCTTTTTTGGATCAAATATATCCCAATCCTACATAAAAGTTTTTAAAAACACAAACACAAAAAGACTTTCATTTCATTTATTTTTGTTTGAACAACCCATTTTCAAGACTTGATCCAATCAAACCTTTTAATTTAATGATTTATTTATTAAAAATGTAACAACTAAGCAAATTATTAGTAAAATAATTAGTAATGAGGCTATGACATTATTATTATATTTAATTTCATTTTAAATGCTTGTATTTTATGGATTATCAGCTCCTCCAAATCAGAGACCATGGTCCTAGGTGGAGTGTTTTCCCAGTGGAGGAATTTAAGTATCTCTGGGTCTCACTAGTGAGGGAAAGATGGAGCAGGAGATCAACAGGTGGATCAGTACAGCGTCTGCAGTGATGTGGCCTCTGCATTGGTCTGTCAGCGAAGAAGGAGCTGAGCCAAAAGGCAAAGCTTTTGATTTACCGGCCAATCTGTGTTCCTACCCTAACCTATGGTCACGAGCTGTGAGTAGTGACAGAAAGAATGAGATTGCAAATACAAGCGGCTAAAATGAGATTTCTCTGCCGTGTGGCTGGCCTCTCTATTAGAGATGGGGTGAGAACCTCTGTGATCTGTAGGGGCTTAGAGTAGAGTCGCTGCTTCTCTGCATCGAGAGGATCCATATGAGGTGGCTTGGGCATCTGGTCAGGATGCGTCCTGGACTCCTCCATTGTAAGGTGTTCTGGGAACATCCCACTGGGAGGAGAGCCCCGGGGAAGACCCAGGACACGCTGGATGGACTCTCGGCTGGCCTAGGAACGCCTCGGTTCCCTTCGGAAGAGCTGTTGAACGTGGCCGGAGAGAGGGAAGTCTCTGCTTCCCTGCTTAGGCAGCTTCCCCTGAAGCCCAACCCCGGATAAGCGGTAGAAAATGGATGGATGGATGGATGGATGGATGGATGGATGGCATTTTATAGAACAATGATTTTCACCTAAAAACTAGGCTATTCAAATTAAAAACCTAAATCAGTATTAAGATTTTTTGTGCGTTACAGTTTTTGTTAGCTACACGTTAGAATTACAATCAACATGAATTAGTTTAGGAATTTTGAAACTTTGAATGTACTTCTCTACTTTGATTTGTTATACACAAAATAAATGAGTTTAACCAATTCATATTTCTAAATTGTGAATGCGAAAGACTCTTTGCTTTCATAGACTTATGTGTCCTTTGGAAAGAGTTAATTATCCAGAAAGGACATAACGGCAACAATCCAGTATAGGGGAGTGAATCATTTCGATAACAAACTCTTTGTTGGTGACGTAACGGCAGGATGGGGCGGGCAGAGGGGGCTGTAGCCGGGAGATTCGACTCCTGACCGCGGTCCTCGTTGTTGTTTAAAGTGGAAGCAACTTTTAAGCGCATCCTAACTATATTAGTCTAACTTGTGTTTTATCAGACAGCGGTGTAGAGACATGATGTGCTTTTTCAGGGCCGGATCGTCAACTAGTAAGCCTTTCTAGGTGAGTGTGTTTCTCACCGAGCTGACGCTAACAGGAGGACGGCTAAATGACAACAGATAACGTTAGCCAGTCAGTTAGCCGCTTTTATGGGCCAACCAAATTACGCTTTTTACTGAATTTATTTTCAACATTGACATAAGAGGAAACCGTAATTTTGTAATAATTGTATAATCTGTGTGATCTCAAAGTGTGAAGTTGACAACATAAGTTGATTGGTAGCATTTCACCTTCAAAACAGCCATTTTGCGCTCCAGCTGTTACCGGTAAAAATGCGAAATGGCAACAAAAACAAAATAGTTCCTCCTGCTGTTCTGAAACAAACCTCCCGTTTAATAAGATGCATCAGAAAGAAAGGTGCTACAGCTGAAAATGCAGCGACTGTCGACATGTTTTGCTTGGGTGGCCTGCACGACCTCGGGCTGCAGTTAGTTACGGAGCCGTAAGAGGAGCACCTGCGCACGTGGAGCGCACCGATTTGTAGAAACCCAAACGGATCCATGTGGAATTAGACGAGTTTGTTAATTAGCACCAAGTCTGCGACATCTGTATTTTTGTTATTTTCTGGTCAACGTCAGTTGAACGCGCTGACTGTATAAGTTCTTGTGCAGCTAGTTAGCAGAAAGTCTAATTTTCAGTGATCAGAAAATCTATCAGCTGGTTGAAAGGTTTGGTTGTTGTTTTCTGTCTGTCTGTCTGTCTGTCTCTTAAATAGCTTTGTTTAAAGTATAAACATAGATACATATATATCTGTGTGTATATATATATATATATATATATATATATATATATATATACATAAAATTTTTATTTATTTATTTTTTGCTAACTGTGTTTTTATTATTATTATTTGTTTATCCCTCCATTATCTGTACTGCTTGGTCCATTAAGGGTCATGGTGAAGCTGGAGCCTATCTCAGCAATTAAGGGTACACCCCGGTCCATCGCAGGGCCAACACAGAGAGACAAACAACCATTCACACTCACTCCTAGGGAGAATTTAGAGTGACCAGTTAACCTAACATGCATACAAAGTGAAGCAATAATTTATATTTTACTCTGTATGGTACAGATGGAGGCCATGGAGGTAGACTCCCCTGTGGGACTAGCGGGAGAAGGTCATGGGCCGTCAGCGGTTGCTATTGCAGCTGCTGGTCAGGTTGAAGATGCCGGTGCACCTCATGTCATCTCAGACTCCAGCAGCAGCAGCACCGAAGTGGACGAGGAGGAACATGATGAGGGACAGGGACGAGCTCGAGCACCTCTCAGGCTTCCCGCCACCTGGGCGTTCAGTCAGAGGGCAGTGGATGGAGCTGCAGCTCCACCCTCTGGAACTCAAGGGACCCCGATAAGAAGGAGACTCAGGTACCCAGAACTTCAGAGAAGTCTTGATACACACTGATTTATTCTGAGGTGTTTAATCGTGTTTGTGCTGCAGACAGGGCTTGAGGGTGCATTACCCCAGTCAGACTGCAGCCCCTTCCAGAGGCTTCCCAGACTTTTTGCTCCGAGCACCAGCTGCCAGCATAGCTCAGCCAGAGTCCGGCAGCAGCACCGAGGTCAGTGAGTCTGAGGATGAGGAGGAACGAGAGGAAGAGGGAAGACCTGTCGGTGCAGGGCCTGTTAACTCTGTCATGTCTGCTAATCCACCCACCAGCCAACACAGACAGGCACAGGACACCAGTACAACCAGTATGTCTGACCACAGTCTACTTTATGCGTGGAGTCCTGTGGGTGTTTATGTATTTATTTCCTTTCTCCACTTGTGCACAGACCCCAGTTCAGCTGCAGACAGTGAGAGGACAGAAGCTCAGATCCAGGACTGCCAGGTAACTTTGAGGACCTGTTCATTGTCTCTGGGTTCCTGTTTATTCAGATTTATGTCTCCTGGTTGTTTTATCCTGACAACATGAGTATTGTGGGATTAGGCTGCAGAACCTGGAAGATAAAATATGTTGTGAGAAATCCTAAAATTAGGCAGCATTTCCACTCGTTAGATTTAATGCCACTCCCTGGAGTCTTGTCAAAAAAAATATTTATAGCTGAGGATCATATTTCTGAATTTTTCTACCTTTAGCATCATTAACCTTCATCATGTCCAACTGCAGCCCGCTCCAGGAGCCCCACTGTCGGCCCAGCCGTCCCACAATGATGAGAGGGAAGGTGACACCTGTACCATCTGCTTTGAGGCCTGGACGACAGTGGGCGAACATAGACTGTCTGCTCTGCGCTGCGGTCACCTCTTTGGTTACACCTGCATCCAGCGCTGGATGAAATCTCAGGGATCAGCAGCTAAATGTCCTCAGGTCAGAGAGGCAGCTCCAAACAAGTTTAATGATATACAGTGACCACTAGTCTGTTTCCAGTCTTTATTTATTTACTTTGTTGTTTTTAGTGCAACAAGAAAGCAAAGCGGTCGGACATCGTGCTGCTTTACGCGCCAAAGCTGAGAGCACTAGACAACTCAGAGCAGGAGAGCTTAAAGAGGTGAGGGATGATGTTTCTGTTTGCCAGAATTAGACCAGCCCCCTTGTTAATTATTTATGCAGCAGCTTATCTGAAAAGAGATGCAGGTTTTTGTTTTATGTTTCGGCTGAACTGTGACAAGCGGACTAAAGCTCTGTGTGTTATGTGTAGATCTTTGGAACAGGAGCAGTCTCTGAGGAGGAAAGCTGAACTGGAGTCGGCTCAGTACAAACTGAAACTGCAGGTTGTCACCAGCCAATACGGACAGGCGCAGCAGGAGCTCCAGGTATGTGTGGCAACTGTTCCTTGATTCATGTGCTCTTCCACAGAATCAAACGGCTCAAAGCTGTCAGTCAGGATGGGATTTCCAGCATTTTTCAATGACCTGGACCATTTGGCTGAAAATGTCCAAAAGAGTTAGATCCTTGGCCCCCTGAAGGGTTTTCCAGGACATGGTTCCATAATGTTGCATACTGTATCGGTAATGGAAACATGTCTTTAGTTCCACCTTTAACTGTTGTAATTTGACATCATTCATATATGCAAACATACTGTATTGCTGTGTGTGATAGAGAGGAGAGGATAAAATTAACTTGACCTTCTTTTAAACATGGTCAAGACAAGTTGCTGAAGTTCAAACTGAGCATCAGAATGAGGAAGAAAGGGGATTTAAGTGACTTTAAACATGGCATGGTTGGTGGTCTGAGTGTTTCAGAAACTGCTGATCTACTGGGATTTTCTCACACAGTTTACAGAGAACTAGAGTTTACTAGAGTTTACAGAGAACGTTCCGAATGGCAGACTGGTTGGAGATGATACAAAGGCAACAGGAAGTCAAATAAGCACTGGTTCCAACCAAGGAATGCAGAATATCATCTCTGAACACACAACACATCCAACTTTGAAGCAGATGGGCTACAGCAGCAGAAGACCAAGAACAGAAGATGGAAAAATGTAGCTCCACATTCAGATGATAGGCAACGGCCAGACCATCATTCTGTTTGCTACAATGCTGGACAGGACGGGACACATGGATCCATCCTTCAGGCTGCTGCTGCTGGTGTGGATGTGGGGATGTTTTCTTGGCACAACTTCTTTCTTGAACATGGCAACATGTTCACTGTACTCCAATGTCTTCCACAGTCACCAGATCTCAATCCAACAGAGCAGCTTTGGGGTGTGGTGGAACCGGAGATTCTCATCATAAATCTGCAGCAACTGTGTGATGCTGTCATGTCAATATGGAGCAAAATCTCTGATGAATGTTTGTAAGACCTTGTTGAATCTATACCAAGAAGTAAGGCAGTTCTGGAGGAACAGGGAGGTCCAACCCGTTACTAGAAGGAAGACCTGATAACGTGGTGGGGACTGTAGGTTTCACTTAAACTATTTACCTTTACTGATGGATGAAACAAAATTTTAATAGAAGTCAGAGATACACTTAGAAATGTTGTTTATCTGTGTAAACACTTATTTTGTGTCAATAATTCCTTCAGTGAAGAAGTTTGTTATGGTATCCATGGAAACGAGAATATCAGATTTGTTATGGACAGGAATCGGCTGTAATGCTGAGACTAGTTACCTCAGTCTCTAACGTGACTGAACTTCAAATGTTTATATCAGTTCAGAACTGGAACATTTAGACCTGTTTTCTAGATTTTTTTTAACTTTTATGTTCTTCAGGTCTGCGTAGTTAAAATCTAATCCCTAATCCTCAGGAGCTGAAGTCTTTGATGGCTCAGACTGGCAGGAGCTCGGTTCCCTCCTCTTCCTCCTCCTCTTCCTCATCGACATCCCTCCTTTTCAGTCAGTCTCAGAGGATAGAAGGCTCAAGGACTGCTCAATACAGCTTCTTCAAGGCAGTTCTAGTCTCTCAGACAGGTGGCTGCAGGGTTTTATCCTACTGTGAACCTCTGAGCTGCCTGCTGGCCTCGCAGCCCTCCCCTCAGTCCACATTGGTGCCGGGTAAGATGTCCTCTGTTCAGACCTTAATGCCAACCTTAATGCACATTTAAAAATTAAAAATGACAAAATGAAACAGACGAGAAAACAAATGTTGTCAGTCTGGATTCCAGGGGGTCAAATGAGTGTTTGCTATGTGTGGATGTCTAGATAAGTTCTTCTAACTGGATTAGACATGTTATTGTGGAGTCATGTCCTCTTTGTGTGTTGGATGGATCTACTCTCCAGCAAGCTGGAAAGTTGGTCTCCCACAGATACTGAAGTATCTGAGTCCTAAAGCTAACGTCTGTTCCCTCTCTGCTCAGGTTGCGGGGTGAAGAAGGTGAGTGTGGTGAACATGAAGGCCACTCAGTATGTCCCCATCCACAGTAAGCAGATCAGAGGTCTGTCCTTCAACAGACAGAACGACAGTCTGCTGCTGTCCGCTGCGCTGGACAACACTGTCAAACTGACCAGGTACCAACATGGACACCTGCTGCCATTAGCAACAGTTCCTGTGCATGTGAAATTAAATGACAATTACCGATTATTCCCAGAGAGAGCTTGCAATGTTGTAGTTTTGTTTATATTTTATTAAAAAGAAAATTATTTAAGTATGAGAAGATAGTGCTGTGTTCCAGTAGGTGATGGCTGCTGGCAGGAATAATCTCTCGTACCTTTCTGCCTTGCATCGGTTGAAAAAATAGTCCATTATTTTCAGAGGCTTGTGCAGCATTCTTTCTTGGACCATCAGCTCCAGCAGCTCCAGAGTTATCCCCGGCACAGAACCAGCCATGATCAGTTTGTTCAGTCTCTGGCTGTGATGCTGCTGCCCCAACAGAAGCGGCAAAGCTAATTGCACATAGAAGAAATGCAACATCTTGGTGCAGACATTTAGCTTCCTTAACAAGTACAGTCTGCTCTGCCCTTTCTTGTAGAAGTATTTGTGTTGCATTTCCAGTCTAGTCTGTTGTCTCGCTGAGCTCTAAAGTACTTTTATTCCTCCACCACCTCCATTTCTCCCAGTGTTTTGGATATGAATAACACCACCTCACTGTACAAACACAGTACCTGATATGTGGATTTATTTATTAAACTGGCATCATCTCTTCTTACTGCTACAAATAATTTTTTTTCTACTCCATTGAGCTTTCATTTGGGTTAAAACCAAACCTAACCAGAAGGTTATCAGGTGTTATTAAACTAAAACCTTTTATTTATTTATTTTGCTCTTTCTTTTGTATTTTTCTTTTTTGGTTTTATTTATTTGTGTTCTGTTTTGTTTTCTATTAATATTATTTGTATTTTATTTAAATTTTTAAGTTTTATTTACTTTTACTTTAAAAAAATTATTTGCATTTTTATTTGTTTTATTGGATTTTTATTTTAGAGAAGGAGCCTGAACTGGTACGCAAGGTTGAGCGGTTCTGGCTACATTAGGGGTCTCAAACTCCGAGCCCACCCAACACTACTTTCCTTTGTTTTCCAAAAGGTGCACAGGTATCTGGGTTTAGCAGTTTGTTTTGCAGCAGACAACAAATATGTCTCTTCCCAAACAGAAAAGAAAGGTGGACAGTGAACACAGAATATTTCAAGAACGATGGACATCACAGTATTTTTTGTGAGTTTAATGGAAATCCAAACATGACTGACATGCAAGGAAAAAGTCGCAGGAAAAAGGAATACAATCTCAAACACCATTACTCAACTAAACACGTGGAAGCAGTATGAGAAATATGTGGGAGACGAAAGGAATAAAAGAGCAACTCAGCTACCCTGAGAACTTCTCGGCAACGCTGATGCTGCTGTTGAAGCAATTTATGTGATTAGTGAGTAAATCACCAAACCAGGAAAGCCGTTCACTGAAGGACAGTTTCTGAAAACCGACAGACAGTACTCAGCTAGCCATTTTAATAAGGGGTATCAATGAGCAGGCCGACGTAACAGAGGAGGTACTGAGTGTGTATGAAGCATGGGCGCACTACAGCCATGGATATATTTCTGCAGCTGCCCCATACATGAAATTACAAAGTTGGAGGAGGAAAGTGCAGATCCAGCCATTGTTTTGCACTGGATCATACACCTACAGGCACTGTCAGCAAATGTCTGAAATATGAACATGTCATGTCTGTGGTCCTGAAATGTATAAATTACATCAGATCCAGGAGCTTACAGAACCGCCAGTTCCAAGCCTTTTTTTTTTTTTTTAGAAGAAATGGAGGCAGAATATGGTGATGTACTTTATTTTACTGAGATGCGCTGGCTAAGCACGAAAAATGTTCTGTAGAGATTTTTTTGTTAAGGGCAGAGGTGAAAATATTCATAGAAGATGGCAGAATGGATGTTCCTGAATTTGATGATCCCAAGTGGGTAATGGACGTGGCAGGAGCTGAACATCCGTAACCTGAAGCTGCAAAAGGCCTGGTTAGGTCATTACAGTAGTTTATGATGGTGTGAAAGAGTTTACTTCATAACTGAAGCTTTTGAAAAGGCAGCTTTATTCAAAAAATCAACCATTTCATAACATGCAGATCTGTTGCTGAGGAGGGCACAGCATTCTGTGGGGAGGACTACGTGTCTGCTATGTCTGCATGTTGACTACTCGTTGGTGGACAGCACTGCAGTTGAGCTGCAAACAGTGGAAAATGATGTGATTGAGCAACCGTTAATGATGCAGTCAGATGATTTCTGTAATAATAATTGTGAGAGGCAGTAATAGTAGATCATACTTCGAATGCATGTGTGTGTGTGTGTGTTTCAGCCTGCTGACAAACACGGTGGTTCAGACCTATAATGCAGGTAAACCTGTGTGGAGCTGCTGCTGGTGTTTGGACAACAATAACTACATCTACGCTGGTCTGAGTAATGGCTCCGTTCTCATCTACGACACCAGAGACACCAGCACACACATCCAGGAGCTGCAGCCGCTACGCTCTAGGTATACACACACATACTTATAAAAATTCTGTGTGGTCTCAAAGGAGACCCCAAACCCAGTTGGACCCAAGTCTTCCACAGGATAGGGGGTTAGCCTTAGTGTCGTTGAACTCTGTTTTCAGGTGTCCGGTAGCTTCTCTGAGCTATGTCCCGCGGGCAGCATCCAGCTCGTTCCCTTGTGGGGGGCTCATTGCTGGTTCTCTGGAGGGCGGCTGTTTCTGGGAGCAGGTGAACGAGACCACTTACAGACCACACCTGCTGCCGCTGGAGAATGGCAGCTGCACCGACATCCAGGTGGAGCCGGAGAGCCGACACTGTCTGGTGACATACAGACCCGGTAAGACCCAAGATCCATGCTGGCCAGAAGGCGTCTGATTGGACTGTCGGTTTATTGCCTTTTTTTAGGAGACGTGTCTGGTTCATGTCAAGTTCACAAGTCAAAAGTTCCACTAAAGGATTTAATAATTTTTCTTCTCACCTTAAACTCAGTTTTGTTTTTGGGCTGCCTTGGTCAGTAAAGCGCTGTAATGTCTTTTTTCCAGACTTGCAGAGTCTGTTTCCTACCAAATATGATCTCATCGATGATAACATTCTTTCATGAGAGGTCTCACTACCATCTGTCTACCTGCAGTCTGAGAGCAAACTGCTCTGTTGGGAAAATCTGGAAATCGGAGATCTTTAACGGTGCATTCACACCAGGATTAATGATGTCATGATTAATTTTATAATTAATTGCTGTTTTAAACACTACCGTTGTTAATTGTAAAAGATTATGTATGAACCGTATCGGCAGATTAGCGCAACTTCCGCTGGGAACGAAAACAAAGTTACACCACATCTGCATGTTATCGCTTGTTTTCTGTGGGGGTTGCAGACAGAAGAGGCTGCCTGAGTGGGAAACTATGGCAGAGGAAGAAATTTTTTCCTCCAAACAAACAGATTAAGACATTATTGTTTGATTTTTGGGGGGGGATTAAGGAAAAAAAAAAAGAATGGCGAGGTGTCATTGTGGAGGACGGCTCACCAGCCTGTAAAGCATAAAAAGTCAGAGAAAGGAGGAAATACATCCAATACGTTTCACCACCTGCAGGATAAGCAGCAGCTTTTTAAGCTACAGTAAAGGTAAATGCACAGTAGTTTGGTTAAATGGTGCTAATATTAACATTAAAATGAAATATTATCGTTTCATTTGCTATTTTGTAATTATGTACGACTCGGATTGGTCTTCGAGCGCAACCTGATGCTTTCACTGAATGTAATATTATGTAAATGAGAAAAAACTAAATGTTCTTTTGTGATGGATAATTTCGCTGACCCGGCATGAGACCCATGGCTTTTAGTTGTCAGTGGGCACTAATCATTGTCTGTAGAAGAAACGGCGTTTATTTCCTGATATAGGGTCTTACTTAGTTTCACTATTGCAGTATTATATGTACATGTCCCAAACAAACGACAGCTATGTAGTGTATGTAGTGTTGGGAAATTAATTATTTCTGCATAATTGTAGATAATTGTGATTATTTCTATGACAATAAACATACCAAGAAAATCTTAAATAGGGACAAGCCTAACAAGGATAGTCCGCTAGACAATTGGGGACTCTGTTCAATTGGGGGGTGCAATATTCTTCCATCCTGAGATTTCGTTCACAGAGCACAACTCAAACGAGTCAGACCTTTTAAATAATGTGTTTCACTTTCCACCAGAGAGAGCCATTGCACCAAGAATCACAGAAGGAGAAGAGAACCCGTTCATCTACTGGTTAATGCAGAACTTCTAGTACATTACAGCTAAACATGGAGCTGCATCAGATCCTAGCATGTTGGGTTGATCATATTTCTATCAGAACTTTTACAGAGTTCTTCCACATCTAACAGTGAGACATTTCTTCTGACCAGAACCGTCTAACATCTGCTTCCTGTATTTGGTCCGCCTGCTTGAAGCAGACCTAAATCCACGTTTGTAGACTGCCGAAGTCAACTACTTTGATTCGAATGAGAATTAGTTTGTGCATTCACAAAACTCCTAACAAAGCAGACTTTCTGAGCAAATAAACTGGGATTCAAATAAAAAAGGCTGGTGTGAAAGCACCCTAAGAACCATGGAGCTTGGTTAGTAAGCTTTATATGTGAGGAGAAGAATTTTAAATTCTATTCTGGATTTAAAGGGAGCCGATAAAGTGATGATAAATCTGGAGAAATATGATCTCTGATGATATTTCTTATTAGAATCTTTTTTGGGATCAGATGGAGACTTTTCAGAACAGTTCTGGGACAGATCAATAATCAGCAGTGTTGTTTTTGGCAGGCATCTCAGTTTTATTCTTAGTCTTTAGGACAAAAATGTCTATTAGTTTTAGTCACATTTTAGTCATTTTAAAGTTTGATAGATTTAGTCCAGTTTTAGTCGATGAAAACTCAAAGGTTTTAGTCAAGTTTTAATTTTAAAAAAAGTCTTCTAGCAAATTAATTTAGGTCAATAATACGTATTGAAAAGTGGAATTAAGGTTGACAGGTTATAACAAGTATTGCAATTCATAAAACAAGTTAACCTTAATGCTTTTGCAAATTAATCAGATTGATAGCTTTAGCTGAGACTTTCCCATTAACGGGGATGCAATGCTGCCATGCTATACTTCATTGCTGTTGGTCAGAAACCTTTTATTTTTATAATTTAACTTTTAAATGAATTCATGCCCTACTTCATTGTACAAAAATGTCACACAAAAAAATAGCAGATCTATAAGTTCAACATATAGTAACACATTGTGAGCTTGTTATTTTCATCAATAATTACAAAATTAAAAGGAATGGTTTTAGACTTAGAAGGTTTCCCCACCAACAACAAATCCTTTCTGATCTACTTAGGGTTATGCATATCAGAGATAAAGTGCTAACTGTGGAATCAATTACTCTAAAAAAGCAAAGAGCAACAACATCCTTACTTTGGTAACTGTGGCTTTATTTCTGAGAAGTGCAGTACTCCACCCTGAACATACACATGCCCAAAATATGAGCAGTGGATGAGGAACACATATGTTCAACTTGAC
Organism: Rhadinocentrus ornatus; assembly: GCA_037177495.1. Lineage (NCBI taxonomy): Eukaryota > Metazoa > Chordata > Actinopteri > Atheriniformes > Melanotaeniidae > Rhadinocentrus > Rhadinocentrus ornatus. Next base: position 1,310,579 of record JBAMHW010000010.1, read on the forward strand.
CTCGTCTGCCAGTGAAATTATGATGGATTTTAGTTAAAAATGTGTCCATATATCGTTTCGTCGCTTCTGACCACCAGACCCCTTCGTCGACGCAGCCGCCATGATTCATCTATGAATGAATAAACTGCTTGTCTGTATGCGCACTGCACGTCAGATGGTGGGCGTGGCCAAGGTGCAGTAGCATTGCTGACTGACAGATTGTGCTCACAGTAGGCAGAAATCTCATGGAATTTTAATGTCGGACAATCAGCCCTTGAACAGTCTCGTCTCGTCAACGAAATCTCAAATGTTCTGTCATGTTTTCGTCATCAGAGAGCCATGTTTAACTCGTCACTGTCTCGTTATCATTAAAAAAAAGGTTGGTCAACGAAATAAATTCATCATCGTTGATGAAACAACACTAATAATCAGGAATTACTGTATAATCTGGAAGTAACAAACCATGGACAAGTTTTTCTGCATCACTCTGAGACAGGATGCTCCTCATTTTGCAAAAATAATGTAAGTGGAAGAAAGAACTGTTTCCTCAGGGTTCCAGCTACAGCTTTGAATGGATGGGAACACTGACACAATCAGATGAAAATGTAAAGAATAATAAGGAGAATAATGTATCCCTGTACTTGTGTAGAAATACAGACACTTTGGTTCCTTAATCATTATCAGTCTGTTTTAACTCTGAAGAGTTTGAAATGTGTAACTTCCATCTAGTCTTAAACAGGATGTAAATCTCAGCAACTTTAAAATCAACTAAGCTGAATCACTAAGAACTCTGTAACAGGAAGCCGACCAATCACAGCATTTCAGAGGGAATAATGACAAATGTGAAAAGTCTAAATCCTTTAAACATAACCTGAAAGCCTGTGAAATCACATTATTTCCTCCTGCTTCTGTCAGACACTTTCCATCCTCACCTACTGGGGAGTTTAAAACACATTTTATGTCGGATTTTCAGGTGGTTGACCTGACCGTTTTTTACCTGATGGGAGTGTGCTGACCGGTATGTGTGATAGACAGAAAACACCTGCTGTCTGTAAATCAGATTAACATCATCAGACTGTTTAGTTTTTAACAAAGGGACAAAAACTGATAGAAAATATTCATATAAATTGAAAATGATTGAAAAAAATACTATTAGATTATTTATTATAACAATAGTAATCACAAATACAATAACGATACCTGACACATGTTTCAGATGCAACAAAGCAAAAAGTACATTTATATGTTGTGTTGGGGAATGTTATAAGATCAAGAAATTCTGGATGGAAATGTTTGAGGAAACTCGGAAGATTCTGAATTTAAATATTCCGCTAGACCCCAAAATGATTCTGCTACACTTTTATCCATCAGATTTTAAATTAAACACAAGAAATAACTTATTTTTCAATTCTGCTGTATTACAAGCAATGCACTTGATAGCTCTGAACTGGAAAAAAAAGATATGGTGCCTTAAACAGGAATTTATATGGCACAAATTGATGTGTGTCAATGGAAAGAATTACATATATCCCCCAAAAAACCAAGCTGAGCATATACAAAGAGACTTGACAACCGTTCCAGGACTTTATAATTAAAACGTAAATATGGAAATTCTTTTACAACAACTGTAAATTACAGACTAATGGCGTTGCTTTGTCCTTTGTGTCTTTATTCATATTTAGTCTATTATCTTATGTCTTTTTTTTATTTATATTAACTACTTAAATTATCTTAACTTATTTAATAATTGATCAGGTAACTAAACAGTTGACTTATGTATTTTGTGACTACTGATGTTTGCTCTTAAATGTAAATGTTTACCTTTTCTCATTACTTTCTATTTATTTATTGCTAAGGTACCATCAATTTGTGCTCTGTATCAAACATGACTTAAAATACTATTCTACAGGTATTAAGAGAGATAATGTGTGTGTATGGGGGTGTTACAACATTATACATGCTATTTCTTGGATTACAATGTGGCTTTATGTAAGCTAATTTGCACTGTAATCTAAAATTAATTAAATTTGTCAATTAAGAAAACATCCTTTTTGGGGGTTTTAAAAAGCTAAAATAATTATGAAAACAAAATTTACAAGTTTTCGTAATTTTGAATTATTAAAATAATTGAAAACCTATGTAAAACTATGGTAAATTGACAATAGATAATAACTAGGTCTAAAATAATAAATGACAAAAATGGTGATAATCTATATAAATTATAATTATTATTGTTAAATCATTTTAAATTATCAAAAGGCTCGAACATTTCTGTAAAATTCAAAATTATAGTTAATTACCTTTAAAGTAGCATGATAAATGATTATAAATAGAAATTTTAAATAATTAAAATAGAAACTTAATAGAAAATGATAGAATATATAATTTAATTAACCTGACTTTGCTAAATGGAGTGTGCACTCTTGGTATTTGGCACATTATGAAGTGTGTCAATGTCCATGTGTGTTTTAAAGGTCATTATTACCTCCGCCAAGGCAGAGGACATGTATTCGACTGTCTGTCATAACTCAAAACAATACAGACAGGTTTTGATTAAATTTTTCAGGAAATATTAGAAATGGAATACGGAAGAAGAGGTTAGAGTTTTGGAGTGATCTGGATCACCTCCTGGATCCAGAAATTTTTTAAAGGATTCTTTACTATGGGGAGATGGGGATACTTTTGCCATTAGAGCCTCTAACTCAAAATTGATGCCCACAATTATAAGGAAAAAAAAAAGATAATGCTCAGGAGAGGTCTGTGCTGTCTGTGTGCTTCTAGTTATAAATTCTGTTTTGCTAGTTTTAAACAAAAAACTATTTGGATGTTGGATTTTCCAGAATTGTACTAACGTGGAAACATGAACGATTTCTTTGTTGTTAAAGTTTCCACTCTGACTGTAAACGTTCTTAGGTTTTATCCCTCTCTCTGCACTTTGATATTTTAAAGTTTCCATGATCATGTGAGCTCAGAAATTAAATAGAAAGGTTTCCCTTTCAAACCCAGTGAGCTCCAGGATGCGTCTGGAGAGTCGTATTTATCTGAGGCTGTCTCTCTGCTGCAGGACGCTCCAATCCATCTCTGCGCTGTGTCCTGATGGCTCTGAACCGAACCCCCCAGCAGGACTCCAGTCAGCTACCCAGCTGCTCCTGCTCCCCTGTGCAGATGTTCAACGGCGGCTCATCCTGCAAACTGCTCACAAAAAACGCTGTCTTCAAGAGTCCAGATGGAAGTGCAACGCTGGTCTGTGCTGGAGACGAGGCCTCCAGCTCTACCATGGTTGATCCTATTGATTTTCTCCATGATCCAAAGTGTTTGTCATTGTTTTAGAAGAAAAGTTTAACAACCCTCATTCTCCTCCTCAGGTGTGGGATGCTGGCAGTGGCTCTCTGCTCCAGAAGCTTCCAGCTGACCAGCCAGTGTTGGACATTGAGCCCTTCTCAGTGAACGGGGAGCAATTTCTGGCCGCCCTAACAGAGAAGATGCTGAAGCTCTACAGGTGGGAGTGAATGAGGCTGACTGGCCGGTCTGTCCATAGTGTCCCAGAGCACAAGGACAGGAAGCAGTCTGGGTGGAAATGTGGAAAATGACATGCTGCTAAACGTTTACACAGAAAACACAGATTACTGGGAGTGAAAGACAGGAGGAAAACTTCTGTACATCTGTTTCTTATGGTTTTATATATTCTATTCCCTACGTGTCACTTTTTTTCAGTATTACAGTCAGATAACAAGCTTCATGATGTTTAGATCATGAATATTTAGCTCATATTTATTGAACATTAGGACCCAAACATTGTCATCTAATCATTCATTTGGTCTGCTGATTATCTCCAATAATTTAATTGATCAGCTCGTGAATCAACTGTATGACTAAACTTAAGGAAATACAAAAATGTTTTAATATATTAGTTTGGTTGCAGCATCATCCGACATCTTAAATTCCTTTGATAATAAAACTCATTAGATGCTTTAACTTAAGTAAAAATCTGATTTGAAGAAAACTTGGAACCACAGGAAAGGCACATTTAAGTCTCCTCCTAAAACTGAGCTCTGCGGTTAAACATGACGTGTCCATAAAACAATTTGGACCCATATGTGACATATCCAGCTCTGAACTAGTTTAAACTCTTCCTACCAACCATCCTCTAATCTACTGAAACAACCATCTCTGTCTTTTCATTTGTTTAAAACTATCTTCACTCTGACAGGAACATTAAGTGCCAAAGTAATCTGTTGTAAATGTTACTTCTTTTTTTTTAAGAAAGTTGTATATATGTATATTTGTTGCTGTGTGTACAACTTCAAAGGTAATAAAACAAAGTTATTTTTAATTGAAGTTAATCAGATGGTCTGGTGCCTGATTTCACCATCACTTCACCTTTTTATGATGTTGATGAGCAGTAAATGTGTGTAAAAGTGTTATTGATAGTTTTAGACTCTTGTTTTTGTTTTTCATATATTGTTCCAACAGTTGTAATAAAGCTCCATGTTGTCTGCAGATAAAATGTCTCAACATGTTGAAAATTTTTTTCCATAACCTCAGCAGATCTATTCTATTCTATTCTACAGTCATTTGGCAGACGCTTTTATCCAAAGCGACTTACATCTGAGAGTAAGAAGAACACAAGCAAGAATTCAAATACGGTGCGACATCATAATTAAGTAGTAGTCAGACTGCTGTGGGTCCAGTTGGACCCAGGTGCTGTCATGTAGTGCTAGACGCAGGTTTTTTGTTTGTTTGTTTGTTTTTTTAAAATACAAGATCGCGATTTCATCACACAAAATCATCTTGGGGCATAGGTGCATGCAGCATATTCAGTACTGAGTTGAGCGAAAGAGCTTGACCTTCTAACTGATTCAGACGAGTAGAAGAGTTAAGCTAAGCGCGGAAACGCTCCTTAAACAAGTGAGTCTTTAGTTTGCTCTTAAAAGTGGATAAAGACTCTGCGGATCGTACGGAGTTTGGTAGATCGTTCCACCACCGGGGAACAACAGAGGAAAAGAGTCTAGCTACAGATTTTGCGCCGCGTCGTAGGAGCACTAGGCATCTTTCACTGGCAGAGCGTAACTATCGAGAGGGGGCGTAGCTCTGGATTAAGGAGTAAAGGTAGACAGGAGCCATTTGGGTTATTGTTTTGTAAGCCAGAAGCAGAGCTTTGAATTTGATGCGTGCTGCAACTGGAAGCCAGTGAAGAGCGATTAGCGAGTGACATGTGCTCTTGTGGGCTGGTTGAAGACCAGTTGTTCTGCTGTGTTCTGGATCATCTGTGGAGGTTTAACTGAGCAAGCAGTCAGGCCTGCCAGAAAGGAGTTGCAGTAGTCAATGTGTGACATAAACAGAGCCTGGACCAGGAGCTGGGCCGTGTGATTAGTCAGGTAGGGTCTGATCTTGATGTAGAAAGCAAACCGTCAGGACCGGGCAACCAAGGCAACATGGTCCTTGAAAGTCAGTTGGTTGTCTACCATGACACCAAGATTCCTGGCAGAAGACGTGGGCACAAGCCTGATAGAGTCAAGCTGCACGCTTATCTGTGGCTGTAAGGAAGGATTGGCTGGACAGACGAGCTCGGTCTTGGACAGATTTAGCTGAAGGTGGCGACCCTTCATCCATGCAGAGATATCAGCAAGGCATGCTGATATTTGCATTGAAACAATTGTGTCATCAGGTGGGAAGGAAAGGAAATGCTGAGTGTCATCTGCATAGCACTGGTAAGAAAAACCATGAAAGCAGATGACTGCACCAAGCGATGAGGTGTATAGTGAAAACAGAAGAAGGCTGAGCCCTGAGGCACCCCTGTTGTCAGCCCATGTGATTTTGACACTCCCCCTTGCCAAGATACTTTGAAGGATCTTCTTGTGAGGTAGGACATAAACCATGCAAGGACAGGTCCTGAGATACCAAGCTCCGAGAGTGTGGAGAGGAGGATCCGATGGTTGACCGTGTCAAAGGCAGCAGACAGATCCAGCAGTATAAAGATTGAGGATTGACCAGAGGATCTGGCAAGCCGTAGGGAATCAGTAACTGACAGGAGAGCAGTTTCAGTAGAGTGGCCTTGGCTATAGCCCGACTGATAAGGATTGAACAGATTGTTGTCTTGGAGGAGCTGTGAGACCTGACTGAAGACAGCACACTAGTAGTTTAGGCATGAACGGAAGCAGTGAGACCAGCAGGTTGTTTTCAGCCGGGCTGGGTTGAGTGTGAGTGATCAATCAGTGAAGCCCCTCGCTGACTCCTCACTGATTGGTTGTAGTGCCAAGTGACAGTGACAAAGATTTAACATTTTTCTATTTTCTTGTGTCGTGTCGTAAGCCCCCGTGTGCACGTCTACGTGAGTGCAACATTTCATATGCACAAATGTCACCTGTCGCTTGGCTGGAGGAGGGCAGCGATTTTCGCACCATCACACAAGTTCCATAGAAAATGATGGAGAAAGAGTGACATCGCCTTTAATGTGTCGAGCACATTAATGTGTAAACCATAGTTTGTATATTAAAGATGGACGGAGCCTCTGTGACGTCACCCGTAGGTTTCTGAAGAACAAAAGTGAAGCTCGTTGAGCGGTTCCTACAATCGCCATCTTGGCTTATTTCTGCTGTGAAGTTGGCCTTTTTAACATGGCAGTCTATGGGGATTTGCTCTGTTTTGGCTCTACTACATCCATCCATCCATCCATTTTCTGTACCGCTTGTTCCCATTAGGGGTCGCGGGGTGAGCTGGAGCCTATCCCAGC
>JBAMHW010000010.1:1324172-1355206 GCA_037177495.1 Rhadinocentrus ornatus
ACTGAACCAAATAAACAAAACTAAATGTTAACAATGGTCTGAGTCTTACTATAAAGAGTTATGGTTGACATTAATATACACAGGTATATATTAAAAAAGTGGCAAATGGTGTGGCCTCACCCACTTTGTCACACATTGCTTCTTGGAACCCCTACAAGAAGAAAGTTCTGCTTGGCTGCTGTCTCGAGAACAAGCAGCAAGATTTCCCCTACTATATCCGCAAGAACAATGTCATTTTTCTGGTAGCCTCAAGAACAAGAAGAGTTCTTGCTTTTTGCGGAGTATGTAACAGCCTTAACTCTTGTGCAGCTGCTTCTCCGCATACCACCTCGAAACAATTGTCATGCAAGATTGCATAACTTCCTGTGTCTGTGTGTGGTTATGTTGGGCAGGAAAAAAATAACTGATTCAGTTTCCGCGGTGTTGGATGGTGTTTAGGCAAAAATACTCGATGATCCCCAATCCCCTTAATTTTTTGCAGGATTGGCGAGTATTTCCGATGCTTATATCAGTATCGGTTCAACTTTAAATACAACCAGAAAAGATCCCAGAATTTCCTGTATTCATCTGTTAGTTTAACACCCCCCCCCCCCCAATTAATTATGATGTCGCACCCTATTTAAATTCTTGCTTGTGTTCTTCTTCTTCTCAGATGTAAGTCGCTTTGGATAAAAGTGTCTGCCAAATGACTGTAGAATAGAATAGAATAATCTGGTGGAATCCAGAAAAAATGGCAAGTTTTTGAATTACTAAGTCAGTTCCTAATGAAATTCAGGCATTAAAGAATGCTTGGTTTTTAAACTGGAATGACAGCAAGATTAGGATTTGTAGTTTTAATAGAAGTCATTGGGACAGGGTTAAATTCCTAAAAAAAAGATTAAATGTTTGGCAGTTTCGAGCAGGTCTGAAGTAGGGCTGGGCGATATATCGGATCTACTCAATGTATCACGAGAAGTTTTACTTGCACTATATAAAATGCCCATATCACGAACATTGAGTACAAACTGACACAGCAGCGTTTAAAGTGCTTACATGTGATTTTCTTTGAAGTTTAGCTTCTCTCAGTCACAGCAGACAGACAGCTCACTCCCCTGCCCATCCAGAAAACGCTCCTGTGCACATGCGCGTTGTTGTTTTAGGGGAGACGCAAAAGAAGCAGCCAGCTAGCTACTTTACGTTCATTAAGAGATGGAAGCTGAATGCAAGACGTCTATTTTAACCAGTAGTATGCCTCAGAAATTGTGATAACAAGGAGACTGATCAGCTGTGCGTGTTTCCTAATGGACATGAAGTTCGTAGTTCACTCCAACAAGAAACTCCTTCTCCTGCTTCGCCTCCTCCAGCTGCCTTTTCAAATGAAAATTATTTTTGTCTGTTTTACAGGTGGTTGATGCGACGATTTTCAACGTGTGTTCTCTCTCTCTCTCTCTCTCTCTCTCTCTCTCTCTCTCTCTCTCTCTCTCTCTCTCTCTCTCTCTCTCTCTCTCTCTGTTGATGGGAGTGTAGCTCAACCTTGTGTGCATGCAGCGTGGCATCTACAGACATGACGTGACGTAATTACACGTCAACGTGAGAATAAGATAAATAAAACCAGGCTCTTTAATTTTTATAATAAAAGGACAAAATACAAAAACCTGTTCTAGAGGAAAGGGGACATTAGATGATTTCTGTTGTGATCTGGTGTAAAAATAAAATAAGATAAATAATAAAACAATATAATATTTTAATATAAATTAATTTAATGAAAGATATATTATTAATTGCGTAATTAAATGCTGCCTGCCATGTTTACTGCCTCATGACTCAAAGTGTTTGAAACTATCTGTCTTTTCTCTTTTCTCACTTCATGTTAATTTCTCTCACCCACTTCCAATTATAGCTCTGCATCACCCTGTTTTCCCCTGACAGAAGGAGCAGAGCTGATAAAGTTTAATTTAGCTGCAGCTAGTAAATGAGACGGAGGCTTCAACAGATTGTTCAGCGGGAAACGGAAGGCTGGAGCCTGGAAATATGCTAATAGATGTGTGTGTTTGGAAAGTTTAGGTTTTAGTTCTGCCTGATGTTTTAGAAACACCTGGTCAAAACTCAGATTTTGAAATATGTCCTCCCCCACAGCTGGATGAATAAACTCCAATAAATTACTGCGGAAAAGAATGTTGATTGTTCGGTCCAGAGGTGTACTGATGTGAGGGAATGGTGGCACAAATGTCCTCCAGATTTAGCCCTCCCACCTTGTTGCTAAGGGTGAGCCCAAGCTGCACATACAACAAACAAGACACTTTTTCTGTCGTCTCCTGAAAGGCAGAATGAAAGTCTGAAAAACAAAATTAGCTGTTTCACGTGCTTATCCTGTTTAGATTTTCATGGGTGGCAGTTTTGGTATCACTATTACAAAAAAAACAAACAAACAAAAAGAGATTAAGTGTAGTGTAATCAGGTTTGTTTAATTTATGTTTAAAAATCTCCCAGTCTGGTATTCAGCCCAGTACAGGATACTCGGGCCTAGGGGTGAGGGGAAAAAGTAATCTTTTAGATATATTGCAATTTGGATATGGATGATTAAAACAAAACAAAACAAACCTTTTAATAACAGTGTTGCACAAAAGGTTGTGACAGCCTGATTGTCTGCATGTGCGTTGAGTTATATTAATATTATTATTATTTTTTTATTGCATTTTTCCTTAATCGAACACACCTGCTGTTTGACCTGTTCATGCTGCAGAATTGACAATAAAATAAACGTAGACTTTATATTGACGACTGCTGATCGGAGACCTGTCGCTTTCAACCAAAGCTATTATTTAACTGTTATTTTTTCTCCACTCACTATGCATCCATTGTTGTCAGTGATGGATACTACTGAATATTTGACCCAATTATTTTCATTGTTGTTTTTTTTCTATATTTGTGAGTCTAGATTTAGACTGAACTGTTAATGTGCCGAAGCATGCAGCCATAACAGCATTGTGGGAAATGAGCATGATCTGTGAGTCTGTGTAAGAAATATAGCCTTTGAGCCAGTCTAGACCCCAGATGGTTAACATGGGCACTCCAGCAGATGGTATAGTAGTATATTCACTTTGTCAGTGACAACTTGGAAAACTTAATTTTTTGCATATTAAAGGCATTACATGTGTGCAGACCATGTTGTAGTCGCATGGAGTATTACTATCTTATTTTTTTTTTACCATAGCATTGTATCATAACACATCTCTCTGCCAAAGGAGAGGTCAGAGGTTAAAATGGTTATTTTTAAAATAATCTCTTAACACATTTAAAAATTGTGTAAATGTTTGCTCGTAAGCAATTAAAAAAATTTAGAAATATTTGTGGATTCAACAGGATGTTACTGTAGAAAAAGTGTAATGTGTTCTGTGCGACAATATTGCGCTGAATCAATTATAGTGGTTTCCATTGAAGAGCAAATGTTCAGGCCATTTCCACTGCCATCACCCCCAAATATAGCTATAAAGTCTTAAGAAACCTGTTAATTTCCTTATAATCAATTCAATTCTGTTTTATTTTTTTGTTTTGTGGCATAACACTGTACATTCAATTGTGCGGTTTATGTTACCACTGTTAAGTTTTAAGATATATTCTTAGCCAGTTGGCATGAAAATTTTATTTGGGCTGCTTGGTAACGTGACCGGCACTGGCGCTAAGAAATCACTGACAGTAGCACCTCTACTAATGCTAAATAGGGGTCGGGCGCAGTGTTAGCTGGGCGGCTGCCCGACGCGGACAGACGACATCTCTTGACTGGCCTGGGAACGCCTCCGGATGAGCTGGTGAATGTGGCCAGGGAGAGGGAAGTCTGGGTTTCCCTGCTTAGGCAGCTGCCCCCGCGACCCAAAGCCGAATAAGCGGCAGAAAATGGATGGATGGATGGATGGATGGTTGCTAAGTCAATTCCTCTACAAGTGGGCAATGCTAAGTTCAACACGCCCTAAACACCCACTTGGTCTTTCTTTAAAAGATTGACTAATTTCTACAGTAGTTGTCCAGTTCGTTCTTCTTCTGCCTTTTTTTCCCTCTTTCTCTTCCTCTTCTTGTTCTGTGGTTTCTTTCTTTTGCTGGTCGCATTCTGCTCAGATAAGCCAGGTTTCTTCTTCATTTGTTATCATGACAAATATGAGAAAGCAAGTTTCACTCAAAGTAGTGGAACATGCTTTCAAACAAAAGTGGAAGTGGAACAATAAATGCTCAGAGCTGCATTATCACCATCTTGGCTCAGTGGGTAGAGTGGTCGTCTTGCAGCCCAACGGTTGCTGGTTGCCGGTTCGATCCTGGGACACCAAACCAAATTGCTACTGATGGGTCGTGGTTAACGCCTTGCATAGCAGCTTCTGCACATCAATGTGTGAATGTGATGTATAATGTAAAGTGCTTTGGGTATCGTTTCAGGTATAGTAAAGCACTATATAAATACAAACCGCTTACCATCTGAATCGTAATTGAATAGTGAGGTGCCTTTAGAAAATGTCGGAGTTGTGCAGAATGATGTTGTTGTGCTGTTTGTCCACTAGATGGAGTTCTGATTCCATTCAATCCTCAATCCCCACCGCTGTCAAAAACTACAGTAACAAAATGCTAGATTATTTTTGACCATTATATGTTTAAAATGCAACTCTGTCAACATGTTTTGACATCTGAGAAATGCTTTTATTTTTGGTCATAAATGAGTTATGGCTTCATGACCAAGAAAATAATGGAAAATGTAATTGAACATTAAAGAGCAATTGTTGAGTAATTGAGTGTTGAGCATAAATGGGCCTTTATAGTCCTCATGGTCTGAGGTCTAATGCTTGAACAGCTGGACGATGTGGCCGGGGAGGAGGTTTGTTCTTATACTGTTAGTAACCAGTTCAGAGCCAAGCCCAGCAGCTTGGATGCAGGAATTGCTCAGGAGATCAGGACAAAAAGAAAATATATGAGCAAAATAAACAGTTGACTGAGACCTGCTGGTATCTGCTGTGTCTACAAACTAAACAGTCTTCATAATTAGACAAGTGGTAAAAATGAATCTGTTTCTGCCAGGGGCTTATTATCTTACATTTTTTTTCTTCTGTCACTTGTAACTAAATGGGGATGAATTTGGTCTGTAATAGGGATTAAAAACAGGGGAAGAGATGCTGTAAAAAAGTGGTACATCTAAATTTTATGGCTGCACTTCATTTGGAAATGTAGGGAAAAATAAAATTTTATCGAGTTAGCCTGGAGACCTTTTTGGTCCAGTTATCTGAGCTGATGTTTGATTGAAGGTTGGTTACGGCGTCATCCCGCCATATGCTTGCCGTTGGTCGGCGGAGGCTCAACGTGCACCTCTTCCAGACCTGATGTGCACCCCTGCTTGCAGCACGGTTATGCAAAGGTAGTCTCTTGTGATTAGTCGGTATGTTTTTCTGGATTTCAGGAGCTTCTTGCTCAAGTGTGAGAGCCCATTTCATCAGCGTTAGCTGGGCCGACGCCGCACAAGTATAAATCCAGCTTTAAGAAATCAGACCTGTCCTCTCTGGTATTGAAATGGGCCACTGCAGTGTCTCCAGATAAAGTGCATCCACTTCATTTTGTAGTTAATCTTTGGGCTATCTAACCCAGCCCCAGCAGCTGGTGTGAAAAAGAACTAAGTTTATTTATTTGACCCAAGTTATTTATTCTCTTAAGCTCGTTTTGGTAAGATAATCCAAGTAGCAGGAACATTTACGCAGTTCTGTTTAGATATTTCTGTAATAACATGATGGATTCCTCTGATAATCAGGCCATGTCCTACTGTAAGAGCCATTCCTACCATGCATGGCTGTGTATGTTCTAGATGGGATCTTGTAATGCTGCTACCTCCAGCAGCGGAATCACAATGTCTATTTCACGTCTGTTTTTGTAGATCTACTCTTAGTCTGCAAAACATAAAAGCTATCAGATGTTTTCAGGTCATTAAAAACATTTTCCACAACTAATAAAATCAGTTACGGTAATTAGCTTTTGGATGATTTGGTCCATCTTTGTTCTCCCCTATAAGAAATATTTGTAGAAATTTAGTTGAATCTTCATATTTAACCTCTCCTCTTTTTCTTTTACAGGAAACTGAAATCGCGGCTGAATGCAACAATGTAAGTGTTGCCTTTATTTCCCAGCATACATCTTGTTATCCTATATTTTACCCTCTTATTGACTAGACGCCCCTGTATGGTGGGCAGCTTGAGATCCGTGCAGTCCAGAACATCTTAAGAAGCAGAAATCCTAACATGTAGCGTGCCAAAATGATGGGGAGAAACCCAGCTAAAAGACTTTACCAAGCATTGGCATCCAAACCAAAACCAGTTCAAACCCTTAAGCAATTATATGGGAATGTAACAAAACTTGAGGACAGCAAAGTCTACTTTAGAGCTTCTGCTAATTTCTCCACTTCAATAAACCACACAAACAAGGTGTCCTATGAAAGCAGAGACTCTGTTAATTACAAAGGTGTCTCTCATCACAGTGAGACAAAACCTCTGCGAGCTAGCACCCAAAGAGAAGCAAACAAAGAAAATGACTAAGTCATCAATCAGATCTTATTTCACTATTTCATAGGACTACTTTTAGAATTCCCAAAACTACTTTACTATTTTCTAGATGAATTGGGCGGCTCTGGATTTCACTGAAAGTAATGTGGTTTTCTTTTAGGACTAGATAACCATTTATATTTTCAGCTATGCTCCAGAATAATTGACTCTGACACAGTAATGCATGTCTTGATTTTGACACTTCTGTAGTAATCAGACATGTCTTAGCCTTCTTTTGAGATCAAGATTATACGTACAGCCCTTGTAGTTGTGGAGATATACTTTTATTTGTATTTTATTTATTTTATTTTGGTTAATACTTTGTGTGTCTAACATGTAGACTATCAGAACCGTGACATTTGGCACGAAGGTTTAATCTGTGTTAGTAGAGACCTGAATAGGACAGTCAGATCTTCATTTAATTACGTTTCTCGTATTTTCATGTTTGAGTGTTTTGTTGATAGCTGCTGAGCTCCTGTATGTGTCAGATCAGGATAAAGACGACCAGCTGTAAAATCAACAATAAATATTCACAGGGCTGATCCGAGCTGTTTCACATCAGATGTAATCAGACTGTAACAGACTGTTTCTGCTTCAGCTGCTGTGGAAGTACAAACTGAACCTGACTACCGACCCAAAGTTTGAGTCCGTAGCCGTGGAGGTCTGCAAGACAACCATCTCTGAGGTCAGAAAATCTCACAAGCAAACATGCAGTTAGTTGTTTATCTGTAAACTGGTACGTTTGGGATTAATTAGTAGAAAAGAAACTGGGATCTGAACCTGTTTTGGCTGTCAACTACTTTTGATTTTACCTGCTTACACTAAATGAAAAGAGGTTCCCATCTACACTATTGTCTTTTTTTCCCACCACAACTTCACCTACATGATGTTTTATTCTCACACTAACCTACAATTATTAACAGAAATCCTTAAATCTGAATATAAAAAGATTTGCAGAGCAGGATCATTTGATCATTCATTAAGGAAACACAGCACCTGATCATCCCATTACACTTTTACTTTCAGATACAGTAAATATGTTTTGCTGTCAAATTTAAACCATCAAATTCCTCTATCGGTGCCAAACAAAACCTAGGAGAGAATTTCAGATCTGCAATTTCAAGTAAAATTAATGGCAGTGACCTAGTTTATTATTATTATTTATTCTATTTTTTTATTTTTTTTGTCACGTTGCTTTGGAAAGCAAAATTGATCTGATCACGCCTCTGGGTTAAGACCCTCACACCCTGTGGATAGAGGTTTACTCGTCCTGGTAGAAAAATGAAAAATTATGTTTTTTTTAGATACATCATGATGCAGACATGGGCGATTCGGGATCAACGTATAAAAAATTAAAAAAGTTTTTTTTTGTTCTTTCTTTAAGAAATTGGTAACATTCAGGAATGCAAAAAGTGGAACTCTACTGTAGAAGTGCAGTCTCTGGATAGTCTGGCATGCGATCTACCTAACACACTGCATTAAAAGCTGCTGTGTGAAAGACCTTCGGCTGCATGGATTCAAACCCTAGTTTGCTTGCAACAAACGTGGACAGCTTCTGAAGCCTGCCAGAAAATTAACAGCTGGAATAAAATATTGAATTTTAAGGATGCTAAAAATAAATTACAAAATGTCAATTATTTCTTGCTTTGATTTAAGCTTTACGTGTTAAGAAGTTTGAGTAATGGGAGTCCCAGAAGCTAAAAAGAAATGACGAGAATGGAAGTGGTTAATTTTTAAAGGTTTGACGTGGAACAGAAACCCGTGTTGGAGAACGTTAGTTCAAAATGCTTTTTAAAGTAAAATGATAAACAATCCCAGCTGTGAACCAAGTAGATGGAAAACAAACTGAAAGTTCCAGTTTAACTAGACTGGAGGGTTTTTGTCTTTAGTCTCTCAGACAAATGTTTCTCTTGTAGATTAAAGAATGTGCAGCGGAGGAGCTGGGAAAAGGCTACTTGGTGTCCTGCCTGGTGGATCATCGTAGCAACATCACCGACTACCAGTGCAACCAGTACATCACCAAGATGAGCAGCATCATCTTCAGCGACTTTAGGCTGATCTGTGGCTTCACGAACAAGTGTCGTGATGATATCGACACTCTTCACTGCGGCAGCATCAGCACCGGCGAGAAGGTGAGCTGAACTTCTCCCTCAGCTGAGTCAGACTCGTGAACAAGGCGGAGCTGGTGATCAGGTTTGTGACAGTAATCACCTGCAAGTGTCAATGAAGATGTCTGCTGTGGAGCACACATGATGCTTGTCTTCGGTCTCTGAGGGGCCGTCCCCACGATATTTTAGCAATCCACCCTTTCATCCTCACGAAGCCAGGGATTAGCCTCCACGAAGCCGATCATGTCTGAAGCCAGGTACCAAAGTGGATCGGTGTGATACCTTTTCCGTCTGTGGTATTGTGAGGACAGCGTAACCACACCACTAGAGGACATGACGTCAATGTGACGAACATGCGCTGTTTCCCAATCCACCCTTACTCAAGTGTTTTTTGCTTTGTAGTCCAGCGTTACGTGAAGAAGAAGCTTGACTTCTTTTGCCTCGCAGTGAATACTCAGCCATCTTCTCTTCTTCCAATGTGTACTTCCTGCAACACGCAGTGAGCCTTTTGCCTGCGCATGCGTTGTTTTGCTCTAGCTTTGGCGTGTTACTCTTTAGCGCCCCCCACAGCCTTGTAGTATGTATGTAGTATGTAGCGGTTTCGTGGGGATGTTGAAGCCTTTCTCCTAGTTTTTGCCACCGCTTACACACCTGAACCAGCTTTGGTGCCGTGTGGACAAAGTCTGAAGCTGTTCGGAAGCTCAGTTTCTAACATAAATCACATTTGCTGTTTGTTTTAACTCACTATGGTGTTGAGACATACCTGTTAACTGAGCAGGCCTTCAGTCTCTACAGCTAGTAAAATACCACCACTGTGATCCTGCGTGAGGATGGCGAAAGTTCACTCTTCACGTTTCTGAAATAATGGTTTCTTCTTGTTTTGGAAACTTTCAGAATATCATAAAAGGAAATGAGTCTAGAAGTCGATGTTTAGACCAACTACACGTCGTCCTGATAATAACTTCTAGTTCTTGCAGAATTTCTGAGGATGTTCCCGTCATTTAAAAGAGCAGTGTGTAACAATGTCATTTAAAACTGTTTTGATTGGTATCTAATCATTTTACATAATTGTGCAACCATTTCTACTACAGTGTCTCTCAATGGACAAACAACTCTGTGTGTGAAGTGAGAACCCTCTGAGCTTCAATACTGCAGTACCAGCTTTGTTTGATAGATTCTAGAGCAGTGGTTCCCAGCCTGGGGTCCGGGACCCCCCAAAGACCACATATCAGAATCAGAATACTTTATTAATCCCGGAGGGAATTGTCTGCACACAGTTGGTCCAAACATATAAAGAAGGAATAAGATAAATATATCAATCACAATAAGAAAAATTACAAATGCGTTACAATATCTAAATAAACAGATGCAGGATAAATCCTGCCAGTGAGTAATATGTACAGTATTATCAATATGATACAGTAAAATGTAAATGTAGTAAAAAGTGCAAATGTATAACAGTTTTATTTTTAATTTCACCCTCTTACCCTTAGCCGATGGCCGATATGGGCTATTTGTCTTGAGCGGATATATGGAGCCGATTCTGCTTTTGCTCCCTCAATTTACATCATCATAATGACACAATAATAACAATGTTACAAGTCTCATTTTTAAGAAAAGAAACATTTTTCACGTCTGAGGTGAAAAGCAGCCGCTGCCGTCTGATTTATATAGAGACCATTGATGATGTAACAGCTGCTGTTTTCTTTTCTGCACCTCACAGAAATGGTCACTTTTGAATTCACCTTCAGGTTAAATCTGTAGTGATAAATGTAACTTCCTGTTTCCAGTTTAAAAGTGGCTGGAAATATTTTAGATAAGTTAAACAGTTAAAAGACAATTTGAAAGTTTAAACTTATTGTTGTTTTGAAGCTGATGCAGCGGGCTTTCCACCAGCACTCTGCTATTGGGGGAGGAGTAATGCAGGCTCTGCCCATGACTGCAGCGTCTCCCAACAACTCAGAGCTGCGTGCGGACACCTGTCTATAAATAATGCCAGAAACAAGATGTTGTCTTGCCGATACCAGTAAAAAGCCTAAATATTGGCCTGAAATTTCGTCTGATCCATAATTGATATCCATATATTGTCCCTATTTTAAGAAATAAAAGCTACATGCTGTTTAACTTTGGCCTTATTGAAGAAACAAACTCAGTCAGAAAACATTATTTGAGAATTTCACTTTTGAAAGCATAAAACCAAGCATGGTTTCAACACGGGCTGAGGCAGGCGGTCCATGGCTTTTTAAAATTTGCACAAGTGGGGTCCACAAGGAAAATGGGTTGGGAACCACTGATCTAGAGCATCATTTGGGATTGGGATACCTTAAAAGAATCATTGAAGACATTACATACCTGTACCTGAGGCCACCATCTATTCACTGTGCCTGACATGAAGTTATATTTCTATGCCCATCTTTACCACTAAATGTCAATTATTGTTACACACTGTACCTTGTAAATTCTTTCCAGTCCCTCCAGGATTTCACAGTATTTTTGATTCCAAATTCCTAATTTTGCAACAGGTTTTGTGAAAAGTTGGGACAAAAATTGCAGCATCTGTTCGTCGGGTTCTTCTTGCAAAAACAGGTGAAATTTCAGGTGATCAGGGTTTACCAAACTACCCCATATCAAGCCGGATCCTGATGGTGGAAATGATTTATTGTCTAAATAGCAAGAACAAAAGAAAACTGTGCTAGGAGCAAAATGATTAAACCCGCTAATGTTAATGTGAATGAATGTTATTTATTAGCAGTCAGTGCTAAGTTAGCTTGATGAACAAGAACGTATATAAAACGCAATGATATAAAAATAAATTAAACACAATCTTAAAATAATTTTTACATCCTTAATGCTTTTGAATTAACATTTATGGGTGTCCTGCCTTCCTTTTGTTGCCATCTTTGCCGATGTATCCAGTGTCTGTTGTTGTTTTTTATACTCCTTAGTTTGAAGGCCTTTTCCCTTCATCCAAAGGAGAATCGAGATAGCCCTTTACCTAACGTGAATGTGCAAAGCAGAGGGGGAGGACTAAGGGGTAGAAATGGGATTCAGCCTAAACATGGTGCTGCTTTCCTGAAATCTATATCTAGTATTGTTTTAAACATAATTAGCACCTGTTACCTTTTTATTTTAATTTCTATTATTTCTTCTACAGACTGCTGCAGAGGGCTTTAATCCTTATCTTTATACATTTAGGAGATCAGCTTATCCTCTATTTAGTTTGAGAGTAAAAACAGTTATCCAGGCTTTTTCACTAAAAATGACATTCCTAGTGTTGTAAGATAATCACAGATGGAAGGGGTCAGATGAAGTAAATGAATTTAAATATGTTTTTGTTTATTGTTGCTGATTGTGCTTCATGCTGATTAAATGTTGTTATATTTTAATCAGCACAGTAAATAATCCTTTAGAAAATTCCTGGATCCAGGTGGTGATCCGGATAACTCCCAAAATCTAATCACTTGTTCTAATCACCATATCACCTATCACCAATTTCCTCTGGGATTAATAAAGTCTTCTGATATATCTGGACAGACCTGATTTGGCTGCTAGCTCCTGAAAGTTTCATCCATTCCTCACAGCACTTATTAAGCAGCCGTACAATCACACAGTAGTTAGTTGCAGTTTGCAGTAAAAATCTTCCTCTTTTGGATAATGTTTATACTCCAGTTGGGACCACTGCCTGGAGAATTTGACTGTATGTCTGGGAACCCCAACATGTTAGCGTTTTTGGAGTTTTAATTTGAACGTGGTGATGTTTGTAAAGATCTTGTTCATCTTGTCCTTTCTGTGCGTCGCGCATGCTTCTGATGTTCCGATGCCCTGACTTGGATCAGAGTGAAGACTGCATATCTGTTTTGGCCTTTGATGTTGACAGCAAAGATATGTTAAGCATGAAGGACAACACAGATGGTCAGAGTGAAGATGGAAGAAAAATACAAAGTTTGGGTTCACCATCACAATAATAAACACCGGAATGATGCTCAGTTAGAAAGTCTAACACTTCCTGTTTTAACATACATGCTTCATCTCTTTTAAATTTCCTCATCATAGCTACACATCTGACACCTAAAGGACCTAAAAAAGACTCTGCAAACATGCACACAGTTTGAGCCTTAAAAAAGAGAAACTGGATGCATTAAAATGACTTTAGTTTAATAAAAACAACATGAAAATGGTTAGTTTCAGAAATACGGAAAGAATAGCAGCACATCAGTCTGAGGCCTGATAAATGCCACATCATGTTAAACATAAAACGGGGGAATGTGGCTTCCTTTTTGTTTTTACCTGGTGAGGTGGATGTACTCCTTATAGTTCCTGTTATCTAAAACTCTCCCCTTGAGGGTTGCCATACTGCTGGTTTTAGATGTTTCCCTGACTAATGGGTCATCGTGCAAAACTTACATGTAAATGTTCACAGCTGTGTTTGTAGTAATTTTCTCTTGGCTGCTGTCTGAGTGAAACAGACTGGACCAATATCTGAGCTGTAACTGTGACTCTTTGTGCAGGACGTCCACTCTCAGGGTGAAGTGATCGCCTGTCTGGAAAAGGGTTTGGTCCGAGAGGCTGAGGAGCAGCCCGGCGCTCACCACATCAATGATGGCTGTAAGAAGGCCATTATGAGAGTGGCGGAGCTCTCCTCTGACGACTTCCACCTCGACCGCTACCTTTACTTCGCCTGCAGAGAAGATCGAGAACGCTTCTGCGAAAACGTGAGCATGTTGGACTGTTGAGTCCAAGCGTTTGATGTTTTGTGGTTAAATGTTCAGATTTTGTGAAAGAGCTCAGGGTTATTTTAGTTTTATCACCATTAGTGTCTTCATTGCTGGAAAGTTCTGTATGTTTGACAGCTTTAAAATGGTTATTTAGATTTTCATATTCTTCGAGTTCTTAACTGTAAAAATATATTATACATGTTGGTTTTATCAGCTTCGAGGGTTAGGGTTGGGGGGTTGGTTGGTGTAACTTGTTGAACTTAGATCTGACCTCCTGAAACAACCTCAGA
Organism: Rhadinocentrus ornatus; assembly: GCA_037177495.1. Lineage (NCBI taxonomy): Eukaryota > Metazoa > Chordata > Actinopteri > Atheriniformes > Melanotaeniidae > Rhadinocentrus > Rhadinocentrus ornatus. The sequence goes on from JBAMHW010000010.1 coordinate 1,337,828, forward strand.
TTATCTGCCTGAAAAAAGTTTATCTTTTTTCTTCCACAGGAATGTGAGGAAATATAGAAACTGTTTTAGAGCTGTAGTCATATCATGAAATAAAACTTATCTGTCTCTGAAGTAAGAATTAAAAAAAAAAAAAAAACCTCCCTGAGGCAAATCAAGAAAAAGTCCAGATAGTTATTTTGGTCTTTTTCCACAGCTGTTGTTAAAACACGTCACAGCAGGAGGCAGCAGATGATGCAGAAATCAGACCATGAAAATCAGTTTTCTTATGAGACTCCTTCCATCTCTTTAGTACGCGGGCGCGATCAGAAAGCACACAGAACAACAGGAAGGACAGATATTCACCATCTCATGGAACGCCGCCACAGAAAGTCTGATGTTTGCATACTGCAGATGTTTGTGTTGTAAGATACTGCTCGAGAACTTCTCCAGAACATGTCAGGACTGCAGCTGTACGGGTGTACAAGTGAGACCATCTGAGAGTAGAGAAAAAAGAAAACCGTGGTATTGTTCAGAGAGACACCTCCATGAAAACCAGCCTGGCTGTGCTGGGAAGCATCACAGAGAGGTTAATTTCAGGGGGGATATTTTCTCCTACTGTCTCATTTTTCTCTGATAACTTGAAGGTTTTCTTTGGTAAAACTGGAACAAATCTGATTCCATGGACTCAGTTGCTGTTCTGAACATTTATAAAGTAATCAGTTAGTACATGCTCCCTCACTCATCATGTCATCGGTTATTTTACTGGTTATCGGAGCATTGTGAGATGTCGCTGGTAAATTCTGCTTCCTACAGACGTTAGCAGGACAAATGTTTATGATTGGTTTCTTTGTGTTTTCAGACGCTGGCGGGGGAGGGCCGAGTTTACAAATGTCTCTTCAATCACAAGTTTGAGGAAGCCATGTCTGAGAGGGTGAGCTTTGTTCACAGTGAAGAAAATGTATCATTCACTTTGCAATAAAACTGTCATATTTAACATATTTTAAATTCCTTGACATTGGATTAATACTGACTTCTCTGTATCTTCAGTGCCGTGACGCCCTGACCACCAGGCAGAAACTGATTGCTCAGGACTACAAGGTGAGCTACTCGCTGGCTAAAGCCTGCAAGTCGGACCTGAGAAAGTACCACTGCAGCGTGGACTCCAGCATGCCCCGAGCTCGAGAGGCTCGTCTGTCCTACCTGCTGCTGTGTCTGGAGTCTGCCGTACATCGAGGTAAACTTCCTGTCTGTCATCAGCCTGTTTTCGGTTTAATTAAATGGAAAGCACTACAGCTGCTGGTTGGAACACTAAGTCAAACTCCACTAATTTTACGGTTTTACTCTGTAAATACTTTGTGTGTGTTTCATGTTTATGCTGTGGGTGTGTTTTTCAGGCCGTTTAGTCAGTGGCGAGTGTCAGGGTGAGATGATGGATTACAGACGGATGCTGATGGAGGATTTCTCCATGAGTCCTGAGATCGTGCTGCACTGTCGCACTGAGATAGAGAGTCACTGCTCCGGTTTACACAGAAAAGGACGGACGCTGCACTGTCTGATGAGGGTTGGACGAGGAGACATGGGAGCTGTGGAGCCCACCTGTCAGAAGGCTGTAAGTTGGGAATAAAACTTGATTTGTAGTCCAATTATAATTTAATTAAGTAAATCCCTTTATGTGATCCAAATTAGTCCAATATATAATAACTGTGTTCATTTAAACCAATTCATAAAAACACTTAACTAGGTAAGGAAACCATTGGATTGCATCAAATCTTCGTTTTGATTCGATCCTCCATCCTGAGCTGCATAAAGAGACAGAGGAGAGAAAAATCTCCATCAGAATTAGGAAAGGCGGCCATCTGCCTGGTCCGGTTGGGTGCGGGGAGGACAGGAAAGAGGGGTCAACCAGCAGCATAGGTCTAAGCCAAGGAGCCCAGTGCATCATGGGACGTCTCCCAGCAGCTAATGTCTATAGCAGCAGAACTAAAGGAGTAAGGGTCACAAAGCCCTACCTACTGTAAGATTTATCAGAAAGAAAAGTTTAAAGACTCATCTAAAAGGTAGAGAGGGTGACTGCTTCCTGAAGCCAAACTAGGAGCTGAATCCACAGAGAGGGGTCTGATAACTGAAGGTGGAGGCTTATCAGGACATTTTAGGGGTGGAACAATAAATAAATAACATTCAGTTTGTCACTTCAAACAGAAACATTGTTCACAAGCTAGCCAGAGTTTCTCCAAGCTTTAGGTTGATAATTTCATTTTGTTAGAGCTGATCCGTTCAAAGACGCCTCTTCACGGTCTTTAAAGGTTAATCTATGCTTGCGCATCGTCTGCGTCACCGCTGTAGGCTCTGCGTAGCTCCGCCGAGGCTCGACGTGCACCTCTTCCAGACCTCAGGTGCACCCCTGCTACGCAGATGGTTGACGTGGAAGTACCCCCTTGTTATTGGTCAGTTTGGAATCATGTGTTGCCGGATATCTGGATCTTGGAGCTGAATTTGTGTGGTAGTCACCGTTTCTAAAACAATAACCAGGGGATCAAGTTGATGAGGCTGAAAGAATTATTTATTCATTTTCTTCCACAAACTAATAAAGACACTTAACCATACTGGATGCCTTTGTTATTTTAAAACAGAAAATACCTACCGAACTGAAGTTAATCATCAAAATAACTCCAAAACGACACGCACCCCCTACGCTCGAGTGCGAAAGCAAACTCACCAGCATCAGCTACGCCATAGCCGGCTGCACGCAGATGCCGTGCAAGCACAAATCCCACTTTACTACCAACCTCAGTTAAATCTTTCTTAGATTTCTCTCATTTCCAGCACCGGAAGCAGCTTTGAGTTTATCATGTGTTTACGTAGAATCTCTCCTTTGGTGGTAAGATTTTTTTCTTTTCTCAGCTTCAGGCACTTATTCAGGAAGCTGATCCCGGAGCAGACTATCGGATAGACCGTGCACTTAATGAGGCCTGCGAATCCGTCATCCAGACCGCATGCAAACACATCCGCAGTGGAGATCCCATGTGAGTTCCCATCATGCTGTTCACCAGGTGGACAGTCATGATGCTGGTACGCTTCCTGCAGGTTGTAGACTGGTCCCAGCATAACTTGTTTCTACGTTTTATTCAGAGGGTTTATTCTTAAGACTGCAAATCTCTGTGGGGAAAAAGAAAATTGAGCTAGTGTAAAATTTAAGAGCTTTTGCCTGCATGGCTAGCAGAAATGAGCTCACACTGTGTTTCTACAGGATCCTGTCATGTCTGATGGAGCATCTGTACACTGAGAAGATGGTGGAGGACTGTGAACACAGACTGTTGGAGCTGCAGTACTTCATTGCCAGAGACTGGAAGTAAGCCGAGCTCAGTTTACTATTCAGTCAGGATCAAATCTGGGATTGGAAAAGAAACGGTCATCGGTATCACTGGTGACCATCAACTGATCCGATGGGTCAAATATTTACTACGTCATAGTTGGTGATTTATAAGAGCCCAGCCAGGATGTTTCTGATTGTCGGTAAACTTCTCCACGTGTTGCCCCCCAGGTTGGACCCCATCCTCTATAAGAAATGTCAGGGTGATGCAGCCCGACTATGCCACACGCACGGCTGGAACGAGACCAGTGAGATGATGCCGCCAGGCGCCATTTTCTCGTGCCTGTACCGCCATGCTTATCGCTCCGTGGAGCAGGGACGCAGGGTGAGCCTCTTCTGTCGTCTCCATTCTCCCATCTGATCTCATGTTTATTCACATAAACACATAAAGATGGTGTGTGCATGCAGTCGGTTTAGTTTCCCCGTTTGTTTTTTCTTCATTTTGAAAATGTATGTGCACATTTTAGACAAATTTCAATCAGGAAATCTACTAACCCTCCTTAATTAGTTAATTTATTTTTTATTTATTATTTAGTTATTTGTTGTCACACATACAATTTTTTGGTTTTTAATAAATTTATCCAGAGACCTAATTTTCACTGACCCTCAACTAACCTTTATAAATTAGTTACATTTTTTTTTTTTTTTTTTCAGGTTTTTTTTTGTCTTTGTTTCCTTAATATGTGCACATTTATTCATAATGTCAGAAAAACGTCACTTGTTATCCTCTGATTTTCTCTTTAAAAATCAAATTTTTTTTTTCTTAGTTTCAGTAGAAACTGATTAGCTGTTTTTTTAAGGCCTCTTCTTCCGTCTCCTCGGTGGTGAAGTATAATTAGTTTCCACCCACAGGTGTATTAAAGTGTTCGTTCTGTGTGAGTTTCCACTCATGATAACCGACACGTGAAGTGGCCGTTTATCGAGCTGTAGTTTACATTTATTTTATATCTTTATTCCTTTCCACTGTGTCCAGTGTCCGAAAACTAACAGTAAATTAACATTGAGGTCACATTAGTGCAGATTATATGTTCAGAAGAAGTGAAACTACTGAACTCTGTAAATGACCCGAGAATATTCCCGTAGCTCGCAGCGGGCATCTGAAGCAGAAAACCTGGTCTAACTGTGAATATGTCTTGTTACCGAACAGATGATGATGATCTCTGCCTGTGATGACTGGTTGTATGTAAGAACAGCGATTGCCTATTAATTTGTGTGCAGCTGCTACATGTGGGAGCTGGTTTGTAATTTTTTTTATGCGAGTTGCTGAACTGTGATGCGAAGAATCAACATGAAGCTGTACTGAAGGAAAATGTCTTCGTCCTGATCAATCGGCTGCAAGAAATTGAGATCTTTGATCAAAACGTCTAATTTCTGTCATTTAAAGTGAAACTTTATGCAAATGTTTAATTGTGATTAAAAGTGAGAAATGTATTTAAGATTTCAACATTTTTATTCAGGAAAAATTATTTCAAGAAAAAGTCAAAGTTCTCCTGCAGCATCATCCCTCTTTGCGGCGAAAAGCCACACGTTTGACACATTGGTCTTTTAACACAAATAAATGTGTTTTAATATGGTGAAATTTTAACAGTCAGCAATTAAGTTATTTTATCCCTTTTAAAATTCTGTAAAATCTCTGGCGCCCCCGATAAATCTGTGATGACTGATGCATGACAGCACCATTATTGACCACATTTTCATCTTAAAAAAAAAAAAAAAAGTCACAATCACTACGTTGCTCAGAGACCTCTATCATGACCAAGAAATTATGATGAAGCCACTTCCTGTCAAACTTTTCACCAATCAAATGGCTTCAATTGATGGTAATGTCCAATCAGGATCAGCCAAAGATCAACAAGTAAACAAAGTGCTTTCTTTTCTAAAAAGAACAAAAACGTATGTAAATAGTTTCTGGGTTGACCGTCTACATGTATTTTTATATGAAAAACAAACTAAATAAAATAGTAAAAGATGACTTGAAGGTTGACTCGCCACTGAACTGTGAAACATTTTCTCTCCTCGAGAACAACATGGTTGCTAAGGCTGAGCAGCTCTAAGTTTCTCTTTATTGAACAAAAAGATGTAGCCTGAGAATAAAATACCGGGTAGATGGAGGGGAAAAAGCTCAGGTCGGATAAAAGGAGAAAAACTTAAACATTTGCAGCAAAAATCTCTGCAGCTGCATCAGTCTGTGGTAAATTTCAACCAGTTTTATTCCAGGTTTTTATGGACAGATGAAATCACTGTCCCTGTTCTACCTGTGAATTCTTTTATTATCTCAAAAAGTTGATTTCCAAATCTCCAACCTTGACAGCTCTCCCGGGACTGTAAAGTGGAGGTACAGAGGATCCTCCACCAGAGGGCGCTGGACGTGAAGCTGGACCCAGATCTGCAGAAACGCTGCATGATCGACCTAGGTAAGTGGTGCAGCGAGAAAACTGAGGCTGGCCAGGAGCTGGAGTGTCTGCAGGACCATCTGGAGGACCTTGCGTCTGACTGCAGAGACGTGGTGGGAAACCTGACGGAGCTGGAGTCAGAGGTGAATCATAGGAATACTTAGACTGTTGATTTAAAAATTCACTGAAACTAACTCTCTGAATGACAAACTTAATGTCAGAATGATTTAAAGTGTAAAAAACAATGACTTCCGATACTATTTCTGACTTATGACCTGAAACAAATTTTTCCTTCAGTTGTCCTGACACCAGGTTTTGTCACTTGCACTGGATGTTTTTTTTTTTAACTTGGTGACTCTGTGTTGCTTCTCAGGATATTCAGATTGAGGCGTTGCTGATGCGAGCTTGTGAACCTGTGATTCAAGGCTACTGCCACGTAAGTACACTGTTAAGCTCCGTTTCAGGCTGAAAATTACAGGAAGATCCACAAGAATAGATGATGTTTTTATCATTTTATTTTATCATTTTTGCGTCCTCCATTAATTCGTCATTTTTAACGCTGTTGTATATCCCCATGTTGGGGATTGGTTGACCTGTAGTTCTTACAAATTCACCTTTGGATAATCTCAGAAATTAAGCATCCAGCATTGAGGGTTAAGGTGATAAAAAAAAAAAAAAAGGTAACGGGGACAGAAAACATTTATTTTAGACTAATATGTAAAGTAAAAAAAACTGTTTAATGAAAATCCAAGCACCAGTCAGCTCTGAATTTTCCATTTACAATAATGATGAATGTTTTGAGACCCTGATCACCTCTTTGAAATGTGTAATATGGTTTAGTCCACACCTGCAGTGGGCATTTGAACTGAGTTATGGATCCTGCTGTTAGCCTCCGTAAAGCATGACCTGATAGCCACAGGAGTAAGGAAAAAGACTTTTCCCCGGTGATTAATCAGAACATATTTAGTATCGGTGGATTCCTTGTAATCTCAGGATTGTTAAGATGTCACCGTCATCACTATTTCTGAAAAACTGAATGAAACAGACCTTAAAAACTCCCGGTCAGAGCACTTTTACACTACATGTCACTTTTACCCCCACACACACTCATTCATTCAGCTCTTCTATTATTATTATATACTTAGTGCTTTTCCCTTTTACACACATTCATACTGCAGATTGGCACATCGGGGGGCAACTTGCCCAAGGACACTTTGGCATGTAGTCAGGGGATGCCTGGAATCGAGCCCCTGACTCTCTGAATGGCAGATGACTGCTCTTCCTCCTGAGCTACAGCCGCCCCTAATAATGATATAATAATAATTAGTCAATGCATCAACTAGAACTAAAGTTATCAAGTAGTGCCATCCATCAGAAAGGTGTCCATCCTGCATGCGATCAGAATACGTTCACTCCGACAGCGGGTACATTATAAATCATGACTCAGTGGGCATTTACTGGAGAATAAATTCCAACATTTTAACAACATATTTGTTCACACACTTTTTTCCAGCAATCATTAATAATCATATTTTTCTGCAAATCATTCTCTAATTTAAATTTATATTTTATAGTCTAATTTGTATTATAAATTCTCTACTTGGCCCCTGTAGAGCCCTATGTCAGCAAAGCCCCTGGGTAGGAATCTAGATTTCATGGAGGTTGTATCTTCAGAACGCGTAATAACTGAGAAGGATTTCTTCTGTTTCTGCATCTGTCAGGAGGTGGCTGACAATCAGATCGACACCGGTGATCTGATGGAGTGTTTGGTCCAGAACAAACACCAGAAGGAGATGAATGAGAAATGTGCAGTGGGAGTCACACACTTCCAGCTGGTGAGCAAATCACGTGTTTTTATCTTGTTTCACATCAGCACGAAGATGCAGCTGAAGTTCATCTGTCCTCAGTCTCATGTTTGCATGTCTGCTGAATCAGCTGATGACCAACATCTTGTCTTTCTCAATGTCCACAGATTCAGATCAAAGATTTCCGCTTCTCCTACAAGTTCAAGACTGCCTGCAAAGAGGATGTCCTCAAACTGTGTCCCAACATCAAGAAGAAGTAAGAAAAAACTAAAGCAAGATGAAGCTGGTGTTTCTACCATGTTTCTGTATAATCCTGCTCTCTGCTCCGAGGTCTGAAGTCTGTTTTTTGGTGTGTCTTTTTGGTGTTTTGGGGGATTTCCTGCAGCTCCTGCTGAGGTTTCCACTTCAGACTGCTGGCTAAATTTTAACGTTAGCTGCCAGCAGCCTTTTTACATCAAGCAGTTCAGGATGGGTTTCCTTTGTCCCTTGTTTTAGTCTTGTGATCTAGAACAGTTCTCAGCAGGTTGTACTTGTATGGGTTTTATCTTTAGACTTATTTAAAATAAGATTTTTGGATACTTGATTATTTTAAAAATATTATATTAACCTCTTAGTCAATTTCTTGGACATATTCAGTGTTTCTGTTGGCCTCTTATCCTCTGCTTGAACTCCTGGAGGAAAATGATTCATTCAACTCTCATCCAGATTTTTTTCATTTCATTCAGGATCAATGAAAAACTTTTAAACTGGTGGAGATTACTGATTACACCTATATGAACAATTGCACTTTTTTGGGAGGTAAAATTCTGTGACCCTCATCTGTGTCGTTCTTCAGCAAACTGGATGTTGTTGTTCTGGTTGAAAAACTAACACCAAAACAGTTTACAGCTGCTGATTAGAGCCAATCAGAGGAGAAAAGCTCTTCTCTGACTTTAACTGGCTTTTTATCAAATTCATTCTTCCCTGAGTTTAGTAAGGAGCTCCTTCAGAGAAATTGAAGTCCAGAGAAAAATAGATCCACCTGTGCAACCAAGGAAAAAAATTTGTCATGCCCTACAAATTTTTAGTCGCACTGTAGATCCCTGTCAGTGATGCGGCATTTGAAGCTGAAGGCTCTTAAGAAGGATGAAGCTTCTTGTTTGCTTTCTGTTGTTCCACCACTAACTTCTTTCTCCTGGATGATGGAGAATGTTGTAGAGGATATGACCCAGATTCAGTGTGCGCTGTCTGTGCTTATAAGAGGACTAGAAGTGGTTTTACCCACCTGGTCTGGTTTGTGAGGAAAACTCGTTGCATACTCTACGCGAAGCAAAAACTTTGTCCTTGTTCTCGAGGCCGCAAGAACAAGAAAAAAGTTTGTTCTGATCTGGACTTTTCATACTACACGAGAAGCTTCGTCCACTACGAGGCTGGGATTACTGTGGTTGTTTTCATGTGCAGTTAGAACTCCCAAGATTAATTGATTAGTCATGTTTACATCAACTATCAAAATAGTTGGCGACTAATTTAGTAGTTTATTGTTTTAAGCTTTGCTTTACTCTCAGAACTCCTGGTGTACCTTCCGCTGCCACGTCCGCCTTTGTCCTTGACGCACAACTGCAGTTGTGGCAACCAAGGTCGGCCGTGATGTCACTGGAAAAATTATGCTCAAACAACAGTGTCATGGTGACCCAGCAGGTAGCTCGAGAGTGTGGGAGTATTTTATAAAAATTCAAGAGAAGCATGTGCAACACTGGGCAGACAGTCGTTGGCGTTCCAGCTGCATCAACTCAAAAATGGACGCCTCCAAAATAGCCTCTGACCATCTACAAACCGGGGTCCTGCCCCAATTGGAGGAGTTAACGTATCTCAGGGTCTTGTTTACGAATGAGGGAAGGATGGAGGGGGATATTGATAGGCGGATCGGTCTGTTGTGGTGAAGAAGGAGCTGAGCCAAAAGGCTAAGCTCTCGATTTACGGGTCGATCTATGTTCCTACCCTCACCTATGGTCACGAGCTGTGGGTAGTGACCGAAAGAACAAGATCACGAATACAATCGGCCGAAATGAGTTTTCTCTGCAGGGTGGCCGGGCTCTCCCTTAGAGATAGGGTGAGAAGCTCGGTGATCCGGGAGGGGCTCAGAGTAGAGTCGCTGCTCCTCTTGACTCTAAACACCTCCATGACTGATGCTGTACATGCGTTAAAAATCTTAATGCGAATAATTACATAAATTATTTACTGCCGTTACCGTTACCTTATTATAAATGTAAGCTTATAAATTAGAATTTTTTCAGTATTCTCTTTAATTCATAATAACAAACCCAGATCACCTCCATACCAGGATTTTACACACATTCTGGTTCATACCAAACACCTGTCAATCACTGATCAGTGTAAAAACCTGAAACATGGTTGGATCATAGCATCGATGCTGACAACAGTCAGCTGGTAAAATTTTGTCAGTATTAAGGGAAAAGATTGTTGTCCATGAACTGCAGCCCACCCAAGACATGATGTGGTAGAAACCAGCCAACAGCAGCATGAAGCCAGAACATCTCCAGCAGCATTTCTGCTGTCAGGTAGTCAGTTTATTTCTATACCACCTTTTAACAATGCTCAGGAGGACCAAAGTGCTTTTAAAAAAACCCAACAAAAAACACATTAAAAGAGAGAAAGTATCAAAGAAAGTGATAAAAAAATACAAAACGGATTAAAACTAAGAAGTATCAAGGAAAGTGCTAAAAGTACAAAACACGCTAAAATGAAGTATGAAAGTACTAAAAGTCAAGGACCTTTTTAAATCAATAGGTCTTGAGTTTGGCTTTGAATAGAGGCAGGTGAGTGAGGGAACGTAACTCTTGGGGAAGAATATTCCAGAATGTTGGACCCACCACCGAGAATGACCGCCCTCCCATTGCTGTCACTCTTACACATGTTGACCAGTTGAAGTTCTGCTGGGCTGGTGGATTTTCAAAAGTTCTGACAGATAAGTGGGTGCAAAGTGATTTAGTGCTTTAAAAATGAAGAGCAGCATATTAACTATCCTGGACCAAACCGGGTTGGGAGGCGAGCGGCAGAATTCTGTTCTGTAAACTGTAGATGCAAGTTTGGTTAATACAGACATATTAAGCATTGCTGTGATCAAGTCTGGAGCTATGGATGGCCTTCTACAGGTCACTGCGGCTGAGGAATGATTTTAGAAAATACGCAAAGCTGAAAAAAGCTTGTTTTCACAACAGAATCAACCTGTTTGAAGCAACAGTCCAGTTTCAACCCTAGACACTAGAAATTTACTGAATTCAGGTCATCACAAGCCTCCATGCTAAAATCCTCCTCCACATCATCGAAAGTATTGGAGTCTTTCTTGGGGCTTTTGCTCGTAGCTAAGAACAGAAAGACTTTGATGTGTGAGGACCTCCTGCTGATAATGTTCTTGCAGAGACAATGAGGGACAAAAAGAGCAGAAAACTAAAATCTGGGGCTGACAGTTTGCTGCAGGACAGATAAAATGGGAACAGACATTGAACACGTGGGAAAACCTGGAGAGTCATTTTCACACTGCAATTCACAGATGCGAGTGGAAATTCACAACTTGTAGCTTTTGTTCCATACATTGGTGGAGACAACATGTTTTGATCTGGAAGAGTTTCAATGGAAAACAAAAAAAAAGGCGTCATTATGTTGACACAGTTTTCCATAAAAAATCTTAGATTGTAGTGATAAGAAAAGGTTTGATATGAATTTAGTCATGGACTATTATCACTCATGTTGGAAACACACTTTAGATTTTAGAATATTTAAAAAAAACTTGCTTCAGTAAATTTGAATAAATCGGGCACTGATGGTGTTTACCTCTGTTTCCAACCAGAAAAACTTTGGTTAGGGAACACATGGGGTACAATGCTGAAAACACTGAGAAATAAAGCTCTACGATATTAATGTGCTAACAGAACAGTTTTAGGCTTTTACAGATTGATATTGTCTTCCATCCATAAACTTGATATTTAAATACTCAACATGAACACACAGAGCTACAAGAATGCTAAATATTCGGCTTCTAAATGTTGGTCCTTCATAGGTTGAGAAGCTCTGTTTCAATCAAGACTGCTTTCTATCTTTAAAATATAACCTGATGAAGTAAAGATCTTTAACAGAGATTTATTTTTTCCTGGGATCTAAAAAGTAGAAAACTGTTTTAGTTTCAGCCTTTATTATAAACTAAATCAGAGGACCACCCTATTTTAAAAGAAAATAACTTTTCTGCCAAAAACTGTCTTACTGTGGAGCTCTGCCCGCTGTGCTCTGATTGGCTGTCTGAACTTGTCTTCCAGGGTGGACGTTGTCATCTGCCTCAGCACCACAGTGAGGAACGACACTCTGCAGGACGCCAAGGAGCAGAGAGTGTCCGTCAAATGTCGTAAACAACTGCGAGTAGAGGAGGTGGAGATGGTACGTTCAGGGACACACACACATGCTGCATCAGAAAAACTGGATATTTGACAGCAATCACCATGTTTAAAAAGAAAAAAAAACAAACTGATTTCTATGATAATAATAATTATAATGAATTTAATGAATTAATTGTTTTTTGATTCCTGTGTTGTGTTAATGTGCAGTCTGAAGACATCCGTCTGGAACCAGAACTGTACGACTCCTGTAAGCAGGATATCAACAGGCTGTGTCAGAACGTGGCCTTTGGAAACGCTCAGGTCAGCAGCTTTCACTTCCCTCACTTCACAAACAGGAAAATTTCACTTAGTAACAAATTATTTGACCTCAGTTGGGATGCGGGATAACTGTGGAAGTGTCGACAGCTGGTGTGTTCTGGCTTCCAGTGACCAGGTTTACATGTCTGGACAAAACCAGACAATGTGAAGCAAATATGTGGAAATATATCTGCATCAAAGATCCAAGCTCTCAAAGCCGGAAAAACTTATCCAGAGAATGTGGTTCGGGGCTGAATAACTCCTCAATCCAATTTTATTTATGAAGCAAAAAACTCTGCAAGATCTCATTTGTCCTGAGCTCTATATCTTATATCGACAAATTGTCCGGAATGGTTCCTCAGGTGTGTAACTCCATCCATCCGTCTTTCCTTCCTTCTGTCCATCCTCCATTTGCCAGCTCATCTGGGGGGACCCGTGGCCATCCAAGAGCCAGTCCCTTCAGTGTGTCCTGGGTCTTCCTCAGGGTCTCCTCCCGGTGAGACATGCCCTAAACACCTCACCAAGGAGGCATCCTAACCAGACGCCCAAACCACCTCATCTGGCTACTCTTTGTGTGGAGGAGCAGCAACACTACTCTAAACCTCTCATTGATGACCAAACTTATCACCCTAGCTCTAAAGGGGATCCTGGCCACTGCTGGGGAAACTCATTTCAGTCACTTGTATTTGCGATCTCATTCTTTCGGTCACTACCCACAACTCATGACCATAGGTGAGGGTAGAAACGTAGATCGACCGGTAAATGGAGATCTTTGCCTTTTGGCTCAGCTCCTTCTTCACCACGACAGACTGATCTGTAATATGATACATGTATACTGGGACACAAGACTGTATCCAGTCTTGACAGGTCAAACCTGGAGCTGGACTCAGGCAACTGATCATCCTCTTTCTGCAGGTTATCGAGTGTCTGAAAGAGAACAAGCGCCAGCTGACTCAGCGTTGCCACCAAAGAATCTTTAAGCTGCAGGAGGTGGAGATGGCTGATCCTGAACTGGACTATCAGCTGATGAGAGTCTGCAAGCACATGATCAGGGTAAGACTACATTGTTGGAAGGAAATGCCTCCTGAAATCTTCACCAACAATTTCATGTTATTCTCTCTACACCAGAGATGATATTAAATGAGACAACAGGGATTTTATAAAGGACGTGTTTCTGTGTTTAGCGGTTCTGTACGGAGTCAGAGGGGAAGAACGTTCTTCAGTGTCTGAAACAGAACAAGAACAGTGAGCTGATGGATCCTAAATGCAAACAGATGATCACCAAGAGACAAATCACCCAGAACACAGGTAAACCAGCTCAGATTCCTAGTCCTTATCCACTCAGTTTCTCTCATGTTCCAGCTCATACTGCAGAGCTGGAAGTGGATAAGGATGTTTGTGTTTCCAGACTACAGGTTGAACCCGGTTCTGAGGAAGGCCTGTAAAGCCGACATTCTAAAGTTCTGTCAGTCCGTACTGAACAAGGCCACAGCTGACACCGAACTGGAGGGTCAGGTCATATCCTGCCTCAAACTCAAATACGCAGACCAGGTCAGAACCAGAGAGTCTACACCAACATAGTCCCTTCACTAAAGATCAGTTAATCAGTAATAAAACCCTCAATAATTCACCGATAACCAGAGACGCTAGCACGCACTGTACCGAGAAGAATCCTTGCTTCCCACAGATGTCATCTAGGTGGTTTCTAGAGTCTAGTTGTACATCAACCAACTTTAATATCTGTCAGTGGTTTAAAGTTGTGCCTAATTGGTGTGTATAAAATGTTAAAGGCGATGCCTGAGAGAAATGTGTGTGTGTTTTAGCGTTTGTCTCCTGACTGTGAGGATCAGATTCGGGTCATCCTGCAGGAGTCGGCTCTTGACTACAGACTGGACCCTCAGCTGCAGATCCACTGCACAGACGAGGTTCACAGCTTTGTTTTTTTTCACTCTTTGATGTTTACATGTTGTTTGGAACTAAATTAAGTTACACATATGTTTGCTACTCTTAACGTTGGACCACAGATGTCAGGACAGATGGTTTTCAGTGCAGTGGTGGTATTTGGCCAGCAGGGGGAGATGCCACTCAGTTCTGCAGACAGGAAGCTTCGCAGTCCACTTACAGCTAGCCAGTTTGTTAATGATCATGTGTTGTAGATTTCCAGGCTTTGTCCTGAGGAAGCAGCAGCCCAGGAGCAGACGGGACAGGTGGAGGAGTGTCTGAAAGTCAACCTGCTGAAGATCAAACAAGAAGGATGTAAGAAGGTGAATGATGCTGGTCACTCACAGACAGTTGATCTGTTTTTTTCCAGACCTTTCTCTCTCCAACATCTCCTCTTGATCTTCCTTCTTGCAGGAGGTGCTGAATATGCTGAAGGAGAGTAAAGCAGACATCTTCGTTGACCCCGTCCTCCACACAGCCTGTGCTCTGGATATCAAACACCACTGTGCTGCCATCCCACCAGGGAAAGGCCGACGTGAGTCCATAAACATACTTATACAAAAACCATGTCACTTAGGATTAAACCAGGTATCCTTAGTTTTAACTTTTTAGTACTATATTATTATTATTATTACTATAAATTTTATTATTGTCATTATTTTTATTAATAATGATCATAATAAATACTAATTATACAGTAATGATGATGGTGATGCTAATTTAAAAAAAAAATTATAATGATGATGACAAAATGATGAGAATAATACTGTATTTTCAATGTCAAAATAAAATATTCATATATCATCCAGCTCCAGTCCAAAGACATGCATGTTAGGTTAATTGGTGACTCTAAATTCTCCCTAGGAATGAGTGTGTGTGTGAGTGGTTGTTTGTCCCTATCTGTGGTGGCCCAGCGATGGACTGGTGACCTGTCCAGGGTGTACCCTGCCTCTCACCTGTTAAAATCCTGGGTTAGGCTCCAGTTTAACCGCGACCCGTAATAGACTAAGCGGTAGATAATGAATAAATATTTTATACATTTCTTGTAATTAAGTGAATTAAGTGGTGTGTGTGCTGCTGTTTTCCCAGAGATGTCGTGTCTGATGGAGGCTCTGCAGGACAAACGTGTCCGTCTGCAGCCAGAGTGTAAGAAGAGACTCCAGGATCGAATTGAAATGTGGAGCTACGCTGCAAAGGTACATGAGACGGCTGGAGGGGGGGTGTTGAAGACACTTTTCATAAACAGGCTGGAAGCTTTGCACAGACCTGCGGGGGAGTCCTTCATAGCTGTTTTCACACCACCCTGAAATTTTTTAGCATGGTTCAGGAGGCACTGCTTGCAGGATCATGTCCACAGCATTTGTTCCCAACTTTGCGTGGAGGCTACTTAAATTGCAGCCTGCTAAGAATTAGTGGAAATAGAAGCAATCCTATGGTTTCTAACTTTTACACCAGATATATGCGGCGATAGTACCAATATGAATATGAAGGGGTATGCCATAAAAACGACTCCTACTTCCTGCACTCTCTACCATACTGCCGCTGAGCAGTAGAGCACCTCCCCCAGCAGCTGTAGGGAGATTCTGGGCCAAAATGTTTGTACAAATTCTGTCTGAAAATGATCCATGGACATTTTTTTGGGCCTGATGAGATGCTGGCTCTGTCCATTTTAATAAAGTATTATCTATAAAATCTGTTTTAAATGTTTTTAAAACCAAAGGATTAAACTTTTTTTTTTAAAACAAGAATATACATATTTTTTTGTTTGTTTTTTGGGAATGACAGAACTCCACGCAAAAAAGAAAGCTAAAGGATACGTACAATACAATGATGGTAAATAAATAAATCCAATTAAGAGTTTAGAAGAGTATAAAAAAAAGTAAATTAAATACAAAGATAATCCCTAACAAGGCTGTTATCTGCCTCTGATTGTACAGTTTGTTCCCTCCTATAACCAAATCTATGCTGGAGTATCAGACCTAAAAAGAAACGTAGTTGGATTCAGACAAATACATGTGTGCAAACTCCAAATATATACACTGCATTTAAAGAAACACCTTCACACACATACTGTATAGGGAAATATTGCCAGATACAGATTACAGACAGATAGAAGGTTAATTCAGCTTTAGGTTAGTGAAATAGTTTAAGAAGGATTACAATGTTTTGTTAAATTAGCTGATTCTGACTTGATCTTGGAAACTGACTCTAAAGCAGAGACACTAGAGACTTAAGGCAGGAAGTCAGTCAATAAAAATCAAAGTGGATCCAGTCGATTTTATAAAATAAAACCGTGCAGATTTTGGATTGTGTTTTACTCTGAAACATCAACATTACGTCCTTCTCAGTGGCACAGGCACAAAGCCGTCAGGTGAGGGTCTCTCGTGGTACTTGACACCATGCACCACGAGACATTTATTATGGAAGTGGAAAATCACACCATTTTGTATAACACCACAAGTCCCTACCATAAAAAAATAAGCAGCAGGTAGATGAGACCCAGTCGGACTGACCAAATAACATTTTGCTGGTTTAAAGGTCTCTTTAAAGGGACATTATGTAAAAATTACTGCATTGAACGTGGGGATCATTGAGATGGGGCAAGGAGGCGAGTGCTTGGTGGCTGGGCCTCTGCCCATGGGGCCCGGTCGGGCTCAGCCCGAAAGGATGACATGCGCCTCCCCTCCCGTGGTCTCACCACCTGCAGGCCTGGCAGACCCAAGCGTGTTGTGAGGGTCTGCTGGGAATGTCCGGCGGAGTCCCCTGTCAGGATACGTTTCAATTCCCATATCCCACAGAGCCTCAACCATGTCCCTGGTGAGGTGGGGGACATTGAGTCCGAGTGGGCTGTGTTCCGTGCCTCTTGTCAAGGCGGGCAGCTGGAGCGATTCGAGAATCAGCACCTCCAAATCCGAGACCATGGTCCTCAGCCGGTTAAGGGTGGAGTGCTCTCTCCGGGTCTGCAATAAGGTCCTGCCCCAGATGGAGGAGTTCATGTATCCCGGTGTCTTGTTCACGAGTGAGGGAAGGATGGAGCGGGAGATCGACAGGCGGATCGGTGCCGCGTCTGCAGTAATGAGGACGCTGCATCGGTCTGTCGTGGTGACTAAGGAAGTGAGCCAAAAGGCGAAGCTCTTGATTTACCGGTCGATCTACGTTCCTACCCTCACCTATGGTCACGAGCTGTGGGTAGTGACCGAAAGAAC
>JBAMHW010000010.1:1355306-1378985 GCA_037177495.1 Rhadinocentrus ornatus
GTGAATGTGGCCGGGGAGAGGGAAGTCTGGGTTTCCCTGCTTAGGCAGCTACCCCCGCGACCCGACTCCGGATAAGCAGCAGAAAAAGGATGGATTGAATAAACGTTGGGATCATGTATCGCATTCTAATGTCACACTATCTCAAACACGTATTGCAACAACAGTAGCCGTCGTATCTCAAAAAGCCACGACAGCACAGATGAAAGGATATGATTCGATAGTTAATAGTGTTCACTGTGTTACACACAAAGAACTCACCTCTGAAGTTAAAGGCAGGTTTATTCACAGCAACCATATTCACAACAATGCAGTTCATCTGCTTCCGTTTACAATACCAGAAACCGGACTTCCGCCCCCTTCACAATAACCGTATACATGTGTGACCATGAAACAAATACAGAAGTTTGTATTAACCAGTAACACAGTTAGTGTTTTTCAACCTTAACACAGTCAGGTAAAGAAGGTCCCTCTGGATCATAGCTGGTCAGGGGAAAAAACATATGGTGGATGGAAATTCACTGTCTGATATCATTCCTCTGTGTTTGAAAGGCCGAAGGTTCTTACAGGGGGAACGGATCTCGATGGGGGAACTGGCCTCGACACAGCACCGGCTTTTTATCACAGTAAAAGCCAGCCCATAAAGCCGTACCACCGGCTCTTAGTCCGGCTTTACCGCGACTGAAAAGCAACGTTTACCGTGATTATGAAAGTGACCGAAACCACATAAACACACACGTCTGTGCTAACAAGGCTGGTGTATTATAGAAGAAACTACTGTTATGCTGCCATGGTAACGAGCAACACTGTCTAACAAAACCGAATGAAAAAAGTTAGCTTCAGGTTCATTTAGGCAGCACTGTTAACTTGTCAGGGAGAAAGCTGTCAACTTCAGCATCCCTTTTAAAATCTTTCTCCTTTTACAACTCCTACCCGGTGAAGGCTAGCCCAATGTTTTTCCTTTTTCTATCGTCTGGTCACGCTGCCTTTTTTTGTACCGTTTTTTGCTTTTTGACAATGGTGAAAATGGCTCCCATGCTGCTGCTGCACATGCATGGTCCTGCATTTTTGTCAATCCTCTCCTCCCATGTCTCACTGTGCGCTGTCTCGCAGGGAAAGACGCATAGTCAACTGTTTGTCTCCTGCCAGCCACTGTAGTTTCAAGATGGCAGAACGTTAAGGCACTGTGCTACCAGCTTACCCATCACATATATACTTACATGAATGTGTCAGATCATTAGCGGAGGTCATACTATACCAATGATAACAGATATGTACATGCAGACATAGATTTTGGCCAGTGAACAACAGAAAATGTTACACAAAGTCCCTTTAAATAACCATAAGGGCACCAACTATCACACAATGTTGCATTTTTCGCTTGATTGGGTGAACTCGAAAATCTAGCCGTGGCAGAGATGCTCTGCTCTGAAAGGCTCCTGGTGTGATTATAGATTGCTAATTTCCATCCATAGTCCCATAAAGGAAACGCATAATATGCTAAATGAAACTCATAACTGGGTGTTTGTTTTCCTCTCTGGTGGACTCAAAACACCAAGGTTTTGGTGGTATTTCGCTGTCAGTGATTGGGGACAAAGTTTAAGAAACCTCCCTCCAGAACTTTGCTAAACAGGACAGGTCCAGAACATGTGTATTAAGGAGACCAATTAACCACCTCCCCAGACCACTGGGTTTGCAGTGGACCTGTCAGAAATGAGAGGGAAGGAAAAACCCAGCAATGCATGCAGTGCTGCCCCCTAGATCAAAACTAGCCAGGACATAGCGCTGATACACACAGATAGATCCTGTGTGGTTGGATCTGTAGGACGTCATATGAATCTTTGCTGTCCTGTAATAAAAGCTGAAGTTGGGCTGAACTTTTTAAACACATAATAAACATGTAGAGTAGATTTCTTCTAAAACTGATTTCCTGATTGGTCTCTTCCAGGTGGCTCCTGCTGATGGCTTCTCAGACCTGGCCATGCAGGTGATGACATCACCATCCAAGAACTACATCCTGACTGTGATTGGTGCAGGTGTGGCGCTGCTCTTCCTGGTGGGGATGCTCTGTGGACGCTTCACCAAGCGTGTCACTCAGGAGCTGAAGGACAGGTAGACTCCTCCCTCCACACACAGCCCCAGATTCGGGGTTAGGATGGGGCCACAGGAGAAGACCACCACTGAAAAGACTCCCCTATCTTTTAATCCCCCTGATGCTCTGTCTGAAGCTCCATGGAAACCGCCTCCACATCATCTAAACCACTTCAGATCTCCATTGCTCTGCGTCACTATGTGAGCTTTCTCATGGAAATGACATTACCCACAATCCCACAAGTGAATGTGGATGTAACCAGTGACTCACCTGCTGTGACCAGCTCTCTCCGCCCACTGCCCCCTCCTTTATCTCCTTAGTGTTGATATGAGGTGTTGGGTTGTAGATGCAGTATTACTCTGTCCCCCCTTGCCCCTCCCCTCTGTTTTACTTTTGTTGAGAATGAGTGTTGAGAATATGGGGGCAGTAAGCGTTTCCTGGAGGAGGGTGGAGAGTTCAGTGTAAATGTGTAGAAAGTGGGATGGGGAAATGTCCATGTATAGAACAATTTCATGACTCCAGTTTTTTGATGACGTGTGTTTGTGTGAGATAGTTTGATCCAAGCTGTCTCTACCACCATCTTCTTCTTTGTTTTGTCCTTCTAAAGTTTCTGGGGATCGGTTTGCTTTTCTTTGGTGAAATGTGTTATGTTTTTGTTGCCATGGAGACTGACAGGCAGGCGGTGCCAACCAGCCAGCCCTCCACCCAACAACGCACGTTAAAGATCTTTGTGTCCCAGCTGACCCGGGAAGTCCGGTTCAGGCCAACTCAACAGGACGCGTGCCAACAGCAGCACCTCCACCTGCTGCTCCGCTGTTGGCCACTGTCACCTTTCCCACCTTTTCACATCAAAAACCAAAAACATGACGTCACGTTTCCGTGATGCTAAGCAGGCGGGGTCAGCAGAGTGACTTCCATCTTTGTTGTTTGTTGTGTGGGTGGTAGAGCGGTTATTTGGTACAGGAGAGGTGAACGAGATGCAGGATAAAGAAACAAAGTTCAGACGGTCATAAAGATGTGAACATTTTTGTGTAAAGATTAAACTGGAATCATTGCACATTTTTTATATCTATGAATACATATATATATATATTGTTTTGTCATAGCCTTATTTATTTGTTTACTATTGGTCAATTTTTGTTTCTTTGATTTGAATGTTCTCTCTGGTTGCCTTTTCTTTAGTAGAGTGTTTGGCTTGCAGCTAAGAGGGAGAGGGATGGGAGGCGGAGGTTCAGGTTCCTCAAAGTTAAACATGATTAAGGTAAACTTTATTTTTTATGAACTTAAACCAGGCCAAGAGTTTGTAACTATTCCAAGTCTGGTTTTTGGTTATTTAGAAAGGAGAAAAAACAACAGCCTCCTTTGTGTCACATGATTTCATCATTTGTAGTATTTTCTGATGGTTCAACATTTCTATGGAGGATGATTCCGTTTGTTTCCTGCTGGATAACGAACCCCCATCTCCAGCCAACGGTGTGTACATGTGTAGCATACTGAATGATGCTGTACCGTTACTTTTCTAACCGTTGAAGCTTGCTGTGGTGAGCGCTGCCCTCCCTGCTTGTAAATCAGAATCTTTTTTTTTTTTTTTTTAACTAAGTGTGCCTAATCACCGTCCCACTGAGGGATCCTCTTGTACAGAACATCCTGGAATCCCCTGCAGTTCCCAGCAGAGGGTGTGTGTGTGTGTGTGTGTGTGTGTGAGAGAGAGAGAGAGAGAGAGAGAGAGCGAGATGTGTGTCAACAGTTTTCAGACTCTGCTGGAAGCTGATAGACCTGACTGCATCTTCGCTGTTCTTATTGTCCAGATGGCGAGAATGTTTGGTTTTTAAGTTTGTGATGCGATTTGAAACCATGTTAAAATCCCCGGAGCCCTCGATTGTCTGAATTTTTGGGTTTTTTTTCTCTCTCTGTACAGATGAAAATTGGACAGTTTGTTAATAATAATAAAGTCTGCAAGGTTTTTAATCATCTGTCCAGTTTGTGAGAACCATCTTTGGACTCAACGTTGATGGCTAACCCAGAAAATGCAGCATTGATCCTGCTGTTTTAGAAAATGATTAAACTGGAATATTTGTAATTTTATGTGAATTTAGGTGACTTTCAACGTGGCATCAAAGTCACTTAAATCCCCTTTCTTGGTCTGAGTATTTCAGAAACTGCTGATCTACTGGGATTTTCACACACAACCATCTCTAGGGTTTACAGAGAACGGTCTGAAAAAGAGAAAATATCCAGTGAGCAGCAGTTGTCTGGAGCATAATGTCTTGTTAAGGTCAGAGGAGAATGGGCAGACTGGTTGGAGATGAAGGGAAACAGGAAGTCAAATAAGCACTGGTTCTAACCAAGGAATGCAGAATAGCATCTCTGAACACACAGCTCATCTAACCTTGAAGCAGATGGGCTACAGCAGCAGAAGACCACACCAGGCGCCCCTCCTGTCAGCTAAGAACAGGAAACCGAGGCTACAATTCACACAGACTCACCAGAACTAGACAATAGAAAAATGTTGCCTGGTCTGATGAGTCTCCATTTCAGCTCCACATTCAGATGGTAGGGTCAGAATTTGGCGAAAACATTAAAACATGAATCCATCCTGCCTTGGATCAAGGCTTCAGGGTGCTGCTGCTGGTGCAATGGTGTAGATGATATTTTCTTGGCCCCGTTTGGGCTCCTTATTACCAACATGGCATGGTTTAACCAAGTGTAGCATCTTCTGACGACTACTTCCAGCAGGACAAGGCACCATGTCACAATGCGCAATTCATGTCCAACTGTGTTCTTGAACATGACAATGGGTTCACTGGACGCCAACGGCCTCCACAGTCACCAGATCTCAATCCAATAAAGCAGCTTTGGGATGTGGTGGAACGGGAGATTCTCACTATGAATCTGCAGCAATTGTGTGATGCTGTCGTGAATATGGAGCAAAATCTCCGAGGAATGTTTCCAACAACTTGTTGGATCTATGACACCAACTAAGGCCGTTCTGAAGGATAAACAGGGGTCCAACCAGGTACTAGCAAGGAACTAGCTAGCTTTTGCTTTTCTAGGGGAGCGCCTGGCTGTTACTGACCCTTTTTTTTAAATCCCTGTGATGCAGTGAAGGTGGATTCAGTTTTTCACAGCGATTCTGACTTTTGTCAAAGTTTTCATTTAGTGTTGACTTTCAATCACACTCCGAGAAAAAGTTAAAATGTAAAAAAAAAAAAAAAAGTTTATTTGGAAGGTAACATGTCTAGAGATCACAACAAAAGTCTCACAATGACAAATTAAAAGTTGTATTTATTTTGCTTCTCAAACACTTTGACATGAGTTGAACTTTCTGCAGACTCCAGACACAATTTGGTTAAAGGTGATTAAAAGCAGGGCACCTGAGTCCTTCCTTCAGCTCCTTCTACAGATCTATGATCCATTAATCACCGCATTGTCCGCTGTAGGTGAATGATGCTAAACTGATTAAAGAGAGAACTATTTTTCTCGTCTATCTGCCTGCTGAACATGGCTGACCTGGATCTGTGTTAGTCTCAGTGTGGTATGTGTTCTCTATCAGTACACGAGTAAAAATGTCTGCAGATGCAGCATGTCAGCATATGTGACTCCACGTCTGCATTAATGTCTGCATGTTTTCTGTCTGGCCTGTGGAGGCTTCAGGCTCCCTCACAGACCAGTGTTAAATTCTTCAGTCCAACACACCAAAACATGTTAAACTCACAGTTTTCAGTGAGCAAAAGTACAATTTCACACTGAAACCTTTCAAAACATCCAAAATCCTCTCTTGAGTTTGAATGACAACTTCTGAGAGCCGAGAACAGACAAGAAACCTTTAAACTGTGAACACCTGCACACAACAAAATACATGACAGCTTATGGTAAAAGAGATTAAACAAAAAAAGTATTACACTTATATGAACAAAGTTTGACACCTGAATCCTTACCAGGGATCATGTTTAATCCGTACATCAGAGCTTCATTTCAGTTCTAACCCAATAATGATTCAGGAGGTTCTCAGACCTGTGGTGTTTGTTATGGTCAGAAAAACTGATCAATAAATCAAGACAACTGGGGTCTGACTGATTAATGTATTTCCTTAGGAAAACAGCTAAGGTTTGGGAAAACTGCTGGAATTCTGTCAGGAAGTGCTGCACAAATAAAAATAAGCAAAATAACTTTTAGTAAACTCATCTAAACTGCTTCCGTGATCTGTGGAGGTGTTCACCACATGTACAAATCAATTCCTATCAATACATTTTCAAACATACGACAAAGAACAGCTGAATACTCAGGATTCACTTAATACCCAACAACTCATTAGTCACCTAATGGTGATGTGTCCATCTGTTTGTAGATGGATGTTTCCGTCCAAAAGTTGTTTAAATCTTTACTGGCAACAAAAACTTCCATCTGTTTTTTAATTCAACTGAACCATATTTATAGACTCGGAAGTCTCATGGTAGAAAGAACAAGGACAGAAAGCATCATGCCAACACAATAAATACAGACACGTGGACTCTGGAAGACCTGTTTCACTCAACACGGTCCACCCTTGGATCCAGATACACAACATAAAACTGGATTACACAAGGAGGAAGACAGATAGGAACTCTGAGCAGACTCAGATGGACAGACAGACAGTGGACATGTGTCCTGTGGACAGATGTCCATGTTCTGGTTGCTTTTGGGCAAACCTGACATCTGCTTCTGCATTTCAAAGCTGAAAAAGATCAAACAATCATGTCCTTCAGTTCCGTAAACATTAGAAATTTTTAGGTTGATAAATGAATAAACTAAAATAATATCTTTTGACTCGTCAGTCTTAAAGGTCCAGTGTGTATAATTAAATTAGGTAAATGACATTTGGAAGTTTTTGTTGTATTTTAGAAACCTTTCCATCATCTGTACAGGTGTTACTCCACTGTGATGAATGAATATTAAGTACATTTTTAAACTAAATATGCGAAAGTAGAAAAATCTGAAAGAAAACTGATTTCCACAAACATGTTCAGGCCTCATGTTAGTTTTGAACTGAACTAACCTGTTAAAAGCTCTGTGGCAGTGTTTAAAAGAAATTATTGCTGTAATTAAAACAGGGAATCGTTTGTGTTTATTACACTTTTTGGTGTCTGAAAGCTGGAATGTTTAACTCCTTGTGCCCCACCCAGCTCTCTCCATCCCTACTACTAAAACACATATGGAGAAACAAACAGGGTGACCTTTGTGAGGTAGCGGCCCAGCAGAGTGTTACGCTCCAGCTCACTCATCTCCACCTCTGCCTCCAGTGTGGCCGGACCCGTGATGGGTGTGACCAGTAGGAGGGTGCCGGTCTGCCGACCTGACCTCTGCACGCTGAAATGGCCCCGTCCACGGCCACCAGCTAGGCCAAATCGCAAAGTGTCACCCAGTACGCGAGCTGCAGAGACTCGGAAAAGGACGCGAGGGGCGGACATGTTGGAAACCACAGCCAGGTAGTGGAAGGAGATGGAGTTCGGCGCTTGGGTGCATGCTTTGTCTCCCAGCATGCAGGGGTTCTTCTCACAGCGCCTGAAGAAACAAGAGTAACATGGCTCAGTGACTGCCAGCAAGCCTCCACCCTTTGCTGTCCACTTTATTAAATAAACTTGAGTATTTGGCAAATTTTATTGCATTTTTTACATAATAAAATTTCTGTCAGTTTTCCAACAAAAACTGGTTCCATTAAAGAAAGAGACAAACATGCTGATCTAGCATGAATTTGGAGTCATATTGAAAGCTAAAGGGAGGTGGAAATGCAGTGCTTTGTCACCACTGCTGGAGCCATCCTGGACATGTCACTGCAAAGGAGAAGATCTGCACTTGGGACATCAAACTGTAAGCCATCAGTTTTTTTCATATTATTTGCCCAGAGAGTTTGTATCATTATGAAGTTGGGGTTGAAGATGCTATTATCTATCTACCTGTTCCATTTGTTACAAATCTCTACAATGCATCCTCCTTTTCTGCTGATACTCTCTGCCAGTATGGTCTGAAATCTGGGTAGAAAGACGCTGGAGTGAGATATGCTCCTGAAGTCATGTCTTTGTAAAATACATAAAGCCTCCTATCGACATTACTGCCACATCTATGTCAGCACTTTTCAGTGATCCTAGATTTCCCATGATGACCAGTACTATGAAAGTCTCCACTCCAAATCATCAGGAATTTGGGGTGCTTTTGAAAACTTATCTTATACCACATGCAAACATAAACAGCAGCGTGGCTGAGGAAGAGGAGGGTATGAGCATACTGACCTGCCTGCAGTCCTGAAACACCTAAAGACATGTTTGCAGGAAGAATGAGAGAAATAACATCTGAAAATCTTCCATCACTTGGTGTCGTTAATGTTAGAGGGAATGGGGAAAGCTTATTGTTCCAACATTTTTTGTAACGCTTTGCAGACATAAATTACAAAAGCAAATAATGTTGAAATTTTAACGATGAAATGATGACGAGAAAAAAACATGAAGTCTGTTAGTTGTGTAAAAGATATTTATAGTGGGGGGATTAATGTAAACACACTCAGACATAAACAGCGAGTGTTCATATTTCATTAAAAAGCCAGATTCTACTGTGTTTACAATGTCTCTTTTGCTGACACTTCCTGGACTTCACATTAATAGAAACCACAGTCTGCATCCTTCTTTTCATTTCCTGTAAGGAGATGTTTTATTTCTGATCACTCATCCTGCAATGTTGTATATGTTCATTTATCCAGTCCGGTGTGGTTAGCTGGAACCTGCTAATCCCTCCCATCGTACAAAAATGCACTGACAAAACATCCGAGGCCAGTCTAGGGTCAAGAACTATCTTTAAATGATGTGGTTGTGGTTCAAGATGCTAAAATATATTGGTGAATTGTCTCCATAAGTGAAAAGCATCTGGTTGGAAGCTGAGGTTCCCCCAGGGACAACATGCTTGTTTATTCCTTTTCAGAGTGATCAAGTCAAATCCCTGAACGATTTAGATTTAATTATTGTTTTCTCACATCGGACACAGTAACATGGTATTCTCTGAAAGAGCAAACAGGATTGTGATTCTATTTGTGTTCACATGTTTACTGGCTGGGTTTGGAGTTGTTTCCAAACCAATTTTAAAAGTCGGCTTTACTGTATCTCTGGCGCCCCTGAGCGCTATCATCGTCAGCAATTTCTCAGTGCAATGTAGCCCTGTGGGAATAAATTGTGATGGATAGCTTGTAGTTGTTGTGTGTTTGTTTCAATGCCAATATCTTTATTCCCGAAACCAAAGACCTGGGAGATGAGAAAACGCTTGGTCACTGTTGATCTGCGTGTTATTTCTTTACAAAGCTTTGGTGTGTTCTAATGTTGTGTTGTTCTGTTTGGTCTTTATGGTGCTATTGATTTATTAACTTCACATCATTTTAGCTTCATTATCTGACAACTGATGGTGTCCTGAAAAAAATAATGTCTGGATGTTGACTGGGATTAAAAGGGTTCAGCTTCTATATCTATTTTTACATTTAAAAACCAGTCACTCATTGAGTGGACTAAACATCTTTGTCTATAGGAGTTTAATTTTGAGATTCCCCACCCCCTCCAGATTATTATCCTGATTTCTGCCATTTTTTTATTCTCAATCTGCAGTCAAGATCGAGCCAGTGTCCTGCAGATTTTCAGTGTGTCCCTGCTGCAACACACCTGGTTTAAATGAAATGGTTCTCCAACAGCTTGTTGTCAAGGTCTGCACCGGCCTCTTAATGACCCATCATTTGAGTCAGGTGTGCTGCAGCATTGACATGTTGAAAATAGTATTCCCTGGTTTAGATGCCCCCCCCCCCAACAACTCTTCCTGCATCATCTAATCAGGATTAAGCTGTAAGAATAAATCAAAACTCTTACTATGGTAAACACTCTGAGGCCATAAAGAAGGTTCACGCGTCTTGAACAGTCAAGCTGACTGGAGCCTGAAAATTCTGCAGTTCATCTCAGGCCAAACCTCAATCTCAGCCCAGTTTCTGTTGAAGGGCAGCTAAATGATGGCTGCAGAGGGGAAGTGGTTGACATGCAGGTTCAACTCATTGTTTTCCAAATGGCAGTCCTCTGAGATGAGAGGTTTTTGGTTTCCTTTGTCATATCTGCCTAATGTGCATTCCTTTTACACTTGATTTCATTGTGCTGCTAAACGATCTTTATTTGTCTCCATGTTAAAACGGTCTGATTTAACTACAAACAATATCTACCTGCTCTTTGGGTGACTTGTCAGTGTGTTGTTTCCATCTGAAGCAGCTGACTTGCACGAATAAAGAGAAAGAAATAACTGAGTTTGAAAACATTGAAGAGAAATACTAAGCCTGCAGAGATCTTCCTGGAAGCTCTGAGCTCAGTGCAAATTCAAACAAGTATGTTACTTTTTCCATCCTTTGACAGGTAAAAATCAAAGTGGTCCACATGGCCTTATGATTTAAATCTATGCTTTTACCAATCACCTAATGTTGGGGACACAGAAAACATGATGTGGATCTATGAAACATGATGCTAACTATATTAGCAATGCAGCAAAGTGGACTTTTGCTGTACTAAAACATTACTCGTGAGTCTAATAGTGGCAGCCTTTTACCAACAGTTCTGAAGAACAGATTTGTTTTTAGGTAAGAACAAATCCTATGAGCAGTCAGGTAGGGCAACCTCACACCACAATCGTCCAGGGTACTCAGTTCAATTGCACAAGGTACTCCTCAGAATGTTGCACTTTCCTTTTGTTCGGTTTTATATTAACCCTTACTGATAGCTGAATAGTCAGGGGTCTTAAACTCCAGTCCTTATGAGCTACTGTCATGCAGGTTTTAGATGTCTCCTACTGCAACAAAACTCTGCACAAGCCTGTTAATGACCCAGTTATTTGTCTCAGGTGTGCTATATCAGGGTAGAATCCAAAACCTGAAGGACAGTAGCTCACGAGGACCAGAGTTGGAGATCACTGGCTCAGTTGGTAGATCAGTCTCCCATGTGGGAGTTCGAATCCCACAGGGGATTAATGTCAACACCTTCCAGTTGGGTCCTTAAGCAAGACCCTTAACACTACTGCCTAACTACTGTAAGTCGCTTTGGATAAAAGCTTCAGCTAAATGTCTGTAATGGTATAATACTGAGGTGGACCAAACCACCTGGACAATGCCATACAGTTTCAACCACAGTCACTAGGGGGTGATATTCACCAGAAACTAACACTGACCAAGAAAAAAGAAGAAGAAAATCAGTCTTGATGGACCAGAACTTAAAATGACAAATTTACGGCAACAATGGAAAAGCAACAACTTTCTGCAGTCTGGTTTCTGTTTTTACTTTGTATAATTCAGAATTTTTTTTTAAACTTTTTGTTTGTTTGTTTTTAATGAAATTTAACTTTAAAAGCTCATTATGTGACTCTGAGGTGAAGTTGGAAAACTAAGAGGAAATACTGTTTACTCTTACATGGGAGATGTCTTGATGTATGTGGCATTTCTCACTTGGGGACACTCCACCATCACACACTGGAAACCTCCGAAGGTGTTTACACACAGCCGATCTGCTGGGCAGTTGTGGATCCGGTTTTCACACTCATCGATGTCTGGATTAGAAAGTGAGAGGTCAGAGTTAAGTTAAGTCATAATTTCTCCGCTTTAATTCTCCCTCAGCAGGTAGGAGGGCCTCTGACCTGTACAGCTGCGACCGTCTCTGGCCAGGCTGTAACCGGCCGGGCAGATGCAGTGAAAGCTGCCAGGTGTGTTGACACACTGATGGATGCAGAGTCGGCCGGGCTGACCGAGGGGGAAAAGATGACACTCATCGATATCTGAAACACGCACAGATATTCACACAGAGCATGAACTCCGCAGTTGGATCAATTCTTTAAAAAATGTTTAAAAAAAGATCATAGGAAATTATTTCATTGCGGATTACCTGTGCAGATGTTGTTGTCACGACCTGATATGGTGAAACCCACATCACAGGTGCAGCGGGTGGAGCCCAGGAAGTGTGTGCAGTTAGAGGGTCGGATGGAGGAGGAGGAGGGGGAAAATGATGTAGGTGATGAAACAGAGCTGGCAGAAGGTGAAGATGTGGAGGAGGAGGATGCTGACAGGGCAGCAGAGACAGGGAATGAAGAAGCAGAGAATGAAGCCAAGGAGTTGGAGGTGTTGTTGAGGCCTGGAAAGAGAAAAAGAGGTTAAACAAATATACTAAAGCACTCATACGGTTGTCCTGGACCTTGATGTAGGACTCACGTCTACACATGGGCTGCTGGCCGCTCCACTTCAGAGACTCCAGGCATACTCTGGTCCTCGGACCAATCAGCTCGTAGCCAGGCTTGCACAGAAAGTGGACCTCATGTCCGACCTCAAAAACCCGTCCTAGTCTGCGGCCATGCGCGGGGGTTTCAGGTTTGGGACAGGACACTAGAAACAGACAGAGACAGCTTCATTTCCTGATATAAGCTCATTTCTTCATGTAAACATTGTTATTTTTTAGCTTTTGCTTTTCAAACTGTTGGAGGTATTCAGGTCGTGTTTGGTTTAAAAGTCACTGATATTCTTCCTGATGAGAAAAATATCTCCACGTCTTTCTGCAGGAGCATTATGCCTCACCATTTTTTCCATTTTTAAAGATGGCCATAGTGCTGTTGTGAAGAGCACTGATCTTTTTCTTGAGGGAGCGCAGGCCCTGCTGGTACGATGTCTCATGTATCGCCAACATCTTCTCCACCTGCCGCAGCGAGTTCAGCAGATCATGAGTGGATGGGCACTCCTGTGGGCGGGTCAGGAGAAGTTAGAGTGTAGATTCTTCCGCTGCTGTGTTTCAGCAAGGACATCTACAACATTAAACGAGTTAACTGTTCCATGTTAGTTTTTCTGCTTGCATGAACTCATAACTTGATTGTAAAATTTGAAACCACTACAGTGTAAAATGTTAGAGGCCAAAACAATAGCAGAAAGAAGCTTGAATGCACTTCATAGATAAGAAATAGGAATGTATCGATGTAATATACAAAAAAACAAAAACAGAAAACAAAACAAACAAAAAAAAAACCATTTTATTAAAGTACAAGTTAACTGTAAGTACAATAAGTGCAACTGGTACACATACTGTAGATTCTTGTGCAAACAAAGAGAACTATGTCAGACTAACTTTGTCCATCTGTAGCATGTTTCAGGTTTGAGGTTGTTATATAAAGGTGAGGTATGATGAAAAGCATTAACACCTGGGTGAAAACTAGACTCAGGCCTGCTGTTGACCTCACATTGACAGCTGCAACAAGGCTGCACCATGAAAAGCTGTTTGGAGTCGTTTCCCTGCGTGCTGTTGCAGGCAGTGACCCAGTGCAAAGAAAACAGATTAAACTTGAGCTCAGTTTGTTGGAAACCACTACAACTAAGGAAAAAAATATGACAATGTTCACTTTAGTAAGAAACAAACCAATGAAGAACATGAATAAAAATTCTGCTTAGTTCTGATCAGTATTGAAAAATTTAGATTTCTGGATGCTGCCCTGGTTACATCACGCAGGTCAAAACTGAAAAAAAAAAAAAAAAAGTAAATAAATAGAAACTGTTTTTACTCACAATTTGGTATCCTAATATTAATTGGCATTTTTTTTGCAGCATGCAACAGCAGAACAGCTTTTTTTTTTTTTGCTCTCATGTGCAGATTAGAAAATATTTTTAAATTTTAAATAATTTAATACAACATAAATAAGTTATATAAGTTACAGGGATCACTGACTCCAGTCCTCTTGAGCTAGTGTCCTGCAGGTTTTCAGCGTGTCCCTGCTGCAACACACCTGGTTCAAATAAAATGGTTCTCCAACAGCTTGTTGTCAAGGTCTGCATCAGCCTCCTAACGACCCATTATTTGATTCATGTGTGCTGCAGCATTGGCATATTGAAAACCTGCAGGACACTGGCTCAAGAGGTCCGGAGTTAGTGATCCATGAGTTATAAGAAATTATAAGAAACATGCATTTGCTGACATTAAGGCAAAAAAAACAAAAAAAGAAAGAAAAACAAAAAAAGAAAGTACAAATCAGTAAATTTAGCATTATTGACCCACCTGAGCAAAAGTTTTTTCAATCTGATGAAGAGTCATCATTAACAGGATTATCCCAGCAACCTTCATCCTTGAAGAAAGCTCCATGCTGATCCACATAAGCCGGCTTCTGACCAACTCTGCTGACTATGGATTAGGTTTTGGTCCTAACTCCTTCTTCTCCCAAACTGTTGTTTCTTTTCGAGGGCTCTTGCCAAATTTCTCCTCCACACGCTTACAACCATCATCCACCTCCACCCACCTCCTTGTCAGACATTTATGATTTGGGAGGAGGAGGAGCAGGAAAATGAGAGCAGAAACCACATCTGGAACATGCCTTCACTTCTTTTTTGATCCATCAGCATCCCCAGAAATAGACTCAAAATTATAAGGACTAGTGAGCTGCCAGTAGTGGCCTTTAATCATGACCACTGAAACAAAGCAGCTACATCTTGCTGACTAATTCACTTTCCCGCTCTGGAATGTGACTTATGCTTTAATCATAGCAGCTATAAAGTCTTACTTTAATTTTGAGACCTTAAACCTGCTGTCCAGTAGGAGAATGTATTTTGGCTCTGTAATGACAAGGCAGCTTTATCTCAGGCAGAGGCTGATATACCCGCCTCCCTTAGTTCATGGCAGACAAAAACCCAGAATCCTGCAGCTACTGCAAGTCCAGACTATAAAAACTCTTAACATTTTATATTTTGTAAATATGAAAATGTGAAGGTTTGAGCACAGTTTATAATCTCATGTAAGATGAACATAAATATGAAAGGCAACTCAGGTATCAACATATCTGTTCCTTATCCTAATTTGTGAGTGGATCCAGTGCCCTCATGTGCAGCAATAACTGTACTACAGGTAAGATTGTGTATGTCTTCTTCTGTAGTCCTTTTAAAGGTGCAGTGTGTAACAATAATTTTTGTAAATTATTTAAACTCTTTCTCTAAGTATCTAATCACTTTACTAAAATAACTGTTACGATTTTGTTCTCTAAAAATGAGCCAGTTATATCCAGAGGTGGATAAAGAAGCCAAAGATTTTACACAAGTAAGGGTAGTGTTACTAAAAAAATAACATTATTCAAGTAGAATGAATGAACAAATGAACAAATATTTTAGATGTCATACACTTCCGTGCCCAGCCCATATAGGCTTATAAGACACTATTGACATTCAAAACAGGAAGATGACCAACATACAAAGTATAAACGTCCCAATACAAAAAGAGGTCCTTTTAGTTCAGGATACAGTCCTTTGTCCAAGTTACCATTCCTTTCCAAGAATCTTACTAAACTATACATTTAATTTTCAAAAACAACTCAACATATCCCCAATCAGTAATCCAGAACAAATACATTTTACATTGAATTTTTCCAAAATTTATCAGTTTTGACATCATGATATAAAAGGACAAAAAAAATAAATTCATCCTCACCTCCACCTGCAGAGGCAGTTCCTGCTCTGAGCTGGGCACATGGAGATTTCTGTGCTCTTTTTAAATTACATTTAACACAGGGCTCTGTGGACAAATAATTTTTATAGTAAATGTAGTGCCTAAGTTTGGGCTTATGTAACATCTGCCATTTCCATTGCTCTTTATAAAGCTGGTACACACAAAAGGATTTTTAAAATCTGATGAAATTTTTTACCTGTTTTTATGTTATCTTCACAAATGAAGATAAAAAATCAGGAATTTAACAGTTTTGATTGTACTTTGTGTGGTGTGCTCCGATAATCTCATTACAGAACAACACACGCATAACGATGCTGTTGCTCAACTGATCTAGTTCCTAGTCCTCTGAGCCAGAAATCTCGCATGATGAAAGGTGACCTAACAAAAACGAAGAAATAGAAACAACCGGAAAAACAAAGAAGAACCATGGCAACAGCCAGAAAAATGAAGAAGAACCATGGCAATAACGGGAAAACACAACACCCAGCATGGCAGAAAATATACAAAATGAAGTAATGGTGGTGGTCTTGCGACTATTTTTAATAGAAAATCTGAAACTGAAAAAAATAACAGGCTGGAGACAGCATCAACACGGACTTTATTTCCCTCCTTGCTCCCCAGTCAGCTCGCTCTCTGATTGGCTACATTCCGTTCAACATCACAATCCACACAGTTAACTTCGCAATCGTCAGCTTTCCCCACACACATGAAGATTTTTGGTTGTCAATATTAAACATGTTCAATTCTTCCAATTGTCGGCCATGACCCGTTTCAGGACCGATTGTACAGACAAATTCGCTCGTACCACACCTTAGACAAAATTATAACTTTATAAAACTTAAGATAATCGGGCATTTGCTGTCCTTGGTCAGGTAGGGGGAAAATCTGGACAAAAACAACCCGATAATCTTTATGTGTGTTGTGGAAGAAATTTTACTACATTTCATAATAATCACTCACATAATATATACTCATGTATACACATATAATCATTACTCATATTAATAATCACTCATATATCCTTTTTCATGATTTTATTATTACTGTTGATTCATTCAGTGTGGTACAGATCATTTATATGACATGTGCCTGAGTGTCTTCTCATAGTTGTTTGAGGTTAGTCTGGCCTCTGTCCTCCCACTTCTTGGACTAGAAGCATCTTAGAGGCGCACACCAGTTGGAGAATAATAAGAATTATTATGGATTCCGGCTTGTTATTGAGGACTCTCTTCTGGTAATTGAGAGGACAGTGGTGCCAGTAAGTCTAGGTTTTTGATTAGAGTCTGGCCTTGCTTTGAGAACCTGGAAAACATGAGATTCATAAAACTGTATGTTTTTGGAATGCAAAATCAGAGTTCTCTCCTGACTTCTCGTGAGTTGGAGGACCGCTCTCGAATCTTAGGTAATTTGTACTCAATAATTCTCCTTTTGTAATAAACACATTTACTTTTGACTCAAATCAGACTCTTGGTAATTTTTGCATTTACAGCCTTCTGTTGTGTCTCGACGGGTTTGTTGAACTGCCTGTCATGTTTTGTTTCCGTTTTGTTTTTAAAGTTCTAACTTTGCTGTCGTTTCAGGTGTCTTTACTTCCTGCCATCATGTCTCCTGTCAGTCATTGTCTGTCCCGCCCCGATTGATTCCACCTGTCACCCATTACCTGCTGTGTATATATTGTCTGCATTTCCCATTGTCTCATGTCGGATCCTCATTCAATGCTACCCGTTCTGTTCGGGAGCCACAGTGAGAACTGTGAGGAATTAAGTTACAGGATTCCCAGGGAATAAAGGTTTTTTGAACTCCACCTGCTGTTTTGGGTCCTGCATTTGGGTCCTCTGCCTGAGCCCCGCCTAACACCTTCTTACGCTCGTGAGCCTCTTCCCAAGAGACTGTGAGCTCCAAAAGCACAACTTGCTTGGACAAATTAGATATTAGCACCATGTCCGGCCTGAGTGTTGTCATGGAAATGTGCTCTGGAAACTTCAACTGTCTCCCACAGGTCTACCTGCAGCTGCCAGTCCTGAGCCAAGGCTAGTAAGCCTGTTGAGGTCTTCGGCTGGTTTGGAGGCTTCTCTCCTGCCCAGACAAAAGTGATGTTGCACCTTGCAGGTTGCTGGTGTTTGGCTTGCTGGATTCCTGTGCTGATGGCATCTGCTACTGCCTTCAGAACCTGGTTGTGGTGCCATGTGTACCTCCCCTTTCCCAGGGCCTTGGGGCAGCAGCTGAAAATGTGCCCCAGGGAACCCCTTGTTTGGCATAGTGGGCATGGTGGTGTTTCTACAAGACCCCAGCTGTGCAGATTGGATGGGCTTGGAAGGACATCGTACACCAAGTGGATCTTGCTGGATCCCACTTCCACATCTCAGTCCAGATGATCTTCCGTGCTGATGCCTGGTCCCTGTTTGTCCAAGCCCCTTGTTGCAGCAAGGTCACTATCCTGCTGCGATACTACTCCTTTACCTCTGCTTGGATCTCTCCCTTAGGCCCTTCCCAGCTGTAGGAACCTTTTGCAGTTCCTATAACCTTTTCAGGAACCAGGCCGTTTTTTCGCGCATTCCGACATATAGGAACTAGGGCTAAAGACCCTCAGTTCCTATAACCATTTTAGCTCCTACTCCGATGCAGGGTCTTTTCGTAGTTCCATAGGAACCCTCATGACTTAGGTGTTTGGTGACTGGTAGCTACGCCCCTTCCAGATTTCCGCATCTGTGCAGGAGCTTACTGATGCTTCTCTCAAGGCCCTCTACAATAGATGCTGGGACT
Organism: Rhadinocentrus ornatus; assembly: GCA_037177495.1. Lineage (NCBI taxonomy): Eukaryota > Metazoa > Chordata > Actinopteri > Atheriniformes > Melanotaeniidae > Rhadinocentrus > Rhadinocentrus ornatus. Next base: position 1,373,652 of record JBAMHW010000010.1, read on the forward strand.
TTGTAAATCAGCAATGGCCAGAAGAGTCTAGGCAGGATCCAGTGCTGGTAGATCCATGCCTTGAACTTTCCAGGGAGGCCTGACTTATCCACTACTGACAACCAGAGCTTCAGTTCCCTGCAAGTAGACTGAACTGCCGCTGTGTCTTTCAGTGTGCATCAAAAATCTTCCCCAGACTTTTCACAGGCTTTTCAGTCACTGATGGGATTTGGGCTCCAATACACTTGAAGCAGAAATTATCCACCACTTTCCCTTTCCTCAGGACCAGGGATCTTGATTTAGATTGCTTGAAAGACATCCTTGCCCATGTAAAGAGCCTTTTCAATCCATTGAGGAGCCATCAGCATCCTGCCACTAATGTTGATGTGACTGTGAGATCATCCATGAAAGCTCGGATTGGGGGTTGGAGGATGCCAGTTCTGGACAGGGGCCTTTTACCTTCACCTCAGATGCTTTGACAAGCATTTTCATGGCTAAAGCAAACAGCACTACTGATATGGTACAGCCTGCGACAATGCCTTTCTCCAGACGGTGCCACGCCGATGTTACTTCCCTTAAAGGAAGGATGGAAAAATGCCACACTGGTAAGAGCTGAAAACAAGAATGCCAAATTGCTGAAAGCAGGCAGCAGAAAACAAAGTGGCAGGTTCACTTTGAGATCTATAAAGAGAGACTCAGGATTTATAATCTTGAGCTGAGAAATACAAAATGATCTTTCTTTTCTGACATCATTTCTAAGAACAACAATAATGCACGTGCCTTGTTTGTCAATGCTGAAAGGCTAACTAATCCTCCTGTGTCAGTAACACCAGAACTTCTATCCAACTGGGCCTGTAATGAGTTTGTTCTATTCTTCAGCCATTTCGCAGATACTTTTCTCCATAGCGACTTGCATCTGAGAGTAATAACAACACAAGCAAGAAATCAAACAGGATGGGACATCATAATTAAGTGGTATTCAGACTGCTTTGAGTTCAGTGGACCCAGGTTCTGTCATGTAGTGCTAGAGGCAGTGCACCTCCCCCCACAACAGTCCTTTAGTTTAATTACAAAATCACGATTTCATCCCACAATATCATCTACGCAGCTTTTTCATAGTTGAGTTGTGCTAAAGAACTGGACAAATCTTTCTAACTCATTCTGATGAGTAGAAAAGTTAAGTTAAGTGCAGAAATGCTCCTACAGCAGCTAAATCTTTAGCTTGCTCTTTTCAGTAGATAAAGATTTTGGATCGTACAAAGTTTGGTAGATCATTACACCACCAGGAAACAACAGAGGAAAAGAGTCTAGCTAGTGATTAAGCGCCACGTTGTAGTGGGTTTGTTGGGATTTGTGTTTTTGCTCCTCCTTCCTCCTAGCACTCCTGAGTGGCGGATTATTGGACACAGGTGCTCCTCATTTGGCTCAAGCATAAAAGCCTGGGAGTGCTCTTCATTTAGCGCCAGTTTGGCTGCTTACCAGCGGTACAGTACGGCCACCTAACAAGTGAGTTCTTTTTCCCTACTGTCTTGACTTCGAGTGATTTTGAGTCTGTTTTTGTCCTACTCAGTTTAGTTTAAGCTGACTATATGACCTTTTGTTCCTTGGATTCAGCCACCTGAATTTCTGCAAGTTGGAAGGTCCCCAGCCACCCCGCATCGCCACAGTGTTTCCTGGACTGATCACATTCCTAGATTTTTGTTATTAAACAAAATTTTTTTCATTCATCTATTTGTTTCTGTAAGGTTCTTGCCATCCACCCTCATCCATAACGTTAGCGTAACTGATGAGAGGGAGTGTAGCTCTGGATTAAGGATTGAAGGTAGACAGAAGCCGGTTGGGCTATTTTGTAAGCCAGAAGCAGAGCTTCGAATTTGATGTGAGCTGCAGCTGGAAGCCAGTGAAGTTTGCTTCTAAAAAAAATTCTGAAAATCAGGCAGACATCTGTTCCTGTGTCCACTCAGTGACATGAACACCATGACACACCTTTCTCCAATCAGTCCTAAAAACTGGATAAGATCATTGGCCAACTGAAAACCACCATTTGCTGTCTTGACACCAGGTTTTTAAAGAATTTTTCAGGATGCATGGCTTTAGATTTCTTACAGATTTACAGACATCGTCAAGCCACTACTGAAAAAGACAAACCTAGACTCATCATCATGAGTAGCTACAGGCCGAAATCAAAGCTCCCCTTTTCTAGTAATGTTATAGAAAAAGCTGTATTTCAACAGCTACACAACTTCCTGACACTAAATGACGACTTTTATGTCTACCAGTCAGGTTTTGGGTCACACCACAGCCCTGAGACTGCTCTAGCTAAGGTCTTTAATGACAGCCGGTTGAGCACAGAAGGCGGAAACTTTTCAGTCCTGGTACAACTAGATCTCAGTGCTGCTTTTGACACGTCAACCATGTCGACTGAGAAGTGGTCTGTGGTCACCACCTGCAGAACCACTCCTTTTATTGGGGGTGTCTTGCTAATTGCCTATAATTTCCTCCTGTTGTCTATCCCATTTGCACAACAGCAGTTTTAAATTGATTGTCAATCAGTGGACAGTTTGATTTGGAGTTACATTGTGTTGTTTAAGTGTTCCCTTTATTTTTTTGAGCAGTGTATATCAAATCATCATCTAACAACAACTTCAACAATGTGATCCTTATTGATTTTCACATATTTATTTAGGGCTTCTGATTTTCATTTCAGGAAATTCGCTGCATGACCTCCTGAGTGACCTGAACCGTGTCATTTACAGAGACTCATAAAACAACGCTCACAGAGTCTTGAACACACACCCAAAGTGTGTTTCTGTACACAGCAGCTAACAGGTAATAACAAAACTGTGTGTGATAAAGAGCTGCTGGCTGCTGCCACACTTAATTAACAACAAATTCACTGAAACAGGGTGCTGTGAACCCATGAAAAAAAAAGGTTTTCTTGATGCAGAGTTGCGGCGCCATCCATGAAGGGATCATAGGAGAGTACGATTTTGTTTACTGTTAGCAGGAAGTTCTTTCTTATAACCTACAGAAATGACTTGGATGAATTCATTGGCAGGGTGTGCAGCCAGTCATCTAATATCAGAGCTAAACCTCAATTATAGTGCCTCAAAAACACAATAGCTGTCCATGTGTGAATCTGGAGTAGCCAAGTCAGGAACACATTAGGGTTCAGTTTAATGAAAAACAAAGTTACAGTAATGATGTTTATGATGGAAACATTGTCTTCAAGCATCTTCCAGCCCAGAATTTTACCGTCTGCAGTTCTGTTTGTGGAAAGATCTAGAAGAAAGATGTCAGAATCCTGATTTAAATACAAGTTTGATCTGGTAAGGAAATAAACATAAATAAATAAAGTGATTTGGGAAAAAAGAGGCTACCCCTGTCATCTATTATTATGGTATTTTTTTTTGTAATTTTTTTTTTATCATTGTTTTTCTTTTTAAAACAAACCCACTTCCATATTAAATCTTACATGTCAAATGTTGCACATCCTTGTCTTTTGCTTTCTATTTTCTTTAATACTTTTTTTTTAGATGATGTATCTGCAGCACACCTGAATCAGATTGATGGGTCAACATCTTTAGGCAGAACTTGACAAAAGCTGTTGAGGAGAATCAACAGGAGAATCAGGTGTGTTGGGTCTGGGAGACTTCTAAGACCTGTAGGATTGAGCCCCTCGAGGACCAGAGCTGGACACCCCAGTCTACAGTATTTTTTTTTTTTTTGTACCAATATTCTTTTTTTTTTAAATCATTATTATTGAGATTTTTTTCAACCAAACCCACCTAACACTGAGTCTTATGTCTTATGCCCTTCATCTTGAAGATTACATGTCTGCATATCCACTTTTCCTTTATAGTTTTTATTTTTTAAATAAGATGCTAATAAAATGTATACAAATGTATATGTATTTTAACATATATAACACTTGTATACCAGCTTTTTTTTTTTTTTTTTTTTAACTTCATTTGACATACGTTTGTTATATATATGTATAATGTATATATAAAAATACATTTTGATTTGGTTTGAAATCATTAGAACCACAATCATCAGAATAACTAAATATTTTTATAAGAAAAACTGCCACACATCAGTCTATTCTACAATACCTACTTATTGCAGTGAAGGGCCGTGGGGGGGCTGGGGCCTATCTACTGGTAAGAGGCAGGGTACACCCTGAACAGCTAAACTGCCACACATGTATTCAGCAATCTATAAAGATTTATAGTAAGAACACTGAAATAATCTAAAGAAAACGCATGTTTCACCCTCCACCCTCAAAATGCCATGGCTAATTGTGTAAATATACCTGTTCAGAAGCAAACATACCATAGGTGCAACAAACCAAACAGAAAAGCAATGAATAAAGAAGAGCCTACCTGAGATCACAGATCATCTGCATGTTCACACTGCCACTGCTTTGTCTGTAAAAGCAACAACAAAAATTAAACTAATCAAAGTAATCTGCAGTCAGCATTTATTTGTGCTACTTTCCATTTTTACCCCCTCAGCCTTATCTCAGTGGAGCACACACACATTTTTGTGTCTTGTCCATGCTACATAAATGTTAACTTCCTGGTCATTGAACAGAATTTTTTTGCACATTCACACAGAGAAACAATCTGAAATAAACTGTGTGAGATGTAAACATTGGGGGCAACAGTGCAGCAGATTAGATGGGGTCTCTTCCCTGCCTTCCTCAGATTAATGCAGCAGCTTTGTTCTGTCATGCAGCTAAAACACCCGCAGGCTAATCCTGGATCATTAGATTTCCCTGAAAGACAGGAAGGTGAAAACCTTCTCTGTTCAGCTACTTTGTTCAACATCAGTGAGATGATGAATGAAAGACTCAAAGAGCAACATTAAACATGTAACTCAGCAGGGATGATGTACGCACATTTTACAGAGTCAGTGAATCACACTTTTATTCTTTGGTGTAAGTTCATTGTCTCTGATGACACACTAAACTTTGAGGACGGATGAAGAAATAAAGCTGCTAAGGTAAGGTCAACTTTTCTAAAGTATATTACACACCTCTGGGGTGGGGTGGTAGGGAGTAAGGGGTGGGTTCAGGGTTTTTGAGTTGTGGGTGCTAAATCATATCATTACAAATTTGTTTGAAGGGAATGTCTTGTATTAGTGCTTTATACGTGGACCCCTGAAAAACTAATGGGAATCTTTGATACAAATAAACAAATAAACCTCTAGGGAGAAGTACACACAGGTTATACACAAACTACATCCATTGATTAGATGTTTTTGAAATGGTACCGAGCCAAAAGGCAAAGCTCTCTATTTACCGGTCGATCTACGTTCCTACCCTCACCTATGGTCACGAGCTGTGGGTAG
>JBAMHW010000010.1:1386587-1397560 GCA_037177495.1 Rhadinocentrus ornatus
TGTGTGTGTGCATGTGTATGTATATATATGCATAAATAGAATATAAATAGAGTGTATGAACTTGCTGAATGACAACTAAGACTGTAAATGAGTATTCCCGTTAAGTATTGTCAAGTAATTGACAAATCATTTATTGGTGTGTTATGATTTTAAAAATGGGCAGGTATTATAAGTTTTCTTCTTCCTGCTCCTTTTAAAGCATGGAGGTGCCCTAAGACATGCTTTTGATTTTTTTTGTAAGTTCTGTGTTGCCTGTGCATAGCCATGTGAGAAATAAATTGTTAAACTACATCTTCTTTGACTCCACTTACATATAGAGAATTTTCACAGACGGCATGAGGACGTCTAGACCTCTGGCCACTCCTTTGCCATCCCATTGGAAATTTCCTAGATCTATCACTGCTGCTATCTCACAGAGCTTTTGTCCCACAGTAATGAGTAAACATTTTCTGCAATCTCTCCTTTAAAATGACTCCTTGTTTGTGTGGTTTGCTTAAAGTGGAGAAATTAGCAAAAGCTCTAAAGTGGACATTGCTGTCCTGTTAATTTTTTTTTTTACATTCCCATACAGATGCTTGAAGTTTGAAATGTATATGGTTTGAATGTCGATGCTTGGTAGAGTCTTTTAACTTCTTCTCGTCATTTTGGTATGCTATATCATAGAATTGATGCTTCCTAGAGTGTGCTAACATCTTCTGGACTGCATGGATGTAGTCCCTTGGTTTCCTCTGCCTGGCTTCATGGAGATCAAAGAGTCACCTTCTGTAGCTGAAGGAGTCTTTGCCCTCAGTGCTCTGTAATGAAACCGATGGCATCACCAACAGCCCACCAAACCATGCTGAAAACTATTTCAACCCTGAAAGCTGTTTGACCTCAGAAGCTTGCAATGGGAATCTAATTTCTTATGGTGTGCTGCAGTAAAAATTCTTAAAGCTTTTAATAAACTTGTGTAAACAATTTTTATTTGTCACACACTATTAAGTCTGTCTAATTGCTTGCACTTGCCCATGGTACGAAGGCTTATAATAAAGAGACCATCTGGAGCGTCTCCCCATTACCCTTGGGCCCTACCACTGTGATTAGCTGTCACACAGTCAAGAAATAAATAAGCTTTGGTGTTGTAGAAAAGAAATATCCTTTCTGACATTCATGTCTATGGTTACCGATGAAACTGTAAACATCAATGTCAGACAGTTGTGTGGATTTGAAGCATTTAATTGCAGAAGTTTGTATCATTAAACAATTCTGTGCCAACATCTGGGTTTCAGTGTGTGTGTGTCCTCTACAGATCAAAGCTGTGTTAAACAATTGGGATTATAAGATCTGCTCTTATGTCATCTTGTTTTGTTTTTTTTTGCCAATGGTTCTGGGCATTATCTAATAAGTTAGAAGCTGTAATGGCAAAATTGTCTCTATCTCCAAATAGTTCTCCCAATAAGAAACCGTAAAAAATTCAGATGGTGATCCGGATCACCCCAAAATCTAATTACTTGTTCCTTGTTCCATTTCTGAGAGTTCCTAAAAATGTAATCAAAATCCATCCATAACTTTTAGTTATGTTGCCAACAGACAGCGAGACAAACATGACCTCTGCCTTGGTGGAACTTCAAGAAGAGCCTAAAGCAGGTAGATTTTTATGTAAAACCCAAAGTGGCACAATATGTTTAGCCAATTATGATGGTAAAGCTTGTATAATGTACTTTATTATGGGAGTAGTGGTGATTTCTAGTTTGGATGCTTCTAGGATGTCTCCCTGGTGGGGTGTTCCAGGCACCACTGTGAGAGCGCCCCAGGAAAGATGCCCCAGGATGCGCTGAAGGAACTACTTTCTCGGCTGGCGTGGGAATGCCCTCGGATGAACTGGAAATAGTGACTGGATGAATTGGAGGAAGTGGCCAGTCGAGCTCAAGAAATAGCTGGGGAAAAGAAAAGTCTGGGCTTCCCTGCTTTGGTTGCCGCGGCCACACACAAAATGACAGACAGCAAAACTTTCATAGTTTACCAAGAAATTTGAACATTTTTCTTATAACTTTGGTTAAGTGAATAATTACTATCCATAGTTTGTTGCTGCTGTTAAAACTTTTCTGACCAAAATCATAGAAATCCTTTTGGAAATATGTAGCGAATCCTACGATTTGTGCACAAATTCTGTAGGAGATCATACGAACAGGTAATGAAAATGTGTTCTATATGTATGGGTAAATGCCCTTTGAAGTGTCCATTTTCAGAAATTAATGGAGTTTGCAGAAGCAACCGTCCAACGCAAAGCGGAACCTTTTTTATAGGTGTCCTATAACACTTTTTAATGGACATCCTACAGCCAATCAGAGTCGAGTATTCACCCAGACCATGGCATAAATGTGTATATATGTATACATTTATATGATAACAATGATATTAATATATTAATATTGTCATGGTTTGGTGGAAATGAAAACCCAAATGCAGAACGGAGGCAGACTGAATGCTGGCAAAAAGGTTTAATTGGTGAACTGAAAACTAAAATAACTCGGGAACAACATGCCAGGAGAAAAAAACAAAACAAAAACTGAGAAACAGGACAGATGATGTGACCCAGGGCAACTGGGACCAAGGAGTATAATTACACAGAGGACCTAACTAGACAGACCAGGTGAACTAACGAGCAGAAACCAAGAGCAACACAGAACTAATCATGAGCCTAAATATACAAGAAACCAAAAACATAACAAAACACAAACACAAGAACTCAAACTGTGAATCATGATAGTATATATTATTAATAGTATTTATATATAATAAAAATTTAAATGTTTACCTAAAATAAAAATTAGACAGACAGACAGACAGACAGACAGATAGATAGATAGATAGATAGATAGATAGATAGATAGATAGATAAAATAAAGCTTACATGTGTGTGATTTCTTGATCCTGCTCGATGCTCTCCTGCTCTTCATCCTCAGAGCTCCCATTGAAGAGTAAGAGGGAGATGAAGGACGGGGCTGTTTGGTGCAACTGGGACCGACTAGGACTGAAGAGGGGACTCGGTGATAGTCAAACACCCTGCACAACACACACATACAAACACACACAAGCTCTGAACACAAAATTCAAGCTCAGATCAAAGGGTAGTGGTGCAATGATGCTAGAAATGTATGTTTAAGTAGCGTCAAATCAAGTCTTCATCTCTACAAAACATGAAAAACCAACTAAGGTTAACTAAAGAGCTTAGAAATACAACGATAGGAGGACGTTCTGTTGGTTCCAGTCCTCCAGCTGCAAGTACCTGTTGTCTGTGTACTGCAACGTTTTTTTAAATATTTTTTCTTGAATTGCTTTTACAGTTTAATATGTGACTATTTATCTCACATTTAAACAATTAATAAAAATGGTCAGAGATCTCTCCTTGATCCCGTATAATTTACTGCACAATTTTTTTTCTCTCTACAGTATTTATTCTTTTGAAATTTTATATGTAGCACATTGTTTCAGAGGATTGTTAAATAATATTTATCACATTTGCAAAAACAGTTCAAGCAAACTACATTTTAAAAATATGCATTCAAAAGTCCAAACCCCTTACTTCCTGACAACATTACAATAAACCAAAACAATAAATATGATTATTGTTTCAAGGTATCAGTGTATTAGATTAGACGTTGGACTTTTCACATGTTATTTTGATACATGTTCTAAGTAATATCGGGCTACTACTACTACTAATAATAATAGTACATTTTTATTTTAAAGGGCCTTTCAAAAAACCCAAGGGCGCTTTACAGTTCAGATAAACAAATCAAAGTAACACAAAAAGGAAATAACACAAGCAAAGTGCAATACAAACAATAACAAGATAACAGTTAAAAAGCAATTAAATAAAGCAGTCTAACAGAGGATTTTATAGTAAGAACAGCTGAAAAACTGATTCTTGCAGCCCACAAAAGTTTGCTTTTGTAACGCTTTTTGAAACGCTGTAATCTGCACATTTCCCTATTATTTTTGTCAGCGATTCATACCTAGCTGGCTAATGTTACATTTCCTGGTGATTTAAACAAAACAGTTTGCCAGCGAGCTTTACATCCTAACTAATGCTAGCGACACAGTTGTATGACTCGCTCCCATCCAGGTTGTCAACGCAGTTGTTGTGGTACCACCGCTGACACTGGTCACACTGTAACCACAATTATTTTAAATAATATAAATGCAAGGTTTTCTTTAAAATTGCCTAAGATAGGTGTATAAAATTTTCATTATTTTGCTAATTTTCCTGTCATATCTCATAAGATATTTAGCATAAAATATTTATATTTATAAGATGGTGGCACAATGGAATGTGTGTGATTCTGTCATTAAGAATAAAGGCTGTAAATAGGAATTTTGCCTGTTTCATACAATCAAAACATATTTGACATGATTTTAACACTTTTCTATAGTCATTGTCATTTACATCCCAACCTCTGGAGCTCAATACATTACTAGTTCAGTCTTTAATGCAGACCAATGAAAAAAAAACAACCCAAAAAACAACACTTATTTTATTAGCTTACCCATCCGGTGGTGTCACTGTCAATGTCTGAGCCCTTTTCTGGCTCCCTCTCTCCACAACAGTGAAAGAGCATACTGAGATAATCTGGTAAGGATATAATGTTCATTGTAATTATTTTTTCATGTTATAAATATAGTGGAGTGTAAGAATGCATACTGTAATCTTCTTCCAATGCAAACATAATAAAATTAAACATGTTTTGTCATACATGGCCCTGCGATAGACTGGTGACCCATTCAAGGTGAACCCTGTCTTGCCTGCTAATAGCTGGCATAGGCTCCAGCCCTGGCAACCCTGAATTGGGCGAGCAGTAAAGAAAATGGTTGGACATGTTCTGTAAAGTAATTGTCGAGGTTGTGATGAAAGATGTTAGTAAAATTTTATCTTTATTGCAATAACACTGTACATTGCATCTGTACTTCTGCCAGGCCAGCAATATTTTAAGACTAAAAGCCAGCCTGTTCATGGATACCTTAAGTTGTGTGATATTTCCGTTCCTTAGTTTCCGTTGTCCTTGATTCTTCTGTGTTTTGGTTTCTTGTCTGATTGTCGAGTCACAGCCTTGTTTGTCCTGTGCTCGTTGCTCCAGATTAAGCTCACCTGGTTCAATTATCTCATGCACTTCACCTGTTCCCTGTTAGTTGTCCTCTGTATATACAGGTATATCCCTTGGTTGCGCTTAATTATTGCCACATCTTTGTTGTTTCCCCATTGTCCTATCGGTGTCAGTTTACCTAGTTCTTTGAATTAATACCTGAATAATAACCTTATCCAAAGGCTAATGTAAAATTTGTAGAATGTATAAGATACATTTTTAATAGCAATAAATAGATTAGTTTAGATAAAAAAGAAAATCAGTAATATAATCATTGTGCGTATGTTTTAGGTAGTGATGGCAGAAATTGAATGTTTGGGAGATGGAATCGTTTGGAACAATTGTTCCAGAAAAAGAATAGATCTTTTGGAACGCTCGGACCACATTACCACAGGGACATCTGGTGGCCAAAAAAAAAAAAAATGATGTTGAAATATTGATCTCAATAAACTGAAATGATGTGTCTTTCTTGGGTCGTTCCGTCTTTAACTTCTTGGGCTGGTTTATAGTGATATTAAGGATGTATTATTTTAACCAGTCAGTATTTGTATGGGATGCTCCTGTACACAGTGGTATGACAAGCTTTTTAAATATATTTGAATGTGGTTTGTTACTTTAACACTGACAAATATAGACATATTTTTCCACATTTCACATTTAATAACCCCTTAAGTTTTAATAAGCAAATTATTATTCTCATTTGTGTCATCCTTTTCCTGGTTAGTGCCCCTGCATGGCCCTCTCATCAAAACATTTCTATACCTGTCCCTGTATATACAGTAAATCCTATTAACCTGTCAACCACCTGATTGGAGAAGGTCCTGCTCTTATCTAGATTTCAGAAAATGCTCATCTGGATATCCCTTCACCACATTCATGGCTTCTAAAAAATAAACCTGCCTGTCCAACATCTGCACAGCACCAATAATTTAGAGAAGAAATCCTCTTGTTTAATCTTGACACTCGTTAGATATCTGAACTTGATCCATCTGGCTGTATTATGACCAGAAGATTTTACAGCTTTGTCACCAGCAAACCGCAGCTGATAAATAATATAAAATAAATGCAAGCAAAAGGCTCTCTAATTGAAACGGGTTACAGTTTTGCATCAACATCTTGTTATTGTTAGTTTCCTCCTCAACATGAGCTGAACGATAAACATACTACAAGAGAGATGATGCTGATTAAGAAAAGCCATCAGCTGATCACCGACAGTTACGTCATGATTCAAGGAGCGACAGGAGAGTGAGGGTTGAGAGTCACACAACACAGAGAAACTGGAGCAACGTTTGATCAAATGTTTATAAAAAAAATAGTCAACAAGCTCGAAGTGATCGCAGACAGCTGACCTGGGACGCTTTCCGCTTCTTTCCATTTCCAGACAATTTAAACTGTCTCTAAAACGCTGCAATACAATACAGTACAACACACTAAGATAAATGAGGCAAGACTCCAAATAAACGGCTGTCAGGAAAGCTTTAAAATGTTTCACGCACATCAGGTCATCTGCCAGTTCAGCAAAGATAGGAGGAATAATTAATTAATACAGTAGATCTTATTTACTTTGTGAAAATGTAGTAAACATTTTTCATTGTTCCACATTCAGTTGTGTTTCACTGCATTTTAAGTCTAGTGCAGGAGAAACAATTGTGAAGTTTCAGAACGATTGGTGACGTAATGGAACGCGATATGGAACAGTCACGTGACATCCGCGTTTTGATTCAGATCACGGAATTGTTTCGCATCAAATGTTCCACATCAGATTCAGTACGGAATGGAACACCATTTCAATCTTGCAATCGAGGTGATTGTCGAGGATGTGGCAGAGGTAGTGGTGCCAATGGATGACTGGTGAAGATTTGCTCAGTCTACCAGGCATCCTGGGGTCTCTTTGGTACCTGTTTAAGGTGAACAACATTGACCTAGTTGATACATTTTCCCATACTATCAACAAAGTCAACACTTTTCCCATTAACCTTGGTTACAGTGTAGGGTCCGAGGAAGTCTGGGTCCAGCTTTCCCCCTTTTTGTTGCTAAGGTTTTTTCTCCACACCATGTCCCCCACCTGGAAGCTTTGAGGCTCTGCTTGTGCTTGCAGTCTTGCCCTGGTTTTCTGCTGAACTTTTTCCTTCTTACTACAACATGTCAACATGTGCTTAAAAATTGTCAATTTTACGTTTTCTTTCAATTACAAATATGATTAAGACATAGGGAAACCTTGATTGGCTTGTAATCTGTTCCAACCTTAAGATCAGCCCTGTGTTGCTGGCACACGGTGCATTCTGATACCTATGGAGGATAGTATCTTTTGATAATACATTTTTCAAAACTTGCCAATACCAATGAAAAGTATAAAACAAACTACCATTCCCATTTTTTTTAATATCATTATGTATCATATATGTCATGGATGGCCAATAAAACCTTTGGCAAATGGCATCCCTGGTTTTGATTTGGTAGCAGTGCGCACCAATTTCACTGGCATGTGACGTGGTTAAAATGGAGTTTGCCTCGGATGCACCACACACAATTTTGGTCTTTACTTCTTTTTCAAATGAAATATATCTGCCCATCTAGTAGAAAAAAATAGCATTCATTAAAAGGGAATGTTTTAGTTTCAAGACATTAAATAGACACATTTAACTACAATTGAATGATGCAATGTCATAAGCTAATGTAGCTTAACTGCCATGTAAAAGTTCGCCACTCGTCTTCTGAGCACGTACTGCTCGTATTTTTCAAAGTCCTTGTGGTATTTGCTTTTAGAAATGAAATTCATATGAAATCCATAACGAAAAAGAAAAAAAAGTGTGCTTACAAGTAAGTTTTTTTTTCAGAAATATGCAGATAATCAGTGGCCATGTCTGTATGTCCACCATACTCCCTAACCCAGGGTTCTCCAATTCGGTCCTACAATCCAGCAGGTTTTCCATGTATCCCTGCTTCAACACACCTGCATCAGATTAACTGCTGGATTATGGCCCTCGTAGGACCGAATTGGAGAACCCTGCAACCCTTCGTTCTCTACATAGGGCTGTACTATAAAGCACACTGCATGGTGCACTCATTTTCTTGGTGATTCGGAAACGAAGCTGCCTATTTTTCTCTCGCCACAGACCACGTGACTACCAGCCGTCACCACGGCAACCACAACGTGCATCAAGATGTCATTCCAAATCCATTTAAAAGTTTTATTCCTTATGTTGCATTTTATTCTTTGTTTTTTTTTCTTTTTTTTTAATAAAAAATGCTTTTTCGCCTCCTTGCGCCATGTTGAGCTTCTGCCCGCAATGCATTGTGAGCTATATTGACCTGTCTAGTGACCATCGATGCTCACTACTTTTTGAGATGCATTGTGGATAATTTTGAGTGCCCTACTTTTTTCTCTCCTGACATTAGGACACCTCTACAAAATGGCGTGTCCCTTATATAGGGCACTATGTAGGGAGGGTCACATAAAATGTTAGATGTGTCAAGACTACAGTGGGGAGATGAAGGAGTTCCTGAAAACACTTTTATTAAAGTCTGGGTTTCTTTTAATGCAGGTAAAGTAAGGTCACACAGCTCTGTTAAACTGGTCATGTTAAATTCCCATGCATCTGGAAAAATGTGTAAAGCATTTAGAATTTTTTTTTAAAATGGCAAGTTACACATATTTTAAGGATAGCACGTCGGCATACAATAGGTGTGTCCCAATTCAGGGTCTGGCTATGGAGTGTTCTACGTAGTCTGCACACTTCGAAGTTCTTCGTAGTTCACACACTTTTAGCTGAAAAATCACATAGTCACTGATGACCATTTACTGTTTAGTGTGGATCAGTAACTGAGAGGCTCTTCCAGCTGTAGACATACAAAACTAACAGGGTGAAGGTTCTGGAAAAGTTGGCTGGGATGCTCTGAGAATGTTGCCTGGATCACTTTTCTAAATGTTTCATTAATATCTGCTAAAGGTCGCAACTAAAATTCAAAGAAACTTCCCCAAAACCATGTTTTCACTCCTCCCTCTTTCCTGGGCCAACATAGCTACTGCTCCTGGAGAAAAAGAGCATATCCAAGCCTTCCAATAATTCTGTCATCCCACGGGTTTTCTTCACTTGTAAAGACAAATATACAGGAAAAATAAGTTAAACTATTTGGTGGTTATTTTATTTGATTAATCAATACAGCTCTCATTGTCAAGGACCAGCAGTCAGGACAGGGCCGTCTGACTGAATGCAGTCACCCTTTCCCGGCTGCATCTCTCAGCTCTTCTCCAGTCAGTTTTGAGCATCACAAAAGTGTTTTTCTTGTTTTACATAATAAAGAATTTCCTTAACCTCTTTCTGGTTCACAGTGACTAAAATAACCATCAATGTCTCTGGATAATGATCAATATTAACTGCTCAGAGCGATGCTGGGAAAATTTGGGTGCATCAATTTTTTACAAGTGTAAAAGTTGGTCGCACCAGTTCAGCCAGTGCAGAATGCTAATCTGGAGCCCTGCAGAATCAGTCTGTAACGTATACTGTAATCTGTCTGTATTCTGTAATGTAACAGTTACAGACGCTTCCACTTTATGGAAGCCCATACTAATTCCATACAGATTATAAAATGCTTGCAAATAAATATGTAGAATTTAGGGAATCTTGGGTGATTCCTGTGTTGGGACAGAAAAAAATTGTTTATTATTACTGTTTGTTTTCACTGCAATCATTAGTAGGAACCTCATCCAGCAGATAGTCATTGGTAAACCCAAACCTGTTTATCACCTCAAAAAGGTTCTGCCATTTAATCCCATAAAAAGACTTTTTCAGCAATATAGAAACAGTCTCTGAAACAAATCAGTAACTTGGGATACTTTAGTTCTGTCAGAAAATAATTCTGACTCTGTGTTAGCTATTGGAGATCCCCAAGGTTCCTAGCAAATCATCTAACTCAAATAAAATCATGATTTTGGAAGTGTTTATGGTGCTAGAATTCTGAGGCTGAAGTATTTTGGAGGAACCAATGAGCTGGGAGCTCAGTTCAGAGAGTCAGAGATCAGAGAAATGTGTCAGAGAAATAACATTGTTATTAAAACCCATCTGTTTAAACTGGCCTACTCACTTTAACCCTTCTGTCTGTTTTGTGTTGTTTTAATCCTAATGTTTTAAAATTATTTTCAATTCTTATGCAATTTATTTTTTCTTTATTGTTAGGTGACCTTGGGTGTGGAAAGGTGCCTTCTTCTTCTTCTTCTTCTTCTTCTTCTTCTTCTTATTATTATTATTATTATTATTATTATTATTATTATTATTATTATTATTATTATTATTGGAACATTTGTTCAAGGCGCTTAATGAGGATGACAGATGTGTGTAAATGTTACTGCTCTTTCCTGAATGACATTCCTGCATGTCCTCTTCCCTACTTAAAAAAAAACTTGTAGCAATGAACGTATTAAATTGATCTATATGGAAATTAATTGAAAATGAAAGCCGTCTTATAATTATGCTTCTATGGGTGAAAGTCAGCTGAAAGTGAATTTGGTTTTAAACTTGTCACAGCTGTTCACTCTGCTGGTAGTGAGCTGAAGCTTTCTGAAAGATATTTAGTCTTTGATAAAGTTTATTGAAGCCTTTAATCCAAACCCACTTCCATCCCTCCATCTAACAGACGTTGGTGTAATATTGCTGATTGATAAAGCTGTGTTTTCTACCACGGTTGTTGTGGACATTTGTTGTGGGAGTGAGCTGATGAACTATCAGCGCAACCATCTACTGTTGGCTAAAGCCTCATCAGAAATGGTCTGTATATATATCCATCCATCCATCCATTATCTGCCGCTTATCCGGAGTCGGGTCGCGGGGGCAGCTGCCTAAGCAGGGAAAC
>JBAMHW010000010.1:1434846-1458412 GCA_037177495.1 Rhadinocentrus ornatus
GTGTGGGTTGTAGACTCCGTCTCATGCTACCACTAGAGTGAAAGCACCACCAGCATTCAAAAGTGACCAAAACATCAACCAGAAAGCATAGGAACTGAGAGGTGGTCTGTGGTCACCACCTGCAGAACCACTCCTTTATTGGGGGTGTCTAATTGCCTATAATTTCCACCTGTTGTCTATTTCATTTGCACAACAGCATGTGAAATTTATTGTCAATCAATGTTGCTTCCTAAGTGGACAGTTTGATCCCACAGAAGTGTGGTTGACTTGGAGTTACATTGTGTTGTTTAAGTGTTCCCTATGTCCCCTGTGTTTGCCTACAGGGCGACTTTCCCTGGGATGAGAAGGATTTCCGTTACATAGTATTGACTGTGACCGGAGTCAGCTCAGCTCTGCTCTATTTGTACTTCCGAGACAATGGCAGAGAGATCAGCTGGAAGGACTTTGTCCAGCACTACCTGGGCCGAGGCTTGGTGAGGAGAAACTCCCTTGTTATTCTTTTGAATTTAGGTGCAAGAAAACCTAAAAACAATTATTTAAGTTAAGAGTCTGGTGCTCTGTCCAGGTGGAACGTTTGGAGGTGGTCAACAAACACTATGTCAGAGTCATTCTGGTGCCGGGAGCCGACGCTGAAACGGTGAGAGTACTGGAAGTGTTTCTGGGAAAGAATCTTATGTTTGGAATGGGAGTAGAGATGGGGAGAGAAGCCAAAAACTACTCAAGTAAAAGTAGAGTTACTTAAAAATAATATTAGCATATCAGATATAAAATGTTGCAATCCCAAAAATTAGTCAAGAGAAATTAAGTATTTGTTGAGGCTACTTTAGTCCTGAGTAACTGTTTGATGGTAATGTCTGATTTATTTTAAGAAATAATGTACAGCCAAAAACATAAAATAATTTGCAAATTCTATATATTTTTTTTCAAATACTAAAAAAATAAAAGTTAAAAATAAATCTTTGAAAATAACAAATTCAGGTGCAATAAAACAAATTTCAAAATCTTCCTTTTTCACAACATAAATCTTTCCTGTTTCCTGCTATTTTCTTTCTTCAAAGGTGGCTCAGTTGAAGAGTAGAACTTTTATTTTTTGTCTGAGTCTATTTTTTCTGTTTACGCTTTTAATTTGTTGACGGAAAAAATCTGTCTATGAGGCTGTAGGATGAGTTTTCTCCGCACCAATAATTTGAACACAGATTTAATGTATAACTCCTGATATGCTTCAGTGTCCTGTTTTTATGTTTACACATTCAGCTCTATTTGCTTAAGTTAACTTAATTAAAGTCTGAGTTGTGATTAATGGTTGAAAGCACCTCAAGCAAAAAATAAACTATAGAAGTTAATCATGCCGTTCGTGGTGGATTTTAGTGACTATTTTCCCTGTTCCAGCTGCAGTCGGGGTGATGTGAGCTGAAATGTGATTTCTTTTTATTTTTTTTTGTGTGCGTGTGTATGTTTGTGTGTGTTCTGTGACCCTCAGAGTTACGTCTGGTTCAACATCGGCAGCGTTGACACTTTTGAGAGGAACCTGGAGGCTGCACACATGGAGCTGGGCTTGGAGTCGTCCCACCGAGCCGCTGTCGTCTACAGCTCTGAGGGCGACGGGTGACTTTTACACACACTTGATTAGATGCTAATCTTCACTGGAAACACTCAGCTAGCGCAGCGTAGCAGTAAGACGTTAACCAGAGGAAATGTTTGACTTCCCAATCCTTTTCCCAGCTCTTTTCTGATGAGCATGATCCCCACCCTCCTGCTGATCGGCTTTCTGCTTTTCACTCTGCGACGAGGGTCGATGGGAGGAGCTGGCGGCGGTGGGAGGGGCACCTTCAGCATGGGCGAGTCAACAGCCAAGATGATGAAAGACAACATCAAAGTGAAGTTCAAAGATGTGGCCGGCTGTGAGGAGGCCAAGCTGGAGATCATGGAGTTTGTTAACTTTCTGAAGAACCCGCAGCAGTACCAGGACCTTGGAGCCAAGATCCCCAAGGTGAAGAGCACACAAACACACAGCGGGGCCCCAGTGGGACAGTTTTTTGTCCATGTGGACTGAATTTTGTCCTTGATGTTGTCCCAGGGTGCGGTGCTGTCTGGACCTCCTGGGACGGGGAAGACTCTGCTGGCCAAAGCCACTGCTGGAGAAGCCAACGTACCCTTCATCACCGTCAACGGCTCTGAGTTCCTGGAGATGTTTGTGGGCGTCGGCCCGGCCAGGGTAAATAAAAAAAAAACAATAAAGAAGCATCAAGAGACGTGATGCTGCTAAAAAGCTGAATGTTTGACTGAGCTACTTTCCGAAGGTGAGGGACATGTTTTCCATGGCGAGGAAGAACGCCCCCTGCATCCTCTTCATCGATGAGATTGATGCTGTGGGGAGGAAGAGGGGGGGAGGGAACTTTGGTGGTCAGAGTGAACAGGAGAACACCCTGAACCAGCTGCTGGTGGAGATGGATGGTAAACAGCTTCAGATGCTGCAGATTCAAACCTGAAGTCTGGATGAGACGTTTCAAGTCATTATTTAAGTCTGCTTTTTCTTTCTTCAGGTTTTAACACAGCAACTAACGTGGTGGTCCTAGCTGGAACCAACAGGCCAGACATCCTGGATCCAGCCCTGATGAGGCCGGGACGCTTCGACAGACAGATTTACATCGGTACAGGGAGTTTTTATGCATCTTACTGGTTCTAAACTGGGGTCATCTGTAGCCCACCTGGTGGAGCCTATGGCCTCTTTTACAATGGCTGAGTCCTAAAGAAAAAAAAAAAAGAAATCAGGAAAATTCTTTTCCTGATCCGGGCTCCATTACAGAGTAGAAATTCAGTAAAAATTTTTACTGCAATTTTAATTAAAGCCTGAGACCGTATGAGTGTTCCATCTATGGAACGAGAAATAAGTTTCAAAGTCAGATCTAAGAGTCTGAAGTCAGATTTACAAGTACAAAACGTTTGTCCCACACATTTACCCAAGAACCAATCAGATTTCTCTAATCCCTCACTAATCACGGAGAGAGCTGACCAAAACCCATTATAGCTCCTTAAATGTCATTTTTTTTAATGTATAAATTAAACATTTAAAGCTCTTAACAAATATAGCTGATGGTAAAGAAACGTTTACTTTCACCTGGCAGCAGCTATTACCGTCTCACTGGCATTGGTCAGACGGTCGTTGGGCTATAACCAAGAAGTGTCATTCCAGCTAAATCTTCTCTGCTCTGTAATTAATAAATAAATTCACCAGAGAAAACTGGTGAAAAAGGCTGCATCACTTCTACCTGGACTTCTTTCTGGAAACTACATAATAAAAACATTTTATAAACCGTTCTGAACATTTCTTTTCAACCCGAGAAAAGAATTTAGTGACACAGGAGAAACATCTTTGACTTCCAGCTGTCCGTAAGCAGAATAGCTGCTGTTTGACACAAAAATAACAAAACCCCATATCTGAAATTAAACATGCTTTCTTCTACAGGCTATTGCACGCTGACAACTACAAAAAGGAATCGCACTAACGAGTCAATCGTGTTTGATCAGCAAAACTATCTTTCAAAAACAGTTTGAGACTTGTTTGTTTTTTGTTTTTGTTTTTATCCGTAATGTTCTCGCTGCTGAACTTTGCTGCGTGTCCAACCAGAGTCACAGGAGGTGACAGGTTTCACCTGCAAGAGGTGAAATCAAGTGGTAACGGTTGTTTAACTTGGGTTTCCTTCCTGATCTGGTGATACGGTTTAGACATGATCTTTTAGGGAAAGTCATGATATTTATGATCTTTCTGATTATTAATCGTGGCGTTATTTGCAGAGATTAACAATGAAAACAGGTGATCGGGACATCCCTGCTTGTGGACACGGAGAATCTTTCGCTCCTCTTTCTGTGATTAGTTACGGATAACATGTAAAATGTGGGACAAATGTTTGTAAATCTGAATTTGAGAATGAATCAATAGATGTGATCTCTATCTGTACGATGTATTCTGGCTGTCTATACTTTCGGCCATACAGGCATGATTTAATTTCTGTCTCCTCTTAGGTCCTCCTGACATCAAAGGTCGAGCGTCCATCTTTAAAGTCCATCTGCGACCAATTAAACTGGACCCCAGCATGGACAAAGATGCTCTGGCGAGGAAAATGGCCGCTGCTACGCCTGGATTTACTGGTCTGTAACATCTGTATGAGTTTAAACTCTTCAGACTGTCCAGATGATTGTTTCTGTTGTTTGTTTTTATGAAACCAAATCTGTTAACTTGCTCCAAAACAGTTTTAGAGGAACTCAAGAGAGAATTGTGAGTCCAGATCTTGATCCTCTGACTGGTGTTAAGTTATCTTTCCAACTTCTAGTTAAAAATAACATAAAGAACAGCTCAGCTAATAAACTGCCAACCAGGCTCTTTCAGGGTGGTTTTCATTCGTTCAGATAAAATGTACTAAAACATGTCCAGAGGGTGTGTGATTGGTGGTTCCACGGCAGGCCTTTGCCTGAACTTTCTGCCCCAAGTCTCTGGAAACATTTGCTTTAATTAATAATAACAGAAAGTTTTCAGAAAACAAGAGACTGTTCCTCTCTTATGTAGATGTTTATCCAAGTTCAGTAGTCGTGCTTCGAGATGTTGATGTTGATTCTTTGTGTGTGAATCAGGCGCTGACATCGCTAACGTCTGCAATGAGGCGGCTCTGATTGCCGCCAGACACCTGGAGGCAGGTGTCACCGGCAAACACTTCGAGCAAGCAATTGATCGGGTTATCGGAGGTCAGTGTCTTTTCTGATGAATGAGCTCCAGGTTTTAACTTCATCTCATCTCCATTCTTCATTTAGATAATGCCAACAGGTGGCGTCGTAGTCTGTGGTTCTTCAGTCTGAGCTGTGGCTTCTTTTCGTGTTTCCAGGTCTGGAGAAGAAGACTCAGGTCCTGCAGCCCACCGAGAAGAAGACCGTAGCTTACCACGAGGCCGGTCACGCCATCGTCGGATGGTTCCTGCAGCATGCCGACCCGCTGCTTAAGGTACGAAACCTGGAATCAGTGATTAGAAGTCGACAAGTCTGAGTGATATTCTAACAAATAAGAATCCCATCTGTAAAGATGGCGAACAATCAGAGGCAACTCAGAATGAGGAACCGGGAGAACTAAAAATGTTTACACATCTGAACGAAGGTTGAGGTTCAAAGAATTAACAGCTATTTAAGTAATTATTGAGAACTATTGCATTTAATAATTAGATTTATTAATAAATAAATATATAATTAAATCAATAATTTAATAAAATAACTGTTACAATGAAGATTCTCCGAGTCATGGGTTATTATTTGAGACATTGTGTGCAATGGTGTGTTCAGGTGTCAATCATCCCGCGGGGGAAGGGTCTGGGTTATGCTCAGTACCTGCCCAGAGAGCAGTACCTGTACAGCAAAGAGCAGCTGTTCGACCGGATGTGTATGATGCTGGGAGGCCGTGTGGCCGAGGAGGTCTTCTTCGGTCAGATCACCACCGGAGCCCAGGATGACTTGAAGAAGGTCACACAGTCCGCCTACGCTCAGGTACGCACACTCCTGCTGGTCTTATGTGCTTCACAGCGCAGCAGAGGACTCTTGTTAAAACCTGGCTTTGCTTCCCGATACCCAGGTGGTTCAGTTTGGGATGAGTGAGAAGGTGGGCCAGGTCTCCTTCGACCTCCCTCGGCAGGGTGAGATGGTCATGGAGAAGCCGTACAGCGAGGCCACGGCCGAGCTCATCGATGCGGAGGTCAGAGCGCTGGTGAGCCGAGCGTACGAGCGCACCCTGCAGCTTATTCAGGACAAGAAAGACCTGGTGGAGATGGTGAGGAACATGCTCATTGGGTTTGGATCAGTCAGCGTCTCATTCTCATCTTACTTTTATTGACAACTTTTAAGTTTTTCACATTAGCACTGATGAATCTGTTTCCAGGAGATACAAACTGATGTACAGATTTCCACTTTTTTTGTATGAAAAGGGCTTTAGAAATAAAGATTCTTTGAATAACTGATCTCTGACCTCATTCAGGTGGGGAAGCGTCTGCTGGACAGGGAGGTGCTGGACAAGGCGGACATGCTGGAGCTGCTGGGCCCACGGCCGTTCAAGGAGAAATCCACTTATGAAGAGTTTGTTGAGGGGACAGGGAGCTTTGAGGAGGACACCAGCATGCCAGAGGGTCTCAGGGACTGGAACCAGGAGAGAGGAGAGGAAGGACAGGAGGCCAGCCCCACCCAGGAGCAGAAGCAGGCCGTGTAAAGCCCCGAGACGCATGGATGACTAAACAAACATCCCAGCTCCAAAAACCAGCTTGGTGCTGATTGAGTTCGACAGGGTCTGACAGCGGCTGAAAGAAGTTTCATTGGTTTAACTTCATTTCCATCCAGTCGTTGGCATCCTGTTCATTCCCTCAGCTCCAAACATGAACCTCGTCAAGTTTGGACTGATGTAAGGAAGTAGGTTTTAGATGTTTTCACGTGAATGCAGTGAACAAACATTCATCAGGAGCAGAATCTATTATATAAATGTTATCTTTTTACAATCCAAACTGCTTATGTAACTGTCCTCTGAGAGGCTTAAATGTAGAACTGATTCAGATTAGTTCAGCTTTTGTCTCTGAGCTTCAACCTGCCTTAAGACTCATCAAACAGACTAGAGACCAGGTCACAGCAGCTTTTATTACTCCTGAACTAAGTGATGCTCAGGCCAGCAGAACAGACTCTTCATTTTATTTATTTTATGTGAGCAGGGAGGTTTTCTCCTCGTGGTCTGAAGAACTGCTGCAGGAGAAACGGCCGACGTGTTTCAGTTCCACAGCAGCTGTTTGGATTCATGTTACAGACACTTTGATGCTGTAAAACCACCATTGTGTAATTCTGTGATGATGATGATAATGATGTTGATGATGATGGGCTCCTGCATCATAAACAGGAATATTAAAGACTGCTAATTGTACAAAAGAAATGGTTAACATGCTTTAAAAGAAGCTTCTTCCTCATGGCTGCAGCTCTGTGAACCAGGACTAAAACCTGCAATTGAGGTCCGAATACATCTAGAAAACCCTCTTCCATGTTCAGTTCACGTCTCATCGGGTTAGGGAATCCATATTTATCAATAAGCTGTGTATGACTATTTATTTTGACAGTGTTTAAGTTAAAAAACCAACTTTCTTCTCCCACAGAGACACAACTAAACATGGCAGCTAGCAGGAAGAGCTCAGTCCCAGGAAGACTCCATGTTTTCATCTGGTTCAGTTTTGTGACCTCAGACTCTGAAAAAATAACATTAATAAATTTGTATTAGGGTTGTTTTTATCAAAGATGGGAGAACGATATATCTATTTCAGCACCTTAAACAGAGACGTAAATGCTGAGTGGGAGAAATGATGGAGTCTGCTGACACAAATTCTTTCACTATATTGTTTATTTTGGGAAACCGTGGGTTATAATCGAGCCTGATTATGTAACTGTTAACTTTCAGAACCAAATCTTCATCATGTTGATGTTTATTTTCACTCTGGTTCTGGTTAATCTGCCAGGAAGCACCCAGGTTCTGAGACCAGAACCAGAACGGTGTCTGAAAGAGCTAAAAGATATACGGTGACGTCATACGCTGCAGGGATTCAGCGAAACATGGACGAAGAGAGAAAATCAACAAGACAGCAGCTCACAAACTCCTGTAAGAGACGACCTACATCTTGGGAATCATTTTCATGATGTATACATGAGGAGAAGGGTGTTCAGACATTTTATTCATAACTAAATAAATATCCCATTTTTTTTTTTAATTTAGTTTGTTTTAACTTGGCAAGAAATTAAGTTACATCTTTATAATTAATTTGGACTCTGTTTACAGATGTCAAACCAAACCTTAGAAAAGCCTGAATATTTGCTCTCTGGTTCGAACCCTTAATGAAATCTTCTTTTCAAACTGTTCACAGTTCAGGATTTTACTTGGCCATTTTAAAACTCTGCAAGTCTTTTGGGAGGTCTGTAGAAATCTGCATTTTTCACACTCGGACTGATAAATGGTCATTGCAGTGGGTGAAATCAACTTAGTCTAATTTAAACTGTGAACTAACTGCAGATTCCAGAGGTTCACATAGTTCACAGATTGAATTTAAATGCTTTATTAAGTTTTTGGGTTTTCCTTTGTCAGCTTAGTTAGGTTTTTGTGTGTTACCCCTTCTGTGTCTTTTTGTTTGGACTGATCAGTCACTATACAAGTCTACCATTGTGTCATAGTTGGTAGGTCAGTTTGTTTAATTTGTTTGTTTTGGTTTGTTGGAGTTATTTTTGCCACAAGTTATTTAAGGAGAGTTCTGTTATGTTGACCTCTTTTATGGGCCCAATTACTCCTTTATTTTGTAAAGGAGGGACTCAGTGCTCTCTGCTGTTAGTGAAAATTAGTAAAAATTATGCACTCCCCATCACTTTATCAGGGCCACCTTCTGGAACTGGGTATAACCCCCTTTTACCTCAGAACTGTCTTAATTCTTGTTGTCATAGATTAAACAAGGCGTTGGAAACATTCCTCTAATATTTAGCTTCTTATTGACATGACAGCATCACACAGTTGCTGCAGATTTGTTGGCTGTACATCCAGGATGAGAATCCTTTCCACCACATCCCAAAGCTGCTCTACTGGATTGAGATCTGGTGACTGTGGAGGACATTGGAGTCCAGTGAACTCATCGTCATGTTCTAGAAACCAGTTGGAGATGATCTGAGCTTTGCAACTTGTTGCATTATCTTGCTGGAAGTAGCCATCAGAAGATGGTACACTGTGGTTAAAGTGATGGACATGGTCAGCAACAATACTCAAGCAGGCTGTGGTGTTAAACCATGCCATGTATGTTCTAAGGGGCCCAAAGTAGGCCAAGAAAATAACCCCGCTACACAATTACACCACCAGCAACCTGAAGCCGTGATCCAAGGCAGAATGGATCCATGTTTTCACGATGTTTCCACCAAATCCTGAGCCTACCATCTGAATGTGGAGCTGAAATAGAGACTCATCAGACCAGGCAACATTTTTACATCCTGTATTGTCCAGTTTTTGTGAGTCTGAATGAATTGTAGCCTCAGTTTCCTGTTCTTAGCTGACAGGAGGCATCCGGTGAGATTTTCTGCTGCTGTAGCCCATCTGCTTCAAGGTTGGATGTGTTGTGTGTTTAGAGATTATATTCTGCACATCTTGGTTGGAACCAGTTCTTCTTTTACTTCCTGTTGCCTTTCTATCATCTCAAGTCTGCCCATTCTCCTCTGACCTCAACAAGATAGTTTGGACCAGACAACGGCGGCTCACTTAAGTCACTTAAATCTTTCTTCCTCATTCTGATTGTCTTGACCATGTTTACATGACTACATGTACTGAGTTGCTGCCATGTGATTGGCAGATTAAATAATTGTGTAAACATGAGGTGAACATGTTTTTTTTTTTTTTAGGTAGATAAGAGGATCAGCTTCTCTGTAATACAGCTGCTTAGTTCAGCTTAAAGCACAGAAACAACCCACATGTACTTCCTGTACTTTTGGGCAGATTCAACATTGTCGTGTAAACAGAAGGTGAAGTCTGTTGATTCATGGACCCTAACTCAGGATCACGACTCCCCTGTTCTGACACATTTCACAAATCAGCAAAACTCAGAAAATCTAGTTTCCAAACATCACAGTTTATCTTTGAAAAATCTACTTCACTTCCACATCCTGGTTTTTAATCACACAACTTTGGTATTTTTTAACATTTGGCTTCATGTTCATGCAGGTTTTCTGTCCACCTCTCAGTGTTGACATCCTAGGTGTCTGTTTTTATGTTAAATCACATGAATGTAAAACTCTATTTAAACACAACAAATCTGTATCAAAAAGCAAAAAGATGCTACATTCTCGTATAAGCGTTAATTACAACGTCTCCACACACAAGTTTGTACCTGGCAAGCAGGGGGCGTCTACCCCCCCTCAGTTAGTGTCAGTTTATTCCAAAGGAAATTATAAGAAGCCCTTTATGTCCTCGCCAGTCTGAACATCCAGAGTTGTCTACCAGAGTTCCTCAGGAATAAGAATCAGAAACAGGATGTGATCATGTTTCCCCTGTTGGTAGGTTTGTCCTGGTTTACGTCCAGCCGAGTAGGACCGATAAGACGAACAGAGAGGCGGAGAAGAGAGGCAATGACATGGAGATGGCTGACGCCCCCCCACACTCTGTAGCATCCTCCTGTAAACAGTTTGGACACATTTTCAATACTAGAAAGAGATTAGCTTATCTACACCTGCGGATGTTCTCTGTGAAGTCTGAATGTATGTGTGTGTGTGTGTTGGGGGGGTCTGGGATGATTTCAGACCCTCAGCACTGACCTTTGGGTGGTAGGCGTGGCAGGACTCTGGACGCCGCCGCACCTTCTGGGATTTCATCCTGTTGCACTTCACTGTTGCGTTATGTTCACAGACATTAAGAAAAATGGAACTCTGGCTTCTGACTGAGAATTTACTGGAAAGTTTTACAAGATTAATTATTCTAATTTACCTGATATTTGTCTTATTTTTGTTTAATTTTTATTTTTATTTTACATCAAGCCCAACAGCCTCACGGAGAAGACACACATGTTCAGCTGGAATAAAAAAAATCTGATCTCTGAAAATGTCCTCCCTGTGGTATCTGCCTGCATCCAGCAGGGGACAGTCTATGGGAGGATAAAAATGTTCCACAATGAAAATAAATCAATAAATAATTAATTTAATGTCTTTAATTCATTAAAATGGAAAATAAATACATGAAATTAACAAGCACATTTATGAAAAACTACTTTAAATGTGTCATTAGTTAATTAGAATTGTAAATAAACAGCATTAAAACATTTACAAATATAATTTACTACTTAAATATATCATTAAGTAATATTTGAAATATTATAAAAATCAGAATATTGAAAATGGTTGTTAAATATTTGAAAAATCTATTTCTAAATTAAAACCCCCCCACAATATTAATAATAACTTTTACTTTCTTAATCCCGACTGGGAAATGAGGCTCTGCATTTTATCTATCCCGAATAGATACTAGAGAGCAATGGGCTGCCATATTTCCTGCATCCGTCAGACCCAAACCCAGCTCTGTAACTACAAGGCTACCACACTGACACATTTAATTAATTATTCATCAATATATTTATGTATGTCATTGTGACACTTTTCTTCCTCCATAGGTGTCTGACAGAGGAAGTGAAGGATATATTTGATTTCTTTGGGCTCCAGCAGGATGGATCCATACTGTCGAGAGCAGTCACAGTAAGATTGTGTCACAACCAGAACCAGGTTGCTGTCAGGAATCTGCTGCACCACAAACATCCTGAAACAGAAACCGGACAGTTACACATCAGTACAAAGTCCGGTCCACTCACATCACTGATGTAGTTTTTTGTTTTAAAGGTGTCTGTTTAGTTTTCCATTAAAGAAATTTCTAAATCTGCAGGTTTGTGCACACACATTTAGCTGTGTTGCTAAATCTGTGGCATTCCACAGAAGCACCACCTTACAAGTTCTAACTGGTTATAACGGCGACTAATCAGAATTTCCTAATTTTTTTTCTGCTGAGTTAATGTTCTTTTTTTTGTGTTTTTTTATTACTTTGTGAAGCACTTTGAGTTGCAGTAAGTGCTGCTGTATGTAAAGATGTCTGAAGGACTTTGTATAAAGCTGCACAGCATCCCTGTTGAAAGGTTTAGCTGACTGTAAATGCCTAAAACTTTCAGGTTATCATCTACATATGGTGCAACCATCACACCGTCTGCTTTCACCTGTTTGACTCTATTTATTTGTAATAAAACAGGTAAAACACTGCAGCTCAGCTCAAACTAAGTCCAGTATTTTAGGAATATTTCATCATAAAGTGAAACATGTTCCAGACCCAGACTGGAAGTTGCGTTGCGGCAGGAGGTGGTGTATTGGGTAAAATCACTGTCAGTTGTGATGTGTGTTTACAAGTGTGTATGTCAAAATATTTATCTAAAGTTGAGCACAAGTAAAAAATGTGTAAGTGATCAGTTTGTGAAAATGATTGATCTTCTCCTCCTTGGATAACATCTGTGTTGAACTTCTGATGATCGACTCAGCTGTCGGCTTATATTCAAAATGAAGAAACCAGAAATTCACCTTTAGATTTGTTATTTTTATAAATTTGCAACTTTTTTAATCTCACAGAAACAAAACACACTAAACATTTCAGATCTGATTTTAAATATTCCAAATATTTTACTATGAACAGCTTTGGATGAAAGTGCACCTATTTACTTGTACACACACTTTACTGGCAATAATTTAATTTAATCTAGTAACCCATAGCCAGGGGTGTCAAACATATGGCCAGGGGGCCATAACCGGCCAGCCGGTATGAGAGCGTTTGTGTGTAAAAGGGGTTTTATGTGTGTGTCTAAAGTCATTAAATCTTTCAACTTATGCTTTGTTCTTCTTCTCGATTTCACAAGAACAAAATAACTTCTAACATTTTGTTCTAGTGGCCCAGGTTTGGGAGTTCTTGTGGCTTGTTCTTGACACATCAGCCGAGGAAAACTTTCTTCTTGTGGGGCTCCGAGAAGTGTTGTGTGATTGGTCGGACATTTGAGGTGGGCGTGGTTAACGTAGAGAAGCACGAAGCGGAAAGTTATCACTTCTGCATTTCGGCTGATGTGAGGTTTATGGATGATTGAGGTGGTAAAAAAGAGGATAATGTGGCACTTTCATTTTTATAGGGTATTATGCTCTCATTTTACTGGAGATCAGATTGAACGTGGAACCTGAACTAAAATGGGTTTGACACCACTGCTGTAGAGACCTCCGGGTAAACATTTTTCAGTAAAATCCATCCTGAATGAGCAGGTTGCTCCAGAAAATAACGTGTGCATAAATAGAGTGTGTTTGTGTGTGTTCATTTCGTACTTCTGGCAGCGTCCACACTTGATAAGGCTGTTGGCCTCTTTGATGGATGGGTCGTACATGAAACCAGGATACGCCGTGTCACATGGTACCAGCGCCTCCACCTTTTTCTGTTTATGAGCTGAAACACACATTTTTACACGTGATAACCTACTTTTTAAAACATCGTCCTGGATATCGTCACATTTTCCTCCCTGCATGTTTCCTTTATTCATTCAAGTGCACACAGACATGTACTCACATGTGTGATAACCAGCTTTGGCTGAATGGGTTCAGATGGATCAGAGTGGGCACAAAGAACACAGCAGGATGATGATGATGATGGAAGGAGAATGGTGACAATGAAGGCAGCCGTTGATGTGTGGTGTAGGAAAATGAGACATAAGGGAGTGATATAATGAAGCACCAGACACACATTGATCTGTTCTTAGCCTTCATCACAAAAACAAATTTTATAATCTTCATCTGTCTTTTTTTAAATTTTAAATATTCTTTCCAGCCTGCAAACAACAAAGTCACATGTCTGCACAGAGATGCAACAGGGTGGTTTAATAAAATGTCTTGAACATAAAGACCTGAAAAATATAGAATTTTCTCCCTCTAAACTCAGACAGACTGAGAATGGTCTTTGGACCTGAGAACGTCAGGATAACACTGTCTAGCTATGGAATTACTCTGGATGGATTTACTCTTGGCTTTCAGTACCACAGTAAGGAACCTTGGAGGTCTTTCCTTAGACTCATATATAAAACCGGTTTCTAGGAGGTTTCTAGGACCATCTTCCATCCTGTCTCAGAATTTTGTCTCAGGATTTTATTACTTCCAGATTGGACCACTGTAATCTCCAATTATTGTTCTGTCCCAGAATTGTTATGAGAAGTTTTCATCCGATCCAAAATGCTGCAATGCGGGTTCTGATGAGGATTTTCATTATAAATCATATTTCTCCAGTTTTATCTTCTCGTCATTGGCTCCCTGGTAAATCCAGAACAGAATTTAAAATTCTTCTCCTCAGATATAAAGCTCTTCTAACAAAGCTCCATTGGATCTTAAAGATCTCAGAGTTCCAGACTTTCCCAGCAGAGCTCTTCACTGTCAGACTGCAGGTTTACTTGTGGTTTCTAGAGGTTTTAAAAATAGAATGGGATGCAGAATTTTCAGTTATCAGCCCTCTCTCTGTGGAACCAGCTCCCTCTCTACCTTAAACATCAGTTTTTAAACTTTTCTTTCTGATTTTTCTGAATTTTATAGTATGTCTGGTTTGGTGACCCTTTTCCGTCTCTTTAGTTCTGCTTCTATAGGCCGAGGTTGCAGGGGGACATCCCATGATTCCTCTCTTTGCTCTTTAATCTCCATGTATAAATATCTAACATTTGTTTTGCCATTCATTTGTGTTTAGACTATTTTTTTCATCCTACTATCATTTATTGTGTTCATTAATGTTTTGTTTTTATATGTATTTGTGTTTTTTTGTTTCATTTTCATTAATATCACTTAAAATTATTACTCTTTGTCTTTCTAATGGGAAAAATTTCCATTTAGGGAGTAATACTGTGTATGTAAATGTGAACTCTCCTCTCATATTTAGCCAATACCATAAATAAATGTGGTTGTAACTGGATCTATAATAATCTGCTTCTGACAAATAAATATAATATAAATATCATGAACAGCCTACTGCCTTGGTGTGACGTGAATGTGTTCATTTGGATAAAAACCAGGAAAGGCTCATTGTGACTCTAGGTATAAAAACCAACGTTTCATTTAAAATAAAGATCTTACCGTCCACAAAGTAATCAGAGTGCCAGAGACCACAGAGGTTGAAGTCCAGGAGGAACCTGACGAGGAATACACACACCTCATTTAAAGCAGAAGTGTCCTGAGGAAATAAAACTCAGCAGACACTTCTGAGTCCAGAACAACAAAAACAGAGCAATTCAAACAATCTCTGCTTGAGTAGACCTTAGATATCATCCTGAAGTGCATGTGTTATATTCTGTGTGCAACACTAATAAAAATACAGTAACAAGTCATAAAAAATCTGTAGTTTAAACTTACATCACTGCATTGGAAAAGAACCATCTTATCAAGGCCAAGATTACGTAGAATGGCTGCAGGAGGAAAAGGAAGATGAGAATTTACTATTTGTTGTGTTTGTCAGTCATGATTTGAAGGGTTTGGAGAACATAACTATAGTTTATATTAAGCCTTAAAACTCCAGCCAAGGTTTCTCTATTGTTTGTTTGCCTATTTTTTATTTGATTTTTTTTTTATATAAAAATGCATGTAAAAGCTTAACCCTTCAATCACAGTCAACATCCAGACATTTTTATTTTTTATGACAGCCTCAGTTGTAAAATTATGAGGTTAAATTGATGTAAAATGAATGTATCTATAGATATAGCACCATAAAAACCAACCAAAACAACAAAAAGATGTTATTACTAATGTTACGGCCCTTGGCCTAATGGACAATTCTCTACAACGGAGCAGCTGCGCCTCATCAGGTTAAGGAGAGACAACTGCTCCTCGGCTCCACCCACCTTTCCGTGATTGGTCGCCTTCAGCTCCGGAGTTTACCGAAAGACGACTCATGATGGACTGCTCGTCCATAAAAGCTGCCCATCATCATCATTCGAGGCAGCTGTGTATCTTGAGTACACAGTTAGCCAGTCTGGGAGTTTTTGTGCATAACCCTGTGTGGTTTTGTAGTGTTTGCTAGTGAGCTTGTTCCAGCAGTGATTTGTGGTTCGGAGAACAATTTTATCATCCTTTGTTTATTTATAGAGAATTTTGGTTTAATTATAGAGAATAGTGTTTTTTGGTTTATAGTGAGTTTTTTGTTGTTTTCTAGTTTCACAGTAGTCCCAGCACTTTAAATCGTCTGGTTGACTTTCTTTTGTTTAGTTCTAGAATAGATTTTGGTTAATACCTGTAAAGGACACTTTTGTTATTTATTAGTTTTGCTTTGCCGGAAATGATTTATTGTAAGTTATTATACAGACAGAGTTTCTGGTGTTTTCTTTTTCTAGGAAGTTGTATGTTTAAGTTTGATTTATTTGTAAATAAAATAGTTTAATATACCATTTTGAATTTTGTCCTGCCAGATCTTGTTACTGAACCTCCTTTTATCCCTAGACTCTCTTGAGGTCATAACAAAAAACAGTACTTTGTAGAAATAACACACAGATCAACAGTAACCAAGTCTTTTGTTATTTGCATGTCTCTCAAGTCTCAGCTTTCAGGGGAAAATGATTGGCATTGAAACAAACACACAACAGAAACTATGTACATATTTTCCTCCAGCCGCTTTTAGCTGTTTACTATTTGCTGCTACTATTTACCTACTATCCAATTCCAACTTAGCTAGTTTTTTACGCCACCGTACATCAAAAACATCTTCTTGGGTTTATTCCAGCCATAGAAGACCGTTATTTTTGTTCTTTTCAGACTAACATATAACTTTCGGCCTACTTGGGAATTTTTGACTGCTCCCGATTGTACTATATCGTCAAATGAAGCAACCTGATTGGTAGAAAGTTTGACAAGGAGTGGCTTTATTATAATTTCCAGGTCAAAGTAGAGCTCGCTTAGTAACATAGTAGTGATATCAATCTTTAAAATATTATCAAAATGTGATAAATAATGGTGTTATCATAGATCACTCATATACTACATAGAGTCTCTGAATGAACACTTAATTTTGTGGTTAGATTGTAAACTTTCTGGACAGGATATGTATGCCTGGAAAACTTCTGTAGATAACTTAAAGGTTAAGCTATTGATTGCAATTCATCCCGCAGAGTTACACACTACTGTTTCATTAGGATTACTGATTCTTTCCACATTTGGTTAAATATTAAGAAACTCACGCTGAGCAAAGGTCGGGCACCGCTGGCGTGGTGGTGGCTGTTCTTACACATGGCCTGGTAGTCAAACAACGACACTCTGCAACCGAACAGACAGCTTCAGTGACAACACCTCAAAGTATTTCATACATATTTCCTTAGAAATGAGTCAGAAAACGTGTTTCTGAGTTAGTCATACTTTTTGTACATTCCCATCTTGATCAGTGAAGCCATGATGGACCCGTCTACCTCGCCGAAGAAACGGCCGATCTGGAACAAACAACGAAGAGAAATATTCTTTAGAAACCTCAATTGATAGAACAACCAGAAACACAAGCAACATTAATTATTCCTTTTAAACAGGAGACAATCAACTCACTCATACTTGTATATTCCCATTCTCTGCTCATCATCCTGAGAAACTTTGAAACAAGCACTTAGTAACAGTTGTTTTAAGTCACCTGTGCTCAGGCCCTCAGGTGAGACCCAAGGGGTAGGAAATAAATAACTTGTCACAATTCAAGACCACAGTCTCAGAGATTAATTAGAAAATATGTGTATGATCTAGGGATGTAACAATTGCTTGTTTTTACAATTAATTGTGCAATTAATCATCAAGATTAATTTTTTATAAAGATCCTTCAATATCATGATTTTTGCATAAAGGGTAATGTCTGAACCATATTATCAGATCGAATTTAAAAACACTGAACAAAGAACAAAGTTAAACAACATCTCTGTTACTGCTTGTGTTGCTTTGTTTTCATTCTGTTAGAGAGAATTGCAGCAGAAGAGATATTCTCTCCAAACTAAGTAATTAAATAATCCATGTCATATATATATATATTTTTTTATGTCATCTATCATTGGTTCAAGAAAAAGAAACACACCAGCCTGTAAAGCAACCATAAAAAAGTTGTAATGAAAGGAGGAAATACATCCAATAAGTTTCACCACCCGCAGGATAACCAAGTTTTAATTTTTGGCAATGAGTCATTGAAAACCAAAGGAAGCATGGAAGTAGGTTCGGTGGACAGGGAGAACTGTGTGTCATCTGCATAGTGCTGGAATATAATGCTGTATTTCCTAAAAACTGAAGCAAGGGGAAGTAGATAGATTATGAAGAAGAAGAGCCCCAGGACAGAGCCCTGGGGAACTCCACTGCAGACTGGAGATGGTTATAACTGAACATTTTTGAGTTGTACAAATTTAGTGCTGTCACAGAGGTATAATGGAAACCAGTAAATGCTTTTATACAACTTTAATACAATGATAAGAAACTGGACTTAATTGGTTAATAATAGGTGGAAATAAATATGTCTATATTGGTGGAATGAGATGACCTTTGTTGTTATTTGGACTGAACTTAATTAAAGGTTTTGATGACGATCTCTGCAGAAATTTCTTCAACTTGTGGAGGAAAGTTGTATCTTTTGTCTTCTCTCATGCATTAAAAGAAAGTACATTACATAAATGCTATTGGATCAGAAATACAGCTGTAAGGAAAACATTTATTGTGGAGTAAAAACATCCAGAGGACTGAGAAGTAATAAAGAAGACAGAGCCTGTTTTACAGGGTTTTAAAGTCATTCCTGCGTGTGTGTCTTTCTGCCCTCGATATCTGAATAATTCAGGGCTTTTTGTCTCGGCAGCTCTGTTTCCATTTTAAAGCTGCTCTTGGCCCACACTTCATCTTGGTCATAATGGGAAATTCCTGCAGCCTCTGAGGACTTTCAGTTTGCTTAGTTTGTGTTGTTGGATGCTGTTTGTACCAAAGACTGAACCTTTGTTTTCCAAACAGGAGGAGGTGCAGTGAACAACACACTGACTCTGTTGTCCTCTTTGCCCCTAAAATGCTTCATACAAAACTGTCTGATGATATACAGAACTTCACAAACTCACCTCTTTTTTTTCTTTTTTTTTTTTTACAAACTCATCGCTGTCAATGTGAGTGACAACACTGGCTCTGTGCTCTTATACCTGGATAACAGAAGCAGTTTGGAGGAACTCTTTCTTCTCACGTTAAACTACTTCTATGTCCAAATAGAGATTATGCTTCTGTATTAAGGTCAAAAAAGCATTTATTTAACCTATAAGCAAACTTTTGCCTTGAGCGTGTTTATCTACTCACAATGTCTTCAAGCTTTGGACTCTCTGCTGTACCAGCAAACTTGGTACATTCAAAACTCATATAGAACTTTGACAGTAAGATAAAAAGAACAACATTGGTGTTGTAGGCTGTAATTATGAAAATCTAATTCAGCTAACAACAATTACCGAATTGCAAATTAACACTAGCATAAACACTGAATAACTGAAATTAACAGAAGACATCTGGAGACATCTGACATCTGATTTAAAAAACTGCAGTAAAAATTAGAATTTGTGTATGTTTAAAAAAAGTTTTAAATTAAAGTACAGACTCATAACAATAAGTTAAGCACATTCAACCACAATCCTAAAAAATGTGATGCAACAAAAATAAAGCACAACAATGCTGCTGTCATTTTAACAGCTCTAAGATGATAAATTTAGCAAAAGCAAACAAAATGTAGCTTAGACTGATTAAAATGTCATTATGAGACAAATTGGGACAGAAATGTTGCTGAATTACTTTGAAACTCTGTGTAATCCCCAGTTTTCAGGTTTACATAAAGTATGGTACATTTATATAACTGTCAAACTGTTTTACCCAAACTAGACACAAAGTCAGGTGAATTGGTTTGTATCTTATTTAAAGGTCCCATATTATAAATTTTTTCAACAATTTCATATAGGAATCAGAGAGCCAACCACATTGTTTTCAAAGTGTATTACTCCAAATTCTGCCTTGGTCCTTAAATTCAACCATTCCAAATGTGGCTCTAGTGAGCTCTAATGAGAACGGGCTGTTCCTGTGTCTTCATATTCCTGTATCCACTACCAGGGGTAGTGGTTATTTACCGTTGTGAGGTCACAATGGGAAATATCTCAGACTCACCCATTTAAGCACACATTCACTAAAAGGTGGAGCAAGCAAGCGAGAGAGGTGACAGAATTTTTTCATTTTTGGGCCTCATACACAGGCTATGAGGATATGGTTGGAAAACATTTAGAAAGTGAATTTTGCATAATATGGGACCTTTAAAAACAAGAACTACTTTGTGTCAGCTGGTACAAGTCAGCATTTTCAATTTCCTTGTACATGAAACGTCCTATACAAATAAACTTGCCTTGCCTTGATCTATAGATCTAGTCTAATAAAGATGACTTGTAAAGTTCCCCAAAGCTTCATGTTGGGGCCCCTATTGTTCAGCTTCTACATGCTCCCACTAGTTGCATGGAAACAAACCAAATTTCTTATCACAATTATGCTAAAGACACTCAGCTTTATATTACTGTCTCAGCAGGAGACTCTGATCCCAGACAAAGCTTCAGCTCCTGTCTTGGTCAAATCAGTACTTGGATGTTCCAGAATTTTCTTCAGCTTATTAAAGATAAATCTGAAATCACTGTCTTTGGAACAAAACATTAGTGTCCAGAACCAAATATTAGTCTTTAGCTTCAGTCAGCAATGTTAAAATCCTTAAAAATGTTTCTGCTGGTGTAAAAGTCTCTGAATGGTTCTGGTCCAGAAGATATATCTGATCGGCTGACACCATTAGAGCCTTCTAAGATCCGAGTCAAGTTTACTTTTTGTCCCACGAGTTCAAAATAAATATTTAGTTTGTTTTGCTGCTGAAATCTGGAACAAACTACCAGAAAACCTGAAGTCTGAGCCAAACCTTGATGTATTAAATGTGCTGTATAAATGAATTTGCCCTTTCAGCTAGTTTCCAGTTGAACATTTTCACTGCACACAGAACCTCCACTTCCTCTGCTTATTACACTTCCTCAAGCTGACCTATTTTATTTAACCAGCAATGACTTCATTTCAGTCTAGATTAAATATTTATGGTGCCCTGCAACACACTATGATCTGCACCTTCACACACCCGTGACAGGAACACGGGAGGATTTTGGATGTATCCACAAATTTCCTGCAAAGCTCAGCAAAACATTGAGGAAGTACCTTATCATATATCTGCTTAGTAACACCACTGGGAGCACAGGAGACATGCAAATAATAAAAAACAAGCTTCTGCAGCACGAGTCTCACTTTCAGACTAGTCTGCAGCAGAATATTTGCCTTCTAAGAAGAAGCTGCATGAAAGCATTAATAGATATAGCAGTACAAAGGCCAACCAACATAATGAAACAGAATTTATTACTATCATTAGCAGAAATAACACAGATCAACAGTGACCAAGCCTTTTCTCATCTGCATATCATCAATTAAAAATAATAAAATAGTTCCACGAAATAAAATGGCTCCATAAAGTTATTTAGACCAATTAAGAATGTTATGCTCAGCTATATCAGAACTTAAAATAATCCTAAGATTTGTTTCATCATCAACACTGTTGCATTAAAAAACAGATTTTATCGCACACTTTATAAAACTACAGACAAGTCTCAAGGACATGATAAAGATCCTTTAAGACCTTGCAAATTGTAGGACAGAATGAGGAATCTTTCAGCTGTTCTGGCAGCTTATCGTGCTCAGTTAAAGCTCCACCGGGTCAGAGGCCAGCAGGTGGAACAGCTGTTGTAATAACTACTAATGCACTAAAAACACACAGATTAAAACCTAAACTGTCATCCAGTCCATGAGCCGTCCAGATGTTGTTCATGAGCAGATTATCATCCAGAGAGGAAAATCACTTCCTGGCTCCAACAAGTCAGTAAAGCTCACAATTACACAAATACACAGTTGTACAATCACGGTTAATAGAGGAGGAAATAAATGAGAGGTCAAATTTAATTAACCTCAGACTGAAATGGACTCCAAATCAACCGTTCCACCCAACAGAAACCTAAACAAAGAATTACTTTCATATGATTATTTTCATTCTTACAGGCTAATTGACAAATATATTTGGTTCAGGTGTGTAAATACATAAATAATTGACCGATCGATCGATTGATTGACTGAACTGCAAAAGCTGTTGGAGGTGGCCACAGAAACTAAAAAAGTGGTTTGATATAAGTTTCTTTTACATATCAATAAAATTCATTTTAAATTGTTTGAAAGTCATAACAGAAATATTGAAGATGAAATGTATCATTAATAATGTAAATATTGAAAGAATGAATAAATTCAGATTCTTCTTTCTGTGATCATCTTGGACCAGAATATCTGTTGTTGAAACTACAATAATTATGTTGTGGCAAAGATGCCTTCCTGGGAAAACGAGGCTCATAAAAAATCAGAAAGCACTAATTAATTTTACCATACTTAACCTTACTGTGCAATACTGTAGGGGAGAAATACATCAAAAAGCAATATACAAACAATAAAGAAATTACAAAAAAGGGCCATTAGCTTTATAAATAATGCAGGATTTAGAGATCACAGAAATGAACTCTTAATACAAGCTGTAAAATGTCCCGGCTTAGTTTAAAAATAATGGTCAAAGCTAGAGATAACCTACTTTCAAATAAAATAAAGAATTTGTTTTCAGAAAGAGCAGGAGGTAAAATTTAGAGGGAAACTGAATTTAAAAATGCAGCATGTCAGGAAGACTTTAAAAAGTACGTGTTTCATTATCAGGGGTGAAATAATAGAACAGTTAAACAAATAAAGCAAAGTAAAAACATCTATAAATGTGAACCTGCAGAACAGCAGTTTGACCCAGGACAGCGATAACAGTGCTAAAAGCCAGATGTTTTGCTTTTTAGTTGTTTTTGTCTTAGTTTTCACATTTTTCTGTTTTTTTTTTTTCTGTTTTTTTTTGTGTGTTTTTTTTCTGGGGAGGAAATCTGTGATTGCAAATTTTCTAGTTCTATTTTATAGAAATGTTTTAGGGATATATGAGTTTAGACTTTTGTCTGCTGTTTCTCAGAAATGTGACGAGATGAAAATGTGAAGGTGTAACATGTTTGAAATGAACTGTCTCTCTAGTAAATCACCAGAAATTGTGAAATTTTACATGCCTGTTTTTCTAGTTTGGTGCATGTTAAAAATAAACATTGAATAGAAATTAAATGTTTGTTTTGTTTCTTTTTCTTATCTTTTTTAATAAATAAAAAAGAAGAAACTGTTTCTTAATGTCACATTTTCCTTGTTCAGAAGTGTGTCAGTTGGAATAAGCAGCGTGTGGTCAGGTGAGGGGTCTTACATCATTCCTCTCTTTGGACAGCACGATAAAGCCATTGTTGTCGACCAGGAAACAACTTAGTTCCTGGAAGCAGCAGAAAAAAACAAAGGTGTTTACTTCTATATGATGGTGATGACATTAGATGAAGAGCACGACATTTCCAGCTGAGTACTTACATCACTCTCACAGCTCAGAGGACACACACCTTCGATGTTGGTGCACTGAGAGAGTAGGAAAGAGGGTGAGGTGGGGACATTAGGACACAAAACCCAAACACTTCACAAGCATTAACTAATCAGTGTGTTAAGTGCTAACTTACATCTGTATCAGGAGGCTGAAAGAAAAAACACAGAAAAATGATGTGAGTAAAATCCTCCAACAACAAAATATTTTAACATAAACTCCTCAAAATAAGTTTTATCACATTTCATCAAGTAAATAAACATCTAAACTTTGCCTCAACTACTACGGCAGTGTCACTGCTTTGGTTTCCACCCGGCAGGTTCAGATGTGACGGTACACTTTCTTCCTATTTAAGAAGAACTTAAGAAGATTAAGTTAGACCATCACTGCTCCTCCACTCTCACCCTAAACACTGGTGTACCACAAGGCTGTGTGATGAGTCCGTTC
>JBAMHW010000010.1:1465841-1484983 GCA_037177495.1 Rhadinocentrus ornatus
GGGGTGGTTTTTGGGTGAACCCCAACCCGTAAAAGGGAAGAACCAGGGGAGAAGGAGGGGGAAAAGGAAAAAAAGGGGGAGAAAAAACCAAAAACCCCCCCCCCCCCCCAAAAAAAAAAAAACAAAAACAAAAAAAACCCAAAAAAAAAACGACGCACTCTTCCTCTGTGTGTGTGTGTGGGCGTGGCTGTTTTCTCCTGACAGGTTCATGAGTTGCAGCTGCCATTCTTCCAATCAGCACAGCTGTTCATCTACTCATCTATTCGGATGCCCAGAATAATCTATCTGCCCATTGGTCAGCACACGAAGACTCTTGATCATCTAAAATAAATCCTTTTTGTTCTCAGTCTGCTATTTGGGTCCGCCATCTTGCCCCTGCGACAGAGGAAGATGCAGACTATGAAGAAGAAGTTGAGAACAACAACATTCACATTTACAGACACAACTGTAGACATGGACGGTTGTAAACAACACTATAGCTGTGTATTACCGCTACCAACTGGGGTCAAAACATGGAAGTGAGCTCTGAACTCAGCACGGCCTACTTGTGGATGCACTGACTTATTACCCATGGAAAATGCATGGAAATATGAGGGCGAAACTGTTCGTCAGTCTGTGAGTCTCTATTGAATCTAAATTAATAAAAATGTAGCAGTTTTTAAATTCCGTTTTAAAAAGTGTTAGGGTTAGGTCTATTTCAAGACCTTTAAAAAAATATAAGGATTTTTCTGATGCACTAGTGCAAGGATCACGAATTGCGGACCTCTTGAGCCACTGTCCTGCAGAGTTAATATGTTTACCTGCTGCAATACACCTGAGTCAAATTATTAATGGGTCATTAAAAGGCTATTGCAGAGCTTGACAAAAAGCTGTCATTTGGATCAGATGTGTTGCTGTCCAGATGAGAGGAACAGAGCTTCAGTCAGTTTAAGATAGTGATCAGTGCTGTTACAAAATGTTGATTGATGAAGGGTGAGGACAGTATTTTAAGCAGACCTGACAGCAAGTATCGCATGACAGATTACTTATTACAATTATAATTGACCTAAGACTTGACTTGGAATTGCAAAAGAGGACTCTGGTAGCAACCGATAATGTAATAATGTAATACCCCCCAATAATAGAATAATTTTACGTGTATTAAATTTAGTACATTTTTTGGACAGTGGAACATCTAACAGAGACACTGACATGAAATTATGAATATACATATCTAAGCAAATATAAAATATTCTAAATAAAGATTATGTGTAACAAATAATTCAGGAATTGGCTCTTACAACCAAAATAAAGAAGAAAAAGAAAACTGCATAGTGCTTATCCTTGATATGCCATCCAATATCCTTTGTTTGCAGAAAAACAGTAGAAAATGTTTTATTTCCAAAAAATGTGCTCTTTTTATTTATCATCACATTATTGGTTGCAGATACATTCGATGCATTGTCAAAAGATTTTTATTTCTACTAAAGTATTATATTATTGACTCTAAAATGTTATTACATTATTGGTATAGTGTATAGTACAGATTTCAGATGTGATGGGAAAAACTGTCAACATTGGATCGTGTAGATTTGGTTCTGATCAGAAAAAAATTTGTTTTATAAAGTTTTGGAAATAAGAGGAAAACCAGGATTTTAGCTCAGTGAGGGTAGGAGGTTGTATTGGGTTTACTGGAGATAGATGGAGCTGGATATCATCCATGTAAAGACAAAAATGTTAATTATATTTATAAAAAATATTGTCAGGGAGTAAATATGAAAAAGGGGCCCCCAGGATAGATCCCTGGGGCACATCATTGGTAATGGGGGAAGGTTGAGAAGTTCAAGATTGACCTGAGGAGTAAGATTTAAACCAGTTTAAAGTGGGACAGAAAATAATCTGCTGAGGATAAAAGGGTGGGATATGGTGTTTAAGGCTGCACTCTAATCAAAGTGATCTATAGGAACTCTCAAGTTCAGTGCTA
This sequence comes from Rhadinocentrus ornatus, assembly GCA_037177495.1. Taxonomy (NCBI): domain Eukaryota; kingdom Metazoa; phylum Chordata; class Actinopteri; order Atheriniformes; family Melanotaeniidae; genus Rhadinocentrus; species Rhadinocentrus ornatus. The sequence continues at coordinate 1,467,805 of JBAMHW010000010.1, forward strand.
CCAATGACTTCTGTGTTATAATTCAGGAGATCTGTTTTTTCATTGGTCAACATATATAAATAAAACTAACTAAGGTTGTAGTCTGGTTTCAATAACTTGCTCAGATTCTCCTGGAAACAAAATTATCATGTAGTTTATATCTTCAGCTCGACACTTAACAATGTTACTGCCACAGCACGGCTTTGTTGGAAAATTAGCATTTTTCTATTTTACTCAGAGACAATTTTGGCTGGTAATTTGTTTTTTATTGTCAGGTAGTGTGATGTGCATAAAAAAAGTAATATTTTCATTTAAAGCAGTTATAACTGATAAAGGATCAAGTGATGGCTGATGGATAGCTTTTAGACTTCAAGTATGATGTCTGATGTTTTTGGTGGGAACATAATACTGCTTCCAGTAGGAAGCTGGAGAAGAAGCTCTGATAAAAAAAATTAAATGCCATAAAGCAGATTGACATTTTCGCTGACCTGATGAATTTAAAGAACCAGGTTTGATGAATGAATAATCTGATAAATCATTCTTTAAATAAACCATATGTACTGTCTAAAAAAAAAGCACGTGATGTCAAGAAGTGGTGGGCAGTGACTGCATGAACCACTGAACGTGGACTAACTACAACTAAATGTAGTTGAACAGATTCACAGAGCAAACACAACGGCCCGCAGATCTGAGGAACTTTGCAGGATGACAGGTAGTCACAGTAGTCTGCTAGCATATGGATAAACTTATAATATCAAGTCTGTGAGAAAAGTTTGTGCAGCACCTTTGTTCCTAAATCAATGTTCACTTTTGTCATCAACACATCTGCAATCTATTGAAGTACAGTGAACTCCGTCATGATCAAGAAAGCAGTTGCAGATGATTTGAGCTTTGTGACACGATGCACTCTCCTGCTGAAAGCAGCCATCAGAGATGATACTCTGAGGTCATAAAGAGATGGACATTGTTCAAGTGGGTCAAGCCATTACACCAGCAGCAGCACTAGCAATTGAATTGTAGCCTCAGTTTCCTGTTCTTAGCTGACAGCAGTGACACCCAGTGTGGTCTTCTGCTGCTGTAGCCCATCTGCTTTAAGGTTGGATGAGTTGTGTGTTCAGAGATGATATTCTGCATACCTCAGTAGATCAGCAGTTTCTTAAATTCTCAGACCAACAACCATACCACGTTCAAAGTCACTTAAATTCATTCTCATTCTGATGGTCACTTTGAAATTCAGCAAGTCATCTTGACCATGTTTACATGACTAAATGTACGGAGTTGCTGCCATTTGATTGACTAATTAGATTTTTGTGTTTATAAACTTCTCACTCAGCTCTCCACAGGCTCAGTCAGCTATCACCTGCACCTTGTTCTGGGTCTTGGTCAAATCCATTCAGCATCCAGTAAGACTTATAGGGACATGATGAAACATAAAACTGAAACTACTGTCGCTCTTTGCACAGAAGCAGGTTTGTAGGAACGAGAAAATGTAACGTAATGCTGCATTTATGCTCATGTAGTGTCCTGACCTTTAGCTCCATTAAATCAGAGGCATCACTCTCTTGCATTCTTATAAAACAGCCTCCCTGCAGACTTAGAGCGATCCTGCTGTGCTCTGCTGTTTGATTTCATTTCATCTTTTTTTCTTTTACTCATTTTCGTCAGCAGCGTCCTTATCGTCACCCTTCAGCACTGCAGCTCCACTGTTTCTGCTGCAGTCCGCAAGGTCGAGTTCACAATGGAACAAATACAGCCGACACATTCAGTCATGATTCACGACTCAACATTTATAACACAGATATTTTATAGTCTGCTCTCCTGATACGCTCTGTTAGGAGTGATCGGTGAGTTGATGATGATAGAATCAGTAGTGACCATTTGCTGACTGGAAAAATAAAGCTAAAACAGAGAAAGTTCTCAGTATTTTAACATGTTCCAAGCTGGTTTGTCATCATTCAGTTATGTGGATCTACAATCTGCTACAGTTGGAAGTGAAATTGGGATGATGGTTTGGCTGCTGTGCTGTGTGGAAGAAATTCACTTTGCCAAAAAAAGTTTTATGTTTATCCATAAGACTTCTCTTGAAAAAGCATATTTCTTCTTGATACTGAAGTATTATTTTCTTTATTCTTAATTTGTTTATTGTTGACTTATAAATTAATGCTGGACCAGACAAGAAAAGAAGGTACATTTTGAAGCAAGAAGGATAAATTATACAAATGGTAGAAATTGATATGAATTGCACAATCAAACCCGACTAGAAACAACAGAGCACCAGCGGCTACACCTGTAAAGAAAGTAAATGGAAAACGTCCTGCAACCGCCATGACAAAACAAAGCAGACAATCATAAGAAGCACCTACATGGAACACATATGTGAGGATGCTCTTTATTGATTATATACTTAACACCATCATTCCTTCCAAGCTGGTCTGGAAGCTCACTGCTCTGGGGCTGTAGAACTTCATCTGTGGCTGGATATTTGACTTTCTGGCCAACAGGCCACAGCTGGTGAGAATTGGCAGCCATTGCTTCCCTACACTGGTTTACAGCACAGCACTGTCCTCAGCCTCTGTTCAACTTCCTCTTTACTAATGTTTGCACTTTTAGACACAACTTAAACTCCATCTTTAAGTTTACTGACTACACAACCATCACGAACTTCATCGCAAATTACGACAAGACTCCTGTTTAAATCAAACTAGATTTAGTAGCTCTAGCTTATTCAGCGCTAAATACCTAGATACTGAGGTACTTTTTGAGCATCTTTATAGTTTATTCGCAGTTCCAATGTGAAAATCCTGATTAACTAAATTAATGTGTAGTCCCTAAATACACTCACAGAAAAATAAAAAATACACAGTTTCCCCACATTATCTTTAAACTAATCTAGTGCTATGACTAGATTAGCACTGCTTCCCATCTTCATGATAACATCAGGTTAATAGCCTTGCATAACATTAGTGGTACTTGCACAGGGACAAAATCTCCTTTACACATTTGCAGCCAAATTTGAATATTTTTTAAAAGAAACTACTTTAAGTGATACTGGTGTCGATCACCAGGTCTCAAAAGATTTTTCTCCTCCAGTGACCTGTCAATCCCCTGAGGTGGCACCTGGAATGTCCAGTCAGATTTCGGAGGTGGGCAGTGCTACCCTGGCCTCTCCTCTACCCCTGCAGCCAAAAATATCACATGGTGTTCACATCTTATCTAGTTACACATCCCCAAAACAATTTAAAGACATTTGTAAAGGTTTTGCCACTGTCTAACTGAGATGTATGTGTAGAATTAACATAGAGAAGCAGCATTTAGTTTTTATGCTGCAAACAAGTGGAACAAACTGCCAGTGGAGATGAAACTTTTATGTTGACACTTTTTAATCCGGGTTAAAAACATTTTTTTTCTTGTGCATCTATGCATAAATTCTGCAAAGTATCTGTATTTGCTCTGCTCATATAAACCTGTGTGTACACTGATCAGGGTTTCTACCAAGCTTCATTACAAGCTCCAGTGCTGGCACTTGTTTATTCCTACCAGAGGCTGCCGCAACCCAAAACCCCAGCTCTGATAGGACTTGAGGATTTTCATTTTGATCCCATTTCTGGTGTAAATTTTATTTTAAATATATAATTGAAATGTTTGCTGTGGGCAGGAGAATAGTGACGAACCAACACACACAGCCTGCAGCTGCAAACACACTCTGCTGTTACTATTTCTGTCAATCTGCGTTAATGCACATTACACACACACTACCACACCATCAGCAGCATCATGTGGCCTCTTCAGCTCTCTCTCTCTCTCTCTCTCTCTCTCTTTCTCTCTCTCTCTCTCTCTCTCTCACTCTCTTTCTGCCCCTCCTCAGTCGGTGGGCTGGGAGTGTGTTGGACTGAGTGCTCAAACCATCAGAGGAAGGTGGCAAAATGAGGGATGTGGATGAAGAGGAGGAGAACGATTATGAGCGGTGCTGAATGTGGATCAAGTCATGTCGGAGCTTTTAGCTTCTGGTGCATTCAGGGTACCTTCTTGTTAAGATTAATTCCTTAATAATAAAAAAAGGATTTGCAGATGAAGGAGAAGAAAATCGCTATTCTCTTCCTGTCTTTGGAGGCTGAAACAACCCTGCAGATGGTGAGTGGCTCCTCTGTGTGCAGTCAATACTATAACATTGGTGTTCATGTGCCGTGAAACCAAAAATATTATCACAATCCTTCTTACCTGGAGGAACTTTACTGTTCTGAAATATAAATGCTGCAACAAGCCAGGCACGCAGCTAATGATTCATTCTGGAAATAATTAGGATTAATACTAAAAAACTTCCATGAAGTGAGGAAACAGAGTGAAACCACGTTGTTTCAACTTTGTGTTAGTTTGTCATGAATCCTATTTCTGCTACAACATGTCCAAATAAAAGCTCTTTAAATAAATTGTTGTGTGAAAAAACTGAACCAGTAGGTTCTGGACTTGACCTCTGCAGGTTTTAGTTCGACACCTTTACAAGTTAATGTCTGAGCTTTAATAGAGTCAGAAACCAGGTGGGTGTGACATTGTTTGGCCTGCAGCCAGTGTTTGCATGCTTGTTGTTTACTCTGTAGCTTTTCTACTCATCTCTGCTGCAGTGTGTTTGTGCTCTCGGCCTTTTTTGGCCGAACGCTCGGCTGCCTCATTCCCAGGCTGTTTGGAGGAAAAGTGTAGCCATGGGGAGGAGAGACGCTGCCTGTCAGAGGCCATTAAGCAGCTAGCAGGGTGCCAAGTTAGAGCCCAGGAAACTGGAGCGATGCACTGCAGATGAAGCTGCGAGCATCGCATGGCAGGACTTCAACGACAAAATACCAACAGTTGAGTGTTAAATCGAAATAATTGCCTTCTACTTTTCCACATAAAGGGAAAGCTGTAAGCTGCTTCATGTACCACATTTTCAACCAATAATAAAACACACTAAAAGGCTAAAAGACAGAGAACTTGAGTTTCTGCACAGTCAGGATTTTTTGCTACAGAGACATACTGTAGGAGCAGAATCAGGGATATTTTCTGTGCTCTCCTTTTTCATAATACAGTTGCAGTCATTCTTTATAACAAGTGGAAACAGAAAAAGGGGGCGGAAGTCTGCAGAACAACGCCCATGCAGAACTTTCTGTTTTTCAGGATTTAGCACAAAGAGATTATTTTAAATTAAAAAAATCTTTACCAAAATATGTATCAGTGTACTGAATAACTTCATTTAAACACAAGGACTGTGAGGAAGAAGACATTTTTGCCCCAAGGCCATCGTCAGTAAGAAGCCTTTGCTGTATCATTTCCTAATCCATGTTTATGTACATAATCTGAAGTTTATGGGCAGCAAGATGTAGTGTTCGGAACATGGAAAGCTGACCGTACAACAGCAATAGCAACAACTAACTAAGACCATCTTATTCCAACCAATAATGTATTGAAGCTAATAACGTAATATGTTGCCAATAATGTATACATACTTTTTTTTTTAAAGCAAACTGCGCAAAAACCGCTTACAATAATGGGTATTTCTGAGATACAGCCATATTTATATATTATTACATGTTCACATGATATTGTATATAAGGTCAGAAACTAAGCATTAGCATAATTATACTAATTGGCAAACTATGCTATTGGCCTTACTGCACTTAGTACATCAGTGGTTGCTACACATTTGTAAGCTTAAATAGCTGAAAACATAAAAATAGTCATTTAAGCTTGCAGTAATAATTTGCTAAGAATGTAATAAAGTGGTTTTTTTTGGCGCATAAAGACACCACAGAAAAAAGTTAGAAACAAATGGATAGGAAATGAAAACAACTTGTCATAACAAGAGATCCATTCAGGAGTTTAATTGTTCCCCTGAAGCAGGGCCCCAGCAAGGCTCCTGATGACGGAAGCTGAAAGTGCTTCATGCAATCACACGTTTCTCCTCCTGCAGCTTCAGCATTTATAAGGCCGTTTGCATCATTTACTGCTGATCCCGTCGAAGTCCTGCAAACCTAAACAAAACAGCAGATGGTGGCGATGGTATGGCTGTAAAAGCAGAGTAGTGAGCGGGCCAGTTGTTCTGACACCATCTGGACTCCTGAACAGGCTCCGGTCCTGCTCAGGGATTGGAGGTTTTAATCCGTGACCCGTCCCTACTGCGCGGCCAGCGTCTAAGCTGGATGATGGCACATTTGACAAGCTGCTCTAATGGCCTCTAAGAAGTCCCAAATATATTTTGTCTTGACTTTCTCTAACTGGGGATTTATTTGCAGTTTTCATATTTGTTAAAATTTAAGGAGTGATAAAATCCATCAGAAAAGATGATCAATCAACACGGAGACCAAACATCAGTTTGATCACATGTTGCTGTTTTTTCTAAGTATAAGTAAAACAGTGTAGTTAATGTAAAGATAAAAGGGATAAAAAATCATAAAAACATGCATTACCAGGTTTAATGGAAATGAGGACATATAAGATACTTTCACTTTTAAAAGTAATTTGCTAATCAGGCTGGCTGACGTGTAGGGCAGGATGTCAGGACTTCTCCATGCAGACCCACTGAGATGCTCACTGTAATTACAATGTACGTCTCAGTCGCTTCATTCGACGTCTTCTCATTTCAGTAATGACTGAACAAACCCTGGACTCCATTTAGAAGATAAGTAGGGCAGAAAAAGCAGGATTTAACAAGGAAAAAAAAAAAAAAAAGCTCTGGTAAAGCTGAACTGGATAGATTTAAATATATAGTTACATATAAGCAGATGCTTTATTTCATGTGACAACTTCAGTGATCAGGTTTCCTCTCAGCTTTTAACAGGAAAAATACTTGTCAATATGTAATAAGAGCAGAGAGGAGGGTAGTACATTAATTAAGCTGATCAAGAAGTGCACATACGTGCCCTCCACCTTCACTATTAGGACTCAACAGCATCCTAACTTCAGTGATTACAAACGGGGCAGGATGCACAATATTTTGCATTAATCCATTCTGAAGATGGTAAGATATTAACTGAAAATGCCAAAACTGATGTGTCCGTGGCACTGGAGGGAAATTTAAACTACTCCTTATTCTTTAAGTTATTAAAATAAATGTGCAACAAAGCAGCTGTGAGGTAGAGATAATCCTGAGATCCTCGACCTACAGAGCTGCCTCAGGACGCTGAGTGGAGTCCTTAAATGTCACCAGTCCAAAGAAAGACACTTCATGTGGGGCGGAGAGAGGAGGACAAATGAACGACAAGCAACCAGGAGCAACTTCAGCTCTTGATAAACAGAAGATGACACGTCGGCCCCTCCCTATGCACCTGGTCCCGGGCTTGCAGCTGAACTTGTGTTTGAGTTTTCATGGGGCACAATGTTAGTCCTAAATCAATCCTACATTCAGATGCACATAAATAAATCCATTTTTCTGTTAGACATGTTCAGACTTCATCTGCATCTTCTTTACATGATATTCCACAAGCTGATCAACGCCCAGTTCATCCTGAAACCAATGTGGCATCCAGTTGTTTATCAGCTCCCTAATTTTTCTCATACATACATAGAACTAAAAAAAAGTGGCAACTTTGAACATCTTTCCTTTGTCAAAATGTTTTGACACATGTAGTCAAATCTAGGGAAATAAAAAATAGAAGAGCAGCAGACATTATGCGGATTAAGTGAAATCATTTAACCTCAGGGTGGACGCTCTAACTTTGCACTTGTACGTTTTAGTCTCTTGATATAAAATTACGTCAAATGTGCTTTAAAAGTCCCACTTCCCTCTCAGTTAGTTCAACCCCCCTCATTGTAATTTCTTTGGCTTTGTACAGTCGGCTGTGGCCTGAAGGCACCTTCTAGTCCGATGCAGTCAGCAGCTGAGTGACTGGCATCTTTGTGCCAACCTGATAAAAGAAAGGTCTGGAACAAAAGAAAGACCTTGAGGCTACGATTCTCTGGCTTTTTACAGCAGTTAGAGACAGATGATAGAGGGATGGCGGTTTTCTTTTTGTCTGCAGCTTTATCTCTCATGCACACTCCCTACTGTATAACTGTACATCCAAAAAGATATCAATGAGAAGGAAAATTACTTAAAACCAAAAATAATCAGCAATAAAAGTAGGCTGTCACAATGGCCAGCCTGGGAAGAAGAAAGTTGGCATAACATTTCTGTTGATGTTGCTTGCTGGAAACTCAGGAGGATTATTCCACTTTCTATGTTCTCTTTAATCTTGAAAAGAAATGAAACGGATTGAGGATAAACAAGAATTATAACATGAGCTGGGCCTGTGAGGGGCTGGAGATGTTCTCTAATTGGCACATAAAACTCCTCTTCTTACACATCAAGTTCTGCTCAGGAGATTTTTAAATTTTTTTTTAAACATATTACAGATTCTTTGACTTGTGATATTTCAGACATGATTTTTCCATCTACTGCTTGTAGTAGGTTTTAATTATCCGTAGTCATGGCAGGGCCCTGCGTTCTTCGGGTCAGCTTCTGCTAGAAGTCCCAAGGCTGACATACAAACGTTGCAGTGACTGTTCTTTTGCGGTTCCTGCTCCTAGACTGTGGAACAAACTGACCCCTGACACTCACATCACTGCTGATCTCGGTCTTTTTAAATCGAAGTTGAATACACGCTTTTTTTAGATTAACTTTAAACTTCCACTACAGCAGTCTTGTTTTTAGGTGTATTTTTTTATTCATATTTTGTCTGTTTTATGCATTTCTGGAAGGCTCCTAATACCCTGCATCACTGCAGCACTTTCCAGTTGTGTTTCTACATGTTGTTTAATTTATTTAATGTTTTTATGCATTGTTTTAACATACTTTTTAAGAATCTGTTGTAAAGCATTTTGAGTACCTTTTGGTTATTGTAAAGGACAAATAAAATTTGATTGACATAATGAGTTGGTCTCAGGAATGTAAATATCCCCAACACGCCTGGAACTCAAAATTCATGATAAAAAACTGACTGTTCATAACGTGTATCATCAAATATTCCAAGGTTTGACTTGTATTTATAGTAATTCATAACTTCGTTGCTCCTAATTCTTACATCAGAGAAAACCTCTAGGACAACACAGTCGACAGCAAGAGGCAAATGTGATGTTCCCAGATGTAAATCAGTGTATTGTGTTGCATGTCCCTGTCAAAATACATTTAAATTTAAATAAACTGAATTCAGCTACCTACCTACGAAGGATGCCTGCAGTCCTTATCTAAACCCCCTTAAACATTTGTAGGATCAGCTTGGGGGGCTGTTGGTACCAGCATGACCAACACAACCACATTGGCTGGACGCTGGTTAAAGAATGGGATGCCATGCCACAGCAGTGTGTGGCCAAACTGGTGACTAGCATAAAGAGGAAGTACCAAACTGGTGACCAGCATAAACTACTGCTGCTCATCCCAAAAATGCATTGTCCTTACAAATGTGGCTCTTTTCCAATAATATCAGATTTATCACCAAGATGCATTGTTACAACAAAGAAATAATCTACCAAGCACTCGTCAGCTTCATCGTAAGAGTTCTCGTTGTGAAAAATCTACCATTCGATGCTTTTGAAATGAATTTCCATGATTCATAAATCAGGAGGCTGAACAGCTTCTCCATCCTTTTCTATTGTTCAGGATGTTCTCCGAAGCCGGATGTGACCCAGAACAAGAGGAGACTTTCCAGATGCCAGCCTCATGTTAAGCAGAGTTGGTGTCGCAGACATGAAGAACTGTGACCAGCATGGACCGAAACATCTGGAGAGTCTGGGTGAGTCTTCACCCGTTTATCCTTCACCCAGCAGAAATCTAACTATTGTACTATTCTTATTTATGCTCAGTGTCTCAGAGAGATGGATCCAAAGTGAAGATCTTTTCTCAGGATTCTAAAATAATCTGCTTCCATACATAATCCAATGATGTTAAAGATGCCCGTCATGAAGAACTCTTTTTAATAAAGAGTTTTGATTTTCTTCAAAATGTTCATCATCGCTGACTAATCAGAGCTTCTCTGCTCCCAAGATCATTGAGTTGTGCAGGAAAATCCTCAGAACAATTGTAAATCTGTCAGTGCATGTATAAACAAGGTCAACACATCTGGTTAATGATACGACAAGAAAGAAAAAAAAAAAGAAGTTCAGGATCACAGACCAAACATGCTGCTAATTGGCAGGATTTTGTGTAAATGATGAATCTGTTCCTTTCTCATGTCTCTTTCAGTCTGCATGGCCTCTGCCAGTTTGGTTCTGGTCCTGTTGGGCCTTTTGGGCTCAGTTGGCGGCTGTCCGAGTGTCTGCTCCTGCTATGATAACACGACCGACTGCTCTGCTGTTGGCCTCCTTTCTCTGACTCCCGTCCTTGAGCTGCTGGGCCAGAACTCTCTGGTTCTCCGTCTTTCCCAGAACAATCTCTCCTCCTTGGCCAAAATTGATATGTTCAACCTCACCAGCCTGGAGCTCCTGGATCTCTCCCAGAATCACTTTTACAGCTTTCAGCCTGGAGCTTTTTTAGGCCTAAGCAATCTGCACTGGTTAAATCTCTCTTCCAACTACCTCGGTGTACATCTGGTAAAAACTGACTTCAACAACAGCTCACTGATTGTCCAGGGCCTGAATAGAAGTCAGGGGAGTGTCGGATTAAGTAGGGAGGTTTTTAACGGGCTGTGGCAGCTGAAGGGGCTTGACCTGTCCTCCAATGGTCTCCTGTGGCTGCCTAAGGGCCTGCTGGATGGGCTTCACAGGCTCACCTGGCTGTCCCTGGCCAGCAATCGGCTGGCGGCCCTGGAAAGAGCTACGTTCGAGCCCCTGGCGGGGCTGCAGCAGCTGAGGCTGGTGGGAAATCCCTGGGAGTGTAACTGCAAACTGAGGGACTTCAAGCACTGGATGGAGTGGATGATTTACAGAGGTGAGCAGAGCTGAAAATCTTGAGTCAGTGGTTCAAAAACTATATTATTAAAGCAATTAACCCATAAAACTCCACTAGATCTTCAGCGCCACTGAGTGCTATCACAGCGTATCATCAAAAATTTCCCAGAAATAGTAGTGTGTAACTCTGTGGGGTAAATTGTGATGGATAGTTCACCTATTACGAGATCTACGGGAGTTTCCTAGACATTTATATTTATTCAGAGACTCTATATTGTAAATACACGAGTGATCCATGATAACACCATTACTTCTAACATTTTCATAATAAAAAAAGATCACTATTACTACTACTATATGTTGCCAAAAGACCTCTATTTTGACTTGGAAAATATTGAAGAAGCCACTTCCTGTCAAACTTTCCACCAATCAGATAGCTGAAATTTACGGTAATATCCAATTAGGTGCAGCCAAAAATTGACAAGTGAGATGAAAATAGGAAGAAAAAGAAAAAAAAAGCTGAAGAAAAAAGTATAAATATGTATATAGTTTCTCTTGTGTGTTTGTTTCAATGCCAATATTTTTTTATAATAATGATTTATTATGATATGCAGATGAGAAAAGGCTTGGTCACTGTCGAGATGCGTGTTATTTTTAAAAGCAGAACTGTTGGTAATAACCATCATTTTAGGCTCATAATCTGACAACCTGGAAAAAAAAATGTCTGGATGTTGACTGGGATTAGCAGGGTTGAGGTGAACCAAAAATAACAAAAAGATGGCTTGGAGTTTTAAAAGTTAATCTCCAGCTGGCAGAATGTATGTATGCTGTGAAAAGACATCAAATGATCTCTATTTCTTTCCTTGTCTCTCTGAATTTTTTTCTCTTTCCTGGTCTCTTTTGTCCCCCCATCTCTGACTATTTTATAGGAGGGCTGGTAGATGTGATGCAGTGCTACCTCCCCAGAGATTTAAAGGGCAGGGACATCCGCAGTGTGCCAGCAGAGATGTTCAGCTACTGCCTGCAGAGTCCCACCAAGGAGGGGGCGTCAGATCACGCCACCAGGCCCCCCTGCCCGCCCGGCCGGGTCAGCATCTCAGACGAGTGCATTCGCCAGCGGTACAGGCCTGTTAGCGTGCGGCGGGCACATGGCACGCAGATCGTGGCGGGAGTGGTATGTGGCACAGTGTGCATCATGATGGTGGTCGCAGCAACTTACGGCTGCCTGTACGCCTCGCTGATGGCGCGATACCAGAAAGAGATGAAGAGCCGGGGGCAGCCTCTGATGGCCGAGTCTGCTGCTGAGACGGACCTGGAGGACGGGCAGATGTCGTCTCCTGACACGCCAGAGTCGCCACCCAAAGAGACCTGCGACTTTGTGCATGGGTATAGAATCAGCAGCTTCTGACAGACTTGTGCACGCTGATGATGCATTCTTCCCAGATGTTCTAACTGCTTCTGCTTCGCTGCTGAGACAACATCTGCCGAGAGAAACCTGCAGCTCACCTCTGATGAACTGCTGGACTGGACCCAGTGAGGCTGAGTGCTGCAGCACTTCCTTGTATGGATGCTCTGTGAATCCTTGTTCCCTGCACTGCATCTCTCAGCCAGCGTTTAAACACTTTAGAAGTTGCTGGTTTTGCCACATCTGCACATTACAGCTTATACATTTGTGTTCTTTTTTCTTAGAAATGTGAAAGTATATTTTTTGTTCAGGTTGTCTGTCTGCATAAAGCAAGCACTAGCTCCAAAAGTACCGCCTGTCAGATTCTCTGTTTGTTCCATAGATTTCCGTTTCTCCCTTTTAGATGTGTGTATTTGATGTTTGTCATCTTTTGAAGTAATTCTCTGTTCCTTTGTTTGATACCCCGTTGAATTCCTTCAGATTAACAGGCTGTTGTTCAGAGTAATATTTCAATTTCAGCCAGATTAGCGGCATTCAAACAATTTTAAACTTCTACCGCCACCTAGAGGGCAAGCTTTTAGCTACACCAGCTTCTAACCAGCACAAATCCTAAAGGCCAATATGAAACATGCCCAGTGTGGGGCAGATCATCAGACTGAAGACATCATCCACATCCTCATCACTCAAGCTCTGACTACAAATATGTGTCTAAATTTATGTTCTTTGATAAGCACATCAAACACTGTCTCAAATTCATTTTGAGGACTGTTAATCATGCTGATGATAATAAACTCTATTTATCTAAATTGCTTTTTTTCTTTCTACAAAGATATTCATCTAAGCGCAAAACCCAACAGCAGTTCACAGGATGAAGCATTCAGATGTCAATATAAACACAGACTAGATACTCTAACACATAAACTCATCTACGTTCTTTAATAGGAAAGAGATCTCCTTTGGAAAGCTTGGCAGCTTAAATTAGTAAAAATGTATAAAATAATAAACATTCACTGCATGTTCTGCTGAAAATCTTACAAACATCAGAAATTCACTATATAAAGGTCCATCTGTTCACCTGCTTGTTAGCACTAATTTTTATTCAGTCAATCACATGGCAGCAACTCAATACATTTAGTCATGTAAACATGGTTAAGACAACTTACTGAAGTTCAAACTGAGCATCAGAATGAGGAAGAAAGAGGATTTAAGGACTTTTAACGTGGCATGGTTGTTGGTCTGAGAATTTCAGAAACTGCTGATCTACTGTGATTCTCACACAAAACCATCTCTAGGGTTTATAGAGAATGGTCTGAAGAAGAGAAAATATCCAGTGAGCAGCAGTTTTCTGGACCAAAAAATCTTGTTGATGTCAGAGGTCAGAGGAGAATAGGCAGACTGGTTGGAGATGATAGAAAGGCAACAGGAGGTCCGATAAGCACTGGTTCCAACCAAGAAATGCAGAATCGCATCTCTAAACACACGACACACAGAAGATGAAAAAACGCTGCCTGGAAGGGTCAGAATTAGGTGGAAACATGAAAGAATGGATCCATCCTGCCTTGCATCAACCGTATCTCCTTCCCTTTCAGACTGAATCATGTTGCTCCCTTCATGACCACAGCAGTCTTCTGATAGCTACTTCCAGCAAAACTTAAATCATCTCCAACTGCTTTCTTGAACATGACAATGAGTTCACTGTAATCCAATGGCCTTCACAGTCACCAGATCTCAATCCAATAGAGCAGCTTTAGGATGTGGTGGAACGGGAGATTCTTATCATGAATCTGCAGCAACTGTGTGATGCTGTCATGTCAATATGAAGCAAAATCTCTGTGGAATGTTTCCAACACCTTGTTTAATCTATGACACCAAGAATTACCAAGGCACCCCGGGAGCAGTCAGGGGTTACTGCTCCCCGGGCACTGGAATCTTGCAGCCCACTGCTCTTAGTAGGATGGGTCAAAATGCAGAGAACTCTGGTCTCCACGTAGGAATGCTGAGGAAGTGATTTGATTGACCTGTTTGGTACCAGTTAATCTGATGAAATCTTCACATTAAAATCAGCTAACGCTGTGGTTAACTGAACAACTCAGAGCTACAACTGTGAAACTCACCTCCTGCCATGGCCATCTTTCCTCCAGATGAAACCGCCACTGCTGTTGTTGCTATGACATATTTCACTCCTGTTGAGAGAAAACTCTGCTCAGAACAGAAGATTTAGGACCAAAGAATTAGATGTTTATAGTTGTTATGAGGTTAATCAACCAACCTTTGTCATTAACAGGGTAGTAGTAAAATGTCCCTGGAGTGTTTTCCATAGCCAAGCGGTACCACAGGGGGAAGTGGTCGATGGTGAACAGGTTGTCCTTATCAGGTGGAGTCAGGAACCTCCTGTGAATAAGATTTTTTTATTTTTTTTTATTTTTTCCTGAGCTAAGAGACGAAAGCAACATCTGGATGTTTTATTCCTTGTGGAGGGGGTCTTAAGACCTTAAGACCAGGGGAAAAGTACAGGCCTTCCAATCGGTGGATCGTAACCTGCTAGTAAGTAGAGCTTCAAGAAACAAAAGCAAAAGACAAAAAATGGGGACTTAATTGAAAACGTTTTTTAAACAGGTTGTTCATCAGCTGATCCAAAGTTTAAGACCATTGCCCAAAAAAACTCCCAAAAGAACTAAAAGTGACTAAAAAGGACTCAGTATTGGGTTGCTCCACCGTTCTTGTTGATCGTTCCAAAATTCCTTTAGGCTGGCCATCTCCTGTTTCCAGGAGGCTGAGGGGAATGTGACTCCATGTGGTGACGATGGCTTCATGAAGGGCAACCTCCGTCTGGAACCAACGTCTATTCTTGTAAACTTCCCTAGACACTCATCCTGAAATGCTTCCACTGGGAATCAAATCAGGAGAACATGCAGGATGGTCCAACAGAGCGATGTTACAAGGGTCCTCAGTAAAGAGGGAAGCCCAGTGTAACCAGCAGCAGTTTGATGCCCTGGACAACCTGAAACAACCTGAAGCTCATTAGTTCCACCGAAGAAAAAGATTTCCAGACTATGATGGAGCCTCCTCCATCATATCTAGTGGAATTTCTCATCATGCCATTAATGGTGGAAGCCATCAGAACCATCCACGTTCAATTTTTCTCAACCGAGTCAAACTTCCCTCCATCTTTCAGTGTCCTATGTTTCCTGCTAAACAGACAAGTTTGTGACATGAGAGGAGACCTTTGAAGATGTTATCTTTCAGGATCTTTTAGGGATGTAAAATGACTGTTGTATTGCGTCCAGCATCAGCAGCAATGAGACTTTACTTTGTGCAGCTCAACAGTCTTTTTTCCTTTACCGTCAGGCCATGACAGAGTGAATGGCTGAAAGTCATAAATGCAAGATTTTTGTGCAGATTTGAACTTTTTAAGGGGATGGACTTGAGCAGCCTGTTTGAGTCTAAATGTATTTTTAAATAAATTGCCAACTTTATTGTTTTTGTTTCATCTTTCTGCATTTCAAAGCTCCACTTGCAACCTGGCTACAATCCAGCAGCACAAAGTGCCAAATTTCTTGTACTTTATATCCCAGTCTCGGGATTTTGTTCAGTGTATATCAAAGTGTATATTAAACAAAGATGATGCTGAGACAAAGTACAAAACAAAACAGTCAAAAGCCTAAATTAACTTAACTTTAAAAGTTACATTAAGTTCTAAATGTATTTAGTTTATATTAAGAAAATTCATTGTTGCATGCTCGACACAAACAGATCTGCTTTAGTTACTGGTGTTACTGCCGCGTGGTAGATTATCCAGTATCTCTTAAACTAAGTTGAGTGATAACTAATGAATTAATAATTAAGTGCAATAACTAAGTTGTGTGCATATAGTATTTTCTTAAATATCTTCCTCTTGTATGTTAAATAGGGATGCATGTTAATACAGCTTTATGGAGCCTAATTAACACCACTTTATATGCAATATTGTTGCACAATAATCCATGTGTTCATTGGTAATCAAGCATTTTAAGTTTAAAATGTAACTAATTGCTTTTTTGATCACCCCTTTACTACAAACACTGGCACAAAATAAAACACACCAATGCTGCGGGTTCCCCAACTCACGGGAGTCGGGCCGCGGGGGTCATGGCCCTCAGGAGCTGTGGTTGGCGTCCCTTATTTTCACTTCTGAATGTTGGCAACCCTATATGTGACTGACCAACCAACCAACAGGTGGGAGGCTATGATTCCAACAAAGACCACCATGATAATGACCAGGAATCAGCAATGAATAATGGAACAATGAGAACCACAAGTTTACTGGGGTGTGCGATCAAGTCAAGCCACTTTCATTTGTAGAGCACATTTAAAACAAAGTGAAAAAAAACAGTTCACAGAATAAACACCAATCAGTACAACCCCATAAAAACAATGTTAAATATGTTCAGTTCTGTAAGAAAGGCCAAGACAAATGGGATGGTCTTCAACAAGATTCAAACTGGTTAACGGTTGTTTCAGAGTTTATAAATGTTTTTGGTTTAACGGGCCAAAGCTTGGCAGAGTAACTGAGTAAAGTTTCTCCCCGTCACTTTGATATGCTACATAGTGTATTAATTGCTGCTTCCTGGTTTGTGCGAAGATCTTCTGGACTGTAAGATCTTATGCTGACTCTTGCACAGGGGGCTCTGTGATGAAGAAATAACAGGTCTCGTGACCCCATCAGACCAGTTCCAGCAGGTTTAAACTGTCTTTCTGATTTTAAGATTCCTTTAACAAATATTATAGTTTAAAAGTTTACATCATCTAGCTGTTTAACCAAGCTGCTCCACTTTTACAACTTCAACAATTCTGTTAGATTATTTATCCAGATGTTCTGAGTGTAGCCGATGTTTTGTCTAAACCACAGATCTGATCAAATCAAATCAAGTTTATTTGTATAGCCCTATATCACAACAAAGTTGTCTCAGAGGACTTTACAGAAAGAGG
>JBAMHW010000010.1:1495345-1511348 GCA_037177495.1 Rhadinocentrus ornatus
GTTTTTTAATTGCATTACAGGAAATAAAGAACTTTATCACAATATTCTAATTTTCTGAGACAGTCCTGTATATATTAGATGGATGAATGGATGGATTAAATTAATTAATTAATCAGTTATTGAATTAATTAATCAATAGCTACTTAAATGTGTTAAAAATTAGGTAATACTGGAAAAATATAACTAATTACTTAAAGCTTTCAGCAGTAAATAAAAATAGGAAATTAATGAATAAAAAACTATTAAATTCATAATTAATTAAATGTGTTTTCAAGTAATAAAAATAAACTAAATTGATGTAAAAACACGTAATTATTTTACATTTCCTGAGCTGCATCACGAGTAAATTTAAAGTGCCACTGCAGCTCATCAACAGATCCTGACATCTGATTGGTATTCCTGCTTTACAAGTTATTATAAATCAATCCCAAACAAAAGATCTCTGTAGAGCCAGACATAGATGTAAATTATATATAAATATTAGTTGTTGTTTTTTTAAAGTTAAAGTACATTTTATTGAAATTAATAATATTTAAGAATTTAACAAAATGTTTAATTCTAACTCTGATGCATTTAATTAATTACATAAAGCTGTATTTACATATGTTATTGTTGCACTAGCGTCTGATTTTGTGAGACAGTCATGGTGCAGTTTAACCTCCAGGTGGTGCTGTTGGCTCGTTTGTAGCATCAGTTTAAAAATAGTGACGTTCCAACTGATAACGGTACATTTCAGTAGATCATTAAATAACTCAGAGGGAGAAATGTAACAAATTCTTTAGACATATTCCGGAACTAAAATCTATTTTACATATTCTAGACCATAGAAATATTGAATGGCATGAATTACTGCATTTCCTACCTCACACATTTCAGAAAACATAAAGCAGGGCACATGCTAAGTGCAAGCTAAAGCGGTTAAATATGTTCCTGTCATGAAGCAGGTCCAGCAGTCTTCAGAGGTCAGGATTTAGGCTTCAGGTTGCTGCTGAAGAATTAAACATAGATGGTCTAAAACCTGACATAAAAACATGTCCCTCCAACCTAGTGCAGCTTTTTGTGTTCCCAAGATAATTTCAGGGGGATGGCTGTAAAAAAATTGGTGTATGCTATCTTGGGTATTGTGGCTCAAAGACTTTGGGAACAAATGTAGAGTATTAAACTTGAGTTAGGATCCGTCTCTGAATCAAAATTTATTTTCAAATTACAGTTTCTTTATCTTCTTGCTGTTTACCTCATTTGTGTTGGGAAGCTGTCAGAGTGAAGGAAGAGAAGGCCCAGATGATCATGGGAGAATGAGCCCAAATACACCAGCAGGAAACAGACAGATGAACGTGAAATGATGAAGATGAGAGATGATGATGACAGTATGTTTATGGAAATAAAATGAAAATGTGGTAAAGGTGATGTATGAAGTCATCTGATTGGTCAGCTTATCTTACCACAGTATCCATGTAGGCTTCCGTCCAGATGATGTCATGGTCGTGGTTAATGACCATGGGACGACTGAGCACGTGTAGATACTCCATGACGTTTTCCTGTACGTCAGCCAGCGTTGAGATGTGTGTGTAATAACCTGGAAACATGAGCACATTCTGTGTTAATGTGTAAAGCCGAGAAATTACAAAAACACGTGCACACACAAACACACACACACACACAAACCTTTATTGTTGCAGGCAATCCACTTGGTGTTTTGAGCGAAGGTCATCTCTCTGCCAATCAGGTAGGTGAAGACTCTCACCTTAACAGATAAATACATCATTAATCTCACAGAACATCTTTTCTGCTTTACCCTACTTTACTAACACAGTTCTGGTCTTTACAGTGTATCAGGGTCCAGACAGGAAGGATGAGACATGTAGAAAATGTGAAATATAATCTCTGAACTACACAGAAGTTACTGCTGCACATCACTGCTCTAAATGTTCAGAGCCTCTGGGACCCCCTGTGATCTATGGGTCCCCCACAGGTAGGGAACCACTGCTCTACGCAAAAGACAGATATGGAGCAATTTGTCCGTCTTCTGCATCATTTATGTGCGTAATTTGGACAGTTTTCCGGGCTCTTGTGGATGCCATGACAGAGCAAACAGAGCAGTACCCCCGTAAACTGTGGGGGCAGTGTTAAGCAGTATAGCTGACACTAAATAACAGTGGTCCCCAATCCTGGTCCAGGCTCACTATCCTGCAAGTATTAGATGTTTCCCTGCTGCAACAGATTTAAATGTCTAGCAGTATTTTCTGGTTGTCTTGGTGGTTTATAAATTTTTAGCCCCATTCCTTACCCTGCGCTCGGGCCAGTTGAATTCCTCAAAGACAGACTCAAAGTCTTCCATGGCTCCGTCTGTGATTAGCATGATGGCCTGGTTACACATGCTGCCCTGACCACTCACCCTAGCCTGCATACAAACAGAGAGTTTACCAGTGCACAAAAACGTCAACATCCATCAAAGCTCTGAGAGCAAAGAGGTACACAAACTTCATTTAGGATCTTGAAGGATTCCTTCATGGCATTCTTGATCTTTGCTTCTCCTTTGACATGCAGTTCCTCCACCAGCAACTTAAAGTGCTGAGAAAGGAAAACAGGAAAATAACTGAACTTATACCGAATGTAAGCGAATTAGTATTTAGAGGATTAACTCTCCCCTTTAATAATCCTAGTTGGTGTTGTATTATACATGGTCAAAAAGCCTGATTAGTCACATTTACAACCAGGTAGAATTGGTAAGAATAGTGCTTTTGAGGAATGAGCAACACACCTAAAAAGGGAATTAGCGGCCCCAAAAAAGTTTCTTAAATCCCCTGTAACAGTCTCCTGTTGGTATTCAGTCTGGTTCAGAGTTTCTTGGTAAAATGGATAACTGCACTACTCTCCCTGAGCTAAACATAAACTTCCTGATTATTTTGTGCCAAGATTATGTTGTAATTTCCAATAAACCAGAAAGATAGAAACTCAGAAACATGGTAGAAACTCATTAGAAACTAGGTAGAAACATGTAAGAAACACAGTAGAAACTCCATTATAGAAACGTATTAGAAAAGAAGTTGAAACACAGTTGAACCTCCCTATAATAATTGGTAGAAACTCTTTAGAAACACAGTAAAACTCCCTAGAAATAATAAAAACTCATTAGAGACAGTATAAGCTCCCTAGAAACATGTAGAAATTACTTAGAAACACACTAGAAACTCCCTAAAAACATGGTAGACACAATATTAAAATATTAAAATTAAAAACCACAATTCCCTAGAAACGTGGTATTAAAATTATTAAAAAAACACAGTAGAAACTCCCTACAAATGATAGAAACGTGTTAGAAACACGATAAAAACTAATTAGAAATGCAGCAGAAACTCATAAGAAGCATTGTAAAAACTCCTAGAAAATACAGTATAACTTTCTAGAAACTATGAAACTCCCTAGAAACAAGGTAGAAACTCAATAGAAACACAGTGGAAACTCTCTGGAAGCATGGCAGTAACTCCTTTAAAACACAGTAAAAACACCCTTGAAATGAAAGAAACTCATTATAAACCCAATGAAAACACAGTAGAAACTCCTAGAAACACAGAAGAAAATCCATAGAAACATGATAGAAACTCCCCCAAAACATGGTAGAAACTCCTTAGTACCACATTAGAAACTCAATAACACAGTTACACATCTAACAAGCAAAGTAGAAAACAACAAATTATATCTTCACCTTTATTTGTACAAGATTTAAGACATCTGTCCCTAACTGGGACAGTTTTTCATTTTTATTAATAAAGAATTCAGATTTTCAACATGTGTCCTCTTTTAGCCACAAAGAGAAATGCCCTCATTTTGTAGATTAAAACTGACCTGAACAAGCAGAGAGGAACTAAAAAAAACACACCCACTCAGGACCAGGATGAACCGGCCTTATTTCTGGAGTTACCTCAGGATGCCAGCCAAGTAGTTGATCTGATGACGCCTCTGGGGGTATTTCTCAGTGTGTGCATGTGTAGGTATGTGCATGTGTAGATGTGTGCATGTGTGTAATGAGATCTCCTCAGCCCTTTAAGCCGTCATGGATCACATAATGGTCTTACCTCTCTGTTGTCCAAGTCAGCTTGGACCAGAGTGCCTCTGAAGCATGGCTCCACGTAGCGGACGTAGTCAGTGTACTACAAACAGGAATAGACAGGGGGACAAAAAGTTTCATTTGAAATGAAATGACTCCTACACTGACTATGGGAGCATGTCAACCAACATTCTTCAACCAACATTCTACTGTGTTCAACCAAATTTAAACAGCCTTTATTTTTTCAAGGAGCAAATCAACCCTGAGTCTTTTTCATTTCTACTGAGATCTCAGGTCCAGGGCAGATTAGGTCCATTGAAGGTTGTTTTTCATACTTGTCCTCTACCAGAGCGTCAGCACTGCTGCTCTGGTTAAAAGCAACCAACGGAATTAAAACAGGGCATGTGCTTCAGCTGTATTTACTCTACATGTTACACATGTCTGCAGGTTTTTCGTCCATCCATCCATTTTCTGCTGAGTTTTCCATTTGTTCCTTTGTTTGTTGCTTTCTCATCCGCATATCTCGTACATTCTGGAGACTGCTTCACTATTACAGGGATGTCTTTAAGGAGTGTATGCGCTGTGTTTACCCTGTACACACTCCACTTTCACGGGCACATGTATTGAAACTATATACTAGTTCTACAGCAGGCACTGGTCTTTACATGTCCTGATGGAAACCAAACCTTCTCTGAATGTCCTTTCTGTAGTTCTCATCTTTAAAAGTTTTGGTACCAGCAACCCGACTTACTGTAAGAAATAAAAATACTGGTAAAGATAGTTATGGATTTCAGTGTGGGTTGGTTGGACCAGATAAATTCAAACTTGGCTGATTAAAGAGGGTTAGCTTTAGCTATGTGAACCATGTGAGGAATGGTGAATGCCCAACAGCATCTTTCTGTGCAAAATATAAAACGTGGTGCGATAAAACGGTGAACCCAGCGCTCCTTCAGCTTTATGGAACTGTAATGATCTCATCTCACATCTGCCCAAAAAAATCTTTTTGAATTTAAATGATGTTCTTAGAAATAAGATGAAGGACTTTTTCAGGTAATTAGTCTCACAGCGATGACGTTGACAAAGTCGTTCTCTCCCAGTGTGTCCAGGATGGTGTTGATGGTGTGTTTAGCAATAGTCATCTTCAAGCCCTTCATGCTCCCACTGACGTCCACCATGATGATGATGTCCTTTGGTGATGTAGCTGCCTGGATGTACCTGCACAAAAGCAGTGAAGGAGTCTCAGACAGTTCAAATTAGCATACATTAGTTATTTTACACATATGTTATATTACCTAATATACCTATATTATAACCTGTCATCAGTCTTAAACTAACTGTTTGCGTCTTCCTGCTGATGCATGTAGCAGCTTTCGCAGCTCAGCTAAGGTAATGCTCCATGATGAGGTGTTCAGGGACGTGCATGTCTGTGGTATTATTTAGGAATGCATGTACAGTCACATATGGTGCCATGTTGGCTGCAATGACCTGGCCAAGGAACAGCTTATCGTCTTTTACAGAGGATCAGATTCCACCTGGCTGCTGCTCAGGCGCTGCAGCAAGAGGTAGAACTGCTGAGGACGGACTAATTTTTCTGAAATTTTCTCTTGTTTTGGACAGCAATCTTTTTTGCTTTATAGTGTAATTATAGAGTTGAATGAAACATTACAGCACCAGCTCACAACAAAGAATCCAAGCGTTAAAGAATATGTGGCTTTCATTCCTGAAGATGATAACTCAGCATGTGTTGGGGATTTTGGAGACTTCCTTACTCCCACAAAGCAAGTGTGCAGTAGGAAATTAGTTGGTAATTTAGCCATAAATTACTTTCAGGCACAAGAAGTTATTTTTATTGAAGCAGTGATGGGATTAACAAAGAGGGGATGGTCACAGCAACATGTTAAAATAAACTTAAATCCTGTAATCACAAATGTAATGCAGAGTTGGAGCTCTGATGATGAGCAGAAACTGTAGTTACATTGAGTTACTCACAGTCTGGATGTTATGTTGCCCTTTGCTCAGATGATGCTATTATAAACATGATAAACTTAGCAACCCATTAGTCTGGTGTTATTAGTTTAAATTAGCATTAAACCAAACTCAATAAACAAACCAATTATCGTAAACAGATTCATCACCAGAGAAATTATGTTAGTGTGAGTTTAAACTTCCAGAATAGCACAGATGGGGACTTTAGCTGCATTTAGGTCTGACATACAGGGACTCCAGACTCAACTCAGACTCAAGAACAATCTTATTTTTCATGTTTCGTCCTGATCACCTCACTGTCTGATCTCCTGTCTGATGGAGGTGATTAAATTTCCCAGACATGATACTGACACAACATTACATGTGCAAACAATACAAACCATGGAGCACAACTGTTGCTGCCCCACTTTTCATTCTAACATTTGAGTATAAAAAAAATATATATTACAAATGCACTTCTGGTATAAAAATACAGGATGAAAGATCTGTTTCCATAATGAATTCTTTTTACAGTTTGTGGAAATAAACCTGCCTGAACCATATCTACCATTTAGTTTGGCTATGAAAAGCCAACTGTAAATGCTATCCCATTACTGTCTCAAGTTTTGACCATTTCACTATCGGTACTATATATTTTATTTTTTAACCATTCAATAAAATACATTGATTCCTGTGATTATTCAATCAGTATCAGAATCAGAATATTTTTTTGATCCCGTGAGGAAATTGAATTGTCACGGAGGCAACATGTTCAAGGTGCAATATAAATATAAGACAAAGAAATAAACTAAAATCAAGGGCTACACTTTACATATAGCAATACCACAATCAAGGTGCTTTTAAAGGTGCTACCAAAAGTATAGCAGAATAAAATAAGAACCAGAAAATGAAAAGCATCGCCATGTGTGAAGAGCTCAAATCAGCTCAGAAAATGCAACGAAACATTTTTCTCGTGTGAACTTTAGTGAGTTTAAACATACCTGGAGAGGTTAGTTACTGTGAAATGAAAACCTAAAGACACACTACAGAATGCTTGCAGAGTTTACACAGACAGACGGACACTTTCCTTGGTCTCCTGCATCGATTACGTGCATAATTGGTGCAATTTTAGGGGCCTTGCAGATTCGTTGTTTTGACATAGCAAACACAGTAGTACCACCAGAAAATGCGGGGTCCGTGTCAATTAACATAGCTAATATGCGAACAACACAAACCAGAAGAGGCACAAGAAGAGGAAGAAGAAAACGACAACAACTGTAGAGATGGTGAGTTTTAGAGAAGGGCCGTGTGAGTATTTAGGGCACGTTGGATGATTGCAAACAACATTATAGCGGTGGATTTCCACTACCAACTGGTGTCCGAAACTAGTCAGAACCTGGAAGTAAATTTTTCTATGCATGGGAGCATAAATTGGCCTTAATTCAGCATCCATCTTGAATCCTACCTGTAAGGGTAGATCTCTCCAGCCAGTAAAATGGTAAATGGTCTGTATTTATATAGCGCTTTACTGTACCTAAAATGATACCCAAAGCGCTTTACAATTTACATCACATTCACCAATTCACACACTAACCACGACCCATCAGGAGCAATTTGAGGTTCAGTGCTCAGCGACACTTCTACATGAGCTTGATAGGCCGAGGATCAAACTGACAACCCTCAGGCTACAAAATGACCGCTCTACCCACTGAGCCACGCCACCCTCAGTAGGAGACGACTGGCCATAGTAAAAAGACAACAGGCAGTAAAAAATAATCCTATCTTGATTCTTGTCTTATCTCTTGCTCTGTCCCTTTCTCTCTCTTTTCTTTTCTTCATTCAATGTCTTCTTGAACTTTTTTTTTTTTTTTTTTGCTGAATTGGCCATGGTGCAATTAAAAACAACCAGTGTGTTCATAACCACTTGGTAGCATACAAAAGAGAAACTTGGTAGCAAAACCACGCAGCGTCCCAGAAGAATCAGCTTCATCTGACAGTATGAAGCCAAAGAAGTAATAACGCTACTTTGGGGCTCATCGTCCTGAACACAAGGAAAAGACTGTTGATTACCTAAAAAAACCAAACAAACAAACGAAAAAAAAACTACTACAGTTGTTTTACTAAAGCAGCATCTGTCTTATTGAAAGCTCAGCTCACCTGAAGTAGTTTGCAGAGTTTCCTGGTTTAAAAAATCTATATCGAGATGATTGATTGACTGAGTAAAAAGATGTTGATAAATGGGAGCGGAGGCTGTACTTGGTTGGCTTCTTCATTTGTAGCTGGAAAGATGGACATTAACACCATGTCCAGCTCAACTTTTTTTTCTGTGGCCGTATTAAAAATTTTCTGAAGCTCATTGATGATTTTGTGTAAAAGGGCTTTGGGGAGTCATTGGACTGTGAAACAAAATGCTTTTAGGTTGTTTAAGGTATAGAAAATTTTGTTATAGATATTTATTAACTCGCATCTAAACTCTGGAAATAACTCCACATCTTACATTTTTTTCTGTTTGAACACCACTTTATTCACAGGAAGTACATGAGCCAGCACAAGTCATGTGATTGAATACAAGTGGCTAGATTCTTCCACCACATCCTTTTTACAATTGTCAGCTCTGTTGTTACTACATGGAGCATATTATTTGCACAGCAGGTCATACTGAACTCACAGTGATGGAAACTTGAGGGTCACTGCATACTCCAGCTTCATTTTACCAGAATCTTTTATAGACTTTCACCACAGAAGCTGGAATTCATGGAGGCACTACTGCAGTTATTTTAATAATTTTTCTGTTGTTTCCATTTTAATTTCCTTTCTACCATCAAGATTGTAGATCAGAAAACATTCATACCAGGATGTTTTTTATTCAAACAGTCCTCTTTTAGATGGTATCAACAAATAAAATTTTTAAAGCAACATGAGAACGTGGACCAAACTCACCAATTTCTGTTCCTGCAGTCAAAGGCTGCCACACCATTGGAGTCTGGAGTCCATTTAATACCTTACAGAAGACACAGGGAGTACGTTTACACACAGATAATATTCCCTAACATTCATGTAGAATTAACATGCAAAACATTCATAATTAATAGATAAATCCATCAAACTGGTTATTCATTAGATTGCAGATGTTGATAATTAGAAACACAAAAAAGCATGGTGGTCACAGCTGGAGCATTATAAATTAAGACCATATAACCTACCAGGGTAGATCCTAAAGAAGCCATAGGAACTGCCAAAGTACTGCCAGGTGAGTGTGGGATCCTTCAGGAAGTTACTGATGAATACGTCGTTTAATGCCTCTGAGTTGTAGATAGCGTTGAGAATGTTTGGATCTGCACAGAAAACGAAAACCTCCTGAATTACAACTTTGCAGAACTTGACTCGCAGCAGTGTTCTGGGACGTAAACCACCTCTAACCTTTGTTGTAGACGTTGGTGGGAACCTGGATGTTGCTCTGCTGCGTGTTCACAGGCAATTTGTTGAAATGTTCGTTCTCTTCGAGGGAAAACTCTCCACCCAGCTCTATGTAGTTTCCATCTTCATCCACCGTGTTGATGAGCATGGAGTTGTAGTAATCAAACTGAGACAGCATGTGGAAATTACTTTTTTGCAAAATAGTGCTGAGTTTCTGCAGTTTATGGGTCTGTACCTAGGAAACGTTTGTTTTAACGTAAAAAGCAGCCAATGAAAACCTTGCTGTGTCAGGTGGCTGGGTCAGGAGATGAAGTGATAGATTGTGTGATAGAACAATCTGCTCACTGATGACCACATAAAGAGCCGTACGAAGGGGTGTATATGGGTAAATGGGTGAACAACAACAAAAGTTGCTTATTCATCTAAAGTTGTACATTAATAAAAAGCTGTTCTGAGTGAAATCAGGTATAAAATCTTTAGTATGTATTTTGTCTGTGAGGTTCATTAAGTTAATTAGTTTATTAAATGACAAACCTGAAGGTATTTTTCTGTTTTTTTTCCCATTCTAAATAGAAAGCATGAAGGTAACTATTATCTCCTGTCAATATCCATGTTTACATGCGGTTACAGTTCTGATCAGACTGTAGCTGTACTATCTGTAAATCGCTGGCTGACTTGACCTCTTTTGGAAAGTCCGCTAGCGCCATCCCGTTTTTCGATAGCGCTTGTTCCAGCTAGCTTTTTGCCATCCAACATGGCAACGTAAATGAACTGTGTGATGTCAGTAAGAATGGTCCATATTCCATCTGTACTTAGACAGTTTGAGTTTTAATATAGTTGAATTAAGTTACATTTTACTTTACTTAGTAAAATCATGTAAAAGCTAAAATATGAGCTTTTACATGATCATATTTGCTAACTTCCTTTCTAAACTGTCTCATTTGAGACTTCATCTTAGGTTGGATCGAGTCCTGTTGAGATCCCACAGTAATATTGCTCTACAGAGAGATAATAGTTAAATATGGGTTGGCTAAGTGATAGCTCCACTTGGCTAATTTGTAAAGATGTATTTCTTTGCTGTGTACACAATTTTATTCAGTGTACAGGACGCACGTCTAGGGGACAAAGACAGAAAGACACGATCCACCTGACGCGTTGCAAGTTAGTTGGTTACTGGGTTTATTTTTAACATCACTGAAATAATGGACTTAATCTGGATGTTAACCTTTATTTATGTCGACTAATGAAACCAACAGTGTAGGAAGATCAATCTGATTTAAAGAAACTACACAGATACATGATCTGTTTACCGCTACCTGATTTCATTGTGTGTCCGTGTTAATTTCTCCATCAGTCATCTTGGCGTCCTTAACTTGAACAGGCTTTAGTCACCCTATTAGTTTGTAGATTAACTAGTTTTGTGGATTAGTCTTCTCCTCCATGAATAATATCTGTGATGTATTTCTGACAGTTGATTTAGCTGTCGGATCATATTCAGAACAAACCAGAAATGTAAGCCTTAACTTTTGAGCCTAACAGACAAAATACAGACTAAACATTTTAGATCAGATTTATCTTAGAGCAGAATTTACACATTCAATAACAACTTTAGATGAATAAACAGACATGTGTACTTAGACACATCTTATCAACAGTTACAACAGTTATCTTACCACATACCGATAGAACTATGCCCTAAATTAATCAGATTACTGCAGTGGCATCTTATTGTGCTACTTCCAGTTTGTATCTGGTTTCTTATTTTTAAAACATAAAGTATCATACATGAACAAATCTGCATGCAAAGTTTATTTATTTAATTTTTTTTAAATTCAAGTTAGTTTAAGTTTCTAACTTTCCGCAGAAAAATCCAAAGTCTGTGTAAAAATTGAAATACCAAATTCTTGTGATTTCAGATAGTGGGTGGAGTTATGCAAAAAGTAATGGGTGTAGTTACTCTTCCTTTTCAGTTGCGCTCCTGTTTTCCTCTACTACGTGACCTCGGTTTCAACTGAAATGACTTCCTTTTCAAGTGAAATGTGTCTCTCACTACTTCTCATTTAAATGTGACATTTTTAAAAGAAAAATGTGTCTTTGCCAGTAAACGGCAGTGCTACGTAGTGATCCCAAAATGTTGCAAAGTGGTGCGCTTACAGTTTAGTGGCTGCTATTAAATTATTAATTTACTATTTATGAGTTGATGGGCAGTGGGCCAGTTTGTGGCCAATGGGCCGCCAGCTGAATAGCCTCTAACCACTCATTTGGTTTCAGGAGGTTTTGTCTATATGTTTAGTAGTAGTAATAGTAAACTTAGGAAGAGTAAGATGCTCACAGGGCATGTGCAGAGAGATTTACATCTAAAATAAGAAACTGAAGGTCATGTTAAAATGTCTAATAGTTTACCTCCTGTCATCTTTTTGACAGTTTTCCTTCCCCCCCTTTAAACTGCTGACAGGGCTTTTTTATGCTACGGTATTTAACTGGTGTGTGAAGCTTTTCTGTGGGGTTGACCGAGTTTTCTTCAGAGGATAGGCTAAGCTTGGTTTAATCTAATTTTAGGTGTCGGCTGAAGCTTTAAAGCTCCAATCTGTTACAGCATCAACTGCAAACCAGCCCGTAGCTTCCTCTGACCCACAAAATTAGCATGCTTGTTAGCATTCATCCAACAGCACAGGCCGAGATGCTCACAGACTGAGAGGGAAGATGGACTGAAATTATCCTGGAAAACAATCTTTTTTTTTGCCCAAGTTTTATTGTCCATCAACCTAAATGTAAACAGAAGAAAAGCTGGAAGGGTCCTCCAGTTATCAGGACAGAAGTGGCGTCCTTACCTTTAAAGTACTGTTGAATTCATGGTACAGGTCAGCATCCTCTGCAGATTCTGCTAACCGCTAACATACGAAAAACAATACATAAACACACAAAACAAGGATTCAGGAAAGATTAGAAAATATAAATTATCTGAAGAGGTCTAAACATGTATTTTGTTAATGTCTCCTGGTTTTCAAAAAGTTTCACTCCACATAGTTATTGTTTGGCTTATTTCCTTGTTCGGTACTCTAGCTTACATCCTTAAAGAGACACAGCAATGTCCTGATTTGTTAACCCCGTGAGGAAAAATCAACAGCATCTAAGTTGTTGATGAGTAATGGTTGTAGTCACTTCAAACCTGTAAAACCAACTATTTGGTCCTCACCTTTACAGACTTCATCTTACTTCCTAACATTCGCTCGATGTCATCAGAGTAGTCCTTCAATAGGTCATCTCCGTTCAGCTCCACAATCTTGACGATGGACTCCACATCCTTCAGTTTCTGAGGGGAAGGCAAATCCAGTGTTATCATTCTGCATCCAGAAATCTTTGTTCAAACAGCAGCAGATCCCACAAAAAGAAGCAGAGTTGATGCTCAGAGTTCCAGATAAACAACTGAATGAGTAAAAATGAACAGAAGTGTTTTTATATGCACTTTTGTTAACACACCTTCATCTGCTGTTTTTCAGCTTTGCTGTTGCTGCATTTCCATGCACCACATTGTGAAAAAAACCTCAAACTTTCCTTATGAAAGAAAAACCTGTTTCCTATTCGTCACAATGTTTGGGTGTGTTGCTTACAGAAAGGACATTTCAGGTATTCAGGGCCCTTACTTATGAACCCTGCATATGCATATGTATCTTCCAGTGCAGGGTTGCAGGGTTATCACTCTCTGATGACTGGTGACCCTTGCAGAAACATCAGTCACACATGCGCAGAAAGAACATTCATACGCCACACAAAGAACCAGTTGAGGTTCAAACCAGCAAGCTTCCTGCCGTGAGGAGACAGACCTGACCCCTACACCATTGTATAGCCCACATACATTCTTTATTTTCTCTAACCAATACTACCTCAAACAGTAACTGTTTAGTTAGATGTGACGAAGAGGCGGGACCCAAATTGAAGACCAGGATGCAGGCAGACATGCGAAGTAGCTCTTAAACCAAAATGAAACCAAAATAAAGCTCATAACAGACAACAGATAAAGTAAATCAAGGATAACACAATGGCAAACTAAAACAAAAAACAAGAAAGTATTTCTGCTGAGGGGAGCATGATTAAATAAGGAGGAGGTGTAATAATCAGGCTGTATATTAACTTTAGTAATCACCAGCCAATGTGGCTGGTAGATTCATTAAGTTTCCAGAAGTTTCCACTAGCCAAATTTTGCACTTTCTTCAGGCAGTAGCTCATGAACGACACCACAAACGATAAAGCATGCGGCCAATGGATGGATGATACCTCATGGAAAAATTTTATTAGGAAATGTACTGATTTGTTTTACAGATCATTTTTCATAGCTCTGTCATAGAAGCTGGCTCTTATTGGTCCCAGACTTCTCTTCATTTATAATTACTGGGAATTTTTATTTTCACCTAATTTAGCAATTTTCACAAAAACGTCATTTTAATGCTTTTTTTTTTTTTGGTCATGTTTAACATTTTAATCAAAACTTTAAAACCAAACACATCCAGTAAATAAAGACATATTTTCATTCGCCAAATTCTGCTCTCAGCCTTTTAGTCTCATTGAAAGCCATCCAGGTTTTCCAGTTATCATTCATTTCTTTATTTTTTTCCAACATGCTTGTATCATAATTATTATGTGATCAGACTAATCATACTAAAATAGTCACATAGTCACTTTTAAAGGTTATTCATCAGTAAAATCTAAAGACAAGATGAGGTTATTCTTACAATACATTTAATTTAGAATTTAAAGAACTTTAAAAGATCAAAGAACAATATTTAATGGCAGCATCAATCAACAGCCGGCTTAAACCTGGGTCTAATAAACCCAAACTCATCTCTACAACCATCACTGGTGTGGGGTATGTTTAAGTGGAATAGATTTGACCAAGGAAACTTACATGACCAACCAATTTGGTCTGTCAAACCACCTCTCTGGTTCTGTTAATGGCAGGAGTTTAACCTGTTTTTTGGTGAAAATCTATCAGCAGTGTTTGAGCTGCTGATGACAAGAACAACGCTCTGATTTTACCTTTAGTCTTCCTCGTTGCATCCACTTTTCTTTTTTCAATCGATTCATTTGGGCTTGTTAGGGATTCTGGGTGCTGCACTGAGCATTACAATAGAAATCTGATTTCTCCTTGGATCACACATCATTGACAGCCCATGTCACATTCTGATTGTTTAGATTTTTGGTTTGTTGCTTTTCTTTTTTCGAAATATGGAATTTTTTCTGAGTGTATTGTTGAATGATCTGAACTTTCTCTCTCGTGTAGTTTTGGTTTTCTTTGGTGTAAAACACACTGTGTTGCCTCTTACATCATATACATAAATGTTTGTTTGTCTTCAACCTCAACAACAACCAGCTCCAACAGTTTTAGTAAAGTTAATTTTCTAGGAGAAACATGTCATTTCCACCTGGATATTAAAAGGATGTCATGTACAGTTAACTGAATGATTATGACAAGTGGGACTTACCAACAGCTGATTACTTACCTGGGGACTCATTTATTAAACTGTGCGTAGGAAAGCAAGCTACAGGTGGCGTCTACCGCACTTCAACTTTCAGATTTCAGCACGCACATCCTATGCCTGTTTCCGTTTATAAATCAGAATCAACTCTAAAGCGGGCGCATGTGAGGGAACGCCTTCCCATGCCCACATGGTGGCTATAAATGGTCAGGTGGACGCCTGTGATACATATTCATCACATCATTTCCCTCATGGCTCGGGAGGGAAAAAGAGGAAAGAAGTAGATTTTTTCAGGCTGTGACACAGAGATCCTGATGGACCACATTAAAAAACGTAAAAATGTTTAATTGTGGGCACGGTGTGGGCATTACTTGTGTCAGAAAGGCAGAATAGTGGCAGCAGGTGGCAGATGCTGTCATTGCAGTGTCAGAAGGAAGACACTCCAGAGGCATTGGAACGTGCAGCTGGATTTCTCAGTCGGTAGTGCATCCGTCTGCCATGTGGATGATGGAAGTTCGAATCCTACAGGGGTGAACAGTAACACCTTTCACTTTGGGACTTAGGCAAGACGCTACAGCCCACAGTAAATCGTTCTGGAGAAAAGCATCTGCTAAATGACAGTAATGATACCGGTAATGTAGTCTTTTGTTTTAATGTATAAAATAAATTTGTACAGATACATCTGAAATTGGTAGCAGTTTATTTAGTGTTAAATAATATTTCTTTATAGTTCCTGTGTGTTCAGACTGGTTCGGCAGTGCTGCAGCTGTAATAAGAGAGACAAGCAGCACCGCAGCAGCCGTGTCCTCAGGGGAAGTCCTGCAAGTTCAGAGTCTTGACAGAAACTGGGACAACAATTACAAAAGAATTGTGTAAGAATAAATAAATAAATAAAGGAAATCCACCTCTTGTGTGTGTCATAAGCGTTGCATCACTTCTAGACGCTCTAGTCTGCCTCACTCTGCTGGATCTCAGAATAAGTTACCAAAGTTTACTTTTCGCATTTTCTTTTACTGACTGGTAAATGGCCCTGCGATGGACTGGTGACCTGTCCAGGGTGTACCCTGCCTTCACCTGAAACACTGCTGGGATAGGCTCC
>JBAMHW010000010.1:1515115-1545315 GCA_037177495.1 Rhadinocentrus ornatus
TGCATATATGTATATTTATATATATATATATAAATATATATAAAAGTAGAGAGACGTACCAACACACAAACATCATCAAGATCTAGTTGAAAGCGGATGGAGAGATGAGCACGTTTGTGAGCATGCGCGCGTCAACGTGCATGTGTGACCATGCAACAAGGATGAAATGTCCGCTTGTAGGGGGCCGTGATCACGCCGCACCCCAAAGCGCCATGGGGAGCCATGTCACAAGAAAATAGCAGATCTATAAGTTCAACATATAGCAACACATTGTGAGCTTGTTGATTGATCACGCCGCACCCCAAAGCGCCATGGAGAGAGGGGGTATTAGAGCCCGAGGTCGCAAAGGCCCAGCAGGTCCACAGAGCACAGAGTCCAGGACAGCCAAAACGGGAAGAGTAGCGGTCCCACTCGGCCCAGAGCAGAGGGGCGCGACGGGGCAGGGGCACCGAGCAGCCCAGGACTACAGTGAGCAGGCCTGGGGGTACCAGGCGCTGCGGTGCGGGCCGCACAGAGAGCAGACGCCCCACAGATCCAAGGGCCACCCATCCCCCCGGCAGAGCCGTGCACAGGGCCCCTCCAGAGCCCGGCCGCCCCAGGCAAAACCACCGTGGGCCACGCCAACCCAACACCAAGGCTAGGTACCCCAGTTAGCCTACCAACCAAACAGATTCACTGATGATGCTTTCTCACTTATGCTGCAATCTGCCCTCTCCCACCTGGACCATGGCAACACTTACTGTATGTGAGAACGCTGTTTTTGGACTACTTCTCAGCATTCATTACAATAGTTCCCATAAAGCTCGTCCAGAAGCTTAGGATCCTGCGACTAACAGCTCCAGTTTGTAACAGAATCTTGGACTTCCTCACTAATAGACCTCAGGTGGTGAGAATGGGTATCTCCTCCTCCACCCTGACTCTGAGCGCAGGAGCTCCACAGGGCTGCGTTCTCAGCCCCAAAGCCATCCTGACGTTTGCAGACAACACCACCATCGTAGGCCTCATCTCCAACAATGATGAGACTGCTTACAAGGAGAAGGTATGTGCCCTGAAAACATGGTGCCAGGACAATGACCTCTCCCTAAACGTTTGCAAAAATCAAAGAAATTGTCATAGACTTCAGAAAACGCAGAGGGAGGGGTCACCTCCCATTATACATCGGGGGATCAGAAGTGGAGACGATCATCATGGAGACGGTCAACATGCAATTGAGTGAGGACCTCATGTGAACCACCCACACCACTGCCGCTGTCAAAGCTGCCCACAAAAGACTGTTTTCCCTGAGACGATTTAAGAAGCTTGGCCTGTCCACCGCCACTCTCTGCACTTTTGACAAGAGTACCATTGAGAGTGTCCTGACTGGGTTCATCACCTCCTGGTTCAGCAGATGCTCTTGTATTGAAAGGAGGTCAGAGGGTGGTGAAGACTGCAGGGCACATCACTGTCTGTAAGCTGCCATCTCTGCAGTGCATCTTTAAGGTGCCACAGGAAAGCAAAAAAAAAAGAAAGACTCCTTTTACCCCATCCATGAACTCTTTAACTCCTGCCGTCTGGTAAATGCTACCGCAGCATTCACACACACTACCAGAAAAAAAAGCATTTTTTTGTCCCTCTGTATGGTGTTTACTCAACAAGTAAACACCATACAACACCTCCATCTACTGCAATTTTGCATACTTATGTTCACTCATGCACATTTACTGTACAAATTTTATTTAATGTGAATACATTGGGTTATTGCATTTGCAATTTGCTGCACATTTCTATCTGTTAATGCTCTTCTTTTTTTTTATTACTTGGAGCTACGTTTTAGTTTTCTCTCTCTTTTGCATTGTCAAAAGATTTTTTCATTGCTCAGTAGAAACCCTGTTTTGCTGCCTTGCACATGACAATAAATTTGTTGAACTTTACTCATGCTTATTTAAAGCATGCCTCAAAAACTTTAAAACTCTTGTGCTCAAAGGGTTAAAAATCATACAGAAAAGTGAAAAAAGGGCGTCATTGTATTATCTATACATTGATCCAGTATCCAGTTGCTTGAAGTATGATTTCACTCACACACACTGTTGTTGAGGTCACAAAGAGTAAATAAGTGTTTGCTGGTTTAGAAACAGAAGACTAAGTAGGCTAAGTAGCCCAGTTACCAGCACCAAGTCTAGGCTACCTGAGATGCTTGCCAGAGGCTTCAGAGGGTATCACCAGCCCAGTTCCAGGCTTGAGAGGGTACCACAAGGCCAGCAAGCCCCACAGACTATCTCCAGCCACAGGCTCCAGAAGCCACCCCCAGCTCCAAGCTCCGAAGGGTTTCTTTAGCCCCAGGCCCCAGTGGCTACCACCAGATCAGCTAAAGGTAATAAGTATTTTAAATCTAATGAAGACGACTGTAGTAAACTGAAACAGGTCAAGAAAATGCTTCCAATTCAAAAAGAGCACTTCACTGAGCTCCTTCATCAACAACAAAATAACTGCAAAGATTTTATTAAGCTAATAATTCAAATAAAAGACTTGATGACCTAATGAGAGATGACCAAGTACTTAAAATGAGCCTACAGTATACTCAAAACAAAGCTGACACACATCTAACAACATTGCAGACAGAGTGTCAAAAAGCCGGAGAGGGGCTTCTTTTCTCAGCTTCATGGACGGAGTACTTAAAAGGCCAATCCAGAAGGAATAACCTTGTTTTTGAGGATTTGCCTGAACCACTCAATGAGACCTGGGATGAGTTTGAGGATAAGGTCCGTAAACTACTGGTGGAAAATCAAAAAATGGGTCCACAGCATGCCATAGAGAGGGAGCAGGCACATTGCACTGGTAAACCAGCTCAGAATGGCAGATCCAGACCAGTGGTGATCAAGTTCCCTTGATACAAGGATAAACAGGCTGTCTTCATGAAGACCAAACTCCTCAAAAGTACAGGGATATATTAATGAGGATTATACTAAAGCAGTCCATCAAAGGCACAGGAAGCTGCTCCCAGCCATGCGCACAGCATGAGAATGTGGGGACATTGCCTACCTAAAACATCCTTGTCCATCCTGCTAACCAACGCAATGACAAACCTTAGTGAATAGCCTACGCTCTGTCCAGGTGGTCAGTGTTGATGATGCTGCACTGTCGTTTTTATCTATATTTTTAATTTCGTTTCAATCTATGGAACTGGAACCCTTTTAGCATACTCACTGACAGCAGCTACATCCAGGAGAACTTATATGTGCCCTTAGCTTTCAACCCACTGGAAGGATGTGAAGATGGAACAGACTTTTTGTATAATGGTTGTTTTGACCCTGATATTTGAATGTATTTTGTTTATTAATGGAATAATAATAATAATAAAAAAATCTCTTACACTGAAGTAATATATAGAAGTCTCCCCAGATTTCAATATGTTCAACATTTCATATGAATTTTCATTGTCTGCATAAAAAAGTTATTCATTACTTATCCTGTTTGAAACATGATTTTTCTGTTGTTGCTCTCACTGAGACTGAGCTCTCCAATAATGTAAAATCTCTATATGATTTGCCAAATTACACTGCAGTCCACTGTAATAGGGAAGGTAAGACGGGCGGTGGCGTTTTCCTGTTTTTGCAGCCACTCCATTAACAGAGATAACCTTAGGCTTAAAACAGAAGCTAAAGACATCTCATATCATTTTCAAAATTATAGCTTATTCAACATCACACACTACATTTTCATAATAACATAAAGATTCACTCCAGACTTACTAGACAATCTAAGCTCCTACAAATTCCACTTTGTCGTACCATCAGAAGTCAGTTCTCTATTAAATACAAAGGTCTTATTTTATGTAATAATTATATGTACCTGATAGACAGATCACCCTTCTTATCAGTGTACAAAAGGAAACTGAAAGAACATCTGTGCTCAGTGGGATTGTGCTAATTTCTGTTATTCAATTGCCATGCACTTTGCCTCCTCTGATGTATTGCTTCATTATTAAGTTTGGTTTCTGTGTTTTACTTTTTTACAATATTTGTAATATTATTTATACTATTGTCTTTTTTATAATTAAAATATATTTATTCCCAGAATATGGTGAGGTTCTCAATTAGCCCTCCCAGGGTTTCTTAATGTTACAGCACGGATGTGTATTTTTATTTTATTTTATTTTTTTCTTTCTTTGTTCTTATTACCTTCCTCTCCATGTAAAATACAAGTTGTGTATTGTTTTATAGTAAAGTGCAAGTAAAAAAAAAAAAAACTAATATGAGACCCATATATCACTCACATTATCTAAATGTTCATTAAAATCTTGATGTCTTTGATCTGAAACATGTTATCAGGTCCGCCTTCTAGCACCAGGTAGGGCCCTCTTTTTCCTTCAGAACTGTCTTGATTTTTGGTGTCATAGATATAACAAGATATAGTCACACAGGTAGATTAATAGATATAGATTGTTTGAGTTGGTTGGTGGTTTTCTGAGGTGACCTCAGACGAGATCCTGGATTGTCCTAATTTTTGCCACCAGTCTGAGCCAGCACTGCTGCCAGTTGGGTGAATGCTTCACTGAGCTCCACCTGTTCTGTAAATTCATCTTTTTGTTTGCTCTTTTTTCATTGACTTCTGTGCTTAAATTAATGAACCATATATCAATGAGACATAAAGTAAAATAAAACGTGTGCAGCTGTCGAAAACAGGACTGGAGCAGCAAAAACATCAAGAAAAACAGAACAAAACATGAAATTTTAATGCACACTGCATAATGACATGATGACAAAAACTATACAAACAATTGGAAACTTTGCAGCAACTGTAGTTGTAACTGTAGCAACACTAACACATGTAATTCAATCAGTATTTGTATCAGCATCTGACACATTGATAGTCATCTCAGTCTCAGGAACGCTATCATAGCTACACTTTATCTCAGATAACAGTTCATAAAATGATATAAAGCTCTTGCTGGATGTGGTTGTGCGTTGCCATGGTGATGCAACAGAGCAGCAGAAGAGACCCTTTAATATGACGATGATAGAAGAGATTTAGATAATCTGTTCTTCATCTGGGTCAGATCAGGGAGCTGCAGGTGTCCCGCAGTTACACAGAGATATGCAACACAACAGCACACACCACAAAAACACAACAATAACACATCAGCAGCACACACACACCACAATAACAAGACAATAACACAACAATAACACACCACAATAACACAACAATAACACAATCAACAATACAACAATAATAGAAAACAACACCACAATAACACAACACAGAGATGTGGTCATCTCTTGATATTTCAGGTAAGTAAATCAACCAATAGGCAGGTTTTGTTGTGTGTTTCCAACAGATAAACTGGGTACCAACCATTAGATCGCTGTTGGTGAATAGAGGTAAATGTGTTGATTAGTGCTACAACTAATGATGATTTTTTTCATTTCAATAAGCCTTTCATACACAGGTTTTACATAGCTGACATAAAAACTGGTGTCAGGATGAAAATGTGCCTCTCAGGTGGTAATTGCATATTAATGAAGATGGTGAGATCAGCAGTGTACCTCTGGAGTGTTGCTCCAACACTTTTTTGTCCAGATGACAATGTAGTCACATGGTTGCATAATCCAGCTAAATGTAAGTTAAGTCATAAAGCTATCTGCATTAAAACAGTGGTTTACCTAATTATGTAGCTGACAGGTGGTGGTATAGGGACACTAGAGGGGTTTCAACAGAGGCTTGGAATTTAAGGTAAACAGTAATGAGCATATCTTTACATGCGTTTATTTCCTGAGCTATTTCTCAACCATCTATTTTTCTAAACCCATGTATTCCAATGCAGAAGTACAGGGGGGCTGAATCCTATCCCAATAGCTACCAGGGAGGAGGCAAGGTACATGCCTTGGAAGGGTCACCAGTCCAGGGCCACCACAGA
Source organism: Rhadinocentrus ornatus (assembly GCA_037177495.1). NCBI lineage: Eukaryota > Metazoa > Chordata > Actinopteri > Atheriniformes > Melanotaeniidae > Rhadinocentrus > Rhadinocentrus ornatus. The sequence goes on from JBAMHW010000010.1 coordinate 1,521,012, forward strand.
GAGAGAAACAACCAATCACACTCACTATTTAACCTGAGATGCGTATCTTTGAACTATGGGATGATATTTTCTCACATTTACTTTCTCCTCCATACACTATACTGAAATGCTTCAATCACACACTATAGTGAACTTTCTGAAATCACATTTCACTAGTGTGTATGAAAAGAATTCTACTAGTGTGTGTGAGAGACAAAATTCAAATATTTTATGAAGACCTATGCTGTATCAATATCTGCTCAGCTGCCTGGAAGTAATCTCAGTAAACCTACTGACTTACTGAATATTATACTGGTTATACAGAGACTATTAAGGGTTAACGCGATGGACAATCGACAGTAGTGAGTCATATCCTGGAGAACACTCCAAACACAGGTGAAGAGCATGTTGTCCAGTGCTGTCCAGGTCGTCCTATAGCAGCACTGCATATCTTAATGCCCAACTTATGCTAGTGGCTAGTCAGCATGTCCTCATTCAGACTTGCTATTGTCATTTATCCAGTTGCTGTCGTGTTAGACCTAACCCTTATAATAGTCTCTGCTGCAGCCAGTATAGCAGGGTTATTCAATACGGTCCTACGAGGTCCGCAATCCAGCAGGTTTTCCATGTACTCCTGATTCAACACACCTGCATCAAATTAAATGGATCTAACAGCCAATCAAGTTCTTCACAATGACTAATTAATTTGAGTCAGGTGTGTTGAAGCAGGGATACATGAAAAACCTGCTGGATTTGCGCACCTTGTAGGACCAAATTAAATAACCCTGCAGTAAAGTATTGAAGGAACCAGCTGCTTCACTTAGTAATCATAAACTGAAAAAATGACAAACTGAAAATGTCCATGACAGGCCACAAATTTTAATATAACTTTATAAATACAGCAACACAATCCCATTCCCACGTGCATAAGCACCCTTTGTCTCATATTTTTCCTAACTGAAAAAAAAAGAGCCATCTTAAGTGGCTTTATTGCAGTATTTTTTATTAGGAATAATATAGGACTTGTTGAAAAATGGAATACTGAATACATTCATGGTTGGTAATGATTATTTGGCATTATTATAAGAAGTGAAAAAAGTTGGTTGTTAAAGAGAAAGGGATCTAATCAGAGGAAACCTGAGGGGGGCAGCAGGTGTTTAGGGTGTGAGAGTATGATGACTGTAGAGTTCTAGAGGAAAAGATGTGACAGCAGTCAGGCCTTTGGGGCTATACTTGTACCGTGTATTGCAGATGGGATGCCAGCACACCTTGCACTGGATGATTTGGGTGTAGTCTTTCTGACTAAAGAAATGAAGGGTGGTTCCAAAACAGAATAAAATAGTAAATTAAATCTTGAAAAAGTCTTGCAATTGTTTTAAAGCCAGGTATTTAGTCCCAGGAGTCTGCTAAAACCCCCTGCTCCATTATTCAAAGTGGGGAGCTGACCGTTAATAAAAAAAAACTTAAAAGGTCGTTAAATTCCTCTTTGGACAGTTTTGACTGTTAGTGTGTAGTATTATTGGTTCCTACATGAACTACCACATGTTTGATAGTGTCTGTAAGGGAGTGCAACCCCAGGAAAACAGCATCTTGGTGGCAACTCACCCAGTGGTGGAAGCTTCCGTTCATCCTGGAATTGCAGGTTACATCCAGGAGCACAGGGGAGGACAACGACGTGGCACGTGCAGGGCCGTGGTCTCAACCACAGATCCCGCCAAGTAGGGGCCTAGCTGATGACTTGACTACAGCCGGGAGAAGGCCGGACCATCCACCAAATCCCCAAAGCTTTTAAAGGCTGGGGGGTGATGAAGGTGGCTGGCTTGAGGTTTGTTTTTGTCCACGTACCACCACCTCAGACCAGGACAACCAGCGGTCCGGTGTGGATGAGGAGGACCGCAAACACTGATGGAGGGATACCAAGGAACGGTGTTGTGAAGGAGCTGCCATGAGTGATTTTCTGTGAATGTTCACGAGCAACTTCCATTCATCTATGAAATGCATCTTGACTTTTTAGTTTACTGGAGAATCAACTGATGTTCTCCAACAAGTCAACAATTTCCTTTTTTTCATCCCATTGGTGGGACAAACCTGAGTCAATAGTTGTTGCCATTAGTAAAAAAATACCATTCCAAATAACAGAGAAATATCTGCTTATTGGAGATTGATTCCAGGTAGTTGGAGTAAATCCAAGGTACTTTTACATGCAAGCGAAGAGCCAAGTAGCTGTCAAGCCTGTCAAACCACCCACAGTATACTAATATACTTGTGAATCAGTGTCGTCAGTCAATAGTCTGATCAGCTGTATTTCCAGTGTTCCCTGTCCACCTTTCCTTCAGCACTTCCAGCTATTTCTGCCAGCTCACTGCAGCACGTCATCCCCTTAATATGACCAGTCAGATTAAAAACCACAGTCTAAATGACTGAAGCAAATCTATCTTCACTGTTTCCCCATCTGTCACAGATGTTAACTAAATATTCCCCAAATAAATCTCCTTTTGAAGATCACCTCCAGAATTAAGGTGATCGTCTGTGCTGTGGGCAATCTGTCTGACAGACTGAGGCATCTGACCGTAATCGGCACAGAGAGAAAAAGGAAGATTTGATATCGTTCAATATCAGAGGTCAGACAGTCATTAGTTCAGACAACAGCCTGTGCTGACAATTAGTGTTCGTGACAAAACCACAAGACGAAAACCCCTGAGTTTCATGCTGTATTTCAACATGTATCAGAAGAAAACTGATACCTCCTGGTTCGTAGTGTGTCAAATCATTGACAAATGATTGTTAAATCATTACCCAGCAGCCTGAGCTCCATAAAAGGAAGCAGCTCTGATATGATTGAGCATTGGGGGAAAAAGATGGATACTTACTCAAAAGACACGGCCATTTACAGATGCTGAAATAGTTAAAGAATTCATACATGTTGCTGTCAAGGGGGTGGTAACAGCTGACAGTGAAACAGCAGAATAGGGTTAGGAATTTATTTCCCTGGCTGCGGATGAGTCTATGGACAACAACGACACAGCTCAACTTTGCTTGTTTCTGCATTTTTTGCGATATTCACTGTTTTTCTTTGTGACTGCAAGCACAAGAAGTTTTAAGTATTTTTGACTAATATGCTGGATGAGAAATTTTTTTTGAGATGTGTGTTAACTGATATTCTCCATCATTTTAATTGTACTTACCCAAGGACTTCAAGAGAGGGATAAAAAAGTTGCAGCTAACTGTTTCTCATAAAGAACTGGACCTTTCCAGTTCTCATCTGATCTTAACTGCAGACTGCTGCACTTTCCCATTCTCTAATTGATATCAGATTTATTTTGTAATGACAGTCTGAACTGCAGCCTGAGCAGTCTGCCTGCTGACTTAAGACCCATTTATGCTTGACTTAATAATAATGGATACACAGACGAAAATACAGGTTCGGCTGCCTACTACATCGGTTTTGCGCGTAATTTGGTCTGTTTTCACAGAGCTTAACTATCCAACGTCTGACGCAGAAAACGAAGCATCACGAGGGAGGTGCTGAGCAGAATAGATGACATGCAACCAGCGAGTGAAACAAACCAGAGAAGAACAAGAGAAACAGGAAGAAGAAAAAAGCAAAAGAAGAATGTAGATGAGGAAAACAACTGTAGAAATTGCATTGCTTCTGAAGAAAAGCTATGCAAGTGTTTAGGGAGTGCTGGGTGGTAGGAAACAACTGTCACTGCCGCCAACCGGTGTCTGAAACGTTGGATGAGAGTGAACTCTGAACGCAGCACCGCCTACTTGAGCACCACAAGGGTTTGTTCAAACACTTGAAAGTATTTTTTTGTTTCTATTTTACTCTAATGTGAATAGAATTTAAACGGTGGCAAGTTTAAAACACATGAAAATTATGTTTTCGTCTGAGAATTGAGTTTTTCTTTTTTAAATTGGTGTTAATTGGGAGAAAAAGTAAACTTTCTGATGCTTGGAGCAGCGTAGCTCACATTCTGTTAGTCCCAGCTTTCAGGTTCATTTGAAGCCAACCTATATATGAAGCTATACAATTTATGTATCTACAACACAAACTCTGATTGTTAGAGTGCTTGTTTGAGAATTTCTCTATCATTCAGGCAATTTTCTGATTTTTCTTAAAACTAATCCTGTGATTGTGTCAAAACCATAAAAGATATAAAGATGCACTTTTAATCAGTTAAGATTTTATCTATCATGACCCATGTCAACTTTCTAGGTGATGTCATTCACCTCTGTTTCTAGTTGAAAGCTATATGTCTCCAAACTGGCCTGGTTTTTTGGCTCATTTCAGCCAAATCCTATTCATTCCTATGGGATGAAAAGTCACAGTCTTTTGTGAATAACGTAAACACTGTAAGACTTTTGTACAGCAAAATTTCGAGCTATTTCCAATCAAGATGCAAGTTTTGACATAACGTTTGTGGGGGTAGAGTCAAAGTTTTGGTTGGAGTTAGTAGACGAAAGTCATGATAAAGCAATAATTATATGCACCCATAACTACTGCGTCACCATCAACAATAATGCAGGTACATTAATACAGGCTGTGGATTGAAGAATAGGCTCTAACATTAGTGAGGATTTCAGGTTTTGTATTTTTATGTTGAAGAAGATGTTCTGTAAGCCTGCAAGCTGGACTTTTCTCCAGATAGCTGGAGCTATGTCCAAAACTTGACCTCTGCAGGGGAAGTTACACTGTGACGTTGTTCACACTGTTAAAAATCTGTATTATTTGTTGAATCCTACTGCAGTGATGCTGAGTGGGTGTTTGCTTCATGTGTTGCTTCTCTTGTAATCTCTTTGTAAAGGTCCTTCTGCTTCATTTCTTTGTGGAAGTGTTTAAAAATGTTGCATGGAAATCCAGCTTGAAATGATTTTCGATGTGTAAAAAAACATCTTCAATATGACAGACTATGAGACCAGTTTTGTCTCTTGACCTTAACCCTCTTAATGCTGTTAATAATTTTCTGAGGTAAAAACCTGAACTATTAGACTCCAAACCCACTTCATATGGAGAGCTGAGCCTCTGTAAGCAGATCCATCTAAATACAAATGCTCAGCTCTCCATATGTTAAAAGATGTGATTATAACTCATGAAGTCTAGGAAAGGGATTAAAATATGTGTGTCCTACCAACAATGAGCAGAAACATCTGGTCATATTCATGGACCAATTATAAGCTGAACAATTGTGACTGTGCCTGGCTGGATAAGCAGGCACGGTATCATGACAGAACATGTAGCAGGCCCATCTGTTCACCACATGATCCTGTGTCACTGGGACATTTTGTCTGGCCTTTCTTCAACCCCATTAGAGAATAGAAAAAGGTTTCATCATTGCTATGATTGCAAAAATTGAGGACCACATATAGAGATGGGCTGATACCGATTCTAGCATCGGAAATACTCGCCAATCCTGCCAAAAGTAGGAGGATCAGTATCGGCGAGTATTTTTGTCTAAACACCATCCGATACCACAGAAACAGAATCATAATTCTTTGTTTCCTGCCCAACACAACCACACAGAGACACAGGAAGTTATGCAATCTTGTTTGACTGTTGTTTTGAGTTGGTAGGTGGAGAAGCAGCTGTATGTGAGTCACAGTTGTGCTAACATTTAGCATTAGCAGTATGATTTGGTAGCAGTGATTTGGCATCATTACTAAGAAAATCCCAGTAGTAAAAGAGCGACATGCCTAGTATGCATGGCTGAAGTTTCCAGAGGCGGCACGAATGCTGCCATATTTAACACCCGCAACCTTATAAAACATTTGGATTGTCATCACAGTAAAGAGCACAAGAAGTTTGTTGCCTTAAAGGAAAAGAGCAACGACCACAGCAATAGGAAAAGCTGGGAGATGCTTTTAAAAAATGTGAAGAATTTACAGAAGTCAGAAAGGCATCACAAAAGCCTGTCTTTTGTGGGTAACATTCACTGTAAGTCCCATTTCAAGATAGTTTTCAATAAAAATTTGATCCAAGTTTATTTACTTAATATTTAAAAAAGTTAAATATCAAATACTACAGAATTTTAGTGTCACCGTTTAACAAACACGTTTGCTTGGTTGCTCATTCACCACAGTCTTGTGCGCAATGAATTCTGGGAGAAAATAGGCCGCGAAGGATGCAACACCAACAGCCTTAATTACATTGAATGACAGTAACAATATCATACATCAAAGTCTAAAATAAATATAATTTATTTACAATATAAATTTTATCGATTCGCTGTGAAGCGGCTGGGATGAAAATCAGCACTCCCAAATCCAAGAACATGGTCCTCAGCCTAAAAAGGGTGGACTGCCTTCTTTAAGTCAACAATGAGGTCCTGCTCCAAGTGGAGGAGTACACAAAGAATACAGGGTGGCCGGGCTCTCCCTTAGATATAGGGTGAGAAGCTCGATGATCCGGGAGGGGCTCAGAGTAGAGTCTCTGCTCCTCCGCATCGAAAGGAGCCAGATGAGGTGGCTCGGACATCTGGTCAGGATGCCTCCCGGACGCCTCCCTGGTGAGGTGTTCCAGGCACGTCCCACCGAAAAGTGGCCCCGGGGAAGAACCAGGACACGCTGGACAGACTACATCTCTCGGCTGGCCTGGGAACGCCTCGGGATCCCCCCCGGATGAGCTGGTGAATGTGGCCGGGGAGAGGGAAGTCTGGGTTTCCCTGCTTAGGCAGCTGCCCCCGCGACCCGACTCCGGATAAGAGGCAGATAATGGATGGATAAATTTTATACACCTTTTAATAAAATAACACAGGAATCAGATCAGTACTATGTATCAGCAGATACCTAAACCCCAGGTATCGGTATTGAACAGAAACAATGGTATCAGAACATCCCTATCCACATATGAGTTATTAGTGAATTTATAACTTCAAATACTTGGTCCTTAAACCTTAAGGTCAAGTAGAAAAAGTTAAGGTGGGATACTCTACTATGACTATGCCATCTTTAGTTAATGTTTATCTGAAGTGGAAAATATGAGCTCATTTGGAATCTGATGGCAGCAACACATCTGTAAAAAGCATTTCCAGGGTGATGTTTAGCATTGTGTAGCAGCATTGTCTTGCTTCCCTGAAAGAGACATTGTTTTGATGGGAGCAGATGTTGCTCTAAAACCTACATGTACTTTTCAGCATTGATGGAGCTTCACAGATGTGGAGGCTGCCCACACCATAGGTACTAAGGCAACCTCATACCATCAGAGATGCAGGCTGTTCAACTGTCCACTGATAACAAGCTGGATGCTCCCTCTTCTCTATAGTTTGCAGAACATGGTGTCCATGGTTTCCGGAAAGAATTTCATATTTTCATCCGTCTGACCACAGAACAGTTTTTTACTTTGCCTCAGACTATTTTAAATGAGCTTTGGTCCAGAGAAGACGGCTGCGTTTCTGGATCCTGTTCACATATGGCTTCATATTTGCATGGCAGAGCTTTAACCTGCATTTGTGGATTTCAGGGTGAACTGTGGTCACAGACTGGGATTTCTGGAAGTATTCCTGAGAATTAGGCCTGTCACGATAATGCCATAATAATGCAAGTACACCCTTTCTAAGATAAATAAACTTTCGTTTCTAAAGAACATTTCACACTGGAACTGGAAGAAATTTTATATAACAAAACAGAACAATAAATAGAATGGACTCTTAGTCTCATTAACAATGAATGAAAACCAAACACAACCAAAAACAATAAGTATGATGGATAATAAAGTCTTTGTTCTGTAAACAAAATTGCCCTTAAAAAAAAATAGAAAAAAAATATTAAACATGGGGCTCAGACAGGAAAAAGTTCCATTGTTTCAAAAAGAAATAGAAAAAAATATACTGTACATCGTTGCTGTTTGTGAAGCTGAAATATCTCCCTTCATCACTGCACGTCAGACTGATCTATGAGCAGTGAGTGAACCGCGCTGCTGCGTCGCTGCGCTTTTTTACTTATGCCGGGACACCGGCCCAAAAGTAATGTGGCCCACTAGAAATCCTCCCGAATCTCTCGATTAGCCGGCATTGCTCTTGATGTGTATTTTATCATATACGGTAGTATATATATATGTAGGGGATATTACGGTAGACCAGGAAGTGGGAGCTTTGTACTGACGTTGTAGGCTACATGTGTGTGTTCTGCCTACATGTGGGGAGCAGCGATACAATAAATGAGAAAGTGCTCGCAGCTATTTTTCTACATTCGACTTATTTACATGATTTAGCGTGAGAATCTGAGGTTTAGCGCAAGAGCGTGAGAAGCCACTTACATGTGCGCATCTCACGGCTGATGCGTGAGAGTTGGCAGCCCTTTAAAATAAATGCAGCACATCGGCTCGCACAGGTGCTTCACCACGGTTTTGTGCTGCAACATGCTGCTGTCAAGTATGACACTAGACTAGAGAGATCACTTTGCAAGAAAGCAGAGCGTTAAGTTGGTATACTCCTTAGTGAAACCTGTTGTCATACACAGTCTATGGTACAGTAAGATAAAAAAAATATAATAAAAATGAAAATTATCGCGGCCGGCAAACTTATCGCCCTCATTTTTTCTTTCCGTACAATTAATTGACTTATTGCTTATCATGACAGGCCTACTGACAATCATTGTTTTAAATGCAGTGCTCCCTGAGGGCCCCAAAGTCATCAGCATCCAGTTCAGACTTCAGCCTGGTCCCATGCACAGAAAGATTCCTCCTGATTTCTGAATCTTTTGATGATATTATACACTATAGATGGTGGGATCTTCAAAGTCTTAAATTTTACATTGAAATTTTCTGAAAATTGACCAAATTTCTGAAAGTGTTCCACAATTTTTAGCCACAGTTTATCTCAGATTGGTCAACCTTCGTCCATCTTTACATCTCAGCGACTCTGCCTCTTTGAAAAGTGATGCTTTACACCCAGTCATGTTACTGACCTGTTGCCAGTTAACCTAATTAGTTGTCAAATGCTCCTCCAGTTTATTTGTTACATTTACTGTCCAGCCTTTTGCTGCCCCTCTTCCACCTGTTTACAGATGTATTGCTGCCATCCGATTTTAAATTAGTTCATATTTCCAATAAAAAGGGTAAAATGTCTCAGTTTCAACATCTGATATGTTGTTTACGGTTTAAAGGGAAAATATAAGTTGAATAGATGAGATCAGAGCAACTAACTTTTATGGAATCAAGGTCGATAAACAAAATCAAACCAAGTAGTTTTGCTTTCTAAGCCTAATCAGAGTGAATGCTAATTATAAATAAATAAGAGGTAAAAATTCCCCACAGAAGGTTCGAACTTGGCCTCAATGGAAACAGAAGTAGTAGATCTATGCAGCCACCGTCCCTCCTATCTTCTGTTGCTGTTTAGGGTAGCACATTGCTTTTGCAGTCTTCCTGGTCCTCGTGTAGACTGTAAATGTCATCAGGTTGCAAACCTGAACTTGTAGAAAGGTCATCAATAACTGAACGGATGCTGACTTGTGGTAGTGAACCAATGAAACTCAATGCAGGTACTGAAAATTTTGGGCCTTTTGGGCTACATATTTTTTCCATGGACCACCGTAGGTATTTTTACAATTTGTCATGAGATTATGTTGCCAGAGCACACAGAATAATCTGGCTGCTCATTTGGAATGAGAAAGGAGAGCAGATTCCAGTAAGTCCTGAGGGGAAACTAATGCCTGCTAACACGCAGATAACTCCCTCAGGACACTGATGAAATGCAGAGTTTACCATCTGTAGCTTCAGTTATGTAAAGCAAGTCAAGTTAGATGCTATAAGAATTATGTCCAGCGTATTTCTCAGAGGTAAGACAACCTTCTGCTTAGAAGCTTCCTGTTCCACAGGAGTCCAAGTCTCCTTTAGTTTTCATTTTAACAAATAGACAAGTTCCACACCTCCAAATTGTCTATACAAATCTGCAAATACATACTTCCTGTTCACCACTTGAAGACGTGCGTGTGGCATTTCACTGTTTAAACCAGAGGTGTCAAACATACGGCCCCGGGGCGCCAAAACCAGCTTGCCAGAGGGTCCAATCCGGCCAGCAGGAGAAAACTGGTTCATGTGAAGATATTTACATTTCCAAGGCAGAGTGGATAACATGTTCCATCTTTTATTACTTTCTTTCCATAATAGATCTGACTTCAGTTTGTATTATGAGGTGAGTCAGATTTACTACACGTACAGTATGTATCTAAGCATGTGGACTGAGCTAATCATGATCTCTAATCAGGATCTCTCTCTCCCTGCTACTACCTGGGTCTACCACTGGGCCCCGAATGCCAGCTACAGCGCCAGATGATTGGTGATCAGTGCATCAATTTGTGGCACTGTAAGAGACTGCTCCACTTGTTTGTAGGGAGAACTGATCCAAGAGCGACCAGGGCAGAGGTGGCAAGATGACTAACTGGTACAGTATAAACCGGATGTACAGTTATTGTGTGTACAGTTGTGCTGAGGGTGTTTAGTTGGAAACCTGGAAGAGAGTCCAGGCTGGCTGTAAGTCCCGTTGCTCACTCTGGTCGCTTCTGGTGAGGTTTGTTTATGTGTGCACGCTCACTTTAATGTCTGTACTTTCTGTTCAAAATTGTCTTAACTTGTCTTATCCTCTTTTATAGTGTGTCTCTCCTGCTGGACCGGCTTACGGCTGTATACCTGGTGGTTGTATTACTGTTAAACGGAACTGTTTTTTAGTAATAATTGTATGTGTTTTAGGATTTTTACTGCTGTGGTTTGTGTGAGAGTTCAGTGTAGAAGTGAGCCACACTCATTGCGGTCTGCAATCCGTTGCCATTGTGTGGTGCTAAGCAGGAGACAATAAATGCTTTTCTTGATCATTTAGTTGTCCTGTGTGTTCTGCCCAAGAGTTGTATTTACAGGTGAACACGAGAGGGCCACTGCCCGCCTCTCTTCCCCTTACCAGGTGCTACATGTATATTCAAAATAACTTCTAGATTTTGGAAGGTTAGTCTGATCATAATGTGGAATACTGGATTGTCTAGTTCCAGATACCTGTGATTGAATGCTTGGAGATTTTATAGATTCATTGTAATCCTGAAGTTGTAATATATTTGATATATACATATTAATGCAGGGATCCCCAACTCAAGTCCTGAAGGCCTACTCCCCTGCAGACTTTTCATGTTTCCCTGCTGCAGCACACCTTTCTTAAATTAATGGCTCAATAACAGACTTGTGCAGAGCTTGTCAGAGATCCATTTAATATGAATCAGGTGTGTTACAGTGGGGAGAAACATCTAATACCTGCAGGATAGTGGGTCTTAAGGATATCTATCATAAAGTGAACTAAATAGAATAAAACGTTTAAATATATGTAAATGTATAACGGGAGAAACAATGTTAAACTTCACCTTTATACAGAGGTTTCAGGTTGTTCATAATATTTTCTAAAAGGATGGTTCATTAGTTTTTCTCAGTCGCTTTGGTTCATTTCTCACTTCAAAGTTTACCTTTGCATAGCAGTTAGTGCATTTCTGAAAACAATTAGTACAAACTGCAGAACCTTGTGGATAACCTGCAAAAGTGTGTCATTTGCTAAAAATGTAGGGTTCGTAACTTAAAAACAAGTATTTATGTAAATGAAACTGTCAGAGCCATCAAAATGAAAAGTCCTGTCACCATTGAGTACGAACTAGGTACTCAAATGGCTTAGTCATGTTTTCATCATGACAGTGTAATCTGTAAGTGTTTTTGAATACAAAAAAGTCCGATTTTGGATACACTAGCTGAAAATAACCAAGACAGCACTAAACACAAGATGTAAAGCCATTTGAAAACTATGGTAAAGTTACACGTTGCTGCTGTTAGTAGTGTAACTGAAAACATGACACAGGATCCATTTTTTTACATTTTAACTTCATGCAATGTTTGTCATTTTACATTAATTTGTTCACACATTATGCAATGTATGTTACTGAACATATTAAATCCCTCCTGTGCATCAAGACATTTCTGTCTGTCTGGTCACATATTGTCATCAACGTCACATTGGATATCATCCCTTGCGATGCAGCAAGGAAAGTATCTCAGTGGCAAAAGTCTGCAGGACTCTGCTGTGATCCCATTGCATCCTGCATCCATGGCTACTTTGACAGCCATATGTATGTGGATGCTGGTCATACACCTTCCACCTCTGAGCAGAGAAAAACATCTCTATTGGATTTAGTGAAGGCTGAGAGTCAGCTGTTTAATTTATAAACATTCCAGGAAAGTATTACAAAGAAATGTTTCTGCTTGACAGATTTTGACAACTAGGTCAACATTTTTACATATTATCTAATGACTCAAGCAATAAAATGAGGACTATTAATTTTATGGAGATTGACTATGATTGATATGACCAAATTAAATGATAATGTCATGAAATTGCAGAGAATTGTATGAAAGCAAATGCTTCATGTCAACAAGCATTTGCAATGTGATCAATGCAATGAGAAATGCTACTCTGATGTGCACACACAACTTGTTGTGGAGTTTGAACTAATAGCTATGGGAATGTAAAGTCTGATGTGAGAAATGCACCAAAGTGACAGAGAAAAACTGTAAATGTAAACATCTTGATAATGTACTTGTACTTCTTTGCATTAAAACAAAGGGAATAATGTGGAGTTGTTATTATTTATAGGTTATTATACTTTTATTTTACAAGTATGAGATCAGATTGAGTGTGGAACCTGAACTAAAATGAGTTTGACACTTCTGGACTAAACCTCACCAGATTGGGGTTAGGGTTAGGTTTAACGTTAAAAAAAAATTACATTGTTTTCTATGAAAATAGGACCAAATAAAAGCTAGTATCAAGAAGGAGATGAGAAGGAAGAAGATACTCACGTTTCTGGTGGGATTTTCATCTGAGTCTCAGCTGTAATCCATAAACAGAAAAATCCCAGAATCCTCAAGAGGTTCCTTGTTCCAGGCCTCCTGCCCCCCATGCTTCTTTCTTCACACAGCTCCTACCCCTAAATTCAGAGGGCAGTTTCGCAAAATGAGAGCAGCTTTGAAAGTTTAGGAAGATGATAAAGAGTTCGTTGGAAATGGTTTCCTCATTTCTGCTACAGACGATAGACAGCAGTGTTCGCAGTACTTGTGCTTTGGACCCTGAATGCTTTGTGTCATGTCTGGAAAAACCTGTCCTGCAGCTGGCATCTTCTCTCTGGTCCCTGGTTTAACCTCATCCGCCTCAGGAAAACTTCCCAAAAATCCTTGAAGATTTTAAAGCCATTTTATCCAAAAGTGATTGAGGGAAGAACCATATGTATTTCTGGTGCAAGAAGAGGATATTGTTATGTTAGAAATCCATACCGCAGACTCCAGGAATCACAGCTGGAACAGTTTCCCTGCCTCCACCTGCTGCTCCTAAAACTGGTTCTGAGGGGTCAGCTCCATTTCCCCAGGTAACAGATATTCAGGAAGTCATGAAGGCATAGGTCTGCTGCCGATTTCATCTCCACTGTCGCCCAATTTGCAACATAATCCACTTGGATTAAAAACTCTGTTTCACATGGTAGAGACAGGGAGAGAGAGAAAGGGAAGAGAGATGAGGGGGAGGGAGAGGAAGGATTGGCACAGGGGATTGGATGAAGGCTCTGTTAAATCTAAGAGGATTAGAGCACATTCTGGAGACAGACTCTCCTGCAACCAATCAGAACTGTTGGAAGGAGGGGAAAAAACTGAAAGAGAGGAAGAGGAGCTGACATGATGCCCCAACACACACACGCACACACTAACATACACTCACCATGAGCTAATTTCGCCAAGTAATAACTAAACAGAAAGACAATACACGGACACTTCCCTGACCCCACGGATGGCTCAGTTCTGGGTTTGGTTTCTCTGTGACCTGGAGAATGAGCAGCTCTGAAGTCTGGGATAGTCACATGAAGATAAAATACAAACAAACAATGAAGACTTCTTTAGATTTTCGGTCATATCTGAAAACAGGGAGAAATCATCCCCTTTTTATCTCCATGCAATCAGTTTAATTCAGCTCAATTCAAGTTAATTGAGTTAGTTTCAATTCAGTGTTTATTGTCATTGTAGATAAGATAATATTCAAGCATCTCACCCAAGTGACATAAATAAGTGCAACAAACAGTTATTGTAGCTGCATGAAAGATTTGGAAAAAGGGGGTTTGGCTGGAAAGGAGAGAGGGGATATAAAATGCTTATTGAGCTGCCTGGGGGTACTAACTGTGGCTCAGTCTACTGGTTCTCGCCCACATGGACCTGTATTGTCTCCCTGGAGGCAACAGGTGAAACATGTAATGTGCAGAGTGTGTTGGGTCATGGAGGACGATGTGCACTCTTCTGAGGCAACAGCTGGTATAGATGGAAGTTAGCTTCAGGAGGCTAGTCTCCATCATACTCCCTGTTGTTTTTACAACCCACTGGAGCTTCTGTTGGTCAGCCTTAGTGCAGCTGGAGAACCAGACTAAAAGCCTGACTTTGTTCCACCTCCTTTTTCCTGAATCTGTAATCTTTCAGGTGTTTCTTTAACAGAAGAAACACCTGAAAGATTACAGAAAAGAAGCAACAATGACTGATCCATGAGACTGTCTCAGTTTTTTTCTTCAGGCTGAAATGTGACAAGAAGTGTTAATTATTACAAAAGTGCCTTTTATGGAACAGTATTGTAATATACTGGGCTTCTTTATATTGATTATGTTTCAAACAGGAGAGATGTCCGTGTAAAGAACCTCCCTGTATCTGAAATCTGAGCCAGTCTCAGACCTGATCTCCATTCCAAGATGGCTGAACTTTAACACTTATCACAGCCACACCTGGATATCTGTTTTTCCTAATTAAACAACCCTCATTTTAACATGGTGCTTGTGAAATATGCTGCCTACCTCCACATTTCCAACCCGAGATTTCATATGCAGGCATACAGAGAGGTTAACTGTGCAGATGTAGAAATCACATGGAACAATGTAAATGCAGGTCTGTCGACAGCAGTTTGGTGGTTTCACAGTTCACAGAATCCCAGTAATTATTGACCAGCATCCCAAGAATAACCACAGAGTGATCAATAGATCAGAGTATCAGAGAAGATGTGATCTTTCTCCGCTGTGACCCACCCCCTGGCTTCTGCTGCATTACTACATGCACATTGTCTCCTAATTGATCATGTTGTTGCTTTTCACGAAAGTTCAGCTGATAAAATCAACGAAGCAAATCATGACTAATAATCCTGAGATTCTTTGAGATTCTTACATATAAACTGCAAGAGAAAGCTGCAGAAAGACAGGGGGATTTTCAGTAAAGTACCTCCGTGCTGAGGTTTCTTTTTTCCTTTATTTAACCAGATAAAACCTCACTGAGATTAGAAGTTTCTTTTCCAAGAGCGACTTGGCCAAGAAGAAAGCACAACCACAAATATATAATATACCACAAAACAAACAGACATCAACTATCAAACACAACAAGTAAAACAATGGTAGCAGCCAACATAAGGTAAATAGAACGCATAATGCAAAGAAGTTGACCCTCCACATAATGAATCAACAGCTCCCTCTAGTGTAAAAAGATGCAACATACAACTTCTTACACCAGAGATGGGGTTAGTTGCTCTATCAAACCAAACTAACTCACTTTACACTGTCCTAACCTTTAACAGTGAGCCTGTTGAGGAGGTTACTACCAGACTTCCAACGGTAAGTTTCTCTGACAGTCAGCACTGATGCAGTTCATCCAAACCAACTAAAATCTGAACATGTTCTCAACAGCAGAGCTCAGATGTCTTGTTAATCAGACTGCTGCTTGCTGCTTGTATTGTTATGTGTGTGATATAGTTAGACATGGACACTTAGTACCTCAGAGCAAATCCCTTCACTAGACACCTTTAGTTATATCTCTGCAATATTTTTCAATATAAGTGTTTTATTTATATGTAGATCACTGTGCTGTATCATATGTTATCCTAATTTACACTATAAACAACAAATTGATCTGTTCATTCATTCTGATTATGGTATTGGGTTCAAGAAAAGGTAACTTTATTAATACTTAAAACTACATTTGTTCTGCAATAAAATAGGAGTGGCCATTCTGTAAAAAAAACAAAACAAAAAAACAACGCATTAAACCAGAAACAAACACAGACACAGAAGGACAATACAAAATACACAAACACCAACAGTGACTACTCCTCTGAGGCTTGGAAGTAAATAGGTGCATAAATGACCAATAAAAACAATAAAGGCCCATTAAAATGCAGTAAACCATTAAAAAATTATGTCATTAAAGCCTGATCACAATAAGTTCACATAATATTCAAAAGGGCAAAGTAAACGTGAAATTGTAATACGCAGAAATGAATCAATCAATAAATAGTTGACTTTAGTAAAAGTTTAAAAAGTGCACTAAGTTTTGTTTAAAAAAAAAAATGGCAGCAGGAACAAAGGTGTTCCTGTAGCAGGTGGTCCTCGACCTCAGGACTCTGAGTCACCGACCTGATAGCATGAACTGAAATTCTCTCACCAGGGGATGGGAGTCATCACTTAAAACTGAGCTGGATATTCATTGCATGTGTCTGGTGTACAACAACTCCAGGCTCAGCTGTGACTACCCAATCAGACTGGGCCAGTCAGGAAGCAGATCCTTCAGTTATCTCTCTGTAAGACCAGCTCCCAGTTTGGCTTCAGGAAGTAGACACCCTCTCTACCTTTAATCTTTGTGCCCTCCTCCAGTTTTGTACTCTCTGGTGACCTTCGTGGGCAAAAATGTCCATACAGAACCTTATAAATCCCTTTAGCCCTGGTGCTGTATGCCGAGGCTGCTGAGGGATTTCCCATGATGCACTAGGCTCCTCTCTGTTCTCTTTACCCTCCATGTATAAATATCTGACATAATTGTTGTTATTAATTTGTTTCTCTTGTTCTTTCTCAGCAGGTATCCCAGTCTTAGAGTTATCCTGCTTGTTGACTTCTCTTTCCTGTCCTCCCCACCCCCAACCAGTCTAGATGGATGGCAATTCTTCCTGGTTGTAGTTGGGATGGAGGCTTTCCTTCCTGCAAGTTCTAATGGAGGCTGTTCTTCCTGGTTCTAATGATGGTTTTCTCTTCCACTGTCTCCTTATGCAGCTCAGGATGGAGGATTACATCAAAGAGAAGATCTGATGCCACCTGTTGGTTTCCTTAGCTATTTCTAGGAATTGGTTCATATGAACACAGTTATTATAAATTGAACTAATGTGGATCAAATAAAGGGTTTGTTTTAACTGGACTACAGTGAATAGACTGTCTATAAAACTGCCTTGAGATGCTTTTGTTGTAAACTGGAGATCTATGTATAAAGCTGAATTGAATTGAATGTGTTAAACCTCTGCAGGTCACATAATTCACAGCTGTTCTTCCTGTATGTATCTGTCCATACGACAGCTACAAAAATCCGCTTTCTGACTTGGACAGTTTATTTTTGGATTCATGCATACTTCCTGTTAAAACCTTTAGTTTTTCCTCTTTTTATTGTTTGTCTTATATTTCAGATTCTTAAAAAAATAATGAAAATATTGAACAAAGACGCAAGGCAAGGCAGTTTATTTGTGTAGCACCTTTCATGTACAGAAAATTTTAAAGTGCTTTACATAAAACAAAAGCATTAAAGATATTAAGAATATTAAGAAAGAAAGATTTTAAGAAAAAGAACAAATTCTGTGTTTGTGAATACAGCATTTTGTCCGTACACCAATAAATGATTATTATTCCACCAGATTAACTTGTCTAACAGTTAATCACTGAGATCCGAAGTCGAATCTTTCAAAATATTTAACTAACTGGGTGTTAACTGAGTTGAGACCAGTTTAGTCAGCTGTTGTCCGAAGGCCAAGAATGAACTTTGAACCTTGACTTTTATGGGACAGAAGTCTGTATGGAAATTTGATCATCTACAATTTCACCTCAACACAGCAATCTGATTAGGATCATGCAACATGACTGAAGGACCAAAAAGTGACTTCATGAAGACAGAAAAAAAGTTTAAATATGGTCATAAAAAAACAAACAAAAACATTACAAATAAAATTTATAGTAAAGGCAAAGCTGCCAGAGAACATTAGAACAAACAAACAACAGTTTCTAAAATATATTTAAAATAAAGAACACAGATTGCAAAGTACAGGCAATTCACAAGTACAAAACAATGACTATTGAGGAATACACAATCCAGATAAATTACAATAATGCTTGTAAGATAATTAAAACAACAAATGTCCAGCATAGGCAAGAGAACAGACCATTTAGAGAGAAAATATGTGTCAAATTAGATACTGACAGACAAAAAGCTGGCCAGGTAAGGAACAGTGGTAATGCCAACGTTCAATTAATTCCATTTATAAACACAGAAAGGTAGGGAACAAATACTGGGGAAGCAAAATTATACTTTCTGAGTCAAGAACACGAGTTAAGGAAAAAAATTCATCACCTCATCCTCTGATATGATTGGCTAAGGGGCCCTAAATTTGTGTTAGGTTGGGGAATCAGAAAGAGAGACAGAATTCCCTCTAGGTGTAAACAGGAGACCATACTTGTTAGCCACAACTTGAAACAAGGTGGGACTCTAATTTCCACTCTCTCAAGATAAGCCTTTTAGCAACCACCCTCTCAAATGCTAGAGCCTGTTGTGAAGCTAAAGAAAGAACCATAGCGTGCGGAAAAAGTATAACAAGGTGGATATCTGTATATGCTGATGCAAAAAAACCAAAAAAATAAATAAATATACTGCACGAGAACATTCTGAGCTTGGGGTGGGACCAGAAGAGATGCCCCAGTGTTCCAACACATTGTTTTCATTTATCACTATAGGTGAAATAGAAGGAAATAATTCAGTTGTTCACCTGTAAATGTTAAGTTTAGTCATTAAAAAATATAGATGATGAATGAATTTAAACTGAATAAGTTGAAGCCTGGAATTGTTGGAGCAGAATGTAACCCCCCTGTAGGGCTTTGGCCCAAAGGTCATCAGAAATCTCAACACCAAAGTCACCTGCCCAAGCTGGAAAGTGGAGGTCGGTAAATGAAATAGATTTACAAATTTTGTTACTAAATGCTTAGATGCGGGATTGGTAATGAACAACTCATACAAAAACATGTTACAAAGGCATAACAGTATTGTAGTGTGAGTGTGTGCTGCTGACGCTTGATGAGTGATGTCGTCCAACTGTGTGTGTGTGGGGGGGTGATTGGACGCAACTGGGTCTGCAATCAGGGGAGATAAATGGGAGTTGAGGGAAAAAGGAGAGAGCTTGACGCGAGACCAGCTCTAGAGGAGAGTAGATGCTTGGAAGGAACTAATCGTGAGATTGGAAGTGGAGCTAACGTTAACGGCAAAGACTACTGGGAGAGGAAGGCGAAGACCGGCAGATCCCCAGTGGCTGAAGGCTGCTCAGTAGGACTGGTTTGTGACTGGGACAGATGGCGGCTGCGGGAGCAGGGGCTGGTGATATTGCCATGGATGTCGGTGACTGGACCCCGGTGTCTAGCTTGAGGGGAAGGGAAAGAGGGCATGATGGTCGGGCAGAAGGCGGTTTGTGGAGTCAACGTGGCAAGAGGTACCTGGATGATGTCAGTTTGGATGAAGGTGCTCATATTGGGCGTAGAAAACTGGTGAGGGAAGAAATTAAACTCATTCTTAAAATTCGGAAAGAAGATGAAGGTATTGTGCTTAGCCCTATAGCTTGAGGTGTCTAAGCTCAAAAGGTTGCAAAGGACAGTTAATGGTGAGAGGGTGGATAGTTTGTCTGTGCTTCTCAAATTCTCGGGTCCAGTGCTCCCAGATAGGGTTAAAATAGGTTGTGTGACTTTTCCGGTTCCTTACCCACTGCGATGCTACAACTGCCAGAAGTTTGTTCATGTAGCTGCAGTTTGTCGGGGTAACAGAGATGTTCCAAGTGTGGTGGGGAGCACAAAATTTTGGAATGTGAAGTGGATGCACAGGGAAAATGCTGTAACTGTTGAGGGCTACACAGGGTGACTTTGGTGGGTGTGAAATCAGGAAGAGAGCTGAGCAAATCCAGCGTGTTAGGATGGCGAGTAACTTGAGTTATAAGGAAGCTGTTAAGAAGGTGAATGGGCTACAGAGGAAAGTTGAGAAGGTGCATAGTGTAAGATCTGAGGTTGACCGACCTGACCACAGGCAGACCGCATTAGCAGTTGACAATCTCATTTTGTTTGTTGCATATGTTATAAATTGCCCAGATCAGGTAAAACACAAAACTGAGAAAATTAAGATAATTGTGAAAGGGGCAGAGAAGTTAAGGACTGAGAGATGTATCTTGGGAACAGGTGAAACACAAACTAGAGGCGGCCGGCAAACAGGATGGCCCGGGTGACCTGGCTGTATGATTGTACTGCAGTGGAATGCCAGAAGTCTGATAGCAAGCGGTTAAGAATTTAAGGCCTACCTTAGTGAGCTGAGGGATAAACCTGATATTATATGTGTTCAAGAAACATGCTTGAAACCAACACTGGCATTTGCTGTTCAGGGGTATGATAGTGTCCGCTGGGATAGGGAGCAGGGCGGTGGAGGGAAGTGTATTACTTTTGTGAGGCGTGGCGTGCCGTATAGACTTTTGGGGAGGGGTACGGATTTAGAATGTATAGCGATTGAGGTGTGGGCGGGAGGGGGGTCTTTAAAGGTGGTAAATTTTTATAATCCGTGTAAGAGATTGTCAGTTGTGCCGTGGTTGGAGGGCAGGGTGTTATTGTGTGGTGATTTTAATGCTCATAATAGTTTGTGGGGTAACATAACAGATGTGAATGGGCTGGTTATTGAGGAAGTGATGGACGTACAGAATCTTTTGTGCCTTAATAATGGTGAGGGGACCAGGCTGAAAGTCTGAACGGGGGGTGGGACAGCAATTGATCTCACATTGGTGTCGGAAGTGCTGGCAGGTAGGTTCATGTGGGAGGTGCTTAAAGCCTCAACTTTAGGTAGTGACACTATGCTATATTGATTCGGGTTGGGCTGAGGGTTGGTGCAGATGACATGGAGGGGCTACCAAGGCAGTCCTTTGTCAGGGCTTACTGGGGCAAAAAAATCTGGAATTGAGGAATGTTGACCTCTCAGATAATGTTGATAAGCTGAATTTGGTCATCTGTGGGTCTATTTTAGAGCCAGCGAGACAGTCTATACCGAGTGGGGGTGGTACAACTACAGAACTTTAAAAATAAAATCTGGGCCGGAGAGTTGGAAGGAAGCTCTTGTTCCAATACGCAAACCAAGAAAGGACTGTGGTATTCCAGGAAACAAAAGGCCGATTGCTTTAACGTCTCATGTTTGCAAGATTATGGAAAATCAGAGAAAGAATGATGGTTTATCTGTGTACACTGCAGAGCTGTTGGCATTGTTGTTAGCAGCCCAGTGGGTTGAAGACGTACGTCCTCTCAGATTGCTTATCCGTTCGGACTCCAGCACGTCCTTGGCCAGTATACAGACTAGCTATTTAGACAGCAGACCTGATATCATGGTTGAACTCCAGCAGACTCTGTACAGGATCCAGGTGATGGGCTTAGTGGTGGTACTTCTTATGGTGCAGCTCATTTTGTGTGTGGGAGGGAATGAATGGGCTGATAGGGGGGCTAAGGGGTGGGCAAAGAAACGAGATGTTAGTCTGGCATTCACTTATGGTAAAATGGAAGCAAGAAGTATCGTTAAACACACAATGAAGACAAGATGGCAGAAACGGTGGGAGGAAAAAAGAAAAGGGAGATGTCTGTCCTGTCCCACACTCCTTACCAGTTGGTGGCGGTAATGCACACCGGAAGAAGAAGAAGGAGACAGCTTGGAAGCCGGTGCGGCGGGCGTACGGGAGAAGCTTTTATAGTGAACTGGAGCTGAAGTTGAAGCACTGTTGCGGGTGGGTGCTGTTTGCAGCTTATAGTGCTGCCGGTGTTCTTTCAGTTTAGCACACTCATCAGAGTAGCATACATTACGTCAATGCACATGTGGGTTAGGGGAAGGGTTAGGGTTAGGTGCAGTCGTCAGTTTGCACTTTGCGTACGCTGATCTGACAATGTATGCTAAACTGACAGAACACCGGAGGTGAAGACAGCTGAGTAGGGGAGCTGCATCATGCTGGCTAGGAGGGGAGGCGGGGGGCCTCGTTTAGGCAGCTATAGGGACTGGGGATTAATGAGTGCCTTGTTATTGCCTTGCCTTGCAGTCTCCTGGTTACTGCAGCTGCATGAGATGCCGTCCAGCCTGCAACTGATAGATTCCGCATCCCTTGGTTCGACCTGACCTGACGAGTTTGTGATGCCTTCCTGTCCTGTGGGGAATTCCAGTATCTAGACCCCATGGGGGGGGTCTTGTTATCAGATCGATAAGTGACCAGAGGGTTGTTTTACTGATGCCTACGGTTGTAGTGGCTCTTTTTGGGGTGGTGTGAGAGTGAATCCTCCATTGTGCAGTGTACCCACTGCTGGGTAGAAAGCCCTGTGTGCTGTGCCTCTTTAAGGGTATGTAACCTTTATCCTTTGTTTGCAGTGTTGGTGTATGGGGATGGCAAAGGAGCTGCCTAGCCCACCGGAGTGCCCTTTCTGGCCTGCCGGCCCAGACGTCTTAAATCAGACATTGACTTTATTATTTTTAAATAAACTTTTGTATTTCAGTATTTTCAACAGGTTTGTGGTGGGTACTCTTTTGCCTCTAAAACCGGACCAGACTGGATAAACAAAGGTGGTGGCAGCTAAAACGTTTAATAATGGAAAAATTGTTACAGGATTTTTGATGCCCCGCCACTGCATGTCATCAATCATTATGAAATTTGGTAAACATGTTCTAAATACTCAGGCAAACAGAAAATCCTCTTGGAGCTCGCAATTGAACAAACTCCTTCTAGAGATTTTATTGAACTGACATCAAAATTGCTGTATCGCCCTGTATGGGCAGACGAACAAGCTGAAGCTTCCTATAAGCAGCCTGAGCGAGGAATTCATGGTCTCTCGGTCGAGGGAGCTGCTTCCATACCTGGAGTCCAGTGACCCAAAGGTCGCTCAGGCTGGGATCGAGGTTAGGACGGGACGTAAGTGGAAATCTTCCAAGGCTGTGGGTGTTATAGAGTCAAGGCTACGGCAGAGGGTGCTGGTGGGCACAGTAGCACAAGGAAGAGCTGGTTTGGGTTGTGGTAGAACCCCTCGCTATGGTAGGGCAAAGGGGAAAGAGAGGAGGTCACTGATCCTTGAGGAGGTGCGAGCTGGAGTAGCCAGATGGTGGGAATGAGGCAGCAGGGAGCCTGGACGAGATGGGAGCATGCTGTGGAGCGCCAGGTCACGTGGACCGAGCTGTGGAAAGCTGAACCCCATTGCATAAAATTCTTGACTCAGGCAGTCTAGGACGTGCTGTCTAGTCAATCTAACCTCTTTACCTGGGGGAGGGTGGAGACACCAGCTTGTCCCCTCTGCTAGAAAAGAGGAACCCTGGAGCACATCCTCAGCTGCTGCCCGAGAGCCCGGGGTGAAGGGCGCTACCGCTGGAGACATGACCAAGTCCTGAAGGCCGTAGCGGTTGCTCTCTGCAGTGGAATCAGCCACAGCAAAAGCCTTCGCCCAGTAAGAAACACCATCAGTTTTGTTAGAGCTGGGGAGAAGCCTGTAGCGGCTCCCCAAAATACATCCGCTGGCCTGTTGGCGACGGCGCATGATTGGGAGCTTAAAGTTTACCTGGGGAAGCAGTTGAAGTTCCCAGAAGCGCTTGCCAAGACAACATTAAGGCCAGACATTGTCCTCACCTCAGCAGCAACCAAGCAGGTAATTCTTTTGGAGCTCACTGTGCCGTGGGAGGACCGGATGGAGGAGGTCCATGAGAGAAAGAGGGCAAAGTACGCAGAGCTAGTGGAGGAGTGCCGGAACAATGGTTGGCGGGCACGATGCCAACCCATCAAAGTGGGATGCTGAGGATTTGTGGGCCAATCCTTCTGCAGGGCCTACAAAATGCTGGGCATCAGAGGAGCCAGTCAGTGTAGGGCTGTAAAGTTGGCCACCGACGCAGCAGAAGTTGCGTCAAGGTGGTTGTCAAGGTGGTTGTGATATATCTCCCAAATAAAACAAGATATCTGAACCAAAATGGCCATGTATAATGCTAGTCCCATCCTCAAGACATCTACATGTCATGATTGGATTATGAATAGCGGCAGTTTTATTTTCATAAAGTGAGAATTCAAGGTCAGGAAAGGACAGAGCTATCTATGGAATCAAAGAACACACTGAGATCTGCATCCATAGCTTTGGAGTGTGACGTAAATAACGTAAAAAACACTATCATCGGGCTCTCTGGTCCCCTGGGGTGGTGGTGTGGGCTGCCGGGGGTGGATTGGCGCCCGTGGTGGTGCTGCCTGGGGCC
>JBAMHW010000010.1:1554986-1584622 GCA_037177495.1 Rhadinocentrus ornatus
TTACACCTTTAAGTGAAAAACCTGTGTGTTGGAAGCTGCTGATGTTGTATCATAACATCACAACATACAGTATGATTGATATGTTGGTCACAGTGGAAAAAGCTTAAAGATTAAGTAATAACTTGATTTTATTGATCATCACTCTACAAAGACACAGCTTTCACCTGACTAAGTGATCATTATTTGTAGTTTAGCTTCTTGCTGCATGCTATTGGTGTTGCAGAAGTTTTTTAGCTACTGTCACTATATGTGGCAAATAACAGACCAAAATAGCAAATGCAAACAATGGTTGAAACATAAAGCTGGGTTTATATTTGGAACAAGCAAGCTCATTCAGCAGAGCAGAGGGTGGATGAGCTCACAGGTAACATTTGGGGTTCTGCCAGGGTGGGAGAATCAAATCTAGAATTTGTCCCAGCAGGGAGCCTCTATGGTCTTAAAAGTTAACATAAAACATAAAGAACTTAAAAGTTGCAAGGAGTTACATGGACCGACTTGAGTTCTTAGAAAGTGGGAGGCAGCAACTAGCAGGCCTTCAGGGGCTGGTGCAGGCAGGTGGAGGATGAACGAGTCCGGCCGGATGTTCTGAAACAACTGAGTGAAACTCCAGGAGGGCAGAAGCTCTACGGGAGCCATCTTCAGGTAACTGGGAAGGAATGGAGGGAAATCTAGTCACTGAACAGTCTAACCAGGCTGTAAGCAGTCTAGATGGCCAACACTCACCATAGCAGCAAAGATCATCTGGCAAAGAACTGTTGCAGCCTCCAGTCAGATAAATCTGCCTCAACGTAGCCAGATGCAGGGCAGGTGTGCAAAGAGGATGAGAGGAGCAGCCAAGACACCACATTTAATTTCATTTGGTTCAAAAAGATTTCTAGCCAGCTGCCCCACGATGGCCACAAACGTTGGGAGAATGGAGGGATACTCAGTGGGGTTCAGTAATGCACAGCTGTCAGAAGTCTGATGTTCTCCATGTTTCCCAAAGTCAAATTAGCAGGGTTAGGATTCAAAAAAACACAATTGTACATACATGATTATCTGTGACATGAGCAACGTGCCAAGGGGTTTAGCGCTATATGTTCTTCCTGTGCATTTGTGGGCTCTCTGGGTATTTCAATTTTCTTCCATTGTCCGAAACATGTATGTGAAGTTAACTGCTGCTTCTGCATGAATGGTTGGCTGTCTTTGTGTCTTGGTCCTGTGATGGACCGTTGACCTGTCCAGGGTATAACCCTGCCTCATGCCTGATAACAGCTGGCATTGGTTTCTGCACTGGAATAAGTGGATATGAAAAATGGATGGATTGTGCCACTACTACACAGTTTTATTGTCTGTACCTCAAATTGACAAAAAGAAGGGACAAATTAGAGAATAAAAACTTTTTTTTTGTGCTTTAGACCAGTTATTCTCAACCTCAGAGCTGTGGGCCATGCGTGGTGAGCTACAGAAGCAGAAAAATGTGTCTAGCAACTCTTACAAAAAGTTTGTTAGAAAAATCAGTCAGTCATTCCTATATATATACATATTCCTATTATGGGTCGCGGGGTGAGCTGGAGCCTATCCCAGCAGTGTTTCAGGTGAAAGGCAGGGTACACCCTGACAGGTCACCAGTCCATCGCAGGGCCAACATATATTGGGACAAGCAACCATTCACACACACACACACGCATTCCTATGGAGAATTTAGATTCACCAATTAGTCACCAATTAACCTAACATGCATGTCTTTGGACGGTGGGAGGAGGCCGGAGAACCCGGAGAGAACCCACGCATACACGGGGAGAACATGCAAACTCCACACAGAAAGGCCACCAACCCCCCATATTCAAACCTCCCCCAGCTTATTAAATAAATATGTTTTCTAATTTAAGTATATAAATGAATTGTACATTTATTTACACTTAATTTAATTTTAACTTTTTATAATTTTGAATATATTTATTTGATCACTGTTTCATTTGTTTTGGTCAAATTTTCATTTTTTCCCAATAGCTTTTTTAAGTCTCTCTTTTTCTTTTTTTTTTTCTTTTTGTTACTGCACTGAAATCTAATTATTAATAAGTAGTTTTTGTGTTAATAATCATAACTTCAGCTTTTAGGTGTGTTCTTGTAGCAGCCCTAATTTTATTCCACAAATTGTTAGTCTGCTGTCAGGTTCAGGTATTTTTAATGTATCTGACAAGCCTTTAGCTTATTAAACTATAAGTGAATTAGGTTTAGTTGTTTAATACAAATTAAACCAATATAAAATGGACACTGGAGTCCTAATTGGTGCTCTTCGTTTTTAACCAGTCAAAAGAAAGAGTTTCCTGTAGATGAGACAAATGTTAGAGAGAATTAAAATGCAAGTTAAGTATTTTTCCGTCAGTGTGGCGTTTAGTTAAGTATAGTGGGGTTTTTCCCACAAAATTATCCACTTAAATAGAGGTGTACATTAAGGGGTAGAAAGAGCAGCTGTAACAGCATCGTTCTGCCTTATTTATTACCAAAGTGTGTCACAGATATTTTATTGTGTCAGCATCTGAAAAAAATAAAATAAAAATGCCAGCACAGATGAAACCTTAATTTAATCAGTGAAGGCAATGAAAGATGGAGCCTGTTACAATGTAAAATGGTCCAAACTGGTGATGCTAACGCAAAGAAAAATGGGTGAAGTCCAGGTTTACATGCATGATGCACAGTAAACCATAATCTGTGTGTGGACTTGATCCTGTCCTGAGTGATTCCTTACTGGATTAACTCAGCGTAAACACAAACATAAACAGCTCTGCTGAAGTTTCAGACAAAATAACTGGAGAGTGAAGTTAAGGGTATTTATAGCAAAACCAGGAACATTATTTATATAACATAAAACTCATTTAAAAGTTTGAAAACATGACAATAATGGACTGAAATGAAGCATTTTGCAGTGAATACACTATTTATTCATGAACAACATTTCTCCTTCTGCTCCAAAGTTGAGGAATTCGTAGCAACATCTGTTTTCATTAGAAAACAAACCCTGACCAATCTTTAACAAACCAGGAGTGCAGACGTTTACACTGCTGCTCTTCTTCTTCTCTATCACTTCTTGTTCTCTGTTCTTGATGAGCAGCCCTCAGCTCACAGTTGCTTTATTATTTATCTGCCGGCGTTGGGCCAACAGTTGCTGTGCTCCCTCTTCTCTCTAAAGTGCTGCTCCACCACCTGGAGCTGTCATTTTACTTCACTGTGGCTGCTGCTGCCTCAGATATTCACGGACAGTCTTCAGAAAACCACCTCAGCCTGAAAACATGACAGTTTTGACTAAACTGGTAGCAGGTTTTAGAGTATAAATAAAAATCACCTGTACCAAAGTGTTTTAGGTGTTAAAGATGGAATTGAGTTAGCAGATATCTTACTAAATCACGCTAAATTTGTTTATACTAATTACCCAGGTCCTCCATTTGTTTTCAAAAAGTTGGGAACAATTAAGGCTCAGACGGATAGAAATGTAATGCTCTTCCAGCATGAATTTAAGAAATGCAATAGGACTCATATTATATTCACTCATACAATCCTCAGCAGTCTTTCGTGGTGAAGAGGGAGCTGAGCCAAAAGACAAAGCTCTCGATTTGCCCGTTGATCCACGTTTCTACCCTCACCTATAGTCACAGATGACAAGTTAATTTTCTCGTTATCTCGAGAAATTGAGGACCAGTTTTTATCGCGATAATGAAATAATTTATGTCATCACCTGGTGAAAATATGATTAAGGTGGGCTGAAAAGTAAGTGTGTGACACCTGATTTCAGTCCCCATGACAGCTGATGGGAGGGGCCACAGTCATAGTGTAGATGTGTAAAGAAGGAATTGGTAAAACTAAACTCAGAGACGTCACAATGGCAGCCTTTGTCAGCCAGAAATAAAATCGGGCATATTGATTAGTGATGGATGTTGCTCGATCTGACATTAACTTGCGTCCGCTGCTGTAATGAGGTTCTCTCCCGGCTTCTTCCTACAGTCCAGAAACATGCATGTTAGGCTTATTTGAGTCTCTAAACTGTCGCTAGGAGTGACTGCGAGTCTGACTGGATGTTAGTCTCTCTGTGTCGGTTCTGTGATGGACCAGGAGCAGCTTCAGCCTCCTTGCAACTTTGCATTTAAATAATCCGTTATCTCAAGAAAAAACAACGAGCTAAACTATCCCGTTCTCACGAGAAAACAGTGCTGATAAAACATGGGAGCCTGGCTGCTCTCGGCTTCCGTAGTAACTGAAAGAGCGAGACTGTGTATAAAAGCGGGCAAAATGAGTTTCCTCCGCAGAGTGGCCGGGCTCTCCCTTAGTGATAGGGTGACAAGCTCAGTGATCTGGGAGCGGCTCAGAGAGTCGCTGCTTCTCCACATGAAGAGTAGACAGATGAGGTGGCTCGTGCCTCTGGTCAATATGCTTCCCTGGTAAGAGTGGTCCAGGCATGTCCCACCAGGAGGAGGGACTCAGGGAAGAACCAGGACAGGTTGTAAATATATAAAGTTATGGTTGTGTTTTCAAGTTGATTGATATATCATGGAAAAATGACAGGCGGGTGTTTTGATCTCTGTGCACAAGTTAAGTTTTGGAATCTGAAGACTTAATTGCAGCTCCTCACCTTGGTCCAACCCCTCTATCCTTCTTTCAGGCATAAGGGCCTGAGGGCTGTTTAAGTCAGGGAGAAAATAACCTTAATAAGTTTTTTGTCATTAGATGCAAACAATGTGTGGGCATGACCTTGTTTTTTATTACTACTACTTGTTTGAATTGAAATTGACCACAGAGGCCATTGGAGGTCTGTAGACCTCAGCATCCATAACTGCAGTAGTTGTCCATCTGTTAAACCTTAAGCATCAGCACATAGACGCCAGAACCACTTCACATGTCAACCTGATCCTCATCTCCACCTCTTCTCTCTGTGTTTTCAGAGGCTGTAAAGGTCTAAACAGTGGAGCAGTAAAAGACCAGGGCCCTTCATCAAACCGGGGCCACGCTCCCTCAGCCTCCATGTGTGGTCACTTGTAAAGTCATCCTCGTGGCGGCACACAGTGTCGCCACTTGTCTAACGCATAAAAAGGCCTTGTGAAAGAACCCATTACCTTTGGATGGTGTGACGTTTAGAGAAAACAACACCCCACAAACATACACACAGGTGGTTTTTACTTCTAAAACGGGTGTTTGATAGACAAATAAAATAAAAAAAAACCTCATGCTGCTGATGGACCTTCAGATGCAGTTTTACTCTCCTGGTAAAGAAGGAAAAGGTCATATTGTGTTTCAGTCAGGTCAAATGTTGTCTTAAAGAAGAGTCTTCTTCTGAGCTGTTTTTATTTTTATGGAAGCCAAATGTGTGTGGAGGATGAAGAGGAGGAAGAAAACATGGTGTGTAGGTGTTGTGTTGGTAAGATAAAGTTCTGTGCTTTGGAACAGTAATGAGATTAGATTGTGTCACACATGCTGTTTGCTCTTCTTATGTTTCACAGCAAGTCCAACTACAGATTCCTCCAAACTGAATCAGAGGTCAGTCCGTCGGTCCAGTTCTTCACACCAGTGATTCACTTTCACTCTTCAGATGTTTCTACTGTGTGTCAGAGCGAATGTGTAAAACAGATACTGATGAATTCCTCAACAATGTTTTCTTCCTGACACACAAATCTGCAGCCGACAGAACCCATCATCAGTGTGTTCACTCTGCAAAAGCTCTCTATTACACTTCTTATTGTTTTATAAACACACTTTTTAAAGACATATCCAGATATCGCTCACTTTATCTAAAATCTTCTCCCCAGTCTCACAGCTGTCATATTGACTTCATATCTCCATCATGCCTCCAAGTGTGGATTCAGTTATACTGTCCTTATCTATGCTATTATTTATCTACTATCCTAGCAAAACCAATTCCAACTCAGCTCATTTTGGTGCCAACTTGAATTAAAAAAATCTTCTTTCAGTTCATCTCCCAGAAAAAAATAAACAAAAAAAACCAACAAACAATCCAGTTCAGACTACTGCAGTGATAATGTGCAGCTCAGTCATGGTGGTTTAGAGGCCACCCCAACAACTGGCTACTACTACTGGTAACTACTTTTATTCTTTAAGTTTGGACAACTAGTTTGATGACCAGTAAAAGAACTGGTTGTTGACTCCTGCTTATTGCCAAGCAAAGAATGTTGGCAGATCTGCTGGAGATCATTTCTCAACTGATAGACCGGTTCCAGCTAGTGGTCAGCAAATTTGACCAGATCAAATCACAGGGATTTCAGTCATATGGAAAAGAAATTCAACCGTCTATTAGTTTCAAGGTTTTATGTTTCAGAACATCATAAAAACTTATCTTGTCATCACTAGATCTAAAAATGAAGGTCACAGTGAGCCAGGGAGACATCATAACATTTTTAAACAAGGATTTTATAGTTTGTCTACCTGTAGAAAATTCAAAGAGGCATGTCTCCAAATGAAATCTTTCTTATAGCTCTAAAAATTACAAACACACATACACACACACATTTTTTATTCAGTTTATATTTTTATGATAGCCTGAAGCTGCAGGAAACATTTTTTGCTCACTGCATATATTGTGTTCCAGTAGGTGGACTGCTTTATACTTTCTTTGTTTAAAGTTTTGTTTGTTAAGAGCTTAAACTCATTATATTAAACTGGAATGTTTTTTTATGTAAAAAAAAATCTGAATGATCTCTCCTTATCCAAGCTTAACCCTTCAAAGCCCAAACTAAGAAAAATGGGGAGACAACAAAAAATTTTTTAATCTAAAGTCTATTTTTGGCACTTTAACAAGATATTTAAAAAAAATAATAAACAAAAATCATTTTTGTATATTTTTACCATTTATTACTGTGTGATATCTCAAATTATTATGGCGCATAAGGTATCCACTGGGGGGGGCAGAAGACAAGTATCAAACTGTGTACAACAGGTTTTTGAGCCACGTTTTTACCATAAAGTGATGGAAAGGGTGTCAGAAACTGTATCTACCAAATATGATACATTCGGCATTTCAGATGTAATTATAATGAAAATGGTTCTTTTTGTTCATCACTAGTTGAGCCCACTATCTATGATGCAATAAAAGTAGGGATCCTTATCCTGGTTGTGGACCTGGAGGACCTCTGACTGTACAGGGTTAACATATCCCTGGAGTCCACAGCCTAATCCCCCCCGAAGCTGCAGCTTTAGTGTAATTCACCGCGCAGCTGTCCACTGCAGGAAAAAGAATCGGGAAATTGTCCTGCACATGTTCAGCTGCAGGAACAAATGTCACAAAGTAAAAAAAAGAAGTTGGACCTCTGAACCTCAAGACTGCCTTCTGCACACCAAATACTGGCACGCATGTTACATGAGCATGCCAAATATGGGATCAAGGAGAAGTGAATAGGGAGGCAGGCTGAGGAGATCAGTGTTTTACCAGCAGAAATAAAACAATCAACAGAACTTTAAACATTAGATACCTGCAGACATGATCAAATCATTAAAAAACAGAGCATTAATGATGTTTTATGACAGAGATCATGTAAATTCACAGATATATACACAGACAAACATGCGGCGACACAGAGTCAGGTCAGCCAGGTAACCTCCACTTTGTGCTTCAGCTTCATCAGGTTTTTGACCTGGATTAGCTCTGCAAACTTTCATGTCTAAAGACATGGAACTAAATGTTAAGATAAAAAGGGGAGATGCTGAGAAATCTTCAGTCGTAACTATGTGTGCAGAAAAACGTTGCTGTACGTTAGATCCCTGCCAACACAACAGTTTATCAAAGGACTGGTGTTCTCACGGGGGAAATCTGTCCTCACAGCTTTCCACAGTCAGAAACAGCAGACTCTATTCTGGAACCAGAACATGTGATTTCCTAAATATCTCCACATACTGAGAAGATGAAAATGATGCAGCATTCTCCCTGTTAACAAACTATTTTCTTGATAACAAACTGGCTGACAATAATTCCTTATCAGTTCATGGTCTGGATATTTATTCCCAGTTTCCAGAGCAGAGCATAAAGGGAAAAACGTGCTCTCAGGTACCATAGAAAAGGTTGTAGTGCATGAATTAGCCGGATGTATGCAGCTGTAAGACACTCAGCAACCAGTATAGCAGGTGTGCAGAATATTGATCCAGTTTCATTTCCTACCACAGTGCAGATCCAGGAAGCATAAAGTTTGGATTTAAAAGAAGATTAATAAACTTCTGCACTATCAGCACTTTTCTTCTTCTTTTATTATCTTTTTTTAAAAATGAACATCCATCCCTTAATTTTCCGCACCTACCTAATCGTGAAAGAGTCATAGCGGCTGGAGTCGATTCCACCTGCCAGAGTGGTGAGACAGTGTGGCATCAACACAGATTGTTACCACATCACGGAGGAAAAGAGGAGAGAAAAATGAATTTCTACTGATATCCACATACATCATTAGAACAATCCATATTCTTTGAGGTTGTTTTTAAGGTAACTAAATTTTAATCCTTTGTGTGGTAATCATTCAGATGAAGCATAGTCTACATTATTGCACTGATGTTTAACTAATTCGAAAAACAAAATAATTTTGAGATCTCCAGATCAGATCCCCTCATCAGTAACTGTGGCCCACTGTCTAACGTTGGCAGTCCATATATCCATGCTGCTGTCTATGTCGGTGGCGGAGCCACATGGTGCAACACAGAAAGCAGCCGCTGATTGATCAATAACTCACATGCGATCAGCAAGAGGAGCAAAGAAGGCAAAATGAAAGGAACTTTCTGAAGAGAGGCTGTGCAAACGTGTACAGAAATACAACCACATCTTTTTATGTCTCTTTCTGAGAATGTGCATTATCAGATCCCCCATCATGTTAGTTATTGTCTGAAACTGACGTCAGAACTGAGGATTAAATTCTGAACTCTGCACTT
The DNA here is from genome assembly GCA_037177495.1 of Rhadinocentrus ornatus. Classification (NCBI taxonomy): domain Eukaryota; kingdom Metazoa; phylum Chordata; class Actinopteri; order Atheriniformes; family Melanotaeniidae; genus Rhadinocentrus; species Rhadinocentrus ornatus. The sequence continues at coordinate 1,563,879 of JBAMHW010000010.1, forward strand.
CCCTCTGGTGGACTCGTTTTCTAACAATCATGCTAACGTAAGGCATGCACGGGGAGTATGTAGGGAGTACGTTGTATGTTTGACAGCGTTTGAAACAGACAATCTATTTAGGTTTGTGTGTGTGTGTGTGTGAGAGAGAGAGAGAAAGAGAGAGAGAGAGAGAGAGAGAGAGAGAGCTACATTCCCTGCATGTCCTTGGTCTTACTGAGAATTAGCGAACACATTGACAGTCATGCCAGGAAAGCCACTGCAGCGTTCCTCACTGCCTCAGGAGGGAGCAGTGAGCTAACAGTGTCTCTGGGCTCAGTACACGTGATCATTGTAATGACTAAACACCAAACAAAGGTTACATTTAGTCATAAATCTTTTCTTTCTAGTTCTAGGCTGTATATAAACCTTTGGTTTGTGCTTGTAGTTGTGTCAGAGTGATCAAAGTGATTAAAGACACAAAAATAAATTGATTTGTTATTTTTTTTAAGGACTGTTACTGTCAAGCTGTTGTGCAAATCTCTGTCTCCATCATTCAAATGCATCATAGATATCGCATTTGTCAGTGTCATGTCACAGCTCAGTCTCATTTCCAATAACAATACCTGTTAAAGTAGCACGATATAACTTTATCACCTTAAATAAAATGTATTTCTGACTCTTTTTTTGTTATCCATTCTGCTATATGGCACCTCATCTCACACACAGGGATTGGTATGGAGACATTACCAAATGGAGAAAAGAAAGAGATAAATTAAGTGTTTATTCAGCAACTCTTAATGATAAATCCACAATGAGTGATGCATTATTTATCACATTATCACTACTATGTTGGAAAGATGCCTCTATTTTGAACAGAAAATGATGATTATTGATGATTATTATGATGAAGCTACTTCCTGTTAAATTTTCCACCAATCAGAAAGCTTAAATAGATTAAGAGATTAATAAATGAGCAGAAAGTTTTATGTTTGTCTGAAAAGAAGAAACAATTTGTTCTATTTTGCTGAAATAAAACCGAGAGGACATTTTTTAATCACGGTGGAGTTGGAGCTGATTTTGTTTGGAAAGTAGGTGAATAGCATAAATAACTTTTAATAGCAATAAACAAATAAATATAAAAAAAGAGGAGGAATAGCCGGCGGAAAAAGTGGAAATATGTAAATCTTTTCTGTTGTGTGTTTGTTTCAAAGCCAATATTTTTTCTCCTGAAAGCCAAGACTTGAGAGAATGATGTGCTGATGAAAAAAGGTACGGTCACTGTTGATCCGTGGCTTATTTCTACAAAGTAGTGTTAGTAATAAATTCTGATTTGTTGGCCTTTATGTTGCTACATCTATTGATACATTTGTTTTACATCTTTTTAGCCTCATAATTTGATAATTGAGGTTGTCCTAAAAAATAATGGGTCTCGTTCTTGTGAACAAATTTGTTCTTATCCTACTTACAAACGTTTTACAAAAATTGCGGCATTCACCAAAATCTTCATATCTTTACTATTGTATATATATATATAATATACATTATTGTTAGCTAAGAACAAATCCTACGAACACTAACGAACATCTAAAAGCCGACACGCTCAAACAAAATCAGCATTTGACTTCTTTTCTGCTGTTCTGTTCATTAAAATGAAATAATAAAACTACTGTAATGCTTTCGTCAGATTTCTAAATAACTTTTGAAGTACAAAGCATTTTCTTATTTAAGATAAATATCAATACTGCAGATCCAAACGTTATGATTTCCTTCAAGGGAAAATTAAATTTTTCACCCAATTCATTAATTCACGAACAAGTCGCAGTTAAGACGGATTTAAATCTATTGCTAGTCTTTGTAACACTGTTGGTGCAAAAACTCTATTACACTTCTTATTGTTTTATAAACACACTTTTTAAAGACATATCCAGATATCGCTCACTTTATCTAAAATCTTCTCCCCAGTCTCACAGCTGTCATATTGACTTCATATCTCCATCATGCCTCCAAGTGTGGATTCAGTTATACTGTCCTTATCTATGCTATTATTTATCTACTATCCTAGCAAAACCAATTCCAACTCAGCTCATTTTGGTGCCAACTTGAATTAAAAAAATCTTCTTTCAGTTCATCTCCCAGAAAAAAATAAACAAAAAAAACCAACAAACAATCCAGTTCAGACTACTGCAGTGATAATGTGCAGCTCAGTCATGGTGGTTTAGAGGCCACCCCAACAACTGGCTACTACTACTGGTAACTACTTTTATTCTTTAAGTTTGGACAACTAGTTTGATGACCAGTAAAAGAACTGGTTGTTGACTCCTGCTTATTGCCAAGCAAAGAATGTTGGCAGATCTGCTGGAGATCATTTCTCAACTGATAGACCGGTTCCAGCTAGTGGTCAGCAAATTTGACCAGATCAAATCACAGGGATTTCAGTCATATGGAAAAGAAATTCAACCGTCTATTAGTTTCAAGGTTTTATGTTTCAGAACATCATAAAAACTTATCTTGTCATCACTAGATCTAAAAATGAAGGTCACAGTGAGCCAGGGAGACATCATAACATTTTTAAACAAGGATTTTATAGTTTGTCTACCTGTAGAAAATTCAAAGAGGCATGTCTCCAAATGAAATCTTTCTTATAGCTCTAAAAATTACAAACACACATACACACACACATTTTTTATTCAGTTTATATTTTTATGATAGCCTGAAGCTGCAGGAAACATTTTTTGCTCACTGCATATATTGTGTTCCAGTAGGTGGACTGCTTTATACTTTCTTTGTTTAAAGTTTTGTTTGTTAAGAGCTTAAACTCATTATATTAAACTGGAATGTTTTTTTATGTAAAAAAAAATCTGAATGATCTCTCCTTATCCAAGCTTAACCCTTCAAAGCCCAAACTAAGAAAAATGGGGAGACAACAAAAAATTTTTTAATCTAAAGTCTATTTTTGGCACTTTAACAAGATATTTAAAAAAAATAATAAACAAAAATCATTTTTGTATATTTTTACCATTTATTACTGTGTGATATCTCAAATTATTATGGCGCATAAGGTATCCACTGGGGGGGGCAGAAGACAAGTATCAAACTGTGTACAACAGGTTTTTGAGCCACGTTTTTACCATAAAGTGATGGAAAGGGTGTCAGAAACTGTATCTACCAAATATGATACATTCGGCATTTCAGATGTAATTATAATGAAAATGGTTCTTTTTGTTCATCACTAGTTGAGCCCACTATCTATGATGCAATAAAAGTAGGGATCCTTATCCTGGTTGTGGACCTGGAGGACCTCTGACTGTACAGGGTTAACATATCCCTGGAGTCCACAGCCTAATCCCCCCCGAAGCTGCAGCTTTAGTGTAATTCACCGCGCAGCTGTCCACTGCAGGAAAAAGAATCGGGAAATTGTCCTGCACATGTTCAGCTGCAGGAACAAATGTCACAAAGTAAAAAAAAGAAGTTGGACCTCTGAACCTCAAGACTGCCTTCTGCACACCAAATACTGGCACGCATGTTACATGAGCATGCCAAATATGGGATCAAGGAGAAGTGAATAGGGAGGCAGGCTGAGGAGATCAGTGTTTTACCAGCAGAAATAAAACAATCAACAGAACTTTAAACATTAGATACCTGCAGACATGATCAAATCATTAAAAAACAGAGCATTAATGATGTTTTATGACAGAGATCATGTAAATTCACAGATATATACACAGACAAACATGCGGCGACACAGAGTCAGGTCAGCCAGGTAACCTCCACTTTGTGCTTCAGCTTCATCAGGTTTTTGACCTGGATTAGCTCTGCAAACTTTCATGTCTAAAGACATGGAACTAAATGTTAAGATAAAAAGGGGAGATGCTGAGAAATCTTCAGTCGTAACTATGTGTGCAGAAAAACGTTGCTGTACGTTAGATCCCTGCCAACACAACAGTTTATCAAAGGACTGGTGTTCTCACGGGGGAAATCTGTCCTCACAGCTTTCCACAGTCAGAAACAGCAGACTCTATTCTGGAACCAGAACATGTGATTTCCTAAATATCTCCACATACTGAGAAGATGAAAATGATGCAGCATTCTCCCTGTTAACAAACTATTTTCTTGATAACAAACTGGCTGACAATAATTCCTTATCAGTTCATGGTCTGGATATTTATTCCCAGTTTCCAGAGCAGAGCATAAAGGGAAAAACGTGCTCTCAGGTACCATAGAAAAGGTTGTAGTGCATGAATTAGCCGGATGTATGCAGCTGTAAGACACTCAGCAACCAGTATAGCAGGTGTGCAGAATATTGATCCAGTTTCATTTCCTACCACAGTGCAGATCCAGGAAGCATAAAGTTTGGATTTAAAAGAAGATTAATAAACTTCTGCACTATCAGCACTTTTCTTCTTCTTTTATTATCTTTTTTTAAAAATGAACATCCATCCCTTAATTTTCCGCACCTACCTAATCGTGAAAGAGTCATAGCGGCTGGAGTCGATTCCACCTGCCAGAGTGGTGAGACAGTGTGGCATCAACACAGATTGTTACCACATCACGGAGGAAAAGAGGAGAGAAAAATGAATTTCTACTGATATCCACATACATCATTAGAACAATCCATATTCTTTGAGGTTGTTTTTAAGGTAACTAAATTTTAATCCTTTGTGTGGTAATCATTCAGATGAAGCATAGTCTACATTATTGCACTGATGTTTAACTAATTCGAAAAACAAAATAATTTTGAGATCTCCAGATCAGATCCCCTCATCAGTAACTGTGGCCCACTGTCTAACGTTGGCAGTCCATATATCCATGCTGCTGTCTATGTCGGTGGCGGAGCCACATGGTGCAACACAGAAAGCAGCCGCTGATTGATCAATAACTCACATGCGATCAGCAAGAGGAGCAAAGAAGGCAAAATGAAAGGAACTTTCTGAAGAGAGGCTGTGCAAACGTGTACAGAAATACAACCACATCTTTTTATGTCTCTTTCTGAGAATGTGCATTATCAGATCCCCCATCATGTTAGTTATTGTCTGAAACTGACGTCAGAACTGAGGATTAAATTCTGAACTCTGCACTTCCCTCTGGTGGACTCGTTTTCTAACAATCATGCTAACGTAAGGCATGCACGGGGAGTATGTAGGGAGTACGTTGTATGTTTGACAGCGTTTGAAACAGACAATCTATTTAGGTTTGTGTGTGTGTGTGTGTGAGAGAGAGAGAGAAAGAGAGAGAGAGAGAGAGAGAGAGAGAGAGCTACATTCCCTGCATGTCCTTGGTCTTACTGAGAATTAGCGAACACATTGACAGTCATGCCAGGAAAGCCACTGCAGCGTTCCTCACTGCCTCAGGAGGGAGCAGTGAGCTAACAGTGTCTCTGGGCTCAGTACACGTGATCATTGTAATGACTAAACACCAAACAAAGGTTACATTTAGTCATAAATCTTTTCTTTCTAGTTCTAGGCTGTATATAAACCTTTGGTTTGTGCTTGTAGTTGTGTCAGAGTGATCAAAGTGATTAAAGACACAAAAATAAATTGATTTGTTATTTTTTTTAAGGACTGTTACTGTCAAGCTGTTGTGCAAATCTCTGTCTCCATCATTCAAATGCATCATAGATATCGCATTTGTCAGTGTCATGTCACAGCTCAGTCTCATTTCCAATAACAATACCTGTTAAAGTAGCACGATATAACTTTATCACCTTAAATAAAATGTATTTCTGACTCTTTTTTTGTTATCCATTCTGCTATATGGCACCTCATCTCACACACAGGGATTGGTATGGAGACATTACCAAATGGAGAAAAGAAAGAGATAAATTAAGTGTTTATTCAGCAACTCTTAATGATAAATCCACAATGAGTGATGCATTATTTATCACATTATCACTACTATGTTGGAAAGATGCCTCTATTTTGAACAGAAAATGATGATTATTGATGATTATTATGATGAAGCTACTTCCTGTTAAATTTTCCACCAATCAGAAAGCTTAAATAGATTAAGAGATTAATAAATGAGCAGAAAGTTTTATGTTTGTCTGAAAAGAAGAAACAATTTGTTCTATTTTGCTGAAATAAAACCGAGAGGACATTTTTTAATCACGGTGGAGTTGGAGCTGATTTTGTTTGGAAAGTAGGTGAATAGCATAAATAACTTTTAATAGCAATAAACAAATAAATATAAAAAAAGAGGAGGAATAGCCGGCGGAAAAAGTGGAAATATGTAAATCTTTTCTGTTGTGTGTTTGTTTCAAAGCCAATATTTTTTCTCCTGAAAGCCAAGACTTGAGAGAATGATGTGCTGATGAAAAAAGGTACGGTCACTGTTGATCCGTGGCTTATTTCTACAAAGTAGTGTTAGTAATAAATTCTGATTTGTTGGCCTTTATGTTGCTACATCTATTGATACATTTGTTTTACATCTTTTTAGCCTCATAATTTGATAATTGAGGTTGTCCTAAAAAATAATGGGTCTCGTTCTTGTGAACAAATTTGTTCTTATCCTACTTACAAACGTTTTACAAAAATTGCGGCATTCACCAAAATCTTCATATCTTTACTATTGTATATATATATATAATATACATTATTGTTAGCTAAGAACAAATCCTACGAACACTAACGAACATCTAAAAGCCGACACGCTCAAACAAAATCAGCATTTGACTTCTTTTCTGCTGTTCTGTTCATTAAAATGAAATAATAAAACTACTGTAATGCTTTCGTCAGATTTCTAAATAACTTTTGAAGTACAAAGCATTTTCTTATTTAAGATAAATATCAATACTGCAGATCCAAACGTTATGATTTCCTTCAAGGGAAAATTAAATTTTTCACCCAATTCATTAATTCACGAACAAGTCGCAGTTAAGACGGATTTAAATCTATTGCTAGTCTTTGTAACACTGTTGGTGCAAAAGTCTGCACACATAAGATTTATTCCCTTAACTAAGAATATCACTCCATGAATGTCCGAGTCACCTGTGACTTTTGGATCAACCTGCTGAAAAATTCAAGGTTATTTCCTGGTTAATAACACCTAACAGACACACCTGGAGGATTCATCAAATGCATCACTCGCTTCGTAGGTGAACTGCATCTTAAAATGATGCCACAGCAGGTGGAAATTTACTTTACAAACTGTGTAAGGTACAGTAGGCTATGTAATGAAATTTTATTCTACACTGTACCACGTCATCGCGAGGATTTGCATCTTGACGTGCTCATAGGACCAGACTGCAGGCTTCTGTCCAAGTTCGGGAGTAATTAATGACCTGTTGCCATAAAAAGCCTTTTTTATATACTGTAACTTAAAGTTTAAGTAAACACTTTAAAAATGAGGAAAATCAGGCTTTATTACAGGTTTTTATTATTATTTTTTGTTTTCATTCATCCATTTTTCATGCTGTTTGTTATTTTCCTTATCTGTATTCCCAGTGTGTTTGCACATGGCCGTAAGTCCTTTTATGGCCATTTTTTGGGCGTTTACCTGTACAAACTAGGGCCAGGCTGGTTCGTCCTTTCAACTTACGACAGATGGATATTCATTATTCTAAGAGGAACGAAACCAAAAAAATTACGCAGTCTGATGGAGAGTTTTCATAAAAAACATAAAGTACAACTTAAGGACAAATTAAAGAAGATTCGTAAGAAGATATTGGTGAATGAGGCCTATGTCTGGAATTTGACTGGGATTAGAAGGGTTAAGCCCACATGTCTTAATTACATTAAAAAAAAAAGCTGACAGAAAATAGGAAAAAAAAGGGCTTGAAACTTTATGGGTTAAAAACCTGGGATTTACCAGCTGTCCAACAGTCTGACCCTATTGTTAATGTGTAGGATGAAGTTTAAGTTAAGTTAAGTTACACTTAGTATCACTATAACAGTAAGACTTGTGGGATTGTCATGACCAGCACTGGTCAAACTGTAACATTAAAGACTTCATGGATCTGCTGTTGACAGACTCCAGATACTACTACCAAGCAGGCTGGTCTGAATAAGGTCATTAAAAAATGCCATTGTGTCATATGTTTCCAAGATAAAATTTACTGCATTTGTCAGCAGATCCCACACTCTGTACATCTTTTTCCAAATACAAAAAACATTTCGCTCATTACTGGAGAATGCACACCACGCAAAAACATTCTGCACAAACACACAGGCATCCTTCTGAATGAACGACCTGTAAACATGTTCCAGAAAGATGATTTGTGATGATATAAGATGGCTCTGATACGATCTGTTTTCTCATTTCAATTTAAAGACATTTCAATGACACTCAATAGTACTACCCGGCAGGTTATCAAAAGAATTCTGGAAGCACATGTTACCAGGATTTTCCCTCATATATCAGGAGAAGATAATGTTATAAGGCTGGGACATCAGATGAAGATAGACTGTAGCCATGGCTGAGTGTTCAAAAGTTAATACGAGAGCTTAGCTGACTTCACACCTGGATTTAAGTGTTTGGGACTGAAACTGACAAACACTAAATGTTTCTCATGTATTTCTGTATTATTTTATGACCTTTAGTTGTGGTAGGTATCGTGTCCTCCCCCTCCTCTGGTGACAACTCTGCATGCTCACATAATCTCAGTGATTTATTCATCTCTCATTCTGACGCATCTTTTCTGACAAGACGTACTCACAGAAAGGTCACATGTTCTAGCCGGGGCCCATCAGTGACGCTCCTAACTAAAATAGAAGCAAAAAGACATCCATCAAACATGTAAGCCAAGGGTCAGTGATGAGCTGGCAGCTGAGGGAAACTACTGCGATAAAACTGAGTATGACAGGAAAATCCCAGAATGCTTTGCAGTTCAAACTATGCATTTACAGAATGTAAAGTATTTCAGGTTGATGTTTCTTATTGGGGTCAAAAGTCATGTCATCGTAAATGACACAGAGGGAACAGAGAGTATTAACGGGTCCCTAGGTTGTCATGCATTGCAGTTTCCATACCTGCTTCATCCAGTTCTGGGCTGCTGGAGGGTGGAGCCTATCCCAGCTTCTGTCAGGTAAGAGGTAGAGAACACCTTGGACAGATGGCCAGGACCAACGCAGAGACAAATGAGACAAACAATCTTTCATTCTCACTCCTGGGGAAAACTAGCAACTAGTAGTGAGCCAAACTTGATACTTTTTAATAACCTAGGCAAGGATAGGCAAGTTTATTTGGTTAACACATTTTATGTACAAGACAAAATGCTTTACATAAAACATTAAAGGCATTAAAGTGGGGTGCAAACTTTAAAGGAAATTAAATAAAAACAAAAAGATAAATAATAAAATAGATAAAATGCAAGAAATAAAGTTCCAGTGTGAGAAATAAACAGTTGTTTTGATAAGAGATAAAAGCAAATAGAAAAGTTTTTAACCCTGATTTTAAACTGCTGAGAGTTTCAGCAGACCTGCAGTTTTCTGGGAGTTTGTTCCACATTTGAGGAGATTCAAAAGCTGAACGCTGCCACGTTTAGTTCTGATTCTGGGAAAAGAAAATAGACTTGACCCTGATGACCTTCAGGATCTGGTTGCTTTATAACAAACCAGAAGATCCTGAATGTATTTTGGTCCTAAACCATTCAGTAATTTGTAAACTAACAGCAGAATGTTGTAGTCACTTTGACAGACAGGAAGCCAGTGTAAAGATCCGAGGACTGGAGTTCTATGATCCACTTTCTTGGTCTTAGTAAGGACTCGAGCAGCAGCGTTTTGGACTAACTACAGAATGACAGTAGTTCAGTCTACTAAAGATAAATGCATGGACACATTTTTCTAAATCCTGCTGAGTCATCAGTCCTTTAATCCTCAATATGTTCTTTATATTATAATAGGCCGACTTCACAGCTGTCTTAATATAACTGCTAAAATTCAGGTCTAAGTCCATGACAAATCCCAGATTTCTGGCTTGGTTGTTAGTTTTGATCTTTGCTGTTTGAAGCTGAGTACTGACTTTTAATCTTTCTTCCTTGGCCCAAATAACTATCATTTCAAATTTGTCTTTTGACAAGTTTGGATCGGACTGTAGTCTCCTGGTGAGATAGTTATGCATATTTGTGTAGTCAGCATAACTTTAGTAATATAATTTGTTGTTTTTCATAATTTAAGCAAATTATGAATTCTTCATCTGAGTGTCCAAGACATGCGGCTACAAGTCTGATGATACAACTACGTCTGTACAGTTAATATAAAAATTAACTTTTTAACCTTTAAATTGCCATGTTTTGGTCAATTCTTTAACTGGTGCTTCAAACAGGTAATCTCTGCTGTGGAGCCTCAGAGCTCCTATACATAGCTTTGCCTTTGGCCTTTCTCCAGGGTCTGTAAGTCTGTGGTCTCTCCTTTTCAAAATGGACTATATTTTGCTGAAACTTTGTCCCTGAGCTGGTTCAAGAGTTGCATGGGCTTCATTGTCCAATGTTTTTGGTGGTGTCTCCTTAGTAGTTTTGCACTATTGAGCCTTTCACAAATTTATACCCTGCAAACACTAAGGCTACCTCCACACAGAGAAGAGCTTAGGTGTATCTGTTAAAGTTTTCTTTTCATCATTTAGATGTTTTCTCCACATGGAACCTGCATTTTGGGAGCCCAAAAATCCCCTTTTTTTAAATAAACCTACCTCTTGAATGCAAACAAGAGGAGTTTCTGCATGTGTTCCATGTCTTCTTCTTTTTGGTGTTACTTGGTGTTACTTACAGGCCTGGTATATGTACTGCTGCCTTTTTGGTGGTTTTGTGCAGACGCACACATTTCTGGAAATTATTTTGAAACTGATTTCGTCTCTGTTTGAATGTAGCCTGAGATTACATGGAGGTGGGCTGAATAAAATAAATCAAGTTTCATGGTAAAGGGTATAGATACATGGCTTACACACTTGCAATTCTTTAATTTTATTTTTCACTGTTGTGCACATGTTTATAAATCTTCCCTAGTTTATACTATTTTACTCCTCTTATAAATTTACCTTGTGATCTTGAAGACAGTTCAACAGTGTTAAACAGATTATGAAATTAATACTTTAATTCAAATGAAGATTTAAAAACCTGTTTTGAATCAAGTCATGACTAGGGAAGTCCCTATTATATGTTATTTATACAGTTATTGTCAGAGGAATAATCACGATTTTATGACTATCACAATTATGTGTTAATTCATTTCACATCATTACAATTGTGGAAAATCACATAAACACTACTTATTTTAAGATGTTAATTTTCTTGTGACTGCTGGATAATTTATCTTGTTAACAGATTATTCCTTTCCTGTGGGGGGCTGGATCCTAGTCTATTACAGGACCAACACAAAGACAAACATTCCCTCAGGTTCACACTCAGTCCCAGTGAGAACTTGGAGACTCAAGTTAACCTAACGGCATGTGTTTGGACTGTGAGAGCAAATCAGGAGAGAACCCACACATAGAGACCATGTGGTGGAGAACATGCAAACTCTACACATGTTTCCCCTAGAAACCTTCTTGCTTTGTATAAGAATTCTAACAAATATATTCAGTATGTACAATTATGAATTATATTGTTTTTCTTTTTGGCCTGTCAATATCATTCTCTGTCTCATCAATGGGTTCAATGGGCATCCCAGCACAGAGCTGTGTATTGGAATGCCCCAGTACAGTCAAGCCAGCAACGGATGCAAGCTCAATACAACAGATTGCATCCGATTTTACTTCTATCAAACCTGACAAAGACTGAAAATGCGACGTGTCTGAAAGTTACGCTTTACCAACAACTTATTCACAGAATGTCAGATTTACATGCAGTGACTTGTAGCCTTCCCCAGTTGTCAAGGGGTCTATTTTAATTAATGTGTAGCAAATCAGGTGTAACATAGTAACCACTAACTTTTAAACCCACCTTTGCTTTCTCGAGATAAATGATCCCATTATCATGAGAAAATTCTCCTCGTTAAAAGGAGAAAATTAACTTGTCTTGATATGACATATTAGTTGAGCACAATCGCTCTCAGCTTCTATTAGAAACAAGACCAACTGTCCAACAGCAGACTGTTACAATGCTATAACTGACTGCTTCACAGAGTACATCAAATACTGTGAGGAGATCTGCATGCCACCACAGACTGTCTGCTGCTTCTCAAACAACAAGCCATGGATAACCCGCAACTTGAAGGTACTCCTGGATGAGGAGAGCCTTTAGGTCAGGGCATCGACAGGAACTGAAGACAGTGCAGCACAAGCTGAGGAACAAGGTGAGGAAATGTAAGGATGTGTACAGAAGGAAGTTGGTGGCCAACCTCCAGGGGAACATCGTGAAAGATGTGTGGACTGGGAATAAAGAGATCATGGGCTACAAGGGCAGGGCCAGACAACCAATGAACCACTTCTTTAGCAGGTTTAGCTCACAGCCTCCACCCGCTTCCACACACTCTCAGCTTCCACTCCTCCCTACCCACTCTTCTGTAATGAACCTGCAGTACTAATGGCCGCCATACCCTTTCTCATTTAAAAACAATAAAAAAAATAAAAAAAACAGGGAAAAGAAAGAACACCGGTTAAAACAGTATTAAAACATGATCAAGTTTTTATCAGTGGCAGGGTTCTGGGGAGCTGTGCCAACCAACTGTCTCCAGTTCTCCAACTTCTCTTCAACCTGAGTCTGAATCTGGAGAAAGTTCCAGTTCTGTGGAAGACGTCCTGCCTCGTCTCTGTCCCCAAGAAGCCGATCCCATCTTGTTTGGATGACAAACTTTAGACCTAAAAAAAGGTCTCATTTGTGCACCCCTTTTCCTGGTCAGTGCCCCTGCCTGGGCTGCCATGAAACCTATTTCTAGACCTGCCCCTGCATAGCTGAAGTATAAACCCTGTCTACCACCAGCAACAACTGTGTTAGAGGGTCAAGATGGCGCCAGTGTACTACCTACCGTCTGTCATTTGCAAGCTTGTTTATGTTTTCACTACTTTTACTGACAATCTGTCAATATAGCGACTCTTTACTGGTGTATGATCATCAGTCTGTCCTGGCCATACGTTTTTCAGCCAGAAATTTGGTGGATTTTAATTATGATGATCAGAAAACGTTGTACCCACTTTTATCTGTTATTCCCGCCTACTTGTGCCTGATGCCACCTCGAAGGAGATAATGCCACCTTTGTCAGGGTAATTGCTGTGGCAGGCTGGCAAGACTCAAGAGACATCTGGCAAATTTTTCCGTGGATTTACTCTCCGAATCTGGAATGTCTCGTCGCTTCTTTCCTTTCCAGCGCTAATTGGAATCCATCTACGCATATGTGGTTTCTGTTGTGGGTCTGGATGACTCTCATCGGCTCTGCCGTCCCTGTTCTCCTCGCCTCTGGTGGAGTGGGGTGAATGTAGTTAACCTGCGGCCTCTCCAGAACTGTCAAGCCTTCAGCTCCTCCTGTTGTTGTCAGGATTGGTCTGGTGAACGCCAGGTCACTGTCAAACAAAACTTTCATCTTAAAGGATTTCTTTACCTCTAGCGAACTGGATTTGATCACTGTGACGGAGACCCAGGTGATTGCTGACTAGTCTGGCATCTTCTCTGAACTCTTACCACCTGATTGCTGCTTTTATTTTAACTCTCCACGGATTTCTGGTAGAGGAAGAGGAAAATCAACTGTGCACAGGAATATTTACAAATGTAAGCAGCTTTCTTCATTGAAAGCCCTGATAAATCGTTGGTTAAGGACTTTTTAAGCCTGATTGATTCTTTTAACTTGACACAGTGTGTCTCTTGACCCACACATGACCAGTGTCACACACTGGACTTGGTATTAACTTCTGGTTTTTCTGCGTCTAATCTGAGGATCAGTGACGCAGTTTTCTTTGATCATTTACCGGTGATATTCAGCATTGCTCTGCCCGGCGATGTTTTAAACCTCCTGCTCCAGTTTGTAATGTCCATATGCTTAACTCTTCCACTGCTGGTTCCTATTCCTCACAGATTATGTGTTTCCTGAGAGTCATGACATGGATAAACTCAGCTCATGGTTTCATTCCACCTGTCAGACAATTTTAGATGTTGTGGCTCCTCTTAAACCCACGCTCCCTAAAACTAAAGCTGAGTCGTGGTTGGATGAAATAACTTGCGCTGTCAGATGCTGGTGCCGAAAAGCTCAACGAAAATTGTTGGTCATCTGAAGCCCACAGGTTCCCCTACAGATGCTCTCCCACTATGACTAGTCAAAAAGCTTATTTCCACTTTAGGACCATTGGTTCTTGCTGTTAATAACATCAGTCTGTCCTCTGGTCTGGTTCTTAAAGAATATAAGCATGCTATAGTCCAACCTCTGCTCAAAAAACTGGAAATTGGTTGAAAATTGCACAGAACGGTGTGATCCATGAACTTCCTTTTATTTAAAAAATCTTAGAGAGGATTGTTAAGACACAAATAAAAAAAAATTTAGAGATAAATTGTGTTTTTGAGATTATTCCGATTCCTGGCTTTCCCATGTCGAAGTTTCCCTGGGCAAGACACTTAACCCTAGGTTGCCTCCCATTGTGCCTATCGGGGTGTGAATGTGTTTGTGAATGGGTGAATGTGACAAGTAGTGCAAAGCGCTTTCAGTGGTCAAGCTGACTAAAAAAGCGCTATATAAGTACAAGTCCATTTACCATTTAATTTTACTGAAGGTTTTTAATGATCTTTTATTAGCTACAGTTCTGGTGACCATGCGATCTTGGTTTTATTGGATTTAACAGCAGCCTTCGATACTGTAAATCACAACATTTTAATGACCCGTCTGGAGCATTGTGTTGGCATTCATGGTACTGCCCTGGAATGATTCAGGTCCTACCTGTCTGAGAGAACTTTCTCTGGTAAATTGGGCCATTTCCAGTCATCCCCTGCTCCTCTATCGTGTGGTGTCCCCCAGCAGTCCATTCTTGGGCCTTTGCTCATTTTATTATACCTCCTACCCCTCGGGTCACTTATTAGGAAGCACGGTTGTGCTTTCCATCTGTATGCTGATGATAGTCAGGTCTATGTCCCTCTTAAACGCAAGTACTCTCATTCTTTAGAAAAATTTTTAATTCTGTCTCAATGAAGTCAAACCCTGAATGGCCTTAAATTGTCTTCATTTTAATGAAAAGAAGACAGAAGTTATTGTTTTTAGTCCTGGTGCCTTTAAGTCTCTCCCGTCGACTTAGGTCCTCTGGCACAGTATTGAAAACCTGATGTGACAAACTTGGGAGTAAAAATGCACAGTAATTTTAACCTAAACAGGCAGATCAGTGGAAAGGTAAAAGCTACCTTTTTCCAGCTGAGGCAATTGGCAAAGGCTAAACACATTCTTTCAAAGCAGGATTTTGAAACAGTAATTCATGTTTTCATAGCAACACAGCTGGATTACTGCAGTGCCTTATACTTTGGTGTCTCTCAGAAATCTTTGTCCCGTCTGCAGCTGGTGCAAAATGCTGCAGCTGTTGACTGGAACACGAAAGAGAGAACACATTTATCCTGTTTTAGCCACACTGCACTGGTTGCCTGTTCTTTTTAGGGTTCATTTTAAAATTGTTTTATTTGTTTTTAAGTCTTTAAATGACCTTGCACCCCCCATTACCTCTCTGAGCTGCTTCGCATGTACTCCCCCTCCCGGTCCCTTCGGTCAGTGTATCAGCTGCCCCTGGAGGTGCCAAGGATGCGGAGAAAGCTCCGAGGGGACAGGGCCTTTTCTGTGGCGGGACCAGAGCTGCATATTTCTCTGCCACTGCAGGTCAGACAGTCTTCACCACTGTTCAGTTTTAAATCCCTTCTAAAGACTCACCTTTTTTCATTGCTGCCAAAAACAAAACTTTTGGGTAAATATGTGACGGTGTGAACCATGAACAGCTAGTTTTTCTCATTCTCAGCTGATCCATAAACAAATGCAACAAAAGAGAAAGCCGATCAGCTGATAACGACAGCAAAATATATATATATATATTTCCATCTCTTGACTTATCTTTTCTACTTTTGTTTTTAGTATTTAATAAAATAGAATAATAAAGTACATCTGATTCTGATTCTGAAGACAAGAGACCTGGAATAAAACACATACCATTGAACCGACTCTACATCATGTAGTAGAGTTATGTTTGAACAGCAAAACTATCCTCATTCTCAATGACACTTTGCTACTCATAACAAGTGTGATTAATTTGGAGGGAATAATTTTCTCTACGGTACTTTCCCACTCTAACATGTAGGGAAAACAAAACAGCACAACCAGTAACACACAGTTGTTCTTTAACTTTTTTCCTCATCTGAAATTATGGTTCAGACATGATTCTTTATGGAAGGTCCCTGATGATATTATTAATTGTTAGCTAGCTGTTAATCAATTTCACAATTAATTGTGAAATCAAATAATAATGACATCTCTACTGGCGACCCGAGAAGTGATGCTCTGAATTGATCTCAGACAGTGGTGCATTGACACCCCACCCACCCACCCACACCACCCAACCCCTCATTTAGTCCGTCTACTTGGATCTGACTTTAGACACAAAGGATATAAGCAGTTAATCTGGGAGTCAGAAAATCCACCCTGTCTGAGAAAATCCTCCCTCCCCGAGTCTGTACAGAGAGACAAAGAGCATTCTCGACTCTGAAACTGATCTGTAGTTTGAACCCAAAACAAAATGAAAACAAAACAAATCACAACTCTCTTCCCATGCTTCACTCCATTCGTTTTCATCCCACAAGAAAATAACAAACCTATTAGGCTGATCATCGACCATAAATATCAAACAATCGCCGGGCCCAGATGGGGAGGATTATGTCGCCTTAAAGTCATTAACATCACATCCTCTCCCTAAGCTTCCAATTCCCTTCTCTGCTGCATTGTAATACCCCGCATCGGATCACTTTCCCATATTAAACTCACTGTTTGCCGATGAGTTTGTTAATGCCTTTGGTTTATAGTGCAGAGACAAGTCCTCCACTCGAACTGATAGAATTCCTGAGCGTGATTAATCCGATTTAGAATCAAATGGGTCAGAACACTGTGGAAACAGGCAGAACGGTGCTCTCCTCCTAGGTGGCGGCAGGATGTTTTTTTTTCTCAACACTTGCTTCCTTTGAAGCGAAGACAGTGCATGTTTCACGCTGAAAGTGGCTGTCAGAAGTCAGGCCGAGCTTATAACACACCGTAACCTGAGATCGCAAAGGAGCTTAGGCTTTCCCGGCCAGAGTTTTGATATCAATTAGATTTGTGGTCACCTGATACTTGGAAGGCCTGGTACTGAACATCTGCATGGGATAATGAGAGGAGGAGGAGGAGTGGGCTGGAGCTCTGCTGTGGTACCTTGGCAATGCTAGAACACATGAAACATCAACCGGCTCTGATGAAACAGATCCACGCAAATCCAAATGAAGCTCAAGCAGACAGACAGCAGACACTTGGAACCACACAAACACGGGTGGACAGAGCACTTCACTTAAAGTAGAGGATAAAATTCATTAATTTGATTTAAACTTCTGGCTTTTTAAAGTACCCTAAAACAGCTTCTGTTGCAAAGCCATGCTGCACAACTCAAACTGACTGAAGCTGAACTGAAGTCAAACTTTACTGCTGTGAACAAAAACGTGCAAAGCCGCATGACTTTGAGATTCAGTGGCTGCAGCTCACTAATTTACCTGAATGCTGGGGAAAACTGGATGCAGAGTTTTCACATGCCACCATCCCCACATTAGTACTTATATATGCCCATCCAACAAAAAGAAGATTTTTCCTTTTTAGTTTGTGGAATTAAACTGTGGAATAGTCTGAATGTGGAGTTAAAAGAATCAAATCAAATCAAATCAAGTTTATTTGTATAGCCCTATATCACAACAAAGTTGTCTCAGAGGACTTTACAGAAAGAGGTGTAAATAAACAAACAGAATCAGTAATAAACAACAATGAGCAACCTTGAAACCTTGGAAACATTTCTGAACACCCACCCCCCTCCTACTGTATATTTCCCTAAAATGGTTCAGTCCACCTGCTCCGTCAGCTGCGGAGCTCAGCGCTACCAAGTGGTAACCTCCGGCGGTAAAAATGTGAAGCCTATGCGGAAGTGCAAAAAATTGCAGTTCATCCCTCATCCACTAGGGGCTGGCTCCAAAATGGAGTCAATCCCCATAGACTCCTATGTTAAAAGGGCGAACTTCACAGCAGATGTAAACATGTTTAAAACCTGGTACAAAAATCCATTTTAGGATAATAGGTCAAGTTTACTCTTGTGACAACTGTGAGGGGGTGAATTTTTTTTCTAACTCATTCGTTTGGATGTTATTTAATCTTGAAATTTGCCATTATTAAAGGTGTGCCCTTTTGATAGACAGGTATCCAAAATCCACTGCAAGAAGGGAGAGTGCAGCACAACTACAATTTTTAGCCGGCTAACAGCGCGCCTTAGCTTTACCTCACCTACCTCCAAGATGAGTGTCAATCATCCACCCCCAACTTCACAGTCCCCCTCTCAGCTCGACCTCTTTGCCCATTTTTGGATTTTCCAGGACTGACAACATGCTTCATGCTGCCAAAATGGTGCCAATGAGCTTAAATTTAGCTCTTCAGAAACCTACAGATGACGTCACGGAGGCTCCGTCCATCTTTTAAATACAGTCTATGAGTGCTATAGACAACGAGTGGATGATAAGACGGCAGGATGCCTCAAAAATCAGGAAGTTTGAAAAGAAAAGAAAAAAAAAGCTGACACTGGAGAGAGAACAAAGGGGTTGACAATATGTCACCCAGTTCTTTCAGAGGCAGGGTGGGTCAGTTATTTCGTCTAATGGAAAGTTGTGGAACATCAGCTTGTTGTCTCATCTAAATTTTGTTCATATAACTAGATCACTTTGATCCCCATATTAGCCTATATTTCTGAAGAAAACTCTGGATTTTATTCATTTCACTGTTTTAGTCAAATAATCAACGCAGGCAAACGATAAGCAAGCTGCTCTACTAAAAAAAAAAAATCCTGCATGTTCTGAACAGACTTAATAACAGCCGAAGCAGATGCCTGCCAGAACCCCCCGCTCCCCGTCCCACCTGAAAATGTCCAAGTGGCCCCTGAAGAAGGAGGTGAGCAGCTGAGTGTTGAATTAATTGAATATTATGGCGACAAAAACGTTATATAATAGAAAAAAATCGTTCTAAATGAAAAATAAATAAAAAATTGCATTTATTTTAGAACGATTTCAATGGTTGATAAAATCCTCAGCTATTACTATAATGTTAGGGTAGGGGACTCATTGTTACAACCGCACCAGGCCCTGCCACGGACACACCTGCCACACATCAGCGCAGTCAATCTCCTGAATACTAATCAGTCACACCTGCGAGCAATCTGAGCCCTGGGCTTCATATACTCCACCTCCACATTCACTCCCCGTCGGACCTCGTTGCAACATAGTTGGGCTTTCCTGTTTACCCCTTCCCGGTCCCGATTCACCTGGCTGATCTACTGACTCCAGTGTTTTCCCCTTGTCTGCTCCATATCGTAAGAACCTGTGCAGATTTTTATTAAATCCTTGGTCGCATCTAACCAGTGTGTGAGGTCCTTCTTAACACTCATCCTCCTGCTTTGCAATAGAAACAGAGCACATTTCTAGTGCGTGCAGGCTGGGTGACTGCTTTTAATTCAATCAGAGAAATATAAAAATTTTCTAGACATCAGAAAGTTAACTAGCAACAACCATATAGCATCATTTATGTTTTCCACCATTAATCTAATGCCTTTACCTGTCAGTCTACAGATTTGGAGATAAATTAGACTTGTATGTGTTGCTACATGAGGAAGACAATGACGTGGAGTATTGGTAGTCAAATTAATTTCCCTTGAAATGTTTAGTGAAATCCCCTTTAAGTTAAATAGTGGGAGGTCACCAGAAATAATGATTGTGATGCTATTACATTACATAATTAGAGATACTATATAATAGAATAGCTGGATAGAACAGAAAGCTGGGCTTCAAGGACTTGATAAGTGATTTTGCTAGGGAGCAAGCACGATGTTGGGCTCTTGGTGAAAATGGCTGAGCAAGGGCCAGTGATTGTGAATGAGATTGCAAGAGCTTGACTCAGCAATAGTGTACCTTTACCAATCCTTGATATCTTATTAAGTTCTTCCTGTTAAATTTTGATTATTTATTTTTAAAGATGGGTTCCAGCCATTGTTTGATTGTTAATCTTCACAGTGGTTTGCTTGTGACTGTATCACACTCAGTTCATATAATAGAAAATACCATGAGAGCCTTCATAATTTATATTACCAATTTACTTCTGATTTTATTCATTTAATTTTTATTCATTCATTTTTTGTTGCCTCTTGTTTAATGACTGTTCAATGATAACGCTACATACAATACAATAAATCATAAAAATTAATTTTGTTTTTGATTGTGTTTTAGCTGAGATTTGTTTTGTTTCTCCACAGATTACAAATGCATTTCATTTTCATGGAAGAGTTTTATATAAGTTTTGTATTTATTGTAACTGATCTTGAGATAAGTTATTGTTTAAGTATTTAATAAAAAGACAAATGGGCTTTGAAATATAAAGTATCTATCTTGCAGCAAATTATTAAATCTAAAATAACTTTATTGTATTTTAAGTGCTTCCCCTACCAAGTAGCCTAACTGTCATGTTTTTCTTTACACAAATAAAATATGGTATAAACATAATGGTCAAAATATCATTAAAATGGCTAATTTTATGTATTATAGTATCAAAACTGGAGGAGGTTCTTTTCATGAGACCCAAAGTCCCTGGCAGCGCCCCTGCCAGCAGTCTACTCAGGATTGATAGTTGATTTAC
>JBAMHW010000010.1:1590938-1608463 GCA_037177495.1 Rhadinocentrus ornatus
GTACACCCTGGACAGGTCACCAGTCCATCGCAGGGCCTATATATATATATATATATATATATATGCGTGTGTGTGTGTGTATGTAGAGGCTATTTTCTAGTAAACTTAAGAGTTTGACTTGGCCTAAAAACTCAGAAATCTAGTGCAGACAGTTGCCTTTTTTTTGGTTTTGGTAACTTTCTTTACAGTGCATAAATATGTCTAGGGATATAAAC
Source organism: Rhadinocentrus ornatus (assembly GCA_037177495.1). NCBI lineage: Eukaryota > Metazoa > Chordata > Actinopteri > Atheriniformes > Melanotaeniidae > Rhadinocentrus > Rhadinocentrus ornatus. The sequence continues at coordinate 1,591,154 of JBAMHW010000010.1, forward strand.
CCAGGATTTTCTGTAGTTGTTTTAAAAAATAAGCATGAAAATAATCCATAAATCAAATTTTTGTTAAAAAAGAAAAACAAAATGTCTCATACAAGAAAAGTTGCAAATGTTACTACTGTCCCACGTGGCTGAAAGCTGTATTTTCCTGCTGCGTTCTCTGAATTTAGCCTTGACTTTGGTACTTTTGTCTGTGTAACTTTAGCCTGACTGACCCCTCCCTTTCTGTCCTGCTGACCCCTCACCACAGCAGACCTGAATTTACATTCTTTACCAATCCTTTAAGCTCAGCAACCAGAACCCTCTCATCCCCTGATCAAAACAGATATGTTGACACGTCCAGCCAAGTCCCAGAGCACAGTTTGTCCTCTTCAGCTCCTCTAATTGGCTTGCTGAGAGGAAAAAGATGTTGTTTGGAGGAGAGGCATATCTCACTAAATCTTCTGCTTGGTGTTCTCTTTTACTGTGACAAGTACTCCTTCATTAAGTGGGGATAAGCAAGGTCTGGATGGTAGTTCAAAGGTCAGGGATGATGTATGAAGAGTGAAACACCTGCAGAGTCCAGAATCAGGTCTGACTCAATAATTCAACAATACCAACTAAAAGCAGCTTCTGCAAAGTTTCAAAATGCTGACTGGAATTTATCTCTGGAGAAAATAAAAACAGAACATGTGATAAAATTTTTAATGTCATGAAATACTTCAGCTTACTGAAAGCAAGTCATTAAATTCAGTTTTCATGGACTGTGTTTTGTAGTAGATTTTTAATGAGTGCTTGCTATTCTTGACTTCATGGCTTAGAATAAAGAAAAAGGAAGACATCCATTTTCTTCTCTCTTTTTTTTTTATGTTTCACTATGCATTTACCAAACGCTAAATAAATGCTCAACTATGTTATGTAACTATGCTAAAACACTGGAACATGACATTGTCTAAGAAAATTACATGTCTATCCAGGATCATGTGGTACTCGTCTACAAGCAATTCGTTTGTAAATGAGAACTAATCATTTCTACTGTATAAATGCGACACTGATCCTGTTCACATGACCATCAAAATCTAATAACTGGGAGAAATTAGATAATTGTAATATTGGATCTGATGCATCTACATGCACTTCAGAAAAACTAACTAAAAAATAAACGTCTTCGTTTTCTAGTCCGTTATCAGAATTCTTCAGAGCACGTACATAGTGACATAACTTCTTGTCCATTTCAAAACATCCGGTCTGTTGAACATGCCAGTGACCAAGGTCTTACCTTTAGGAATTCTAATGTGGGGGCTTAATAAACCCACAAAGTTTTATTTCATTTATACTCTGATTACCTGCTGCTGCACGCCATCATGATTATCCTTTGTGTTCCCTTGATCAGTTTTAATAGAATATCTTACAGTACAAGCAGCACAGTTTTTTGTCACAAGCACACATGTAAAAAAAAATTAAAAAATCTGATATACGGGTTTATGTGCATGAAGAGTATCGGAGAGAATCTGGTGTTAACCAGCCTCTCATAATCAGATAACTGCCATTATCTGATAAAGGTTGATGTCTACATGATCAATTGAATATTCTGCTGACGTGGAGGAAAAACAGGCTCGATTGGTCTTCAAACGTAGCTGATATATATGTGTGGTGAATCAGTATTTGTCCAAGTTCATGTGAAGCCAAAGGGAAACCTCATCACTTGCACCCTAGATAAGAAAAAAAAATAATCTATTGTTACAACCCCTATGGGGTAAAGGGGAAAAAGGGGGTGGCAACACAAATTATCAGAGATAGCCACATAAAATAATAGCAATGTATTGTCAGGACAAGGACAGGACGTAAACCAACAATGCAATCACTCTACGTACTAAGCAAACAAAATGCATCTGAATAAACCATTAACAAATAAGGTGGTCAGGTGCTTATGTAGCAAGGAGTCATCAGGAGTGGCCAATCACAGAGGAGACCGAGCTGCAAGCGACCAATCCTGGAGAAGGAGGGCGGAGCTGGAGGCACAAAATCAGTGGCCAACCACCTGAAAGCATTAATTTGCATTAAGGCCCAACAGGCCGGTGACAAAACACAGACCCAGGTCAGGTACGGGACAGGGCATCAGTGATGGGCTGCACCCTATTTATGTTGAATATTGAGATTATATATATATCAAATGTATAATTAGAGCTCACCGCATTATTCGCTGGTTATACTGGTTGTGGTCAATGACAGAGCTGGATCCAATGTATACATCAAAGTGATGTAGTGCTAAGAGCAAAGACAGTGTTTCTTTTTCAGTTGTTGAATAATTGAGCTGGTGCTGATTAAACTTGCAGCAAGCGGGGTCATCAGTCCTGTCGCTGCTACTCTGTATTACGGCGCCTGTTCCTACAGCACTGGCGTCAACATCAAGTTTAAGGGAGAATTGGAGCATGTGCCAGCAGAGATTTCACACTCTCAAATGCATGTTGGCATGCCGGAGTCCATGTGAATTTTGTTTTTGCGCCAAAAGTTGTGGTAATATCCTATCATCCCAAGAAAACATCTTAGAGGTTTCTGGGTTTCTGGGACAGGGAAGGGGGCAATTGCAGGGTGAGAGAGGCAGCCAGTGCGACGTTTGAAGTGTTGTCGGTGGTAATACAGACTAGTTTCTTTCCACCAGTTCCCCTGTAGCTGTTGTTCGTCTGAGACCAGCAGCTATGTTCTGCCTGGTGTGTCTGGAGACTTTTGTTTTCACGTTGAAATCTGCATCAATGAAATGTAGCGTGACATTTATATACGGCTCTATGGTGCGAGTTGACCACAGGTTGGGAGCGGTGGCGAAAAATTAGGCTGTAGCCACGTCCTCCACAACACCCTCACGACGCTCATCATACAGGGCAGGGAGAGACACTCGACTAAAATGGTGACGAGACGGCAGTGATGCCGTTTGTCCATTTGTTTCTCTCCATGACCACCCACAACAAAGATGGCATCATTCTCAAGGCTTTAGATCACAGCTGGAATGGAGATTTGGGAGCCATGGGATCATTCGCGGTGGGCTGCTTGACATTTGGGATGGTGTTCCGATCCAGAAAAAGATAACTCCGACCTGTCCTGAAAAACAAGACTGATCCTGGGATTTAATGAAAATATGTAAACAAAAGTGTTTTGTGAACCTTTGGATGGACTCAAAAGACTCCGATTGAGATCATGTCAGAGTTATCAGTGATCACTTGGTTTAAAGTTTGGAAATCACTTAACTTTAGATGGTTATGGTCCAGATTTCAGACCAAAATTCTCTGCATGGTCTTTGCACAACATTAGGCATGTTGTTTTGATTGACCACCTCTTTGTTTACTGGAAGCCTGTGAGCCTGCAAAGGTTACATGATTGAGCACAAGCAATAAGCTCTGAAAAAGAAATCTTCATGGGTACTGACAGCGAGAGGACAATAAACAAAGGTTCAGAATCCAGAGTTATAATAAAAATGTAAGACAGTAAAAACTAGCCTCTCCTGTTTCCTCTCCAGTAAAAAGACCTAAGCTCCTATTGGATGTGAAAAACTGAGGATGGAAATCTCTCCCCCTTTAGGCAATGAGTTAAAACACAACGTATTGAGGAGGAGTGTTGTATTAAAAGCTATTGTTGGACATGAGCTGTGGCTGGATGCCTGAGGCCTTACTGTCATAAAATTTGCTTTAATCAATTACAGCATACAGCTGCAGTGTGTGGAGCTGATCATGTTTCCCGCTCGGAGCACCTGCCATTAGCCACGATCACAGCTCTCTAAACCCACAGCTCGCTGAAAACCCTCTGACTCACACCAGCCTCACAGTTGGCCCAACTACTTACAGGGCATCCGCACACACATGCTCATATATCAGCTTACAGCGCAGTGTGCATGCCAACAACTAACACGCTCCTCCACGCACAGCATCACAAACTTTGTCATTTTATTTTCGTGCCCGTTACAATTTCACACGTCTTTTCCGGGCGCGGTTAGCTAATCCCTCGCGGGGCAAACGCCTGCGGGACAGAGGGGCCACAACGTGCCAGCCTGAGACCGTCACAACTCCTGGAAAAAAAGACAAATAAAGCAATAATCAAGAGAAAAATAAAGAACAGTTTTGGTGTTTTCTTGGTCCTTCACTTCATCCAATCATTCCTCGAAGAATAAATATCCTTACAACATCAGTTATTATTTTTAAACTCCGAGTCATTTTTACCGTTTTTGGTCCCACTGTTTGTCTGTTTTTTGGTTTGTTTGTTTTTCATGCAAAAGCTCAACCCTTTTAATCCCAGTGAACATCCGGACATTTTTCCAGGATAGCCTTATTTGTCAGATTGTGAGGCTAAAATAATGTAAAATAGAAGTCCTAACCGGCATCTTTTACTTAGAATCTAGACTTTTTAAACTTGATCATGTTTTTAATACTGTTTTTATCCAATGTTCTTACTTTTTTATTTTCCTTTTATTTTTAATGTTAAATTATGCTTCTTTTATTCTGTTAAGCACTTTGAGTCACCCTGTTGTTAAATTGTGCTAAACTAATTTTACATATTTACCCTATTCCTCTAGCAGTTTTTATTTTTTGCTATTCATAGTTATTAATGCTATTATTTACCTACAAACTTCACAAAAACAAGTCCAACTGAATTCGTTTTTGATGCCACTGTGCATCAAAAACATCTTCTTGTCTTTATTTCAGCAATATAGAACCATTATTTTTGTTGTTTTCGGTCAGAAACAGAACTTTATTGTCATTATTGTCAATTTAATTTATCTGATTGGTGGAAGGTTTGACAGAAAGTGGCCTCATCAAAATTTCAAGATCATAATCGAGGTATCTTATCAACATAGAAATCTTTCATTTAGTATGAAAATATGATTAATGGTGTTATCATGGATCACTCATAGAGTCTCTGAAAAAACACCACATTTTGCAGCTGGATTGTAAACCTTCTGGATGGGATATGAATGCCTGGAAAACTTTTGTAGATCACCCAAGGGCAAGCTATTCATCACAATTTACCCCAGAGAGTTACACACTACCGTTCCTGAGAAACTTGTAATATAAGTGATTGCGCTCGGGGGCGCTGAAGATCTTGCAGAGTTTAAAGGGTTAAAGTACAAATAAGTAGGTTTGTTCTATTTTAAGAAAAAAAATGCCTTTACCTTTAAGTTCACCCTATTTTTATCTTGATACAAACACATATTTACATCATAGACCAAATAAACTATTTCAGCTTTGACATTTAATTATTAAACCATTCACAGACGATCAGAAACCCCAAAAGTATAAGAACAATTAATAAATAAATAAAAATTAACATCTAAAAATTTACTTTTAAAGCCTTATGTTATATTAAGTGTGGGATGCTGAGGGTAAACATGTACTGGGTGAGCATGTCCAGCAATTTCAGGACATGAATCACAGTAAAAGCTCCCAGTCTGTTGGACTCTGGAGAATAATGTGGTCCAGCAGTTTGTCTCATCCGTGCAGTTCCAACTCATCACTGTGAAACATGCTCATGCCTGGAGAGTAGTGTCAGGGCTTGTTTAAACAGGGATTACCTCACCAATTCTGCATGGTGAGGAGGCTGAACGCTCTGACACAGACATTCTTTCCACTTTACCACCACCTTTGGTATGGAACTGAGAAAAAGACAATTGCTGTCGGCATGTCCATCACTTCAGTACAATTAGGAGGAAGATGTTTGTCTGTCAGATCAGGGTTTCTTAAAGTCTTGCCGAATAGAGAACTGAATAAGGGAGGGAACAATTAAAGTCCATTCAATCATTAAAGAAACATGTAATGTAGGTTTGAACCCTTTATTATAATGTTGACACATTTCTGTTATAACACACCTTCATCCTCAGTTTCAGTCACAGAGGTCACAGTTGTCAGTCGCAGATTTGTGTATTGTTGCCTGTTTTATTTATGTTTGTTTTAACATTTATGCAAATTTGAGCGGAACAGAGATAAACAAAGTGGTGCAAAGTTCGTAAGCGATGTAACACTAAGACGACCTCTTTGGATTCTTTTTTATGTCATCAAATGAACCTGTCTCAAAAAGCTAGTCTTTATTAAACAGATTAAAGATGGCAACGTCGCTCTGAGTAAAGCAGAGACACAAATCTGCTGTGGTCTGTCCAGTAGCCCCTCATGATACACATCATAGGTCTCTGTGGTCAAATGAAGATGGGGTTCTCCAGAGGTGTCAGAATGAGGGGGGGTTAAAGGGTTAAAGGTCTTTGGTGACATGGGGAGGCTGTAAACAGCAGTGGTGGGCTTCAGCAGGCAGGTACAGCTCAAGTTTTATTTATGAATCTACACTTGTGGCCAGGGTCTTGGTTGCATAGAGCATTCGGAGGGGGCGGAGGGGGGGTGGGGGTGTCGTTACCTTGCCCACGGGGATAGGAAGTTGGTCACAGGGTCAGAGGTTGAAGGAGTGGGGAAAAGGGGTAAGAAGGGTGTGCGTGTTTTCAGGCATGGAGGGGGTCAGAACGACAGGTGGGACGCTGCTACAGAGGAGCAACACCTGCCACTGCTGTCAATCAGTCTCCAGCCATGAGTGTGTGGTTACAGTGTTTATGTGTGTGGGCTGTTTTTATGAATGAGATGAGGTATAGATAAAAATGAGAGAAACAAAATAAAATGTTGATTCTTTTGAGCTTCTACAGACGTGATTTGGGATGTTTGTGTGTCTCAAGGGTGGTTATGTTCTTTATTTGGTTTAATTCTTCACATTTGTTGGATGAAAATGAGTTTTGGCAGCATGTTGGTTATTTCACCAGATAACTGCCTCATATATCAGCAACAAAATATCAGCAAAAATATAAACATTTTTTTTTCTGTGGTAAAAAGCCATGATTGCACACAAAAAGAAATTGAAGATGTTAGAGGATCTTTATTAGCTCTGACGGGGAGGTGTTATCTGAGTGGATCCTCCAACGAGCCCTGCAGTTGGTCAGTTGGACGTTCGGCTCCGTCTGGCTCCTACGTGGGTCAGGCTGAGTGAATGACCGTGTGTGTAGACATACATTTGCTGTGTCAGTGGCAGGTGCGGATTAGACGGGTCGTTTGTCCTGACAGTTGCAGTCGACCCAAAACAACACATGCAAACAGCTCGCACACAAAGCTCCTTCAGTGAGTCAGCACCGTGTTTGTATTATAACAGTGAACTATTTTCTCTTCAGTCACTGGTTTAAGTAACTTTCAGTAAACTACAGGATTTACATGACCCAACATCTCCCATTTCTTCCTCTGCAAGAGAGTTTGGGCTTTTCTCACTGCAAAAAAAATTTCATTACATTTTAATTTTAGTAAAAGCTCAGACTTTTAAAACCTATAAATCCCAAATGTGCAACTTGACTGTAATTACATACTGACTTGTGTGTGAGTGTTGGACACATTCAAGTTCTTTGTGATGTTTAATTTCATGGTTCATTTACACTTTTAAGCATGAAATTTGTTCTTCATTATTAAAAGGTAACTGCTTGTTTTTAATTCTGTCTCATCCTATACTTATTTTAACCCTTAACACTCTGCTTGATCTCCAGCGCCCCTGAATGGTTTCACTTAGATCATCATCAGTTTCTTAGCAACGGTAGTGTGTAACTCTGTGGGGTAAACTGTGATGGACAGCTTTCTCTTTAGGTAATCTAAGGACGTTTTACAGGCATTTATATCGCATTCAGGAGGTTTACAATCCAGCTGCAAAATGTAGTGTTTAATTAGAGACTCCATGAGTGATCCATGATAGCACCATTATTTATCACATTTCCATACTAAAAGAAAGATATCTATCACTACTATGTTGCTAAAAGACCTCTATTCTAAATTATGATGAAGCCACTTCTTGACAAACCTTCCATCAATCAGAGAGCTTAAATTGATGTGACAGAAATGGAATAATAATAATAACACTCATAATAGTGATAAATAGCTGGAGGAAAAAGTGTAAATATGTTAATAGTTTCTGTTGTATGTTTGTTTCAATATTTTGTCTCCTGAAAGCCAAGACTTGAAATAATGATATGCAGATAAAAAAAAGGCTTGGTGTGTGTTATTTCTACAAAGTTCTGCTTGTAATAAATTCTGGTTTGTTGTTTTGTTTGGCCTTTATGCTGCTATACCTATTGATACATTTATTTTTAAATCATTTTAGCCTCATAATCTGACAACTGAGGCTGTCAAAATATCTGGATGTTGACTGGGATTAAAAGGGTTCAGCTTTTACTTGAATTTATAAAGATGGCTTGGAGTTTTGAGGCTAAATATTTATAGGATATAAACAGAGAATGATTTCTAAAAACAAAAACAGTACCAGGAATTTTGATAGTTAGATGCTGAAGCTTCACTGAGGACAAACAAGAAGAACGAACACTGTTGTGTGCAGGATGGGAAAACCCTTTTGTCTCTAGATGGCGCTAATCCTGTTGATGCCAGTGTGTGTGTGTGGGTGTGTGTGTGCGTGTGTGTATGTAAGTATGTTTTGAAGGCCATGAAGGACCCAAGGGACTCTCCAGTTGCAGGCCTGTAGACTGGCTGGCACCCTCAAAGTAGCTTCTTCATCCTGGAGACAGCTGTTGTCTCTGTGACGACACGATCGACCAATCAGGAGCGAGGTGGGAAACAAGTAGGGTGGGGGGTTTTGGCATATGTGTGAGCTTGAGTATGCATGATGTGCATGTTTATGTGTGTCTTTGCTGAAAGAAAATATTGAGACCTGCAGAATTTAGATCTGACTTCTTTCTTGAACTTTGTGAAAGACAGCTTGTATTTGAATGGTTGTGCTGAAATGTGTGTGTGTTGCAGTCCAGCTGGCTCTGTGCAGTAAACACCATTCCTTCAGTCCCAGTGTGGCAGAGGAAAAGACTCCACATCCATTCAACAACAAGGAAACATAATTTTGGATGTGATCCTGCAGTTAGACGCTGAGCGTGTAAAGAGGCGTCACTAAAATGGTGTTAGCTTACACCGGGTTTACACCGTCTGCCAAATGCTTGCTCAACCCAAAATATATCTTCCCTGTATAACATCCATTATGGGAATAAACAAAGAAAAATTACTGTTGGTCTGTTCTGCAAATGACAAAAACACAACAAACTGTGATTAAAACAGACACAGTGGAACTCTCCAGGTTGGGTTGGAGTCAGTGTGATTCCATGTGTCAGCTGCTAATATTTAAGTTTTTAAGCTAAAATGACTTTGTGCTTCTGGTTCCTCATCTGTGGGGGATTTTAAGTGAAAAATGTCTTTAACTTCAGTTGCCATTTAAAGCAGCCTGACCTGATGTAACATGGTGCTTTTTTTGCTTTTTTTACTTAATCACTTTGTTATATTTTCTTAATAAACTGAAGTTGGTCAGTGACAGTGAAAAATCACTTTCTTTGTACAACATCTGTTAAATAAAGGTCCAGCAAAACAAAGAAATTGAAGTTTTTACCTTTTCTTGTAAATGAAAATTCTTCTCAACTCATCTGTAAACGATTCTATAATTGTTTCAGTTGTCTTTCTCACCATGTAAACATTAAGCTGACCTTGACCTGAACATGTTAGCACAGCTAGTGTGGTGCTTTTAAACCTGTAAAGCCCAGGGGTTATACTGGGCCGGGGCTGAGTAAAACTATATTTTTTTCAATTAAGACAGCAAAACACCTTTTGTGGTTCTTTTTCTGCTGTGAAAAAACAGAAATGAAGAAGTAAGACGCTGAGCAAGGGGTGAGCAGCTGAGTGTGATTTTAGAGAATCTAGTGCACGCTCATCACTGCATGTTGCTCACTGAGCCACATTAATGCACGTCATGAGGATGCTTCTCTGTTTGCAAATACTAAGTTGTTCCCTTGCAATACAGAAAAGATTCCTTGTGATTTGTTTTTCGTCACGGGTAACATTCACATACAGGAGCGGGTAGTTTGCGACACCTGGCCGTATTTAAGGGGCACTAAAAGAGTTTGGGGACACAGACCTAACAGAAGCTCAACGAGGTAGGCCCGTCGTGTTGAATTACAGATTTCGGTGTGAGCAGGTAAACCAGTCATTGCCATTTTGATCGTTCTATAATGTGATAAAGCTATTGGCCAATCTAGAGCTGTGAACAATCACACTGGGGTGTTTTTCAGCATAATCAGTTAAGAAAGTATTCACTGTAGGCAAATCCATCCTTGAACCAAAGTCTACCACCATCAGAACGTCTACGTTACTACCCTGGATCCCAAACCTGCCCTTCATTTCTTCATCACCATCATATCCATTGAAGTCTGCACCAATGACCACTCTCTCATTTCTAGAGATCCTCTGCATCACTCTGTGTAACTCTTTCCAGGATTTATTATTCTCTTCTAAGGGTTCATTCACACCAGGATAGTGTGATAGGGCACTTGGTTCCATTGGGCAGGGAATTCAGAAAAATGTATCATCTTCCTTTGTTTTGGTTTCACACTGAACTTTACTCAAGAAGAACAAACCACCTGGAAATCATCAAGCAGTGACTGCAATTGCACAGTAGGGAGTGATATTCCCTGACACAACCACTAACCAGGAAAAAAAAGAAGAAGAAAATTGATTGGCTAGAACTGAAAAAAAGCTCCTTACCCAAGCTTTGGACCGGTGCGAGAGGGCATTAGCTAATGTCCCTGCATTTCTCTGCTTTTTTTTACTCTCATTGTACAAATATCTGACATTGTTGTTAATTTATGTTTCTCTCCTTCTGTCTCAGCAGATATTCCTGGTTTAGAGTTACACTGCTTGTTTTCTGTTTCCTGTCCTCTCCACCCCTAACCGGTCCAGGCAGATAGCCGTCCTTTCTGATTCTAGTTCTGATGGAGGTTTTCCTCTCCTCTGTCTTTTTGCGCAGCTTAGGATGGAGGATTGAGCTAAATTTGTTTTAACTGGATTGTAAGTGAACTGTATCTTTTAAAAGCTTTGTCATGACTTTGTTGTGAAGTAGTTTTCAGTACGATAGTGAGGAACCTTGGAGGATTATTTTTCACTAGCAAGAAAGATCATGTTTCTTCAGTTTTAGCCTCTATTCATTGGCTCCTGTTAAATCTTGGATAGAATTTAAAATTCCTCTCCTTACAAATGAAGCTTTCCATGACCAGGCTCCATTGTAAATAAAGATTTCATAGTTCCATATATTCCTAACAGGGCGCTTCACTCTCAGACTGCAGGTTTATTTGTGGTTCCCAGAATCTCTCAAATGGGAGGCAGAGCCTTCAGCTATCAGACCCCTCTCTTATGGAACCAGCTTCCATTTTGGGGGCATTTGGCATTTGGATAAACCTCATAGTGGTTTAGCCACCCCTTAGTTATGCTGCCATAGGCTAAGACTGCTAATAAATTAAAACTTAATTTTTAAAGCGCTTTTCATGCTGAAGGCAATGCAAAGTGCTGTACATGATTTGAAAAAAAAACTATTTATATTAAAAATAAAACAAGCCTTTACACACATCAAAATTGATTATATAACAATTAATAAGAAACACTTATTAAAGTCGTACACACAGTCACTCACACACAAAGCAGAAAGGTAGGTCTTATGCTCTTTTTAAAAACATAAACGGTCTCTGCAGCCCTGAGGTTCTCTGGCAGGCTGTTCCACAGACGAGGGCCGTAACAATGGAAAGAGGACTCATTGTATGTTTTGGTCCTTACTCTTGGAACAACTTAAAGAACGGTACCAGAGGACCTCAAGGGTTTATAAAATAAACGAAGGTCCGGTAAATAAGAAACCCCAAGACCAGTAAGACATTTATAAACCACTAAAAGAACCTTAAAATCAACCCTAAAACAGGTGTAATATGTTCCTGTCCTCTGGTCCTTGTCAGAACGCGTGCTGCCGAGCTCTGAAGTAGCTGTAGGTTTGAAATGGACTTTTTGGTCAGACCAGAGATCAGGGCGTTACAATAATCTAATCTACTAGAAATTAAAGCATGCATCAGCACTTCTGTGCTGGCAAGAGAGGGAAATTGGGTATGATAGGGATCCCATGATGCACTGAGCACTTCCTTCTCATCTCTCTGCTCCTTATCTTCTATGTATACCTTGTGGTAGTATTGGCATCATTAGTATTTTTTCTCTAAGCAGATTTCCATGCAGTAAGGTAGGACCAGTTTACAACTGTTCTCCCTTAACTGCTCACAACGAAATCTGTAATTCAGTGCTGGCTGGCCTCCCTTGGCTTGTGTTAGGTCTGTACACCCAAACTCTGTCTGCCTCTTGAATCCTCCCAGGTCTGGTGCATCCTCAACAAGTCATGGGCATGGTGCTACTGGCAGGATACTGCACATCACATTAACTACCTTTTTAAGGTTTGGAAAGTGTTCTGCAGAATAATCTGGAAAGGGATATTTTCACCACCAGTCCAAATAATTAAACTGTATTTTTTGACTATAAAGAATTTTATTAACTTGTACAGTGATTAACATTTTTTATTAACATTTACAGTGATTTTTGGGGAAAATTGTACAAAAACTGAATCATTTGGAGTAAAATCTGTTCAGAGACTGATAGAAGCAGTTGGTCCTGTGGTGTCAAATCCTTCATCACTGAGCAAACAGGTGGAGTTTGGTGGTTTAAACAGGCTTCATTGTCTTTTAACAAGGTGAGTGAATAAATTAGAAATTGTAAAGTGAATACCCAGATGATGTAGTGAGAGGTCATGACATGTGCTCCTCTGCAGGAAGTGACCCATAACCCCTGAACAAGTTTTGTCCAGTGAATTCGAAACCTACTGAAAAAGTGCTGATGTGGTCTGAAGACAGCGATGGGAACCACTCATATATTATCACAGCAGAAACAGGTGTGTTTGTTTGTGTGAGGTCTATTTTTTTACAGTGTTTCTTTCAGACTCTTTCAGACAACCTTTAGCATTGTAGCAATCCACCCATTTATGGAATTACTCATATTTGGTACTCTAATCAAACAAATACAAGCCATCATTTTAAATGGTTCAGTTTTGACATCATGTGGAGTCGTGTTAATTTCACAAATCTGGTGTTTTCTCAGTTAGAAAAACAGATACAAAAGAAATGTGCTACAGAGAGGATGTTCACACCTTCATTATCTGCGTCATTTTGATGCTGTTTGGTTGTGATCACATGAGTTGTGTTTGCAGATATCAGGAGATAAATGATTAATCTGAATTTTGTATGCAGACGCTTGAAAAATTGTGGACTGAAGCTTGACGTAGCTGTGGTATAAATAAAGGTAAATGAATAAAGGTTTATTTAAATTGCTTCTTTAAAAGTAAATGTATTGGATTCAATGTGAAGCACTTTGGGAGCCAAGAAAAGTACATTATAAATCTAAACCATTACTTACTAGTGATTTTGTTTCACATTTCTAAAATTCAGAAGAATTATCTTGTTTTGTTTCTCTTGTTCTAAAATCTTTTCTCTCAAAGTGAGAAACACTGAAAAAAAACACTGATATAAGAGGTTTTTTTATTATTGCTTAAAAAAGGACGTGGAATGACTGTTTCACCACTTATTTTAAGATATTTCTCACTTATGTACAGTATAGATAGTTTATCTTATTCCATGAAATCTTACAAGTGTAATTATCATCCTGCACCCATTAGATTTAGTGGGAAAGTGTGTCAAACCTTTTGACTGGTACAGAAAGTGGGGGCAACTAGGCTAAATAATATAAACTTTTTGCACTGCCTGCAAAACATGGATAAATTTGTGAAAGTACCAATATACCAAATACTCCTGTTAAAGCACATATAAAATAAAATCAGGGAATATTTTATTCCGGGTGTATTTATTCTGATGATTAGACGAGTTCAGCATGGTTCTGGACGTGTAGTCAACGCAGCAAACACGGAGCAGACAGAACTTCTGGGTCATATGACTTTTCTCAGATCAATAAATAGGATCTGAGCTTCTGTTGTTTTATATTTTTGTTCTGCGCACAAATCAGGAAAAAGATAGCAATTAATGATTGCATTAATTAATCATCATTAATTAATGATTACATGCAAGGAAAAGCAAGAGTTTTTTAATAGGATTAAATAATGTACACAGACCCTTCACTCCATCCCTGCTGCAATGACAGCGCCTCGACCTTGTTCAGAATCAGCAGTGAGCATGAAGGGAAAAGCTTGTGGCTTTAAATGTAGGTTACTATAAACACATTGGGGGGGTGACAACAGTAGTGAGTAAAACACCTGCAGAAAATAAAATGTTTTTACATAATTTATCAAAATATCTCCTGAGAAAACATCTCTTAGAAAAAGAAATATTTTTTTTTAACAGGACAGAAATAATTCTGATGGGAAAAAAAACAGTAATGAAACACTGATCCACAACTCAACAACCAGAAACAGAATCTATTACAGTCAGTTTAAAGCTTCCAGTGATGGATAAACGTGGTCTTACCGTAAAAACATCTGGAAATTTCTGCTAGACCAACTAATATCTGTCATTTCATATGTAAATTATTACATCAATATTTTGTGTCAGCTAAAGCGAAGATTTTTCCTATCCTTTATCACTTTAATATTTAATCCCAAGCATGTGTTGCCTAAACTTAACCAAGCATCATCTGAAAACTGAAAAAAAGTTTGTTTTTTTTTAATTCAGGGAGAAGTGGACAGACAGGAAAAGAACTTGGATATACTACACTTCTGGTACCGTCTTCTTTCCAACTTCCTGTGCTGACATTTAATTTACTGTTAGCTACAGCCAAATTCTCATAAACACCTCTCTCTCATTGACATATTGTTCTGTTTCTGTTGTCAGACAGTGGAACAAGTCTACAGCTGGAACTGAAGAAAGTGTCATTGATACTACCTGTTCACATGCGGTCTCCCAGTTTCTCTTTCTCACATTAAATTCAGGATGGACAAAAACTTCCTTCAGTTTCATTAAAAAAAAAACTAAAAAAACAAACAAAACTGATCTTCTTCTCTTCCTTACTCAAATTCTGTCTATTCTATTGTTTCTAGTTTTATTAGCCAAAATAAAATCAGCGAAACTGGAAGAGAGGAATATTTGATTCAAACCTTTGTTTTGATGCTGAGGTTAAACACGGAGTTCAGTGTAGTTTTTTTCTAGATTAATTCAGAAAAAAAAACGTCTTTCTTAAGTTCTGCAGCTTTTGTGTGTTTTCACCATGACTGCTGTTAATCTTTGTACTCAGATATCAGTCAGGACTCCCTCTGTCAATCCTACCTCATAACTCTGCAGAAAGACTCAGTACTGGTTCTGAAAACTATGATACCTGTTGATTTCATGCTGATTTCTAAATCTTCCTGCTCACCATCAAAGCCTTAAGACACCCCCTCCATCCATCTCAGACAGACCAACGCAAAAGATCCACAGATTGAGACCTTCTATGAAACTCCAGATCACAGTTTGGGACCAAGGTTGTTTTTTTTTTTTCCATCAGAACCTCCACCTGATAGACCTTCTGCACTCAGACACCACATCTCTGATACTTTTAAATCCTTTGTAAAAATTTCCTTTTTTATAGTGACTTTAGTTTGATGAATAATTAGGGTCCGAGCCATACAAAGTATGGAAGGACCCTATTGTTGTTGAAGTGTTTATTATTATTGTTCTAAGAACTTTGAGCTCACTTATGAACCCCTAAACACCCATTAAAAGTTGTGAAAATTGGCACACACATCAATACTGGTGATAATTTCGATTTTCTAAGGTCCGCATACAATTCAATTGAAAAATGACATGACACCGCCACCTAGTCACGAAAAAAAATCCCAAAATGAATTGGGTCCGCATTGCCGGCAGTAAATCTGAATTGTTTCCAGTGAGGTTTGGACTCTGCCAAGGCTGCCCTTTGTCACCGATTTTGTTCATAACTTTTATGGACAGAATTTCTAGGTGCAGCCAAAGTGTTGAGGGGATCCGGTTTGGTGGCCTCAGGATTGGGTCTCTGCTCTTTGCGGATGATGTGGTTCTGTTGGCTTCATCGGGTCCAGACAATGGTCCTCTGCCAGAAAAGGATGGAGTGCTCTCTCCGCAATCTCTCTGCAATAGGGTACTGCCCCAAGTGGAGGAGTTTATGTATCTCGGGGTCTTGTTCATGAGTGAGGGAAGAATGAAGCGGGAGATCGACTGCAGTAATGTGGACGCTGCATTGATCTGTCGTGGTGAAGAAGGAGCTGAGCCAAAAGGCAAAGCTCTTGATTTACCGGTCGATCTACGTTCCTACCCTCCCTATGGTCACGAGCTGTGGGTCGTGACCGAAAGAACAAAATCGCAAATGCAAGCGGCCGAAATGAGTTTTCTCCGCAGGGTGGCCGTGCTCTCCCTTAGAGATAGGATGAGAAGCTCTGTGATCCGGGAGGGGCTCAGAGTAGAGTCGCTGCTCCACCGCATCAAGAAGAGCTAGATGAGGTGGCTCGGGGATCTGGTCAGGATACCTCCTGGACGCCTCCCTGGTGAGGTGTTCCGAGCACGTCCCACCGGAAAGAGACCCGGGGAAGACCCAGGACACGCTGGATGGACTACTCTCTCGGCTGGCCAGGGAACGCCTCGGGATCCCTCCAGATGAGCTTGTGAACGCGGCCGGGGAGAGCGAAGTCTGGGTTTCCCTGCTTAGGCAGCTGCCCCCGCGACCCGACTTTGGATAAGCGGCAGAAAATGGATGGATGGATGAAGTGGGTCCCTGAAAGTCTACTTCGCTGGGAGGTTTTCTGACAAGTTGGGGACCAAACAATATTCAAATCTTTCTAATAGGAGAAAGCTTGTTACCGTGGCAACCGACGGAAAAAAGCCTACTCGCCATGAAAAACGGTTAGCTTAATTCTGCATAGAAATAAATGGGATCTGCACCAAAGTTGATAGCATGAATACTTGTGAGTTTCATAACACACTACATTCACTAGCTGAATAAGCGCATTATATAGCATGTTAGCTAGCATATTAGCATGCTAGCAAAAAATGCTAACTAGGTTAATCAACATTTTTGCTTCTCAGCTAGCCATTTTACTATATTACCAAGCATGTTAGCATGTCAGCTAGCATGCTAACATGCTAGCAAAATCATCACACAGATACACCGTGCCAAGTTAAGCCAAATAGGTGTACGACACGGGTGGCGGGGGCCACGGAGCTTGGACCGGATGGATGCCGCTTGCGGCTCTAATTACAGATTCTGGCTGCTTTGTCACTTTTTTTCTGGGTTAGAGCTCTAACTTTGCTGGGTGGGTGAAATGTGCATAACACCTTATTAGGCCCGAGCACCGAAGGTGGTGCGAAGGCCTATTGTAACTGCTCCGTTTTTTCCTTATTCTTCTTCTTCTTATTATTATTCTTCTTAAACATTGAGCGCATGGGAGGGGACCTGAACATACCCCAAAACTCACCAAATT
>JBAMHW010000010.1:1623203-1636134 GCA_037177495.1 Rhadinocentrus ornatus
GGCGTCGCCAGGGGCGCCTTGAATATTTGGTGGATTGGGAGGGGTATGGCCCCGAGGAGCGGAGTTGGGTGTCACGTCATGATGTCCTGGACCCCTCTCTTATCCGGGATTTCCATCGGGCTCATCCAGATCACCCTGCCACTCGACCCCGGGGTCGTCCTCCTGGCCGGCGGCGTGGCGCGTCAGGGGTCCCGCCTCAAGGGGGGGGGAACTGTCACACCGAGCCACCCTCACATGTATCAGGAGTTAAGAGAGCATGTGTTGCCTGACGATAAAAAATCAGCTGACAAGGCATAATACTTTCTCACTGCTTAATTATAATATTTATAAAAAAGTGTTACAGATAATTAAATGAAGGAATATTATGATTAAGTCTAGAAACAGATTTGGTAATATGTAGTTTGATAATGTCTTCAAAGTTTGAAGAGGAGATCAAAACATCCTGACTAAAGCAATGTAATGTAAACATTATTTATAATTTCAGATAGACTTGTGTGATAATTTCAATCTGCTGTAAACTGTTGTTTTCTCACCTTGAGAGGAACTTTCTCACTGATCTATTATTCCCACCATGTGTAAGAGGACTTAGGAGCTGTTATTTAATATTATAATCAAATCAAATTAAATCAAGTTTATTTGTATAGCCCTATATCACAACAAAGTTGTCTCAGAGGACTTTACATAATGAATTTAGTTAAACTCACATTGTAATAAAGCAGGAATGTTTTTAAATTTGGTTATTATTTCCAGCCTGTAAAGGGCAGATTTAAATATTAATGAGACAATATGACATAACAGGAAGCTCTGCCCTGAGACTGAAGTTAGAGTGCCGTGGTGGGAAAGCGGGATAACCCGGTGTTCTCAAAATAAAGACAGAAGACTGGAGTGCCTCTGGTTGGGAATGTGAGCTATGGATAACCTCTAAACTCCTGATGAAATTCCTTCTTAAAATAGTGTTGGGTGAGGAGAGACGTTGGGATGCCACAGAGTAAAAACTTTTTTCATGACAGAGAAACTCAGAACTGAGAGCAGCTTGGTCTCTCAATGGAAAACTGTCAGATGATGGACACGATGGTCGATGAAGTCTAAAAATCAATGCAAACATAAACAAGACAAATTCCCTAAACAATCTGTTGCTGGCCTCCAGGCAAATCAATCATCATATATGTCCGACGGACTTTAACTCACAGGCTGATTTTGCTAATGCTTTTAATTGTTTTTAACATTGTTGGATTTTTGCAAAGAGTTATAGGAACTGAGTTTTAAGTTGTGTGATAATCAGCATTTCTCCATGAAACAGAAAGATGGTAACTTTTGTTAACCTGCACAAAGTTAAACAAAAGTTACAGAACAGATAACAGATAATGGAACAGATATTGGCCCTTAGTGGGCCAGTACTAAATTCCCGGGCCACTTTTTTTCCCAACTCAACCTGTAGTGGCATGAACTCAACCTGCAGAGTGAACGTAGCCTTGTGTTAAAACCTGCTGGTAGATTTGGCTTTGCAAGTGCAGTGCCCTCCCAGGACATGGCACCCTAGGGGACTACCTATGTAACCTATAGGCAAGACTGGCACTGTCTTCAGTGCAGTTAGACAAAAGGAAATTCCTATTTAACGGGATGGAAAACCTCCATCAGAGCTAAAGATGGAGGAGAACCAGATATTAAATGTTCAAGTAGTATCCAAATTATTCCCAAGGTTATGCTAGACTATCAACCTGATGTTAGCATGAAGCTACATAGCAGAGCTAATCTAATAATATGGTAGCACAAAATTTCTTTGAAGATAATGTGGGGTAACCTTGTCATTTTTAGTTTTCAGCAAGTGTATTCAACAACATGTCAACCCAGTTCATTATGATTTCACATTGAAGCTGAAAATAAACTTTAAAGATGCTCAAAGAGTACCTTAGTATCCAGATTACTTGGCACTGACTAAGCTAGAGCTATTTGGTCCAGTTTAAACAGGGGGTTTTGTTAGGCTGCTAGTTGATTTTAAAGTATACATCATGAAAATCTATAGATATACAGTATATCCTGTAACCAGTCTAGTTTTATATAGGAAGATAGAAGAATGAAGAGAAAGGAAGATATTTCTGTAACTTTTTTTGCGAGAGGAAGTACACAGATTAAGTGGAGACAGACTCCAGTCCCAGTATCAGGAGCTTGACATCTAAAGTGAAGCTAGCCACACAAGGATCCAGTCTAGCACCACCACCAGACGGTAAACCAGAACTAACCCCCTACTACCACATCAAGCTTTACATACTGCATCCCAAAACAACCAACTTACCTTTCTATACACCTTTTTGAACTTTTATAAAATATTTCCACCCTGTGATCCAGATTATTAATGTAAAGAGGTTTAATTTCTCATGTCTCTCTAATGTGATTACAGTTAACACAGCATTGTAATTACATGTCTTTTTTGACTGCATGGTATATTTTTTCACAAATTCATTCAAAAGACTGGCTTTATTTATTTCTTTATTTATTTTTTTGGGAGATTTTCCTAAGGGTTAAATCATTTTTATCCAAAAAAATAATCACTGGTAACAATTATAAGGTAAGATTGGGTTCAGAATAATTTAAACTTACACACCGACTAACATATAGTCTGTTGGTGAGAATTATTTCCAAATATTGGTCATAATTTCATTTGGCATCTGTTTTCATTGTAATCGTTCCTTAGGTTGGCTCTATATCCCCTTGCTAAGACAGTGAGATCGTTATTTTGGATTTTTACACCCATTTGTAATTAATTGTTTGTGATTAATTCCGTTAATATTTAAGCTCCTGGTTTTCCTTCCTTTCCTGTGCCAGTTCATTGCGTGTGCGTGTGTGTGTGTCTGTTTGTTAGGTGTCATTCTGTCAGTACGGTCAGTTCTTTAGGTTTCATTTGTGTCTTAGTTGTGTCTTTTATTAATATTAAATCTTTGCCAGTCCTACACTTGTGTCCTTCCATCTCGTCTTTGTCATCCACTCCTTAAAGGAAATAATTCCTTTAATATAATCGTGAATGGCTCATCTTTGTTGTTGATTTCTTCTTGCTTTGATGAACTGTGAACTGTGCATGCATAAAAAAAAATGCGATGAGTCCATAAATGGAGGCTATAGAAAGGAATTGAGTGTTACCTGTGTTTAGAGTAAAACAGAGTGGTTATATCTTTCACAGATTGGTGGGCACCTGTTGAAGTGAGACAATGACTTAAAGTCAGCAGGTCAGAGGTCACATGGACACTCAAACCCACTGACCTACTTCTGAATACTTACAAAGCCAAACATTAGGGTGAAAATGCACTCTGTTCTTAATTTTTTGAGACTATCCTAATTTAAAATGTCTTGTCCCAATATAATGTAAAATATATCAAATATAATATATTAAAAGTAGACAATAAACCAAACAGAAACTGGAACATTTTTGCAACATAAGTGTTTAAACAAAACATTTTGTGGTTATTTCAGATAAACATGAGTTTTGGGCAAAAATATACCGTAGATGCTTTTTGGTACTAAATGCTATCTGAAGCAAAGATTGAGAGGCTTGAACTAGATCAGTACCATGCTTGTTGGACACACTGTTCCTATGTGCTGGAAATGAAGTCATCATTAAGATTTGCAGTGAAAGTCATCAAATAACCAAAGTGAATGAAAAGGTATAATTTCTAATGTTAACCTATAATTTAATCTGTAATTTTAAAATTGTTTTACACATGCCAGCTCAGAGGGGTGGATTTCAAAACAAGTTCAACAATGCTACGTTTTCTATGTGTTATCTGAGTTAATAAAACCAAAACTGTAAAGGCAAATCATTTAGTTCAATTCATCTCAGCTTTATTTATACAGCACCAGTTTACAACAAAGTCATCTTAAGGCACTTTTACATAAACGGTCCAGTTCAATCCAGTTTATAATAGTCCAGTAACAAATCCATTATATGATCCACATTTGTATAATTTATAACTGTGT
Source organism: Rhadinocentrus ornatus (assembly GCA_037177495.1). Taxonomy (NCBI): domain Eukaryota; kingdom Metazoa; phylum Chordata; class Actinopteri; order Atheriniformes; family Melanotaeniidae; genus Rhadinocentrus; species Rhadinocentrus ornatus. The sequence continues at coordinate 1,627,173 of JBAMHW010000010.1, forward strand.
TCATTTAAACCAAATAAAAAAAAATAATGACCTGGTGGGAGCAAGGCTAAATCAAACGTTTGCACTGCTAAAGGCTAAATCAAACTTAGTTTTTGCACTGCTAGCAAAACATGGACAAATTTATGAAAGTACCAATGGGCAAACGAGGATGAACAACAACAGAGATAGATTTCAACTGCCAACAAAAGGACAAGAAAATATGATGAGGCATACCTTGCCCTAGGCATGACCGGGTAATGGTCAAGAAATAGTAATGTACAATGGTGGGTAATGGAGAGAGACCAGCGTGTTGTAGGCAGTGATGGGAGTAATGGCGTTAAAATAAGGGGCGTTACTAAACAAGGTTTATTTAACTAATTGCTCTTTCCATCGTTACAATGCCATTACTGTTACTGTGGATGACACGTTGACTGACAACGTCCAAACATAAGTTTCACATATTTTTGGACGATGCTGCTGTTACAGTGGAGAGGAGGCGTGGTGAGATTGGAGAATACACTCATTGTTTAAGTAGAAGAGTTGCTGTGTTGTGTTGTGACCGGATGCAAGCTAAAGACGGATTTATACTCATGCGGCCTCAGTTGAGGCCCGATGCGCACCTCTTCCAGACCTGACACGCACCACTGCTATGCAGTTAGTTTCGAGGAAGTATCCCTTATAATTGGTAAATTTGGGATTACGAGTTTCTGGATTCCTGGATATTCCCACTGAATTTGTGTAGTGACCGCCATTTTTAAAAACAGCACCCAATAGATCAAGTTGATGAGAGGCTGATCGAGTTATTTCTTTGTTTTCTTCCACAAGCTAATAAAGACACTAAACCATACTGGATGCCATTTTTGCTTTCGTACCGTAACTGAAATAAACCATCAAAAGAACTCTGACCTGTTGAGTTTACCGACTGATACCACCCCTGCTGCCACCTTTAGATCAGGAGAAAAAACACCAAAACGACGCGTAAACCCTACAGTCAAGTGCGAGAGCAAACTCACTAGCGTCAACTACGTAACACACCACACACAGATGCTGTGTGAGTATAAATCCTCCTTAAGTGGGTCCGCAGTATTTATTGCAGAGTTTTCACTTCATTAAAACAGGTGATCAAATAACTGGTTAAATATCATAAATCTGCCAGTTTCCCCTGACTACATAGCATGAGGTCAAAAGAGCTCCTTCAGTACATTGTACATCCAATCCATTCCACTTGTTCATATTCATACATGTCAGCTGACATCACAGACGCGTTCCACTGCGTTTAAACGCGGCCATATTGAGTACCTGCACTGAGTACCTGAACCACACAGGTCTTCAGAGATGAAAATGCTGTGCAGTTGGGTGTGACAAAAAAAAAATGAGACCGAGATATATCTTTTTATCAATTACCAACGGAAGAAGAATGTTGTCAGAGATGGCTTTCAGCGATCAGGAGGACTAACTGGTCTCCGACTGCAAGTAGCTGTCTGTGCAGATTACATTTTATATCAGGTGAGTTTCAACGCAAGCTCGGAGAGCTAGCTTTAGCTAACAGAGTTTGATGAACAAACTTTTCAGAGAACTAAGTGGTTAGATTAAATCCGATTAGACACAAATGCGTAATGTATTTCAGGCTGTGTAACATTGTGGGGTGGCCTAGCAGACATCAGATTTTAATTAGTCTTCCCATGTGTTACAGAAAGAACTTTAAAAATTGCACCAGTATTATTGACTGTTTTAAAATATTTATTTAATGACCTAAAGAGATGAAAGCACAAATGCAAACATATTCACAATATAAACATCATAATACAGTTAAGTATTTAATTTCTATAAAAGGTTGTGACAGAGCATAGTGGTTTTCTTGACCTGTTGTCCCCTGGGGATGTGGTTCTTGCAGACAGATGGTTTAATGTAGCAAAGTGTTTGGGACTTGTCAATGAATAAATAAAAATACCTGCCTTTACCAAAGGAAAACGGCAGCTTCACCCAGAGGAGGTCAAGTCATCGCGGGCAGCAGTGCGCATCCATGTGAAGAGAATTATAGGACTTGTAAGGAATAAATACACGATTTTGCAAGGAACTATACCCACATCACTTTGTTATTCAGCCCCAGATGGACTCACTCCACTAGACAAAATGGTGAAAGTGTGTTGTGCCCTCTGCAATCTTTGCCCTCCTGTTGTTCCATCAGAATGACATGCAGAATGAATCATTCCAACCCACAAAGAACTGCAAATTTAAATAAATCTCTGAATTTTGATTAACAATATGCTTGCTTCATTATTACAATATTTTAACATTTTTAAGGTTTTACCACAGAAGAGAGGGGTTGGGGAGACCACTGTGTGTGGTACTGTGTGGTACTTTCCCAGCAGTTCTGGCAGAAGTCCAGTGTTGATTAATGGCACTACTCTGCTATATGTCTCACTGAAGAACACTTCATCAAACTGAATGCATTGAAAAAAATGTTTCAATAATAGAGCTATCTTTGAGGACAAAGGGACATTTTATCTCAAGCACACCTCTGCCATGGCAGACGCAGGTAACAATTCCATCTGGTGATGCACCAATCCAGGGCAAAGATGGGTTGATGATGAGGCCTGTTGATGTCACTTGTTCTGTGTGATGATCTTGCAATGCTGTGATGTAATGCATCCTTGCTGTTGGCTCATTTTGATTTCCCCATCTAAAAAAATGAAGTAGCACATTAATTAGACCGACTACTACTTCCAACAAAGCAAGTTAGAGTTTACTAGTTCACATAAAAAACCTGTGCATTAGAACTGATGTACACATTATCTAATCCCAGAAATATATATTTTTGTTGTTTTGTTGTTGTATGTTTGTTGTATTTTAAGCTTGCAACACTTGAACTGGAATAATAAAAACTGTTTTACACTGCAATCTGGCTTACTAATTAAATGAAAACTGTGGGATAAAATTAATCCCAGACTTTAAATCAGGAACGACGACAGACCAATGGAATCTTGATAGAGCCAAATTTACTTGCAGGTAGTTCAATTTAGCACAAAACCTGACACTGTAGGCAGTGTACAGCCAGCTGTGAACCGAAAGAGAGACAAATTTAATCTAAAGATGCAATTGTTCAGTCCAAGTGTTAAAACTGTGTTATCCTCTCAGCACAGTCATGTTAACTTTCCCATGAGAAAAATGAGTTATGTATCCACTGACAATACACGCACAGTCACAGTATAAGATTCACAGAATATGGTTGCAATAGTCTTAAGAAGAAAACAATTGTAACTATAAACTATGAACTTTATTGAAACAATTTTAACTATGAAACTATAAATTATATTTTCTTCTAACAAAAACCAACAACGAGTGACCCTGTTTAGTTACGTAGTCTTTCCATATGAACCTCTGTCTTTACCTCACTGCCTCAGTAGAAAACTGACAGGATCGAGGGTAACAAATTCTTTTAATCAAGGATATGTCACTGTCCGTCCTGCCTGCCTCATGGAAGACTGACGCTGTGACTCTGCCTGCTCTTTGCTCAAACCACACCTTGCTGGCTGACTGCTCTATAGTTGCCTCTTCTATTGAAAGGGACTGCAAAATGTTTTAAACGTTGACGGTTATTTCAGTGAAATGCAGTTTTTAATGTTGTTGCATCTGTTGATAATGGCGTTAAGCAAAGTATAAAAGGTATACTTAATACCAGTACTTAGCAAATTAACATTTATCAGATGCTTTTACCAAAAGTGTTAAAAAAAAAAAAAGATCAAAACTCAAGCTACATAGGTAATCTTAGTTAGTATACCAATATTAGAAAATTAGAAAGTGCATTAGAAAGTTGGGAAAGAATGAGACTGCCATACCTTTTGCTCTGTTAGCTGAAGATTATCAAAGACCTTTTCACTCTCAACTAGAAGTGTTGATAAATCAGCCTGTAATCTTGCATTTGAGAACAGACTTGTTAGAGGTTGTGGTAAGTTCAGTTTGAGGGTCTTTGGTATGTATCTGTCAGAGTGACCCATGATCACAGACAAAATAGCTGTTCCTTTGGGATTACTATCCTGAACATCACACTCATGCAGCTGTTGGAAGAACTTCATGTACTCATCTTCTGAAGGAACAGGAATGCTGGGTAGTTGGTTGGATTTTGATGGATTCTTTTGGTATTTCATTGATATTTTGCTAAATTCTTCATACTGGATTTTAGTTTTTTTGCTTGGGAGGACCCAGGCACAGGCCATCTGAATGCTGGACTGTCCATCTTTGAGATTACTTGCAGCCAATAGTGCATACATCAGTGCAGCTGCATGGGAGCATGCTTCACCTAGCCCAGCTTTACAGGTGCAGTGAGCTGTTAGTACTATACCATCCTCTTTAACAACAACCCAGGGTTGCGTCTGGGTGGCATTTATGGCCAGAGAGTGATTCACCTAATAATAATAATAATAATAATAAAATTTATTAGTGAAGTAGAATTTAAAAAATACTTATCAAAGACGAGTGTATTATTTTAACTACGTGGTGGAAAGTACAACATTACATGAAAGAAACAGGTACTATGCTACTTCAGTAAACATTGACCTACCACAGTAGGGAGTTAGATACTCAGTCACCCACCACTTGTAATTCCAAAATAGTTTATTTAGGACCTTAACATCACTCTTACACAGCTCATCTAACTTGCTCTATAATTCGGTAAATTATTTATATTGTCATAGCCTTCTCCTGTGTAGTGCTAGCAGCTACATAGCATTAGCCAATTTTTACATAAAGTCAACTTACCTTTCCTTTCAGCAAAAAGATCTTCTTGTATTTGAGATGCCATATTTTTTCGGGTCAATGACCCAGCCTGCCGTGAAATATCGAAAAGCATCCGTGCTTTTAAAAGCTATTAGACTTTCTCCTGTGTACGAAGATGGGTTATGTATGAGGTAGATGTAAATGTTGTGAAAGGAAAAATCCAGGAGCTTGTCAGTCGATGTTAGCGGTTGGAAGATTTCTGCAAAGACTCCGTAAGGATCGAATCCAATAACAGCAATTTTTTCGTTGCGTCTTTTTAATTATCTGGGATTTATATGAGACATATCCATCTCTGCTATCCAGTGTTTGGTACTCAAAATGGCAGAAGTAAAGTAGAATGCGTAATGACGTCACGCTCCTGTAATGCATCAATAGAGAACGCCCACATCAGTGAAAATCCAGTCCACGTTTTCCCTGTGACCTTGCTTGCACTCGGTACCTGCAGCATGTGCCTTGAAGCAAACAAAGCCTAATAGACAGCATTAGAAGAACGTGAATGGATTGCTGAAGAATGGAAGACCCCTGATGACAGCAGAAACTCCCATGAATTTAATAAACACAATGCTTTGTGTTTGTCAAATAAAAACCTGGCTTGAATACTATATACAATCTCTGTGCACGTCTTACCTTCGTTGTTTTGCGGTCAAAAGTTACATTTCAGTTCTAGTTAGCGTGAAATGCATTGTGAAGGTCCCACTCTTTCTACCATACTATCTTTGGGGTGACTTCCTTCTGGAGCATCAGCTAAGTTTCTCACTTTAGGCATGAGTACAGGATCTGAACTCTTTCATGTGCTATATATTCACTTCACCACCGCTATTGATCTGCAAAAACGCAGTAGCTGCTGTTAACGAAGAAGAGTAAACTGCATCTTCTTCTAATGTTACTCACCAATAGTCTCTGATACCACCAGAAAATGTCTCTTTCTCTTTATATCACTAAAGGGGTCTGAAAAATTGCTAAATATAGCGCCAATGTTGCTAAGTTAGTTGCAGAGGTACCATTTGCATCAGTGTAATTAATCAGTGTATTAGGAAATTGTACACAGATATACGTTCCGCGATTAAATGCGTTTATTTTTTATAGCGTTTCTGTAATTAATTAATTGTAATCAACGCATTGAATTCCCACCCGTAATATATATATATATATATATATATATATTCATCAAATAGATAAATTTAAAAAAATTAAAATATTTAATCATGAAATTAAGGTTTTAGAAGTAATATAACCATAATCTAAAATGGAAATCACAAAAAAATTATGTCACAGCCACAATGTCAAAATCTATTGCAATACTGTACAAAGTAAAGGACTGTCTGGGTCAGAAATCACTTTTTTTTATATATATAAAACTCATTGATTGTTCCATATATGACCTATTGTAGGTAGTTGGGGAAACACCGCACAAACACAAATTCAGTTTTCTGCAAAAGAAGGCCATTTGTATAATCTGTAAAAAAAAAAAATGTATTGTGAATGAACAAATCCACTATTTATTCAATTAGACATACGACTGAAATTTAGAGATATAGTAGATTACAATATAATTCAAATTATGTATAAATGTCATAATCAATTACCATTCTGTATCCAAAGGCTGTTTAAAAAGAGGGAGAAAAGAGAGTTAATTTCCCATGTGTGGATAGGAGGGTTGACGAGCTTGAGCAAAGATTTTGCAGTGTAGATGCAGGGCAACTAAAAGGCATCCAAGCATGCAGTCCTAAATGTGAGAACTTCCATACTTGAATGAACTTGCAAAACACTACAGCATTGCCTGAAAGCAGAAGAGGTTCTGGTGGCCAGAAACCTTCTTGCTCGGAAAGCAGAGGCTAGATGTTCACCCAAAGATGTATTGTCTGTGCACAAGCTCCTTGATTCAGATATGTTTCCTTCTCTGAAGGCAACCATCCAAGTCGCCCTAACTGTGCCTATAAGCAGCTGTTCATGTAAAAGTTCCTTTAGTGCACTGCGTCGGCTGCATTCCTGACTGTGTCAAACAATGGGTCAGAAAAAATCTTAACAGTCTTGCACTCATGCCAATTAAAAAAGGCGAGCATCAGCATCTGAGTAACGACAGAGTGATTGACAGATTTGCCACCCCTAAAAACAGATGGCACTTTTTGATACTTCCATCCACCAAGTAACTCCCCCCTTCCATTAGATTTCCATTTCATTCTTTGTGAATAAATGAACATGCAGATGAACTTGAAATTCCGTTAAAAGAAACATATTTGAACATTTAAACTGAATAATTACTTTTCAGAGTAATTAGTTACTTTTATCATGCTGTAACTCTATTAACATGGTTACTTCTTGCAAGAAGTTACCAGTAACTATTGTAAAAAATTCTTTTTTAAATTATCGTGCTCAACACTGGTTGTATCTCTCAAAATATTAGCATCTGACAGAATAAAACCACTTGGGGACTTCTCATCCCAAACAGAAAGAAAAGCCTGTTAGAATAGATTTGAACTTTATTTGTCATTGCAACAAAAGTGCAACAAAATTACTAATTGTTGATTAGAAATGTCTGTTCTGTGTTTTACTTGTTGTGCAGCACTTTGGTCGACCATGAGTTGTGTTTTTAAAGTGCTGTATGAATAAATATGGTATGGTGTGGTACTTTAGAAATAAACTACTCGTCTGTCGTATATAAAGCAATTGTTTTACTAGAGCACCATCCTTCTCATTGAAAGCTCATCTCACCTAAAGTAGTTTGCAGAGTTTCTTCGTTTAAACGTATCACACTATAGCAGAGGAATTCATAATTCCTTCTGCCACTGACATACATTTAACTATAGTTAACAAGACTATTTCATGGCATATTTCTTCGTATGTTTCTTTGGAACCACCGGGTGCATGGGGATAGACATTATTGTTGTCGATGAAAAGGGAGCCCACAGAAAAAGTTTGGGAACCACTGGCCTGTTTGAAGTGTTGATTTTATTGGCGCACTAGCAAAAGTAAGCTAAATTGATCAGTCTCAGTCCTGTCAGTCGGACCCGTGTAACTATCAGGTAAAGCTGAAAGATTAAAAGAAAAATGTTTACATTAAACAACAGCAGTCTATTTCAATTAGACATTGCTTGCTTGTATTTCATTATATTACTTTTTAGTATTCATTGAAGTTTGCTGGTGACACTGGTGACACTGGTGTAAAATCTGCCAGTTATTGGACATCCAGAAGGCTCAGATTCAGAAATCTCCTGAGAGTGAAACTGCAAGAGGAAGCAAGTGGATGTCTTTTCTAAATCATTGGTGAATGGAGATGTTGAATAGACAAGTTTACCTTATGTGGTAGAAAGGATTTATACTTCAGCTATGCAGGGGCGGGTCTAGAAAAGTGTTGATGGGGCAGGCAAGGGCACCAGGAAAAAGGAGGCACAAATAATTTTTTTTCCTTTTTTTCTAGATTTTAGGAAATATTGAACCGATTAATAACTAAAGTGGTCATCTGATGTAAAAAAAAAAAAAAAAGTGCAAACAGCAGAGTTCTGATCCTGCATTGTATGACTTTTATCACTGCACTATCACTGCTGTACAAAGACTTACACTTCATTAAAAAAATAAATACATAAAAAGTTTTATCAGTGTTTGTTCATCTTTATTATCTGTTTAACATCAGTCGCCACATCTGGTGGTTTTTTGACAGTGTAGGGAAGGGGTGTTCAGCTTTGCTCCTCATGGGTCACAATCCTGCAGGTTTTTATGTTTCCCTGCTCCAACACACCTGACTCAAATGAATGAGTCATTGTCTGTTTATTTGAGTCCGATGTGTTGAAGCAGGGATATGTTTAAAACCTGCAGGACAGCGGCCGTTTAGGACTGACTTTGGACACCCTTGATGTAGAGAGTTGGTGAGATGATAATGCATCAATGCTGCACTATGATCTGGAGAACATGGTAGTGTTAAAAGAGAACAAAATTAAAAAAACATTACGTGTAGCGTTTACTGACACTTCAGAATCTGAAGTCTAGTGAAGGTCAGTTCACACTAAATATTTGTTATCATTTGATCATCTATTATTGGTGAGGCACTTAGGAACCAGTTAGATTTTAGGGGTGATCTGAAAGGAAAAATTTTATGAAAATTTAACAAAAGATTAATTCAGTTGAACAGAATAAATAATAATAATAATAATAATAGTAATAATAATAATAATAATAATAATAATAATAATAATAATAATAATAATAATAA
>JBAMHW010000010.1:1636234-1652876 GCA_037177495.1 Rhadinocentrus ornatus
TAATAATAATAATAATAATAATAATAATAATAATAATAATAATAATAATAATAATAATAATAATAATAATAATTTTATTAATTCAAGATGGAAAAAACTATATTGAAGAACCTTTGTAATTATTTTTTTATTTATTATTTATTCATAGTTATTTATTAACATACAGTATGACTGCATATATTATACCTGTTAACATATAACTGATTGGATTAATTTATCTAATTATTATGTGTTAACTATATGTTAATTATTTAAATAATAATCAATATATCAACTGAATTAAATAAATAGATGGATATGTATTTATGTTTACTGGAAGGAAAAAATTCTAGTTCTTGGAAAAAAAAATTCTAGTTCCTGCTTCTCTTCTTTTAGTCACATCATGGAAGACCACATAATAAGAACCATTTTCACTCTATTTTGATTGTGGTTTTGAAGCAGCAGCTCGACACCAGCATACTACTTCACTCTGGTCAGCTGAGGAGGTAAAGGGAGGGAGTAACATACCGTCATCGCGACAGGACAAGGGAACAAGCATGCGCAGAATTAATTTAAAGCAGAATGAACGTATATGATCATGGAATTATTTAGTTTGGATTTAAAATCGGAATAAACCAGCCACTTTGGATTTAAGTTTATTTTGGAATGGCTATTTTGCCTTTGACGTTTGGTGTTTACAAGGTCATTTTAAAGAGGATTTAATTTTTATTTTGACTTAAAGGGGAATTAACACTCATATAAATGTGGCCATGAAACCATTAATCTAGTTCTGTTCTGAGGATGCTACTGCTAACATTTACAGAAAGCAAACCCTGTATATCATATCTGTGTCTAGTACCTGGACATGGAACTGTAGAAAGAAAGTACAGTTTAGGTTACTGGATACAAAACAAAAAGAGACAGAACAACATCACTTTGTGAGAACAGGTGACTCAGAAACAAATCAAATGAAATCCCTGACTATAAATCAAGGAGTTAAAAGCACACAAACAGAGTGAACTGTGGTGTCAGCAGTGCATCTGGAAACTCCATCCCCCTCCACCTCTGACACAGCCTGTTGCCTCCTCCCCCAGCAGGCTGAAGGCCACAGGTCTGGATGAGGACCTGGAGAAGACAGCTACCAGCTCCTAGTCTTAAGGGAAGTGTGTGTGGGGTGAAGTCCCGCGGGGGCAGCCAACGATGTTCCCGTGTAATCTAACAGCACGTTGCGACCCGGAAGTCTTGTTTTCTACATCAGACACAATGTGGTAGACCACTCTCTCCATTGCCGCCATGTGGATCCAGGACCCGAGGTGAAGCACACAGGGCGGTTGGGTGATGAAGGAAGAGAAAAACCATCATTCCATCTGGAGGTGCTTCTACTGACTCATCAATTTTATTACAAACAGCTTCTAGTTCACCGTGTGATTATGTTGATGTTCATCCTCCTCCTATGACAAGATGAAATAAACACTAATAACCTGTTAAAGCAAGAAAAAGAGAAAATTGTTAATGTTCTGTAATAAACCCTCAGTTCTTTGATGTGATAAAGATTTCATCTCATTACATACTACCAGATGGCATACACTGCACAACATTTATTTATTAATGATGGTTTATTAGTGCCAATCCAGGTAACGGGCACCATATAGGGAAAGATCAGTAGATGTATTAGTTAGCTATTACTTAATACTTATTCACTAAAAATCTACACCTTTAGTAAACAATTACTTGAGAAATGTTTAAGTGCTTACTAACACGTTAACTGACATCGTAATTAATGCTGAGTAATGCATACATAATGACAAATAATTATATAATTCAACTTTTGTTAACACATAATGCATTAAGTAAGGTTGAGTAGTAATTTTAATTATCCAAATATCCAAACTAACACAAAGTAATACCAAATATTGGTTAATCATAGATTATTCAGCAGTTAATTAATGCTTAATAATGCACTAACTACCGTGAAATAAGGGACCCTTATTGTAATGTGTTACCGCAACTTTTTCTGGCCGTATCGGAGACTTCTGGAAACTGACATGAAAACACATTTACTTTTCCTCAATGAGCAGCGCTTCCACCCCACCCTTATCCTACTTACAACTGCAGTCAGAGCGGATAGATCCCGCCCTGGCTTACTGTCATATATTAATACCTATTAATAGAGTGTGGACAAAAATATTTTAAAAAACACTGAGGCAGTACTGTTCTGTAACATGTTGTAGACTTGTAATCAGAGAACAGCCGGAGCTGCTAGTTAAAGTACCTAAAATGACACTTTAACTTGAGGTCTGTTCATTTTGGGCCAGGGTTATTTTCTGTTTCTTTTTCTACTGTTTGGAATTAAAATTGACTTAAAGGTATTTTCCAGACATTACTAGAGCTTGAGTTTACAATATTAACGTCTGTGTCTTTTATTTGATTCAGTCATCCACTAAATGCATTAAATTTTTATTCATCGCAGAAATGAAAAAACATATATTTGGGGCAGCTACTCCACCAGGTGAACTAAACACCACCCTTACATTACGATGTAAAGGCTAACATAGTTAACTAGGCTGATAGTTTAGTAAGTGGTTGGGTTTAGTAAATCTTCATCCTGCTGGTAGAACCTTGGTAAGCTGTTTGTTTTTTTGTTTGTTTTTAACTAAATGCGGTTTTATCAATTTTTGGCGTCTCCTGAATATTTTTCTCTTGTTTTTATTTGTTGGCAGAGAAATCAAAGCATTGAATTATAGCTTTTGTTCCTGATGTATTAGTTTTTATTAAGTCATTGTCTCCATGTATAAATATCAGAAATTGTTATAATACTGCAGGTTTTTTCTGTTATTTAAAGGTTTTTATCCCTGTGTTTTTCAGGGGAAACACAGAGAAAAATTCTGAAACAGACTGCAAAGTTACATGTCTAATGTAAAATGACATGGAATACCTGTAACTGTGAAAATACAATATAAATTTCCTATTCTTAATGGAAATTTAATTTATAATTTTCATAACTTTTTATAAAAACAAACAAACAAAAGCCCCAAGGCCTTTACCCCCAAATTGTTCCTAGTTGTAACTAGTGATGGGTTGGTAATTGTTGGTGACAAATCATTTCATTACGTTACATACTCACTAAATACAAAATCATCCATTCAATTGCATAATATAGCCAGCTAATGAAAGAAAGACAATTCTTTTGTATTTTGCAGTTTCATGGAATATTACAATAATTTTACAATTGAAACTTAATTCACACACACACACACACACGTCATTTTTATCAAGCAAAAAATTTTTAGTTCTTTTGGGCAATGTTTCTATTCTGACACACCGCAATGTGGGCCAGTTATGAGTAACATATCAAGTGAGACCGTACATGTGTCCAAGTGCATGTGTGGCTCTTGGTTAACACGTACTAGTGGTTACAAGGTCCTGTCGTCTTCTGAAAACTAAAATAAGAAATATATTGGCTAAATGCACCGTAAGGAGTAGTCCTGTCTAGTTAAAAGGTGCAACGTCTGTTGCAGTGGAAGGTGCCAGTGTCCTCAAACTCCACCGTTGTTCAAACCCTTCTTGTGTCAGCCTAGCGGGAAGAACAACTTATTTGGTAAATTATACATCTTTCTGATCTATTGCATGCACAATTTCCTCATTCTAAGACGAATATGGTTGATATTTCACATTTTCACAAATCACATCACTTAATAACATATGTGATCTGTTACAACGTGATACGTTTCACAATTTTACAATAAAATTTTCACGTTATAACTATTTAACATTTTTACAGTAAATTATGAAGTTATAATGTGATAAGTTTCATGCTTTTATAAGACGTATCACACTATGAAGTCATATGTTTCACGTCAAAATAATCGCATTATAACTTAATGCTTTATTCACTTTTACAATAAAACTTTCATGTTATAACATGATAACGCCCCAAATTTGTAAATTTTATTTATCTATTTATATATATTTTTTTTATTTTGGCTGACAGCTCTACTCTTCCATAGGTTTCCATTTAACCTCTTGAAGATTTAAAGGTTAAAATTTCACACCCTCTACACAACCCAGTGGTCAGCAGCATGTGTTCAGTTCAAACTGAGGCCTTGAATGGGTAATAAAGAAAGAATCTACAAATTTATCTTGCTGATTTTGATGATTTCCAATCTATTTTTAATTCTTGTTTGAATAAATAAATTGAAAATTCAGTTGTTATATTTTCTCGTTTTAGTGATGCCACTAACTGATCCTAATTAGTATTGTAGCATAGTTATTATGTTGTTATTGGTTAATCTTCTACATCTACAGAAATGTGAATCATTGCAGCTTTGTTCCCAGTCCAACACACCTGAGGACTCCGGCTAATTCTACACACCCACTCAGGTTACCCCCTGAGAGTCTGCATCTCCCAGAGGTGCAGTGAATGTGGGCTTTAGTGGCTTTAATATTAAACCTGATCCTGACTGGTGGTCGTAACATCAAGTGTTTATATAAAAAAAAAACAGCAAAACTCAGCCTGCAAAAGACATTAAGCCCCTATACGCCAAGTCCCATTTGTTCACAAACAGGCTTTTTTTTTGAGGAGGTATTAAATATAGTAATACAGTAATACTGTCTTTAATACTGGTAAAGACAGTATTTAAAAACAATATTGTCTTTAAATAGAATGTTAGTCATTTATCTTATTAGATGTAGAAACAATGAATAGAGAAGTGCTTTTAACTTAATTTTATTTTTTTCATATTGCATAATTATGGAGAAGGAAAAGCTCAAATCATCTCCAATCTCAGTTTTTAGGTATTTGTTTCAAAGAGATACTTCCTGGGGGTGCCCTGTGATTAATGTTTTACATTAATAATTTCACTGAATATTAATACTTACACTTATTAATTGGTCTGACTACTTGATAACAACATTACACTGGTAATGAGAAAAAAAAGAATTGGAAATTTCTCAAGAATGATGAGGAATGTGACAATTAGTTGCTCTCAGTCTGGAAACAGCAAAGTTGTTCCCCTTTTATTTATATGATTCCTTACTTGACAAAGTTCTGGAGAACAAAAAAACTTGATGTTTTAACAAGAAAAGCTTGATGTTTTATCTTACATGTTGGCCTCTTAGTACCAACGTGGCCTACCTGATTACTGTTGCTGACCATGTCCATCCCTTTATCCCCACAGTGTAGCATCTTCTGATGCTAACTTCCTGCGATAGTGCACCATGTCACAAAGCTCAAATCATCTCCAACTGGTTTTTTGACCATGACAATGAGTTCATTGGACTCCAATGGCCTCCACAGTCAAAAGATTTCCATCCAATAGAGCAGCTATGGGATGTGGTGGAACAGGCGATTCTCATCATGAATCTGCAGCAACTGTGTGATGCTGTCATGTGAATATGGAGCAAAATCTCAGAGGAATGTTTCCAACACCTTGTTGAATCTTTGACACCAACCCAGTACTAGAAGGTGTACCTGATTAAGTGGATGGTGAGTAAAAAACGGTAATCTAAAGAGCACTGGGGTAAACCATACAAGCAAACTGCCTGGCTCCCACAGCTTCTTCATCTCTTTCATCATTTGGACCTCACACTGCTCCCTCTTCCTCTCCTGATCACACACACTCCCTCTCAGATAGCCTGTTGGGTCTGTTCCTGCTGTTCTTGGTTGGGGGACCCCCCACCCTGCCCTGGCTGAGTGCCGAGCTGCAGAGGGGCAAGTTGGCGCCTACGCTACTTATAGGACAAAACTCACCAGGTTCAGAGCTTCGTCTGTGAGTGGAAAATGGGATTATACCCTGGGGTTTGTCTAAATCCACTGACCCGGGGAAAAGAACAGCTCTCTGTGGTTTCTGAAGCTGTTGTCTGATTAAGAGCCTGAAACACCATTACCCAACATTTGAGGTATTCAGCTGGCAGAAGAGTGAAGCAGCAGGCACTGACTGCAGCAGGTGGAGCTTTATGAGGCTGAAATTCAAACATTTTAATGATATAAACAGAGAAATGTATAAATGAAGTGAAATATGACCTTTTTCATATTCAAAAGAAAGACAACAACATGAGAAAGTTTTAATTAAACCTATTTTAAAACTGTTTTAAGACCACAAAATGACCACTTTGTTAAAAATGTAAATACAAATAAAAAACAGTTAAAACTAAAATTATATAAAACAAATGTATCAATAGATATAGCACTATGAAGACCAACCAGAATAACAAAACAGAATTTATTACTAACAATACTTTGTAGAAATAACACACAGATCAGCAGTGACCAAGCCTTTTCTCACCTGCATATCATTCTCTCAAGTCTTAGTTTTCAGGAGAAAAAATATTGGCATTGAAACAAACACACAACTATTTACATATTTACACTTTTACCTTCTACTGTTCATTTATTTCTACAGTTATATATGCAGCTATTTACCTACAATGCTCACAAAACCAACTAATGTTTGGCTCCACCGTGCATCAAAAACATCTGTTTGTCTTTATTCCAGCCATAGAGGACCATTATTTGTGTTCTTTGCAGACAGACAGACAACTTTCTGCTCACTTGTTGGTCTTTGGCTGCTCCTGATTGGACATTACCGTGAATTTAGGCTATATGATTGGTGAAAAGTTTGACAATAAGTGGCTTCATCATGATTTGCAGGTCAAAAAAGAGGTCTCTTAGCAACATAGTAGTGATAGTGATCTTTTTTATTATGAAAAATGTCATAAATACTTGTGTTATCATGGATCACTGGTTGTGAATTTACCATATAGTCTCTGAATAAGCATTATATTGTGCAGATGGACTGTTAACCTGCTGGATGGGATAAAAAAAAACTTCTGTAGATCATCTAAAGGTGAAGCTATTGATCACAGTTAACCCCAGTGAGTTAAACCTGAGAAACTGGAGATCTCGCAGAGTTTTAAGGTTAAACTATGGATAGAACTTTTAGTTGTACATAACATGTGATGCTTCCTGTGTAAAGTATCTACTTGTTACATGACTGTGCTATAGATGTTTGCAGTCCCAGTGAGAATCAAACCCTCAACATCAGCAGTCAGTGTGCCTTGCTCTGCTCACCACGCTGTTTGGGACACTTGATCTGAGTCATAACGGAGGGTTTAAATGAGGGCTCTGGGGAGCGGTGGAGCTGAGAGGAGGTGTGCTGGGGAAAGATTAATGGCTGCCACTGGGAAGTGCAGAGGGGCATTCTGGGAAGTGGTCATGCTGAGGCTTTCCTTACGGGTCACTATGAGAAATGGAGAGTGTGTGATGGGAGCCAAATGGAGATGACAGCCAACTGGTTTGACTTCCTCGTCCACATACACACACACACATCTTCTCTATTTCAGTGTCTTTTTTTTACCTCTTGTATAATTTTGTTTTGGAAAAACATGGTCTCGTGTTTCGCCTCTGAGAGCCACCAGTGCTCTCCAACTTTCATGTCCAGGTCCTCTTCCAACCCTCAGCTACTTAAAGACCTTTTGTTTGTCCGCCACAGGGCTGAGGGCAGATTTTGGCAGGCAGACATGTGCTGATAGGAACAAATTCCATAATGCAAAGTGAACTGAGCGCCAAGAGGCTAATGGCTGCCTGAACACAACAAAAAATTTAAAAAAAAGAAAAAATAGAGGGGACCGTCTATTTGACCATTGGCCATGTTGGATCTGCCAGTGGAAAATATTTTTTAAATGTTGTAGCTCTTAAGGGGGGCCAAGAGATCAGATGTGTGCAGTTCAAAACCAAAATAACGATCCTTCCTTTGGCTCCGTGCCATCTGATAACCCTCTGGACCTGTGTCATGTCACCTCTCCTGAACAGGACACCATCAAATGATAGTTCCTCATCATTCAAAGTAACTTGAGATAATCCATCCCGAGACTAAGAGGTAGCTAACTACAAGACTCTAAATCCATTTAATTATATACAGGCTACATTTACTCTAGTATATTAATAATTTGTCATGGTCTCATGCTGGTGTTAACTACTACTTCATATTCAAAGTACAAGATGATCATGGAGCTGTGGATATGAATATTTTCTCTTTTAATGCATAAACCCGTAAAACTCTGCTAGATCTCCAGCAACAATTTCCCATGAATGTAGTGTGTTACTCTGTGGAGTAAAATGTGATGAATGACTTACCATTTAGATGATCTATGGAAGTATTCCAAGCATTTATATCCCATCCAGGAGGTTTAGAATCCAGCTACAAAATGGCAGTGTTTACCCAGAGACTCTATATGGTAAATCTATGAGTGATCCATGATAGCACTAATATTCACATTTTTATCTCAAAAATTTTGCAAAATTTTATTTGATTTATTTATTTCCAAGTTTAATTGAGAATCCAGGTGTCACAGTATGCTGGTACTGATGATCGTCATAGCAACAGGATGATGTATTGGATCAATATCACGTTATGTAATGTCAGTTGATAAAATCAAGTTATCAGGTTATTTTTTTTTGTTGTTGTTGTTTTGTTTTTAAATTTTTCTATATAGTTCTTTATTTTTTTATAATGATTGTAATTTAACTGCCAGATAACTAAGAGACAACAAAGTCAGAAGTGGTGTTCATTTTATTGAGCGATGGCTTACATTGATTACTATGAATATTTTTCGCTTGATGAACAAGAGGCAGTAACTGAATAAAAGTATTGCATACTTTATAATAAAATATAATTGAGAGAAAATCATTTAGCAGCGACTGAGTTAGAAAAAGATCAAATCAAATTTCATTCTACCCTGAAGATGGTAAAATTAGCTCTGATGCTATTTTGTCTTTTTTTTTTTTTTTTCATGAGATAAAACTTGGGAAACAGAAGAGTCCCCATGTGGACACATTTAATTTCTGACACTGTGTTGGTGTGGAAGGAAGGGAACAATCACCATGCCACAACTAATTAATTTTAATAGAAGCTGAAGGAAAAATAAAATCTAAGACAAGAGAGTGAAAATAAGTCAGATTTTTTCTTCTGTCTGCAGCTTGTGTCTCACTCTCAGCCTTCAGGATGTAAAATCCATCATGAAGCTGAAACTTGATCTCTGCTGGTTCTTAGGCCTTCCTCGCTCTCTCTGCCAGGTGTTTATGGCAAGTTTTCTACAATTACAACTTTGCAGTAAGGCTGGAGGATTTTTTACTGCCGACAGACTGAGAATTGTTCTGCTTTGTCACAGTCATGCTAGTCCATGCCTCGTCGGCATGGGCTGAAAGAGGGAAGAGTTGGGCAGGAAGCTGGTATGAAGTCTGGAGCTGTTTCAGACCTGGGTTTGGTTTCCATGACTCACAACATTCTTCAGTCTTGTAAAAGATCACAAACAGCTCTGCTGACTCACATTATGTTTGGAAAAGAAGACGTTGGCCTGCACATGATCATGTTTGACATTCTAGGTTGTTAAATTTAACCTGAGAGTCAAACAAACAAATGTTATACAGGTCAAACTGGTCAAATTGTAACTTGGAATTGTAGTGAAGATAATAAAGAGACGTACTGACCAAATGTCTGGAAAACTAGGTGTAATTAACCTGAACTCAACACGTCAAGGGCTGTAACTTGTTTGTTTCCAAGTCAAAAAAATGGCCTGTTTTACAAGTGGATAATTAATAAGGGAAGAAGAAATCTTTTCTATTAAGGACACATTAAGGCACACTAAGTGGTGATTTTCATCAGTATTACACGTATGTTACATTACGGCTGACATTACTGAGCCTCCAAAGTGTGCAGGCGATTACCTAAAGCAAATACAAAATTAAGTGTTTCCATTTCAGCAATGTGATGATGAGCAGATACATTAGCATTAGCAAAATTCCACCAGACCTCAAGCACCTCCGAGCGCTATCACTTCTATTGTCGACAGTTTCTCATAAACATTAGTGTGAAACTCTGTGGGGTGAATTGTGATGGATTGCTTACCCTTTTTTTGTGATCTACAGAAGTTTTCCAGGCATTTAAATCCCATCCAGAAGGTTTACAATCCCTAAAAATGTAGTGTACACCATTTCTATCACATTTTTTATAAAGAAAAGATCACTTTACTATTATGTTGCTAAGAGAGCTCTATTTTGACCTAGAAATTATAACGAGGCAACTTCCTGTCAAACTTTCTACCAATCTGATAGCTTAAACTGCTGTCCTGAAAACATAATGTCAGGATGTTGACTGGGATTAGAATAGTTGAGCTTCTACTTGCACCTTTTCGTTTAAAAGAACAAAACTAACCAAAAAAAACAACCAGACAGACCAAATATAGCTAAAAATGGCTTGGCATTTAAGGGTTAAACAGAAAGTATTTGATGTTTTTATCTGGTATATTTTCATAGAATTTAATATTGATTACGCAGAATTTGTTTATTTGCATGTAATTCTTAAACTTGAGATAATTTTGACTGTAGGTGAAAAATCTGGGAGTTTTATTGTTGTACAGATGATTATCCTGGTTTGGATTAAACTGTTTTGTTTTTTTTTCTAACTTGTAATCCTCTAAATAATGAAGTTTATCCTCAGCAAGTAATTGACATTCATCTAATTGACCGATAATAAACCAAATGGCAGGAAACACGAATGCCATCGTCCAGCCTTGTTTGATACGATATGTTTTTCTAGCTATGTAAAGAATGTTTTGTCCTACTGCCAGCACTGGTCCATCAAATGGTCCTGCAGAGGCGTTGATGTGACAGATACGTGACCATTTGCACAGAGGAAGAATGTAACAAAGTGTGTGGACCACCAGGACAGAGAAGACGGGACACCTCTGAGCCATCGTTATCATCTAACGACACTGCTGGTCCAGCCTCGGTCTGCTGAAGGCCTTGAGCAGTGTTTGGGTTGCTCTCAGCTGCTGGTCCAATCAGATCCTCTGTGTGTGTGTTCCTCTGGGAGCTCAGCTGGAAGTCGGAGGGGAAACACGGCATCAAACGGTCCATGCTGAAGGTAAACACCAAGCTGCTGTGATCTTATTTGAGGTCTACAGGGCCAAGTGGGCAGGGGGACAACCAGTCCTGAGCCAAAACCACAACTGTCACCTCACAGGCCGGCCCAGACCACTAAAATCCAGCTCGAAAAAAGGATTTTATTCTCATCCTACTTGTTAAAAAATGGATGCAATCCACTATTTCCTTTTAATTCTCCTTCATGTTATGACCGGGGAGACAATAGTAATGTGGTGCATTAAAATATATTCCATCGTACTGACATAATACATCTATTATTCAGGTTACTACAGTGAGGAGATTTTTATTAAAAACAATTTCATATATAAATATATTTTAAAAATATAGCTGCTCTCCTGTGCTGACATGAAGGTCATTCTTTCCAGCAAACATCATCTGCACATTGTTGTTACTGTGCATGAAGACATAAAGACACACTTTGTTATATACATACTGTAATAAATTTAACAAAAACAGACTGGACCACATTTTGGATGTTGAGCTTTAAAATGTTCACATCATGGAAAAGAATAAATGTTTTTTTGTAGACATTAAATCAGGATATAGTGGAAGCCTTATTCCTATTTAATGGCTCAAACCAAATATTTTTACTCCTTAGAATAACCAAGGTAGTTTTCATTTTTAACTTGACTGGTTTCCATCTGGTCTTATATTTCTGAAAATAAAAAAAGACACAATAATTTTTTAGGATCAGAACTTACTGACACATATCAGGACAAGAAGAAGTTTTCTTTCTGCTGACAGAAAGGTGGTTGGCTTCATAAGACTGAGTGCATTGACTTCTCAGGCCTGCAGGTTAAAGGGTAGCAGACCACACAGAGAGACCGGCCACTTCATGACCACACACTCACACGCATGACAAAGTTCACAAACTTCCAGTGTAATCTGAGTCTCATTAGTCTGTGAAGGATGACTGTGATCTGCTCTCTGCTCATCACAACATTAACTGCTGCCAAAGAGCGTTTACTGCTACATAAACACACACAACATGCTGCAATCATTAGGTTGTGGTTCAGCTTGAATAAAAACACTGACAACATGTGGATCTGACTAATTTCTTTTTTTCTTAAACTGATTTTTACTTGTATCTCATATTTCAGATATCATATGAAAGTACAGAGTGTATTTGCACACCCTAGGAAGCAGCAATCCTAACATATAGCATAACAAAATGACAGGTAGAAACTAAGCTAAAACACTCTACCAAGCATTGATGTCCAAAGCCAACACAGTTCAAACCCCAAGCAGTTAGTAAATGGGAATGTAAGAAAAACACGAGTACAGCAATGTTTAGAGCTTCTGTTAATTTCTCCACTTCGAGCAAACCACACAATGTGTCATGAAAGATGTCTGTCTCATCACTGTTGGAAAGTAACTCTGGGAGCTAAATCAAAAAATCAGAATTCATGTCTTACTTTTGCTGTTTTGTGGTTAAAAGTTTTATTCCAGCTCCAAACACCTCTGCTGATGTGTTCTCCTATCACTCTGCCTTTGCTTGAAATGAATCATGAAGGTCCATGAAGGTTGAAATTGTAATATTTTTGTAAAGTTCATCTTTTTTACAATCTTTAATTTTTGCACATTTCTAACCTTTTTATTTTTCACACTTCTATTAACTAATTCTATTCATCTTATTATCAGATATATTTTTGATTATGTTTATTTTTTATATTTATTTTTATTATTTTATCCTGAGGGGTTAGAACAGGGGCCCTTTGTGGAGTTTGTATGTTCGACCTGTGTATGTGTGGGTTCCAGGTACTCTGGCTTCCTCCCACCATCCAAGGACATTCATGGTAGGTTGACTGGTGTCTTTAAACTCCCTAGGAGTGAGTGTGAGTGGTTGTTTGTCTTCCTGAGATGGTCCTGCAATGGACTTGTGACCTGTCCAGGTGTAACCTGCCTCTCACCTGGTAACGTAGAGATTCCAGTAAGACTCTGTATTAATTTATGACATTATTGATGTCATTAACTTGCATTTTTCTTATTCTCTCTCAGCAGGTATCCCTGGCTAAAAGTTGAATGGAGCTCAGAATGGAGAATTGCAGAAAAGATTAAATGCAATTATTTGTTATGGCTTGTATAAAAAGACTTAACATAAATTGGACTAATAATGTGGATTTCTGTTAATTGGATCACCATGAATTGGCTTGAGTTGATTATGTCTGTAAAGTAATTTGAGATCACTTTGTTGTGAATTGGCCCCCTCCCGTGGGCTTACCACCTGCAGGAGGTGCCATAGGGGTCGGGTGCATTGTGAGCTATGCGGCTGCAAGAGGCGGGGACCCTGGCGGTCTGATCCTCGACTGCAAAAGCTAGCTCTATGGACGTGGAATGTCACCTCTCTGGCGGGGAAGGAACCTGAGCTGGTGAGGTTGAGTGGTTCCGGCTAGATATAGCTGGACTTACCTCGACGCATGGCTTGGGCTCAGGAACCACTACCCTTGAGAGGGGCTATTCCCGGTGAGAGGCGCTAAGCAGCTGTGGGCATGCTCATTGCCCCCCGGCTTGGTGCCTGTACCTTCAGGTGGGGGGACGGTGTCCTGATTATTGTTTGTGCTTATGCACCAAGCAGCAGTTCAGAGTACCCACCCTTTTTGGAGTCCTTAGAGGGGGTGGTGGAGGGACTCCCTCGTTGTGCTGGGGGACTTCAATGCTTACGTGGGCAATGACAACGAGACCTGGAGGGGTGTGATTGGGAGGAATGGCCCCCCTGATCTAAATCCGAGTGGTGTTTTGTTCCTGGACTTCTGTGCTCGTCATGGATTGTCCATAACGAACACCTTGTTCAGGCATAAGAGTGTCAACATGTGCACCTCATTCGATCATGTCCCCCGGGGATTCCTGTGGATGGTACTCCGGGAGAATGGAGTGCTGGACCCACTTTTATGACCTGTCCGGTCCCTGTACGACCGGTGTCAGAGCTTGGTCCGCATTGCTGGCAGTAAATCAGAATCGTTTCCAGTGCGGGTTAGACTTCGCCAAGGCTGCCCTTTGTCACCTCCAAATCCGAGACCATGGTCCTCAGCTGGAAAAGGGTGGAATGCTCTCTTCGGGTCTGCAATAAGGTCCGGGAGGAGTGGAGGAGTTCACGTATCTCGGGGGTTTTTCTTCTCAAAAGTCTGCAGAACACAGCATCAATGGTTTCCAGAAAAAAAATTCACATTTTCATCCATCTGACCACAGAACATTTTTCCACTTCGTGTCAGAATATTTCAAATGAGTTTTGGTCCAGAGAAGACTACAGTGTTCTGGATCCTTTCATAATTGGCTTCTTCTTTGCATGATAGAGCTTTAACCTGCATTTGTAGACTCCAGTATTAACTGTGTTCGCAGACAATGATTTCAAATGCAAGTTTTCCTGAGTCCATGCAGTGATTTCTAGAAGAGAATCATGTTTGTTTTTAATGCAATGTTGCCTGAGGTCCCCAAGATCACCAGCATCCAGCCTTGTCCCATGAACACAGAGATTCCTCCTGATTCTCTTAATCTTTTGATGATATCATACACTGTATATGGTGAGATCTTCAAGTCTTCACAATTTTACATTGAGGAACATTTTCCACAATTTTTTAGACTCAGTTTGACTGCTGAACCTCTGCTGTCCATCTTTACATATGAGAAGCTCTGCCTCTCTGAAATGCTCCTTTTATACTCAGTCATGTTACTGACCTGCTGCGAGTTAGCCTAATTAGTTATGAAATGTTTCTCCTTCCTGTGCTTTTTTTTTTTTTTTTTTTTTTTTTTACCTTTTCCCTTCTCCCTTCTTTTGAATTGGGGTTGTAAAAAACATCAGAAAAACATGCAAAGTGATAGGAGTGGTGTAAGATTTCACACCTGCTGTCTGCTATAACTATATAACTTTCTGTCTCTGTGGTCCAAAAGATAAGATAAAACAAGATGAGACCAGTCAAAACAACATACAGTAAATATGGACAGAAGAGTTTTTAAACTGATGTAGAAAATTACCATCTTATTTTTATTTTCCTTACTTTACATGATGCTACAAGTAGAAAAATTCTAGACCAACTGAAGTTTGAGAGATTGAGACAGAAGGACAGATCCCTGGAGGACACTGGTGGTATTAAGGGAGGGCCAAGAAGCGAAAATTTCATTGGATGAGATGAGTACGGCCTGAGAGGTAAGATCCTCCAGGAAGTAAAACTGATAGAGATACCTCTACAGAGATATGGTGTGAAGGCTGAACATGCATGAAAACATAGACTAAATAAGAAAACGATATCGGAGTTTCATGTAATGTTGGTGTTAATGACTCTGACTAAAATTATATGAAAGTAGGTGTTAATGTCAATAATGGAAAACATATAAATAAATTTTTTGCCTGTGGGTGAAATTATGGAAATAACCTGATGTCCAATATAGAACAGGGCAGCTTTGTTCAAAGGACACTAGTTATGGATCTGCTCAGATCTTGCTCAGGAGGACCACTTCTCATTCTGAATCTTTGTCTCTCATCACATGACCCAATTTAGAAATATTTCCAGCTTTGGGCTCATGTCGGACCTCATGTCTTCATACTCAAGACTGAACAGCTGCTAAGCACAACAAAAACATGATGTCTGCCTTACAAAAAGACCCCTCCACTCTCTTCACTGGAATATTGAATGAGTTATAAATGGCCCAACTGGTCCTGTAGTCACTGGGAGGATTTATCATTCACACCTTTTTTGTTATTATTCTTGTTTAGCAACTTATTTTATCTCTCCGCAAACAGTCTTAAAAGAAACATAACAGACAGAAACAGAAAAAACAGACAACCAGCTGGTACACTTGTATAAAATCATAACAGGAAAGTGCTACTTCTGTAAGAAACAAAGCAGACAATCATCAGGAACACCTATAAGAGAAAAGCATGATCAATAACAACACCTGCAATAAGAATGGAAACAAAACAGTCTAAATCTGACAAATTCATCTATTCTTCAACTTTTATAACTCACACTTTCTTCATTGTGATTGGAAGAGAAACTCAAAACTAAGAAGACTGAAAGTCTGAATGACTTACGTTTTGTTTCCCGGTTGTTAAAGTGTGCTTTATTTGAGGGAAAAACTTGAAACTGTTGAGTTCAAGTTAATCATTGGTTTGATGCCAACAAATTATCTATTCATTTTGGAAAAATAAAATGCATCATATTTGGAAAAACACACATCTAATAGCCACTACAAATTTGAAAGTTGAAAGTGACAGTTATGGATGCTGGGTTTTTAGGAATTGTCATGACAATAAAGTAAATTGGAAATCACATACAAATTACCTTGAAATCAAAATGTTAAATTTATTGTAATACTGTACAAAGTACAATCAGATTCTATTTTCTTTAACTAATTAATAGTTTGATTTATTGTGTGGGGATTTGGGGAAACACTTATTATACAAACATAAATTCAATCTTTTTTATACATATAAACAAAAAAACTCATATAGTTTGTAAAAGGTAAACTTATTGTGAACCAACAAATCCATCTAAGCCTCAAACACACTGAAATTTAGAGGATTTATTAGATCACAATACTATTCAAACTATGTACAAATTAAAAAAAACAAGCAAAAAAAAACAAAACAAAAAAAACACCACTGTCCGTCCAGAAGCTGTTTAAAAAGAGAATAAAAAAGATGAACTCTGAAAGATAGATAGATAGATAGATAGATAGATAGATAGATAGATAGATAGATAGATAGATAGATAGATAGATAGATAG
>JBAMHW010000010.1:1681938-1713510 GCA_037177495.1 Rhadinocentrus ornatus
ATAGATAGATAGATAGATAGATAGATAGATAGATAGATAGATAGATAGATAGATAGAGAGAGAGATAGAGAGAGAGAAAGAGAGAGAGAGAGAGACACACACACACACACTTCAGTGTTTCCCCTAGTTTTTAGGCTTTTAGGTGCCAGAGGCAGTGCTTGCCAATAGCTAAACTAGGCAAATGCTTGGGAACCCAAGCTAGGA
The DNA here is from genome assembly GCA_037177495.1 of Rhadinocentrus ornatus. Taxonomy (NCBI): domain Eukaryota; kingdom Metazoa; phylum Chordata; class Actinopteri; order Atheriniformes; family Melanotaeniidae; genus Rhadinocentrus; species Rhadinocentrus ornatus. Next base: position 1,682,143 of record JBAMHW010000010.1, read on the forward strand.
GTATCTAGAGCCTCAGAGGGCCAACCATCTCTGAATCAAGATGGTGCAGTGTAGACAGTTGCAATGACAGAGGCCAACTACTACAGAACTCCCAAATGAAGTCCACCTCTCAGTCTTGCCGATATTATGGTTAAAACTTATCCAGTGTCATCTGCACTGATATTTTAAGCAAACAAGAAAAACAGTACATACAAAATCATTTGGAACACAGTGTGCATTCAGGTTAATAAAATAAGCATAATTAAGTTTTCTGAACTAATAGAAAAAATTTTAGACCCTAATTTTTATAATATTTTTAAATCACGTATCCAAATCAAATCTGGTGCTGTAGTGGATTTTGAGGTCTTTAAAAATACAAATATATTTGTTTTGTTGTTGTTGTTTTCAAGCCTTCATTTCCTATATCGATCACCTGAGAGCTAAATCCGGCTGTGCCATTAACTGTGTTGAACAAATGACTTTAAAATTGCACATCTAAAAATATGTAACTTTATTGATTTTCTGAATAACAACAGATCTACAAACATGGCTTGAAGAGTCACACTTTATTTACAAAAATAATGAGAACCAAACAGTGGAGGGCGAGGAAGCGTGACGGCAAGTAAGTTTAATGGTTTTGATTCCTACTGAACAGCAGCAGCTAAAGGCTCCGGGCTGGACGGGTCAGGACGTGGTTGGGTAACCACAGTGTAAACCTCAGCATTACTAGTTTCTTCGAAGCTACGAACTTCGCCTCAGCGAGCGTTGCTTCACCAGGTGTGTGTCCATGACGATCGCAGTTTGTTTTGGGAGCAGTTTCAGGCTGAGCCGATCTACTTTCTGCGGCGGGCGGCGGCTCCCTTCTTGCTGCTGTAATTCCAAACACACAGAAACATGTAAACATGTCAGAAGTCTGCATATAAAGCCATCCAGAAACAAGAAAATGAAGGATGAAGTTGGATGCATTTCAGACATGTTAGTGAGGAGGATGGTGCAGTGCTCAAAGCCTTCCACATGGCAGTAAAGCAATGAATTAACTTAATTATCCAATAGCATTGATCCATAATTGAAAACATGAATCAAACATGCATACAGGTAATACATTTATTCCCTTAAATATAACTGATAATGACAGGTCTGGCACCTCTAAGCAGCAGGAAGGAAATACGAGATAAAACACTCATGATTAGGTCATCAATACTTTCTTCTTACAAGGCAACTGGCTGTCATTTTACTGGTTTCCTTGGTTACACGTGACTGCAACATGTTATGATGAAACTTTGTCACATTCTGGCTAGTTTTTGCCACTCCAAGGACTTGGTCAGAATTTGGAAATCAATTTTCCGACTAATCCATTTCTTATATGGAGGACAGATGTTGCTGAAGAACATCACCACCTTTCATGACATGGAAATGTTGCAGGGTAAAATAATCTTACCTTTTTGATTATAACTAAGTAGTAAAAGTATTTGGTTAAAGACTCTAAATAGGAGAAATATTTGCACTATTCCCAGTTTATTTTCAATGATGTGAACATTTTAAAGCTCAAAATCCAGAATGTCAGCCCGTTTTAGTTCAGACAACAAATTGTTTTTCATTTAAATGATTCATCAGGAAGAAATTTAGATTTAGATTTTTTAGCTGAAAGTGTTAAATCTGTCTCATTTGATCCAAATCAAATCACGACATAATTGACATCTGCAACCACTGAATCAATATATCATTTTTGCCACCAAACTTACTTATACTGAAGGCTTTTTTTTATATTAAAAAATAGCCATAGTTTATGCACCAATGCTCAATCTGATGACAACATATTTTAGTTTCAGGTATTTTTGTTTGTCTTATTTATACATTATATGATAATAATAAAATGTTTTCAGTTAGCTGAAGTAGCAACCAATTCTTCTGCATTTGTTTAGCAATTGACTGAAAAATAAGTCCACACTTACCATCCTTAAAAATTAAATATGTAAGATTTTAGTGTAAATAGAAAAAGAAAATGCAGCTGACAAACTCATGCAGTACTTACCTGTTCAGGCTGATTGATCAGGGCCCAGGAGGCTCTGACTTATCCAGAAAGCTCAGTGAGGGCAGACAGACCTGACCTTGATATTTAACCGTAACAGCTGTTTGTATGTTTGTTAGCCAGCTGTTTATCATCACAATAGAATATTTTCAATCAGTCAAAATCCTGTTTCATAGTCTAGCTCATTTATTTGCAGAGTTCTGTGTCAGTCCGGTAACAGGTGATGATCAATGATCATTTCAGATCTGCAGGACATTTACTTACAAACTATTATGTGTTTTCATGTAGCTGATGGTGCAAACCTCAGCTGTAGGGGGTTTTTTCCTTTTCTTTAATCACAAGTGTAGTTGTTTAATTTGGAAAAAAATATCCAAGAGCACAAGTTAAGAGAGCAGAGAATGTGTGAGGGAAGGACACCAAGCCTGAGGGCAGGTGAACCTGCAACGCTAAACTTGAGAAGAGGAGCAGAGATTCGAAAGAGAGCAAGAAGGGACTTTTTGAGTGTCGGAGCAGAGTTTTGAGAGAGAGAAATATAATTTGAACATGAAAACCAGAAATCTTGCTCTCAAATCAAAAATTACACTCTTCATTAAAGATAGAGAAATACCCCCATACTGCTGACGGTTCTTATTGTATTTTAAAACCTGAACACAAAGTCAGTGTGGACTAAATTCCTAGTTGTCATGTTAAGGTTTTAGAGTGTTTATGGCTTTTATTGTTCAACATAAGAAGTGAAACAAAATAAACTTTGTGTTCATTTAAGGGCCACAGTCTGATGCATGTGGCAGTCCTGAAAGTTCGTACAAACTTCTCAACAAACAATATGAATAAATACAGAATCCAAATAATGTCTTAGTTTTGCAAGGCATTAATTGACCAAAATCTATTTTTTATTTAAAAAATAAAAATAAAAAATTTATTTTTATTTTTTATTTAAAAAAATAGATTTGGTCACTTTCTGCCATAAACTGACAACAACTGCTTTCAGTGTTACGGCAGTTATGTCACACCGAGGGAAAAGTCATGATATTCACCGATATGGAAACCATTTAGTCACCATTTAATAAATTATTACTTAAATAATGGAATATGCCAATGAAATATGGAAATAAGGTTGACAAAGGAATTGAATACAAAACAAAATTTAAATGAACACTAGAGTTGATATAAATAAAATATAACACAAAGAAAATTAGATATATATTAATTATTGAATCCATATATATATATATGCCCAAATGACAAAATAATTATATAATACAAACATGTTATTTTACATATCTATTTTTTTAATTAGCCATTCTATATAATCTATAAATGTATATTGATTTTTATATATTTATTTGAGCATTTATTTAGTCCTATCTATTCATATAATAGGCATATTCGTTTTATTTAAGAATACATTTATTGTTTACTCTTGGGAAAAGTTTGTTTCCATACGCTCAGGCAGCAGGAGTTAAATGAAAGGCTGATTTCTGACATTACCGGGGGTCAGTGAAAGTAGCACCGACTGTACTTACTGCTTCTGTAGCACATCGATTCGGTTCCTGAACATGAGCACCTGAAAATGACACGGCAGCTTTAACATGCAGGTGGACACATTTACCTCTGAGGAAACCCACTCCTGTCTTTCTTCTCCTTCGCAACCAGCTACATCCAGACTGAAGCATCTTGGGAACCTGATCATTTAATGCAGGGAGGATCAGGGGTCCTCATTATTCCTAGATTAAAATTCCTATCATGGTCTCTCTAAAAGGTCCAACATCATATCAGTGGATTATTTCTTACCTGATGGACCACCTGGTCATCCCACAACACCTTTACCTCCAGACTCACTCAGCTTTAGAGCTTTGATGGCTTACCATCAGTTCCCTCAGAACCATAACTGACTGGATGAAGTAAAAATGATAAGCAGCTGATGTTTTCCTTTAACCTTATTCAGGCTGCTCTGCTGTCCTTCATGCTAACATGCAACGAGCTTGAAGCTGCAGACAGAGCTCTACTCATCTTCACTACTTACAATTTACTGAGCTCCTCCACTCTCTTACGCAGGGTTGTAACCTGGAGGAAACCAGAGTACACAGAGGGTTCAAGTCCAGAGGAAACAAGCGAAAACCCATCTGAGGACTCCAGCAGCAAAACCACATCCACAACCACAAGGCTGTTGGGTCTGAAAAAGCACTGGCAGTTTTTGGCCTCAATATTTTCTAAAAATGCAACCGGCTGTCCCTGCGACTTACACAAATATAGGTAGTATTTTAAAACTAAAAGGCCAGAAATATTCAGCAACCCTAAATACAAATGAATTCATTGACAGATAAAAAAAACAACCTTAATTATCTGTAAAATGCTGGGGTCTATTAGTCTAAGTTTTTTTTTTAAAGCAAGTATTCTAAATAATGGACTAAACTGCTGATTTGTTAAGTATTTTATGGAGAATTTTTTCACTGCATAAAATGGTCTAAAAAGACAAATATGATGCAAATAAAGATTATGTATAATATTAAATAATAATGACATTGTAAATAATCTCTATAATGTCAGATTTTTGTTTAGTAACATTACAACACTTAAATATTGATTTAGTTAAAGTTAACATAAAAACTAATAAAACATCATAAACAGAATCTCTTGTCTCTCAGTGTTGAAAAACAAATAACAGAATAAATAAGAATTTATAATATAATTAGAATAAATAATAGCAATAAATTAATCAACAGGGTCACTCACCCCTCAGCCTAAAAAAGTAGATGAATAAAATGAAGGTAAAAATAAAAATTTAATTATTCAAATAATAGATAAAATAATAAATAAATGATTAAGCAAAATAATAATACTTAAATGATAATAAAATATAATAAACAAGATATCTATATGGAAGCCTAGAAAATGAATAATTAAAAAGATATAATAATAAATTAATAAATAAAGAAAAATAACTAAAAAAAATAATGATAATGATAAAATTGTAATTATTTTAATATAATAAGCAGGATCTCATGTCTCTGAACCTGTAAAAATAAATTAATAAAAGTAACTAAAATAAATTAGAAATTAAATATAACAATAATAAAAACATAGCAATAAGAAAATATAGAAAACATGATTTCTCATCCCTAGAAATAAATAGAATAAAGTAAAGTAAAATAATTTACATAAATGATAATAGAATTATATTATAAATGGGATCGCTCATCTCTCAGACTATACAAAATAAACAGATAAAAATAATTTACAAACATAAATAAACTAAGTACAATAAATAATAGAAAAGCTGGATGAAAAATGAGGTATAAAATGGATGTTAATGCCAGTTATCATCATCCCTACCCTGCATCACACAACTGAAGCAGCCTGGAGCAGCCTCAGGAGTCTCACCTCATACTTCTGCCTCTTCAGTCTCTCCATGTGGTCGAACTTCTCAGACTCCAGCTGGCGCATCCAGTCGTGCAGCTCATTGATCTTATCCCTGCAGGGAAACAAGCGCACGTCCATGTTTGTTCAGACGGAGGTAAAGCAGCTCTAAATCACCACCAGTCTGAAGCTCCTCGTCGTGTTCTTTGTTTTTACTGATTTCGACATTCTGAAAATAATCTAAACTATGGAAAACAACACATGGGGATGTGTAGAAAAGATAATTTAAAGCAGCTGCTGACCGAGAGCAAGAGAAGACCAAGCCTCCTCTTGCAGAGCTTCACGTGCTCCTCAGATTACACCTCAGATTAAATCAGATTTTTGGACTTGATGTCTTAATGACATTAATTCTCCAGATCATCTTCAAGATTTATTGACTTCCACTTTCCACCAAATCAAAGAATAAAGAAAAACGTATGAGTGGTGAGATGGGTTTCAACATGTGTGTGAGGACTCGTACTTCAACTTGTCTTCATTCAGATGGTCAATGTTGAGCTGCTTGCGTCTGGCAGCCAAGATCTTCTTCTTCTTCTCTCTCTCAGTTTCCTTCTTTCCTCCTCTCTTCTGGTCAGCCTGTTTGGAGGACATGTAAAGATAACATAAAGTGGTATTTTGTGTGTGTGTGTGTGTGCGCGTGCACTGACCCTCTGCAGGTGGCTGCTGTAGTTGGAGCCCATGCTGGACAGAGCTGACTTCTTCTTGGCATCTTCATCAGCCTTCTTCCTAGCGTCAGTCTCCTCCTTGATCCGCCTCTCCTCCTGGGTTCACAACAGAATAATAACGAAGGAAAATTTTAAAACAAAAACAAAGTCATTCAAAAAACTCAAAAATTTAATAGATTACTGTAAACTAGATTAAATTAGATAAAATAAAGATTATCTCTTCTTTGCTTCTGTATGGTTGTCATGCAGGTGAAGGAGGAGATGAAGAATGATTGTAAATGAAACAGACCTCTCGTCTGGCCTGCCGCTCCTTATCCTTCTCAGCACGGATCCTCTGCTGCTCAGCCCTCTCAGCACGACGCTTCTCCTGCAGGGTGAGAGGAGAAAAACCTTGAAGCAAACATCTTCAGAGGGATTTCACAGAGCAGAATACTTTTATCCAACTGCTGATCATGTCCAAAAACTAGAGATTCAGACATTTTCTGCAAAGCATCAGTAACATTAAATATTTAGACTCTTGTGTAAAGATTTTTTTCAAAGAGTTTTTTCCTAAATATCTGAACAGGTGTTTCTTATTGTTTACAGAACAAAAACTCAATATATTTTGATAAATTTTAAATAAAAATTATTTGTTTTAAATATATTTAACCTTGTATTTTCCTTTAGATCAGCTTTTAAACTACATGTTTTAGAAGACAGCAAACATCTAAAGAAAGTTTTAGATTTTTTAGGATGTGCAGACACCCTGGCTGGAAGCTTTACTTCTACTTTATAAGGCCTCTCCTGCTCCATAGAATACCTCACAAATGGAAGGATTCTGTAATTGTGCCTATAGTTGTATGCCAAAGTCACGTAATGATTTTCAACCAGTTCAACCAGTGCTGGCTTCTCTGGTCCTAAAAAGCAGTCGGGAATGAAATCTTGAATGAAACACAGGAGGAATGAGACCTGCTCCAGTTCGCTTACAGGGCAGGTACAGGTATTGAAGACATCGTAGGCATCCTACGTTTTATTCTTAAACTTAGGAGTTTGAACTTTTTATAAAAAACGTTTTATTGAATTAGTTTTAGCTTCTCTTTTATCTGCTGGTTTGAGTTGCTCAGCTTCAGAAGTAAGAGCGGGCTGAAACAGACATGGTGCAGAAAGCTGCTGCCAAAAACTCGAATAAAGGTTTGTTTGTTGTATTAAAGAATGCTTTTTTTTTTCGTGTGGCATGTCAAGTTCTTTTTTGTGCTCAAATATGTGCTGCCAGCCCCACCCTGACCAAACCCCACCCTCCTTCCATCCACATTTTATCCCTTATATACAAGAAAACATATATATTTATACAAAGAGAGAGAGTCCTACTGAAATGACTTTAAATGTTTTGTGGAATTTTGTAACTTCAGCATTCCCATCCACACATCTTATGTTTATAATTAGTGTGAGACCTTGGACTGGAATTTTAGCCTCAGTCATGAATCTGCATCTCTCAGGATAAGTGAGGAGGACAAACATAGATTAATGCTTTTTTTTTTCGTGTGGCATGTCAAGTTCTTTTTTGTGGCGACCTGCTGCATGCAAACAAAATTATTGCTTGGAGGATAATAAAGTTTTACTTATACATTGTCTACCATTGTTTTGTTTTTACTCTTTCAGGTATCTGACAGTGACTTCATGCAGTAAAACACCGAACACTCACAATCCTCTCCTTGAGTGCGATCAGCTCCTCCTCCTCCTTCTTCCTGCACTCAAAGTGAGCATCGATCAGACCCTGCAGCTCCATCAGATCCTTGTTCTGACGTTTCTTCTGGATGTCCTGTGGGGTGGAAGAACAGACACAGTGTTCAGCCCGGGCAGAGAAACACTACAACATTTACACTCTAAGGTGGAAGTTCAGCTCCACTTACATCAAAGTCCACTTTCTCACCATCTGGGATCTTTGGAGCACTGGGCCTGTGGGGAATGTTTGGGTCGTGAGCAACAAATCACTGTGTTTTAGACTGCTTTTGGAAGTCAAATGAGATCAAATACAGACTTACTTGAACTTTGGCTTCTCCTCTGCAGGTTAAGAAATGAAGAAGGGATGAGTTTATGTGGTTGGGTTAGAAAGAAAGCATTTTACAGGACAATTTAATACAACACATAAGATTAATGAAGAAGAAAAGCCTGATCGGTTTTTCAGTTAGTTTGACAAGACTCAAACAAAAGCAAACGGATGTGTGTAGATGTAGTAAAATCAGAACCAAACCACTAAAACAGGGATTATGGACTTTAGTGAGAACTATCTTGCAGAATTATTCATATAAAGTGGTTTCACCTGTTAGATAAGATTTGTGATTGTAACTACAACATGTCTTTTTTTCTTTTTTTTTTTTTTTTGGCTTGACCCCGAAACTACGTAACACAAATGTGACAAATCCCTTTCCCCATTACGTCCTATGTAACCCAGATTCTGGCAGCTTCGAGTCATGCAGATGATGAGTTGCATAGCAACATTGGAACAATGCCTTTGCTGCACAGTGAAGCATGAGTTAGCATTTGTATTCTTTCACCCTTTTTCCTCCACTGATACTTTCAATTTTCCTCTAAACTCCATCAAAACACAGAAATTTTGTGTAAATTTGGTTTCAGACTCTCAATGCCAATTGGGCAGCGGTCCTGGATTGTGACAGACAGATCAGAATTGGACAGACACTGTTGGACCCTCAAAACCAGATAACACATAACAGCTTAATCAGACGTTTTTCTGTCAACATACCTTCCTCTTCAACAGCCTCTGCATGCAGCAAGCATTGAAAAACAGAAGCAGAACAGATGAGAGTGTTAGCAGACAGGCTGCGAGCAGCAAACTGTACATCCTGAAAGCTTAACTAACCCTGCTGCAGCACAGCATGAGTACACGTTCAGTCTCCAATAGCTACAATGTAAATACAGCAGATGCCTCAGACTCAAAGGTAAAGTTTCTAATCAAAGAAGCAAGAATTGACACTTAAACAGCTCAAAGAAAAAAAATGTAACTCCCCTTTCACATGAAATATCCTGGTTTCTTTAAGTACTTTTATTTTTGGATAAAAACATGTGAATGCTACATGAAGCATAATAGATGATCTGATCCGATGATGAAGAGGATAAAATCCGAAAAAAAATTTTGTTTGGAGGTAAATGTTTTCCCCTGATATTAAGGACCAGACATATAAAAGGAGACTATAGTATAGTACTATAACTATCAAAACGATACTGAAAGCAAACATTTACAGCAGGTACTTGAGGTGCACAAAGGTAGTTGACCAGGATTAGACTAATAAAAGCGGTCTGAATTTATTATTTATTTACATATTGTTTTTATAGCTTTACTGTAAACCTTTATAACCTATATTCCTTAAAATTTTAGTTAAATTAACTGGCTTGATGAGAGTTTATGGAAGTTAAATAAACTTAATAAATGTGAATTTGCTGTGAGGTTGTGGAAGATACTTGATGTGATAAATTCCCAAAAAATTAGAAGAGATGATTCACAAATTCTTGGGATGAGTAGTAACTAGAGAGAAGTCACATGACACTACCAACATTTACAATAAGTCCTTCATTTTCTTCATCATCATCATCATTCCACCAGCTAAAGCGTATTTTTATGTCTAGAACATGTAACTATGGTTAAAGGTGGATTATATCTTATATGACGTCAATACAGAGACCAGTTTTCCTGGCTGTTTAGCTGAGAACTGGTTTCCTCACACCAGGACGTTTAAAGGTGGAGATCATCAAAGTACTGGGTCATTTAATCTATCACTAAACTCCCAAAGTAAAAGTAAAAGTGCAAAGTTGCATACAAGGAATTACCGCTAAATTGTTGAAAGAAGTAAATAGTATTGTGAAATACTCTTCTTATTTACATCAATTCCACTCAGGTACATGAATTTATTTAATTTCTTCCTCTCCAAAGTTTATATGACTTATTTAAGATCAGTATTAATAACAAATAGGTTAAAATGAAGTTATATGCACTAAATATATTAAAACCATTTTTACAGTTTATAGGTGTATAAATAAATGCATTCATGTGTTTTATTTATATGGGTAGAATCAATTACTTGTATTCACATTTAATAGTTAAATGAAAAAGGAAGCTAAAATTAGCTCCGCATTTTGTTTCCAGGAACTGTTTAGGACAGAAAATATTAGAAGTTGTAACCTTTTACTAATAACTGTAAGCTATGAAAACAAATACTAACTTGTTAGCAGGAAAGTAAATCCAGCAAGCCCCGGGAGGTGTTTGTGTTTTTGGCCTTTTCAATCTATTTGTTCAGTAAATTAATTTTATTGATAATTTTGGTTATAAAAGCATGATTCTGCGCAGATGTGGGGCAGGTTAAGGCTGTTCTGTACCTCCTGATATCAGCCCTACTGTTACTGTTTCTACGTCCCACTTGTGCCGTGTTAGCTCTGCAGAAAAAGACGTGTCCTCGTGTATTCGACTTTGTCTAAAGGTGAAAGGACGGAAGCTTTAGCAGACACATGGGACATGTTGGTGGAACAGGATTAGTGGTGTCTGTCTGGCTGACTGTAATCAGTAGAGCGCACCTGACGCCTGGCAAAGGATGATAGAATAGCCCCCTCCCCCCTTCTTGCAACATACCTTCAGGCTCAGGCTCAGGCTCTGGTTCTGGCTCTGGCTCTACCACTGGTTCTGGTTCTGGTTCTGGCTCAGGTTCTGGCTCTGGCTCAGGGGCCGCCTCAGGGGCCACCTCTACTTCCTCTACTACCTCCTCTTCTACAGCTAAACATCATGCGGTGAGTCAGGTGGGGAGGAGGAGGGGCAATGAAAGGGTTAATAGAAGCAGGGGAGGGGGGAGAAGGGAAGAAAGGTGGTTGGTGGTGAGTGAAAAAAGCCAAGATGTGAGAACTGAGGAGGTTGATGATGGTGCAGTTTGAGGAACCGCCACAAGATGACACTAAAGCAGGTGAGACAGCAAGCAGTTACAGGAGGGAAAAGTCAGTCATTGATGGATGAACTGGGACTGAAGCGTTGCTGCACTGCAACTGGATGTACTCAAAGACAAAGGGAGACAGATTCTGACATGTTTTTATCTTGTTTTCTCTCTTCAATCACAAATAGCATTAGTCTGAACCAGCATGCCTCAGAAGTGACCGACACATTAGTATGACTACGATGAGACTTATCCCAAGTCTGCCGGCTGTTTCTTACCATCGAATTCTTTGCGTCCATCCGAGAAAGAAAGGAGCAGAAGAACATTGTCAACAGATCCCATTTGCACCCATTTTGGCAGAAAACAAAGCAAAATGTGGGTACACTGGGGATCCATGCTAAGCATACACAGCAGTGGTCTGGGCTGATCAGAGCTCTCAGGCTGGATTACAAACACAAAGTTTTCTTTTTTGTTTTTCCACCTGAAAGTGTGCTCAGCTCAGGACGTCTGCACAGTTACAGATGGTCATGCAGAGCTGCAGGATTCTTTGCCAACAGGTCAGTGCAATGTTTTTCAGATTGTTATTTCACACAACGGGATGTTCCACACTGTCTTGTTGGCAAAGTGGCTGCCTGGCAAAGACAGTCCTATGTTCAAATCTGCTTCAGAGACAGAGAGCATTGTCGCACAGCATGAATCTGGAGGAGTCAAGCCAAACCTGCAAACATATGATTTTGTCCAATGCAAATAACTCTCTATAGGGGATGGAAAGTCAGTTAGGCAAGATTCTGAAATAATGCTGAGATTTAGCACGGAGCTCCTGACTGTACCTGCATCAAATGTGAGGAAATGAGTTTTTATAACAGGTGAGGTGATGCTACTTACCCCCGACCTGCTCACTGCAACACAGAAGAGAAAGGAATTCTTAGTATTCATCCATAGATCAACACTGGGAACTAGTTTGTGTTTGATGTGAAACAGCTTGACAAAAAAATAAGTCCACTTGGGACTTAGATTTCCACATTAAATTGATCAACACCTCCCAATCAGAAAGCCCTGAAGTTAAACCTTAGTTAAAGCTTTTTGTCAAACTGCTCAGCACGGTGTTTGTCAAAATGTGAAATCACTTACACTTCCTCTGTGTCAGACATGGTGGCAGTGGACTTTGAAACCTGAAATCCAGAGAAAAGAGAACCTTAAAGTCTGGAAGGAGCGACTGTGCAGCCCGGGGTAAAAATAGCTCAGGATTAAGTTGCAGATGTCTTAAATATGTGCTGCCAGCCCCACCCTGACCAAACCCACCCTCCTTCCATCCACATTTTATCCCTTATATACAAGAAAACATATATATTTATACAAAGAGAGAGAGTCCTACTGAAATGACTTTAAATGTTTTGTGGAATTTTGTAACTTCAGCATTCCCATCCACACATCTTATGTTTATAATTAGTGTGAGACCTTGGACTGGAATTTTAGCCTCAGTCATGAATCTGCATCTCTCAGGATAAGTGAGGAGGACAAACATAGATTAATGCTATTAGTCGGCTTTCACCTGCTGAGAGAGGAGATTAATGTCACAGTTGGGCATAAAAAAGGTCAAGTTCCCGTCCTCTCCATCACTCCAACTGATTTAGCATCAAAGGTTCTAATTTCCCCCCCACTTTTTGTCCAGTTCTTAACTATATTTATAAAATTTGAACAGGTGGGAAATGTTTTTTTTCTTTTTATGTAAACTGTAACAAACTAAATTTATAATTTAATCTGATCGCAGATTTGATTTTAAATTAATCTCATTAGCATGAGGCCACCATGAAGCCGTCCCCACTTCAAAACTATTTCCAACAACAGCTGCGCAGGTCTGAGATCCAGTTTCAGGGGACATTATGCTGAAGATTGGGTTCCATCCCCTGGACAACTACCCATAATTCCACCATCATTCCCTTATCTGGTCATCCTCCCCTCACATGGTTCCTTCAATCATCTTCCAGAGAGTCCCTGCTGACAAACACCTCTCTGATCAAGAAGAAAAATAAACCCTGAGAGACAGTCAGGAAGCTTAAATGTTGAACATCTGACTTCTTCAACATGTTTTTTAAAACTTGTAAATGCCAAACTTGGTGTGTTACACCATGATGTAATGATGATAGCCAGGAGAAATGCTCCACATTTAGATAATTCCTTCTCATCCATTCTGAATGTCCCTGGTTCAGGATGTTGAAGTGCTCATCCTCCAGCTATGTCAGCTTTAATGTACAACTTCATTTGCAGCTTCACCAGCAGCTCTAAACAAAAAGTGCAACGTCTTGACTGAAAGCGAGCAGCAGGTTCATCTGCGCTGGTCTCACGGTGTAACGCGAGTCATTCTTGTCATCTTCTGTCTCCTGAAGCGGAAAGCTGCTTCAAAGGCTTTAAGCCATCTGTAAATCCCTCAGGTATGAACCTCCACAAGGTTTCTGGACTCCAACCAAACCAACTCACAAACAACAACAAACTGCAACTGCTTGTCTGCTGAGAAACCAAAAACTCTTTAATCTGTCAAAGCTTCTTTTCTAAAGATTGTTTAAGATGACACAAAGTTAAACTCCAAAAACAATCACATTTATTTTCACATGGGGGGTGCTAAACCTCCACTCCTTATCAGCTCCTTGGGCACTCTGCTGCAGTTCTATTCACTGACTCAAACACCCATAAACCAATTCCTCTATCTTGCATCCGTCATCTGAACACCAACATGATGATCTCCACATCAGCCTCTGTTAGCGGTAGCAGGATTTTTTTCTTTTTTTACGTGTGTGGACTCAGGTGCCTCAGTTTGGGCTGATGTTTGTGGATAATGAACTTTATCTCCCTATCTTTATATACCAATCACACTCTCATGCTCTCCCCTTCTTCCTTACCTCAGAAAAGCTGAATGAAGCGAGCTCCCAGCTGGCCAAGACAGGCTGTAAGGTTCTGCAAAGTTACCACGCTGATTATGTCCTTCTGTTATAGTGAAACCTGATCCGATCGCCATCCCTATTGGCCGAAGAGGAGGCTCAGAGGTGAGGCCGTCCCTGTGATGGGGCAGGAACCGTTTCTCCAGTCCCCCCACCCCACCTCTACCTCCTCTTGCGCTCAATAAGGAGATGGAAAGGTCGAGTGCTGAGAAGGAAGGCTCAAGTTTGGTGAAGGCGACGGCCAAGATGGCCACAGGATGCTATTCTGGGGCACTACATTAGGCAAGCAAATTTCTCCTGAGAGTGAGATGAGAGCTGGACGTCAGGGCAGAAAAGCAGGTGGTGTTTCTGAAGCTCCCACACCAGTCTGGAAACACACACACTTACATTAATAAGCAGCATTGTCTACAGTAGATAGTCGTTTTGAAGCCTCAGTTTGCAGAAATCCTTCAGAAGGAGAGATACAGTCTTAACAGAAAATAAAAAACTGAAAGTTTTATCAACTTAAACTTTCAAATATCTGAAAGCAAACTTTTGTGTCTCAAAAGAGGATGAAGAAAAACACATTTCATACAGGATGACAGCAAGCAGATGTCTAAACATGTCTTCTCTTCTTTTATTCATGATGTTATTGTCTCTAGCAAAGTTTTACTGAGAGTACAAGTACGAAGTATTTAATTTTATTACAGTGATATATTTTTTTCATCTCAATTTCTTATTAAAGTTGTATTTGATCAACATTTAACATTTTATATTATGGTAAAGAAATGATTATTTGGATCAGTTATGTCGTCTCTGTTCAGCTGTTAAGCCTGAACAAGATTATTTTTGATCCTAAATGTACATCCAACATCCTCCAGGTGGCGCTGCAGCTACAGGTTTAAGAACAGAGGGGGGCTTAATCTGACTTCTCTTCAGTTCCACAAATAAACCACATCTCTAAATGGGAAAACATGGCTTATGGTCAAATTTTCCCTCAAGCGTCATGTATTACTTGTACCTTGTGATTAAAGAACATTTCACTGTAGTGCAAACTAGCTTCTCCTCTGGATAAAGTTAAATTGTTAAATAAAAAAAGAGTTAATGAAGTTAAATAATAATAATAACTTATTTTGAATCCCTGAACAAAGTATTTTACATTATAAATTTCTGCTTGTTCATATGTTTTATCCAGTCAGTAACATGATAATGCAAATAAATATCTAACATCATAAGTGCAACAAAACACTTTTATGTCTGTACCAATGTCAGAATCAACCCTACTCCTTCAGGTGGTCTCAGGCATCACCTTCCTGCTCCTACAGTGCAGCCTTGACCTCCTCCAGGAGGTTCCACAACCATTTGCATGTTGGATCATGTGACTAAAACAGTTTTGGTCAGGCAGGTTAACAATTCATGGGTGACCATGATTGGAACGACCAACAGCTTGGCCAGGTGAGTCAGAGACACCTTGTGACATGAACAGCCTTTAACATGAATGTTCCTGTAATGTTCCACAGTGGAATCTCTCCACCAACTAGTTAGAACTGAAGGCTTTTAAATGATGAAAGGTGAAACGTCTTCAGGAACCAAGAAATAGAAGTCCAGTTAACTTTATTGGAGCTCTGAGGATCACCATAACCAGATAAAAGAACATCTACAACAACATAAAGAACATAAAACCCTTTAAAACTAAAATCTCGAGATGATAAGGTCTCATGTCTGTCATACCGAGGAAGTAACAGGAATTTAACCACTTACATGTGCTCATTTTGTAGGATGATTATATGATCACAGAGTCCTTCATGTGAAAGACAAAAAGTGGCATGATGTTGAAGCATCAGAGCTACAAAACAACAAAAATATGACAAAAAAGAAAATCACATTGATGCCATTGATGAACTGAAATTTTTACACCATCAACATCATGTTATGATGCTGGACACCCTTAGTGGGCCCTTCAGCATCACATTAGCGACACCTGATGTCCCCTGTGGACCCTCCAGCAGCTTGAGAGCAACACTAACCTGCACAGTGTCTGAAAATATGTCAAAGGTTCAGTTATTATCATATCTCCACTCTCTGATGGCCATTCTGAGATACCTTTCCTCTGATGTTTAAAAACCTGAAACTCATCCTGACTAACCCTGCCAGAACAAAACCCTACACCTCAAGCCCAGATCCTAAAATACCTTCAGGCTCCCATAGAAAAACAGGAATGTTACAGCAGCCAAAGAATGCTCAGAGGATAATGTGATATGCATCCTCCATCATTCTACGGAGGACATTGTGAAGCCCCCCGTCGGATCCTTGGTGCATGCTTTCAGAGCCCCTGGGTGGCCCTTAGCTCCCACTTTTAGAGCGCTGAGGTGGTGGTGTTGGCCTGTTGGTGCTAGATGTTGCCTCGCCTCGCTCTGCTGTCACAACGTTGCTGCTGTCACTGAGCAGCCCACAGGGCTCAGGATTTATTTT
This sequence comes from Rhadinocentrus ornatus, assembly GCA_037177495.1. Classification (NCBI taxonomy): domain Eukaryota; kingdom Metazoa; phylum Chordata; class Actinopteri; order Atheriniformes; family Melanotaeniidae; genus Rhadinocentrus; species Rhadinocentrus ornatus. The sequence goes on from JBAMHW010000010.1 coordinate 1,698,527, forward strand.
TGGACTCCCATGGCGTCTGTTCCTTCCATTTGTAGGAAGGGGGGTCAAGCTGGGCTCAACATGAACCTGCCGTTCTAACACTCCGGGCTGGGACAAGCAGGCAGCAGCCGGCCGGCCGCCCCCTAAAGCAGCAGTCCTACAGGTAAACATTCCCTAACATTCCAGCTTTTCTTCTCCAGGCAGAGCAGAGAGAACCAGTTGGTGATGGTCAGGATGCAGAACCCCCACATCAGCAGCGGAGCTCAGGGTAAATTTTGTCGTTGTCAGTGAAAGCCCCAGCAGGGCTGAGCTAAGTGTTAGCCCTGCACTTTCTTATCCCCCTGTGCCCTGTCTTTCTTCAGTCCTGTTGACTGAACGATGATCGTGTTTTTATTTGAGCTGTTGTGTAGCTGTTGGGATTAAAGTCGCCTTTATGAGTGTGAAATTCTCCACTTAAGCAGAATCATTGTTTTCTCTTGTTCTGAAGGGGAACCTGCCTGGAGCACTTTGAACTCTGCTGTCAAGTTTTTACCTGGTAGGTTCCTATATTTTTCATCCTAATGCACTTTTTTATGGTGTCTGCCATGTTTGTCTAAAAGCCTCATTATTTCACTGGGGGTGGTGACAAGATTTTGGGCTGCCTTCATTTGCTTAAGGAGGTCATTATTTATTTATTTTTTATTGCACAGCTATTATTACAGTTTCCTCTTTTGAACCTGCATCCTGAAGGCACTCCAAATACCAAAACTACCAAAGCCTTAAAAGGAGGAATGAGCATCTCATGTATCAGGCAGACTGAAAATTCAGGAGGGAGGGGCTAATGGGGGGAGGGGATACTAACACTGGCCTACATTTAACAGAAGGCACTGATAATAAACTGAGGATATTAAACGCTGTTTATCTGCAGATGAGATGATTAATATGAAGATCAAATCGTCTTTTTGTTTTTTTTTATTCTAAATGGACATTTTTCCCAACACTTTTTGCTGTGTTATTCTTTTGCAAAGCAACAAAGTTCACTACAAACTCATTCCACAATGTCCAAGTTGCACGCTCATAATCCATTTATGTTATTGTGACACCCTCCTGTGATTGGATCTTCTCAGTGACAGAGTATTTCTGAAGCCCTATTCGGTGTCAATGCGCTGTGATGTCATGAGGTCAGGTGCTTTGCATTAACTTTCATCCTTAAGCAGATATATATGCTCACATATGTATGCAGAGGAAGAAGCAGTCTCATTGTCAGCTTTGTTGTTTGATATCTGCAGAAATGACCTCTTTTAACTCAAAACAAATTTAGTTCATGCATGGATCAGAGCTGGAGGGGTTGTGCCGTTTAAACCTGATTCAACATGTGTCACAGCATCTTTTTAAATACACACAAAGAAGGATTTCTTTTATACATGCATACACACACACACACACACACACATACACACATACATATATTTATATACATATATATGTGTGTGTGTGTGTGTGTACACAACATTTCTTCATTTAACAATACACATAATACATTTTATTTACATGTTAAGGGTCCTCATGCAGTGAACAAATTGAATTCATAATCGGCTGCTTTTCTGTGAACCCCCCCAACTCACACACACCCCTTACCCCCACCAATCCAGGACTGAGTGGTAACATCATCCAGCAGGAGTTCAGCCTGGTTCTCAGCCTGCAGGGCTGATTGCTGGACTTTTAGAAACAAAAACTCATAATAAAGCAATACAGAAACATACTGCCATGTTTTTTCATGTGCTTTTTACCATAGATTCGAGATTATGGGGAAATAATTTAATTTAATTTAATTTTTCCAATTGCCAAACTTTGAATCTATTCTTAAATGTATTATTTTTTGTATGTTCTGTTTTTGCTTTCATGTTTCGCAAAGAAGAAATTTTTATATCAGCTTAAAATTTTCTGCATCTAAAATTCCGCTGTGATGGAGTTAGAAATTGTCTTCATGGTGATGCACGCTGGTGTTGGTCTGTCCGCTCACAGCATGGAGATTCCTGGATTCAGTTGGTGACTGAACTGTCAGAGGAAGGAGTGTGAGCATGCTGTTTGTGTGCCGGTCACCTGTTTAGGATGCCTCTCATCTCCTAACCTCAAAATAAAAATTAAAAAAACGTTTTAAAATAGACAGTCTTTCCCCCTCTATTTGTTCAGTAATAACTAAGTTAAACGTTGTTCTAATTTGCTGTAGACAGAGTAAAGGTTTTGCAAGATTTTGAAAAAAAAAGTAAATGTTAAATTTTTAATAAAAATAATAATAATAATAATAATAATAATAATAATAATATAGAAAGGTGATGAAGAGAAAAATATTTTAATTTATTCAAGAAAAACGGTTATACACAAACATCACACGGGTAAATATTGTTTGCTACAGTACAGAAACAACAATGAAGGCGTCAATGACAAAGTAATTGAAAGGCACTTTTAAAGATACTGTCCAGTTCAATCCAATTCATGGTAATTCAGCTATAATCTAAATAAATCAAATTAATTATAACCCATTTAATTCAGCCAATCCCTAAAAAATTGCCTAGCTAAGAAAATTGACAGATTGTATTGAAACTTGTAACAAAATCTACACTAAGTTAAATTTGGGTAAATATTTAAACTGCATAAAAGTATTATAATATCAGTGACCTGTCAACAGCGTAATAAAATAGCACTATTTACAGTTTTTGTATATTTGTTGCTCCCAAGCCCCATTTTTCAGATTGTTGTTTAGCCAATGTGTAAGTGCAGAACAGATTAAATAATATCATGTGGAAGATGTAAACATGTCCAACTTAGACTCCTAGTCAAACAAGTTCCTCAAAATACCCCGATACAAAGATCACCTAGATGTCTGGAATGGTTTGCTGAAAAGTTATAGGAAAAAAAAAATGTGGTGAATAAAAGAAATGGTGAAGTTCACAGTCAGATATGTACATAATACTAGAAACAAAATGCCATTAAAAAATAAATCTGAAAAAAAAGTAAACAACACATTTATTCATCAAATATTTTAGATTTGATCATTTGGATTGTTTGTGTTCAGGTAAGATAAGTCAGAAATGGTGAATTACTGGATGAAGTGTAATCAGATTACTGAGACTGCAGCTGTTGTCCAGATGTAGTGAGATGAAAATCGAAACTGAAGAAAGAACACCATCTCAGTAATCACTGTGACATAAATCTGCAAAACAGATACAGAGCAAAGATTTAATATGGAAACTTAGATTTTGTTTTAGTTTTAATATTTTCTCACTCAACAGATAGCATTTCTTTGAAGAATAATCAGAATTCATCAGCTCAGAAAAAGGCTGCAAGATTGACATTTCATTTCACACTTTGAATATTTTGCTATAATAACAAAAAAATTTAGGTACAATCTGAAAATGTGAAGCATTTTCTGTGACTTGCATGGTGACATTTGTTTTCAACATAGTAACAACTAACAGCCAGTTCAGCTTACAATGCACAAAAAAAGGTAACTTGAAAACTAAACCTAAACTTGCTGCTTGTCATGTTGTTTTTTACTGACTCTGTTTATTACACCTCTTTCTGTAAAGTCCTCTGAGACAACTTTGTTGTGATATAGGGCTATACAAATAAACTTGATTTGATTTGATTTGATTGTGTATGGGTCAGTACGTATGTAATCAGAGCGAACAGTAGCACTAGCAAGTTAGCTTTTAGAGTTAGCAAAAGAGGTTTTAGGCAATAAATAAAAATTGAAGAATGGAAGGAAGCTGCATGTTAAAATAATCAGCACGTCTGTTGTGTTACACAGTGACATAGACGAATTATAGAAGAAAAAAATGCACTCTCAACATAGCATTGAAGCTAGGTCAGGAACAATGTTTCAGTAGAAAGAACAACTTATTTTGGTGAGAACTTTAAACTTTTAGACTTCTTGCTTTCTCTATGGAAAAAAAAGTTTTAGCTTTCTGAGTCTCTCTCTTCTGAGAGTATATGACTTCTTTTTCCCTTACAGGGTGCTGAAGCACTCATGGCTGTCGCTTATGGCACTGTTAACCAGTCAGGACTGCTTTCCCAGCAGTACCCTCCACCTCTGCTTCCCAAGCCTGGAAAGGACAATGTTCGTCTTCAGAAACTCCTCAAGAGGACTGCCAAGAAAAAGGTCTCTGCTCAAACAGCACAGTCTGCAACACCTTTCCGTTCCAGCCTTTCCCCTGTAAATGAAGCTAGCCCTGACCTTGAGCACAGCGATCACTTCACTCCACCCCGGACTCCGGAGACACAACTCACCCTCTACGGCATCCAGCAACCCCCACGTTTCACTGTTAGGCCTCTCTATCAACATGTTGCATCTCCTTATCCACAGCGAGCAGCTTACGGTAGAGCGGCCAGGGTGTCACCTCAAACGGTGGCCATGCCTTCTTACTCTTATTCTCAGCATGTCACCATGGTTTCATCATATTCTTCATCGGCTAACATCTCTGGAGTTTCAGCCTATATGGGGCAAGCCACTGATGGGACTGTGCATGAATCAAAAAAAACACCATTTAACTCATTCACTGACACTCATGTTGGTCTGAGACCTGCTTCAGCTGCTGCTACTCCACATTCAAAACCCACAAGTCCAGGGCCAACCCCATATCCTGTACCAGGAAGTCAAGCTTTGATTCGACCTCTCACTGTGTTGACCCCACTCGTCAAATCCAGAAGTCCACGTCCTACATTTAAAGCAACTGAGCCCTCAAAATCACCAAAACCAATGTTTGATGTCCCTAAAATTAGGATGTATACAGCAAGCACATCCTACTATGAGACATCCAGGACACCACCAGTCTATGATACAGCTGGTTTAACTGCTATTGGCAACACAGCACCTCAGAACAAAACATCAATGGAAACAAAACAAGATTTGACTCCAGCATCTGAATTCAGAAGGAGTACAACAACAGCAGCTCAGCCTACCTCAATGGGCACAGATTCCCAGAGACAAACACCAACAACAGAAAACAAAAGTGGTGTGATGCCAGCAGGAGAGATTAACACAATCAGGACTGCTACATCTGAAGTCAAAGGAGCAACGCCATCATCAGAGATAAAAAGAGCCACACCAACTTCTGAAGTCAAAAGAGTCACTCCAACATCGGAAATCAAAAGAGTCACTCCAACATCTGAAATCAAAAGAGCCACACCAACATCTGAAATCAAGAGAACCACCCCATCATCGGAGATAAAAAGAGCCACTCCAACAGCAGAAGAAAGAGTTAAAACTCCAACTTATGAGATTCAAACATCAAAAACTTTTGTAGGACGGCCTAAAACCCCAGCATACCAAAAGGCCAGGGCCCCAACCCCTGTCTTTGAAATTTCAAGACCCAATCCTCTTTTGTTTGCAGTGTCCCCAATTACAGTAGAGACAGAGAGGTCAAGAACATCCCAAACAATTTTGACAGTGAGTACTTCATCCATTTGCCAAACTATGAAGACCACTGAGCTTCCTGGGTCATTACCAAATGGGGACATCGACTCTGACATAACACCTGCAGTTAAACTAGTACAACAAAGTATTACAAAGTCAAAGTCAGAACCTGATCTTAGAGGAAAGAGTCCAACTGTCCCAGCAGAATCTCAAAGACCTAAAACTCTGACATCTGCGCTATCAACACCAGAAGTGGCAGGCTGTCAGAGGCCGAAGACTCCGACATACGAGGCCTCCCGACTTATGACCATATCGCCTGGCTACAAAAGACCAAAGACACCCACATATGGGGCATCCGTTTCTAGTGTTTCACATTTAGCCTTTCAGAGACCCAGAACTCCAGTTTCTCAAAAGTCAAAGTCTGCCTATCGTGGACTTACACCAGCTGAGTATGCTGCTTATGGTGGCATCAAAACGTACTCACCTGCCTTTGGTATTTCAAGTTCAACAATGCCAACAAAAGAGGAGTTTAAAGATGAGAAAGAGGTTCCAGTTGAGCAAAGCCAACAACCAAGCACAAAGGAAGAAGCTACAAAGGAGGTCTCCAAAGTAAAAGACACCCCTATAGATGTTGATAAACTCCACAAGGAACATGAGAAGGTTGTATCAACCCCTTCAGTTCCAATCATTGTTGTTTCACAAGCATCTGACTCCCCAGGAACAATGTTACCACAAGAGACAAATACAGTATCTGCACCAAAACAAGAAACAACAGTGATAAAAGAGACACAAAAACCTCCAACAGTGGGGAAGGATTCAGAGAAACCAGAAATGGAAAAACAAATGCAAGAAACAAAACCAAAGACTCCTGAAACCAAAAATTATTTGCCTAAAAGTGGTGACAAAGATCCCCTGAAGGCAGTAAAGAAACTTTTAGGGAAAGACAACATTCAGACAGCTAAGGAAAAAACTCCAAATGACATAAAAGCTGATGTTTCAGTCCAAAAAGAACCAATAAAACCTGATACCAACACAAAGCCTAAAGGCTCAAAGGCAGGTCCTGCAGCTCCAGCCTTGCCTGTGAAGGTTCCTGCTGCTGAATCAAGAACCAAAGACACTGAAAAAGTTAAGAAAGCTGAAACAAGTTTCACAGATAAAGCTCCCTCTTCTCTTGAGAAAGAGGAAACAGATGAGAACCTCAAAGCAACCGAGAACCTTCTCAAAGTCATGCAAAAACCAAAGGGGATGAAGACTAAAACGAGTGGATGGTCACGACTCAAGAAGCACATGGTGGTGGAGCAGGAGGAGCCCAAATTTCCAGAGACAGCCTCGCAGAAGGAGGTCAGTGGGCAGGACCAGAGTGAAGAAAAAACAATACAAGAGAAGCCTGAGGATAAGTCCAGCACCCAAGATGAAAACCAAACCAAAGAAGCTCCTAATGCAACAAAAATGTGGGATGCCGTCCTCTTCCAAATGTTTTCTTCTAAAGAGAACATCATACATCAGATTGAGTTAAACAAAAGTGAGGAGGAAAAGAAGGACGAGACAAAGGATGAGCTAAAAGAGATACCTTCATTTGCGTACCGACTGCCTGTGTTGCTTTTTAGTCCAAGGTTTGACGCTAAGAAGCTGAAGGAGGCAGCATCGAGGCCGGTTACAAAGATTTCTACTGTGTTTGAAATGGGTCTGATTGGGCGAAAAGCTAAAGATGAGGAACCAAAAGACTTTAATAGAACTGCTAGAGGGTTCGCTGCAACTTAAGATACATCTATTGCTAAGTGTCCAAAGAAAAATGTAAAGAAAAATAAACACACACAAAAAAAAAGAAAAACATGTTGTGTTTGATGTAAAGGTGAAGAATCCTCACAAGCAGATGTACAGGTCTGGTTTGGGAAACAGTGTTGAAGAAAACTGGACCTGATATTTATACTTGACAAATGCTTTGTGTGGCTGGTTGTCTGGATGTTACATGTTTGTATTTATGGATTAGCTAAAAGAAAAAGAGCCCCATTTGTCTTAAAGTCATTCAGACGTTATTAAAGAGCACATGTAAACTAAAGTTTCTCCTTTGTTCCTTTCATTACACATCCAGAATAAAAGCATATATTCTGAGGTTATAGTTTATTCATCCACAGCATTTTTTGTTGTTTATAAACAATCTGTATTTTTACAGATAGTAAAAAAATAAAATAAATGATTTCAAGACAAATAATTTTATTCTGTTTTTAATTATCATTTAGATATTGAGTTTTATTCAAATGGTGCTACTTGCCTCTGGGCAAAACCTCTGATTAGAAAGTAGATGCTAATTTAGAGTAATTTTTCCCCTATGTTTTATTTATTTTGTGATGGTGGGGCCTGTGGAAGACTGTTTTTGACAATTTAAGATAAATTAGATTAGCTTGGTCCTTTAAAAAAGTTTAACTACACAGACTGGGAGCAGAGATTTGCTTTAAATGAGTGCAAATTATTTTCTTTCAGCATTTAAACGTGTGTACTGAATCTCGTTGTTTACATAATCCCTAATAAAATTATAGAGCTGGAAATCCTTGCTTCCATCAGTTCTGCATAATTATCACTCAGTTAATACCTTACTGGTTGCATAAAGTTCATTTTGACATCAATAGAAAACATCATGAACACAAAATGGTGCCCAGGACACAATGCTGGATAGAAATACTGGACAGCTGTCATTCCAGATGGATGTAAACTCCAGGTTAAAAACAAACAACTTTCACAGAATGAATTGTTTTCTGTGACTTGAAGCTGGTTGCTGATATAAGAGATTTGGAAAGTTGTCAGAGAGTAAAGTCAAGATGACGAAGGTTATTGGATCCGGCGAGAGGAAGCTCTGCTGTGATGGGTTGTTGCATAGTTAGATAGGAGGATGTTTTTCATGCATGTGTTATTAGATGTGTGTAATTGCTTTTGTGATTTTAATACATAACGTTCTTGTTTCTTTTATTTCTGAGGACAGTGCTACTTTTAGTTCACCATGATTATCTAGTAGTCTTGTGTTGGCAGTTAGCTAATGCTAAGTTAGCACTTTGGTCTTGTTTTTGATGTAACAAGAACAAGTAAAATCTTAGCTTTGGCCTGATTATTATTTTATACTCCATGAGACACTTCATCAGCGATGGAGCGGGGATTAGTTTGTAGGGGTGTATGTTAGTGACGTATCAATACTGAAATATCGATACCACCAGCTTTTTGAGTTCTAGAATTGATTTCCATGCTACATTATCAATATTTTAGTCATTTTGGGTAAATAGGTAGTTTATTACAAACTGTAAGATTGATGTTGTAAGTATAATATCAGGATCTTCTCTAAATCATACCCACCACTTTTTCTTCTGCCTGCCATAGTCATGTGAGAAATAATTATCCACAGTGTAACTCACTCAGTATTCAGTCCGTAAAAGTAATTTCAAGCTGAAGACGCAGTCATAACACAGAATATAATGAAAATATGATAAGGACGAGAGGGACAGGTGCTGCAAGGGTGAGACAAATGTCAGGCTTGGAGTTTATTGATGCTGCAGGCAGGTACGAACCACTAGTCAGAGGGAGAAAATGTAAAGATGTTTAGCACTGATGCTGGATTTTGGGGAAGTGATTTTCATCTGGCTGCTAGGTTTAGGTTTTTGTGTAAATGTTTAAACAAAGAGTCTCTCTAATTCTTGAAAATATCCTGTTTTTTTACTTACAGTTTTAAAAATAGTTATTAAATAAGAAAATACTACAATAATTAGCTGTATGAGTTTGGCTTGGAGTGATATGTCTCCCTGAAATCAGCTCATCAAATCAACAGGCCTAGATTTTGTACGGACGCTGCAAACTGGGTGCCATTAAGTTTTCAGTAAAACAGCCATTGCAGCATTATAAATATTAAAAATGTGGCTTTCAGCTCCACATTCTGATGGTAGGGTCAGAACTTGTTAGAAACATCATGAAATCATAGATCCATCCTGCCTTGGGTCAACACTTCTTCAGACTGCTGATGGTTTAATGGTGTGGAGGACATTTTCTTGGCCCACTTTGAGCCCCTTAGTACCAACGTGGCTGCCTGCAGTGGTGACAGGCCCTTATATGGCACGTGTTTTATTTTCATACTTTTTCACCTACTCATTCAGCTGATCATTAAAACGATCTGTTCAACCGTGAGAACCTTTTACATCAACAGAGAAGCTGAACAACTTTCCTGTTCATGCTTTTCCATGTTGACCACATCAATTTAAAATGTCAAACCAGAACTTTGAATGTAACAGAGTCATGGTTACTTAAATTTACCTCACCTGTACTTTACCCATGAGCGTTCCTTATTGATGTGTTTGAGTGCTACCTAAAGGCTGATTGCTGTTAACATAAACTGCCAGTTATGTACGAGGTGCAATGAAGCCAGTCTCTGATATGGGGTGTAAGTCACAAGTTTGATCAGGATATTATATTGTGATGTGATATGATTCACCTGCAGTTTTGTTTTAGCCACTAGGAGTCGCTGGAGTCAAAGTAATGTGTGTAAACAGAGACCGTTGACAGCTGAGTTAGACACCGAACTATAAACAGTTAGTAGGGGTTAAGGCTGGGATGTGACTGCCAGCTCTAGTATGTTTTAAAACACAATAAACTGGCTGATTTTAAATTGCATCTGTGGCTAATGACTTAATATTATGCTGATGTGACATGATATAATTTGGATTCAGCATCCAGAGATTGATATGAGATGATATCACAGCTGATTTAACAAGATTACTTCCATTCATATCAAATCACAAAAAACTAACTAAAACATGAAAATGTAATATTAGTCTTATTTAGAGTGTCAAACCAAATGTTTTTACTACTTAGTTATAATAATCAGGTTAGTACAGATTGACTTTATCAGAGTTACACACCACACCAGACATATTACAATCAGACATTTTAGTTGTTATGTCAAAGGAAATGATGATTACACCATCAATGTTGTTGGTTCGTGATCATTAAATTGATGAATACTCCAGTAACACTTCCATGTCATGAAAGATGGGGATGTTTTCCAGTGCCAGTTATAGTGGAATTCATCGCATGTTGATGCAGGTGGAAAGGACCTATAATTGCAGGATTACAGGATACTAAAAAAAGTGAACAGATGAGTCTCCATGAGGGTTGTGCTGTAAAAAGTGTTTTAGTTTCAATAATGATCATTTCCCAACTTGAACAAAGTCACTTGATTGCCCAAAACTAAATAGCGAGTGACAAAGTCTCATCATAACATGTTAAGTGTACATGCAACCAAGGAAACTAGCACAAATGCTAACCAGCTAATTTTATTATCTAAACCCTAACAGGAAGTAAGAAATGTGTTTTATTAAAGTGTTGATGCATTACTGAATGAATGCAAGTCGGAAGTGAATAAATATTTTTAGTATGTTGGTCTTGATCTCATGTCACATGAAAACAAACACCTGAAAGAATCGAGCATAGCTGCAAGATCTGTCCTCTCTCTTTGGTCTTCATCCAGACTTTAAAGATTCTTAAAAAAACCTGACAATGATGTTTGCAACAGCGTGGAGAAATTTCCTTTCTGCTGCTTGGAGGGTCTGGACTGCACAGGGTAAAGTTATCAATCGTAATAATCCATCAATATAAGACCATAAATAGGTGACTGGAAGAATTGTTGCTTTTAAAACATCATGGTAACCAACAGGTCAGGGTCAAGCCTGTCGGGTCAAAGGTAAAGAACCTTTTTTATTTTTACTTTTTTTTTAAAGATTATTTTTTTACTAGTTTGTTGGCATTATTAATTTATCCAGTCAGTTTTTATTTAAGTTTAATCTTTAGATTTCCTGCTATTCCCGGAGTCCCCTGACACCAAAAGCCATTTCTTAATCAGAAATTCTGCATGAATGTTCACATCACTGATCTTTTTTTTAAGTAGAGCTTCTTTTCTTTTATGAATTACTCTGTAATGAAACTATGCACAAATATTTTAGAAATAAACATAATTTGACTTCCATAATTGTCTTTTTTTTCTTACTGTAGAATTATTTTGGTCTGACGCCTCTGAAAATCTTGATGTTCTTTGTTAAAGGACGACACATCTGATTCTCCTTGTGAATGTTCAGAGACACCAGCATCACGCAGTAATCCCCCAGCTAATTACAAACCATGATTAAGTCCAAACTTCTCTGAAAGTAAATAAGAATTCATCTCTGATAAAATGGTTCCCACGGCTGTGGCTGACAGTTTACTTAAATCCCTTTCAGAACTGGTCACATGCTCACATGAATGCTGAACCAGTTTTACCACTTTAATCCCAACTTCTTGGATAACTACATGGTCATACATGCTTTACTTATCTCAAGCTGACACAGCAGCATGTTCTGCTCAGTTCAGGTAAAAACAGACTTCAGATGGTTCTGATGAAAGAGTTGCAGAAATCCAGCAACATTTTTTTCAGGAAAGATCTTATCTAACAGCATCTTGGTGTTCGAAACATGTTGCATTTTATCTCATTTCCAATAAGAAGCTGTTTAATGTAGATCATAAAGCCTGTGTTTCTTGTTTTCTTCTTAAATTAAGAAACCTCCAAAACAGCGTCATTATAAAAATGTTGACCTGAGTTAATAAACAGGGGAAAGATAAAACACCTTACATTTTTGACAGATCAGTACTTTGTTTTCTTTTTGTTTTTATGACTAATTGCACAGAAATTCAAGAATGTCAAAATAACTACTCACACACTATATATCATCCATCCATTATCTTTACAGCTTTGTCCATTAAGGGTCACAGGGCAGTTGGAGCCTAACCCAGCATTTAGCAGGTGAAAGGCAGGGTACACCAGGACAGGTCACCAGTCCATTACAGGGCCAACACAGAGAGACAAACAACCAATCACGCTCACGCTCACTCCTAGGGAGAAACATGCCTTTATGTATAAATGTAAAAATCTCGGAGGCGTGATTAAAAATTCAAGTTGAAATCCACTAAAATGTTTGTGACCTTTGAACTTTTTTGATGATAGCTGTGTTTCGTCTATATTCTTTTATAGAAGTATTGCTGTCCTCTACATTCAAGGAAATTAAACACATGCACGTGGAGAAGCAGTGGGATGCACGCACACACACATTTCAGTAATATGCATATAGCCCTTATCTCTGTGGTTGGTTCATGAATAGACTCACATTTGTCACTTGGAATGTGCATGGAGCTGGCACAGGGGAAAAGAGGTTAAAAATGTTTATTCAGCTGCACAAAATGAAACCAGATATAGTATTACTTCAAGAAACTCATTTATCAAAATCAAAAATAGATCTTCTCTCAACAGCCCAGTTTCCACATGTGTATTCAGCTTGTTATAATTCTAGACATAGAAGAGTAGCAACTCTTTTTTTTATGGTTAAACTTTGACATAGAAAAAATAATCACAGATTTAGAATAGTTAAACTATGTATTCGAAAGTTTAAGTTATGTATTGCAAATATATATGGTCCAAATATTGATGACCCCTCCTTCTTTCACTCCCTCTTTACCTCACCTCTATGGTCACTCAGATAACACACTAATTATGAGGGGATCTTTGTCTCTACTTCCTTTTAATCACTTTTATTTATTTATTTATTTTTTTGCTTCTCTTCATTTCTGTTTATAAAACTAAATAAATAAGTTAAAACAATATATTTGAACAAATAAAGACATATAATTTTTTTTTTTAAAGGATTACCAGGAGGAGCCTTATACCAATAAAGCTCCTCTTGGCAGAGCAAATTTGTTCCACATAACACAGCAGCCAGAGCATCATTCTGTTCGCTACAAAGCTGGACAGGACAAGTTGAAAAATAAATTAATTAATAAATAGGAAATGAAACCAAGGTTTTGTGTTTAGTGTGTGGAAAAAACCTGAGAGGGAGCATTTCCAAATAAAAACAGCAGCTAAACTGCTTAAGGTGGACTATTCCAAAACAAAATTAAAATATTAAAATTAAAAATTAAAAATACATAAATTATTAATTAAAATGTTTGTAATTTCATTTAATTTATTTTATAATTTTATTTAAATAATTAAAATTGTATTATAATTTTAAAGATTATTATAGAATCACAATTATATCTATTATATAAATAATATATATATTAATTTTAAAATTATATATATATAAATATTAAATAATTTTTTTATTGATAATTACTAATCAATAATAGTCCACCTTTAATATCCAGTAATAAAGAATTTAATCACTCTTTTGTAAATCTTACCAGACTTTCTATTGAATTCTCCTCCATTCTGATCATCCACAGGAATCTTCTCATATTTGCCGTGACCAGCAACAACAAACTTGTACTTTTTACCAGCAGTTGAACCCTGAGAAGAGACCGGAAACAAATACGTCACCTTTTCCTTGTTCCCAATGATTTTTAAAAAGCTTTTAATAGTACATAAAAACTCGCAGATATCATTTAAAATTTTAGCAGATACATTCATTCAATTCATTTGATAAATGAAAACCAGATGACATCACCTTGGATTAAATGTGATAATCTGAGGTAGAAATATCATGTTCTTAAAAATGTAAGTCTGCGAGCGTGAACACTTCGACCTCCAGGGTCCATTTTGCCCAGAAAAATTAATGCTTTTCTACCTTGGCTCCTTCCTGCCTCCCTGGTGAGTCTCCAAAGATCTCCCACATGCTCTTCTTCTGCATCACATCCCCAGGCTTCACATCCTGACAAAAGCATCCAGCATCAGGTCAAAAACGTCAGAGCCTCTGCACCGGAACACTTGGCAGATAAATAAATAAATCTCTATTGTTGTAGTTAATTTAAGGATTCTTTTTTTTGCCACATTTATATCAGATATGAAATGGTTTAAAATAGAGAGAGAAAAGTAGAGATTTATCTGCACACTGTAAAAAAAAATTATAATATTAGTTTATTCCTGTATTCTTCTTTAAATATGAGGCAATGCCAATAAACTGACATAAATTGACTACAAATATACGTCCAAAGTAAAATTACATGAAAAAAAATAAAAATAATAAAAATGAAAGTATTTTTTTAAATAGGAAATATAAGTTAATTTTAAATGAAAATAATTACCCTGCTCAAAAAATAAAGGGAACACTAAAATAACACATACAAGATCTGAATGAATAAAGTATTCTTATTAAACAATTCTTTACAAAGTTGAATGTGCTGACAACAAAATCACACTAAAATTATCAATGGAATCATATTAATAACCCATGGAGGTCTGGATTTGGAGTCACACTCAAAAATTTAGTGTAAAAACACACTACAGGCTGAAGCAACTTAGATGTAATGTCCTTAAAACAAGTCAAAAGGAGGCTCAGTAGTGTGTGTGGCCTCCACGTGCCTGAATGACCTCCCTACAATGCCTGGGATAACTCCTGATGAGGTGGCGGATGGTCTCCTGAGGGATCTCCCCCCAGACCTGGACTAAAGCATCCGCCAACTCCTGGACAGTCTGTGGTGCAACATCGCTGGTGGACGGAGCAAGACATGATGTCCCAGATGGGGACTCAGGTTGGATTCAGGTCTGGGGAACAGTCCATAGCATCAATGCCTTTGTCTTGCAGGAACTGCTGACACACTCCAGCCACATGAG
>JBAMHW010000010.1:1722919-1736478 GCA_037177495.1 Rhadinocentrus ornatus
AATTTGATTTCCATTGATAATTTTAGTGTGATTTTGTTGTCAGCACATTCAACTATGTAAAGAACAAAGTGTTTAATTAGAATAGTTCATTCATTTAGGTCTAGGATGTGTTATTTTAGTGTTCTCTTTATTTTTTTGAGCAGTATTTTTAATGGGAGTCACATATTAATAGCATAAAAACAAAAATAGCAAAAACAATCGCTGTATTACATAAAGTAAAGGACTCATTGAACAATAATGCTCTATATTTATTATATAATTTTATGATTGTTCCATATCTGACGTATTTTATTTAAATATGGGGAACTACATGTAAAACATACATTAATCCAGTTTTCAATCTTACAGAAAAAAGCACGAATAATTATTAATCGAAGTATACAGAGATCCGTCCAGTGCATTATTTATTAAATCGCAACTATTGATATGAAATTATCTCATTGACTACAGCATTTTGAAGCTAATGTATAAAGCTCACAGTAAATGTTTGCCAAACAATATACAAAAACTATTTGAAAAAAAGAGAAAGTCATTATAATTTAAAAGAATATAAAATATTTAAAAAAAAACTAAATTTAGAAATAAATTGTTGAAGCGATTTGTTTCAGTTCATGGTCTCAGATTATGGAAGAATCTGGATAGAGAAACCAAAGAAAAAAAATCTATTATTGTGTTTGAAAAGGTTGCTATAGACTCTATGATAAGAAAATATAATGAATGAGGTTAATTTGATATGTTTTGTTCTATAGTATTTTGTAGATAAAAAAATAAAGTGTAAAATGTGAAGTACTGTGTGGGATTAGAACTCTGAAGCAGCTGTTTTTGGTTACATATTTTATCATTATTTATTTTATTATTTATGTTACATAAAATTTGCTTATTATTGGTTTAATTTTTTTGTGAGAAAGGGACAGATAATATAAGATTTCTTCTTTCTGCTCCTTTTCATTCAGGTGTTGATATTTTGTTGTATTGTATTTTGTGAAATAAAACATTGAAATAAGTATTTAAATAAAAAAATAAATTATGCTGGACGTTCACCTCCTCTTTGACCAGCCTTTGGTGCTCCTCTTCTTCCCTCCGGCGCTCCTCTTCTTCCCGGACTCTGCGTCTATCCTCCCTCCTCCTCTTCAGCTCCTCCAGCTCCTGCTCGGTCTCAGCCTGCCGGTGTTTCAGCTGCTCCAGCTCCTGGCTCTCCTTCTCCTGAAGGCTCCGACGGATCTTCTCCAACCGCTGCTCCGTCTCCAGGATGACCTCTGCCTCCTCCCCCTCCACAGCTCTGATGGATTTACTGTTTAAAGTTCATTCAATCTCTCAGAGAACTGAAATCAATTATGAGCATTTTCTGTCTGATAAATCTGTGTTTGTAGGAGGTGACATCATTTAACTCTTCATATTAATACATTTCATGTTCAAGGTTTCAAATCATCTCTATTGCATAATAGTTCACCTTACACTAATAACACAAAGAAAATTGTAGCATTGTAGTATTTCCATGGGATTGCAAATGATGATAACATCTGATTTTACATCTACCGACCAATTTTCCCATCTTCTGTACTGCTTAGTCTTTTCATGACCTGTCTTTATCTACTGTGCTGAGGCCCCGGAGAGTAGACAGACAGGATGGCTGTCCTGGACTTCCTCCCACACACAATAAAAACTACGTCTGAGCTGTACTGGGGGAAACCCTACAGTAGCTACACTGCTACACACATTTTCACAAATGCTCTGTATGTGAAAACGTGTGGAGTACATGTTAAAACGTTCAAAGACCCTATTTCCATATTGCTTTTTCACATTTCCATCACATGTAAATGTTCTGAAACCATGTTTTCACCTGTGGGGCACAGGTATCTTTAAACACTTGTCATTTGATCCATTGAAATCAAATTAAAAATCCCCTAAGGGAAAATATAATATTGAGACTGAATTTGGTAAAAGGGCACACATGAAGCTAATTCAGTTCATACCCGCCAGCCTCATGTACATGTTTCTCGTTGGCAACGTACACTGTTTTTTAAGGCAAACATTCTTTGATTCATCTTAAAACTATGACTGACTTCTGAAGCCCATGTGGATTCATATATGTAAGAAGGCTCATCATCAAATGTATTTTGATTGGAAACTTTGTGTTTCCATCCATCCATCCTCCCATCCATCCATTTTCTAGCGCTTATCCGAGGTCGGTTTGGGGGCAGCTGGCTATGCAGGGAAGCTGAGACTTCCCTCTTCATGGCCACATTTACCAGCTCGTTCGGGGGGATCCCGAGGCGTTACCAGGAGAGCCGAAAGATGTAGGCTGTGCAGTGTCTCCTGGGTCTTCTCCCGGTGGGACGTGCCCAGAACACTTCACCAGGGAGGAGTCCAGAAGGCATCTTGACCAGATGCCCGAGCCACCTCATCTGGCTCCTCTCGATGTGGAGGAGTAGCAACTCTACTGTGAGCCCCTACGGACCACCAAGCTTCTCACCCTATCTCTAAGGGAGTGCCTGGCCGGTTTTGCCTTTTGACTCAGCTCCTTCTTCACCATGACAGACGGATGCAGAGTTTGCATCACTACCGACGCTGTACTGATCCGCCCATCTTTCTCCTGATCCATCCTTCCTTCACTTATGAACAAGACCCTGATAAACTTAAACTCCTCCAATAAGATCCTGCCCCAAGTGGAGGAGCGTCGAGTTGTATGTGGATTTTACTTTTATGAAAATGTTTTATTTTTTTTTATCAAGTCCCTATTAACTTTTAACTTTATTTGCAGGTTTCGTCTTTAAAAAGTTTAAAAATAAATAAATAAATAGAAACAAACTGTTGGGCATTGTCAGGGTGTGCAGCAAAATAGCCAGCGCAGCCGGGAATAACCTCACTAATCTGCACAAGGTGAGGTCAGTGAGGAAAGCCAGACTGATCTTGTCAGATCCAGACCACCGCCAACATGACCAGTTCAGATTGCTTCCTTCCAGACGTAGATGCCTGCTGCCGAGGAGTAGGACTAACAGACTAATAGATTAATTTATTCCTGCAGCAATTAGGCTTTTAAATGATTTGTCGTGATGTGATGTGTGTTGTTTTTATTATACTGGCTGTAAAACTAATTGCCTCCAGGGGATATTAAAGATTCTTGAACTCTTAAAAAGGGGTGTAAATCACAGTGTGACTTGTCCCTGCGTAAATAAAGGTCAATAATAAATAAATAAATATTGTATAGAGATTCTTTACGATTATTATAAATAATTATCAGTCAAAATCTTGTTTTGGAGTTTAAGTTTTTATATTTTTGGATGTATTTCAGTGTTTAATTTATTTATCATCCATTTATTAGTATTACTGTAAGTTTAGCATCAATGTACAAAGCACAACACACACCTGCTGGATCCGTTTTTCTTGTTGATGTATGATGTCACTTCCTCTGTAGCAGCATCCCCATTGAAGCTGCTGTGTTTTGGCTCTTGGCGAAGGAAAATCTTTGATGTGTAGGAGACTTTAACTTCTTTCCTTGTCTCCACCTGCTTGTGAAAAGATATAACAGATCTGAATCACAGAGCTGGACTATGGAGGGGGTGTCTTCCTGCCTAGAAGTACAATAATATGTGTTCAGACAGCACAAAAAAGGGCCCAGCTCGGAGAATTGAGGGGACCCTATGCTGAGGAACAGAGTAGAGGAGTGAAATGAGCCCATCGTCACCTGACTGCAGGTGGCATGCCATGCCACGACTGCATGGAGGACGAAAAGTGCCACAAACATAAATACAGCATTAAATAATTAATTTAATGTGTGAAATATTTATTAGAAATGGAAATATATAAATAAATTAAATATATTAATAATTATTTAAAATTCTTATTTTTCGAAATGACATTAATTAATTTTTTAGTAATTGATTAATTATTTTCAGTTCCCATGCTGACATGCATCATAGTTTGATTTTATCCATTAAACCTGGTAGCGGGCTAGGTCTTCCCCATGGACTTGTCTTTGAGGCCTGGTGTCCTGCTGGGTTTAGATGATTCCCTGCTCCAATACACCTGATTCTGATCAGTGGATTCTCAACAGACTTGTGCAAAACACGACAACAAGCTTTTGGAGAACCATATCTTTTGATCAGGTGCGTTGCAGCAGGGCATCATCTAAACCCAGAAGGACACTGGCCCTCGAGAAGTGGAGTTGCTGATGCCTGGTTTAGATGCTTGTAAGTACCCCTCCTAGTTCTGCAGCAGAGCCCACTCAGGGATCCCATCAGAGTCATCAGAGTCCAGCAGTTTTATCTTAAACTTTTAAGGTCTGGTCATTAGGGAGGAGTTAAACTGGTTTTAAACCTGCCTGACCTGCTTGAGACAAAAAAGACTTTATTTACACCTGCCGGACAAGATACAAAACTTTACTTGGTGTTGAATTACTTGCAGTAGGACTTGGACTTGATTTGTTGTGTCAGGTTACTGCAAACATACCAAGGATTAGTCTCAGACTTGGTCTTGACCTGACCAGGTCTTTGAAACTGTTTGGAATTCCTATAAATTCTCTGGGATTATTTCCCAGTGACTTTAGACCTGGGTCTGACAGCTGAAGGAAGCCTCACCTCCGTGTTCTGCCTTTGAACTTTCTCCTTCCCGATTGGTGTCAATGCATCCTTCTTCCTTTGTTCTTCTTCCCTCTCTTCCTCCTTCCTCGCCTCCTCCTCTCGTTCTTTCCTTTTCTGCATTTCCACTCTGGCCCTGTCAAACTCTTCCTGCCCTTTTTTCTGGAATCGGCTCGAGGACATCCCAGGGTCCTGGGTGGTCTTTATGGGCGCAGCTTTGTTCATTAAATTCTCCTCTTCGTCTTCATCCTCCTCCCCTCCCTGACTAAGCTCCTGCAGGCGTTGTTGTCTCCGTCTCTCTCTGAGCTGAGTCCAGTCACTGAAGCCTTCGTCTTCATCCAGAGAAGGAAAACCGCTTGGCTTCAGGTCGCTGTCATACCTGGGGATAGAGGAGATGCTGAGTCAGAGATTTAGATCACCAGCTGTGTTCAACAGTAAGTGCAACATGGAAATGGAACTACAAAATATATAAAAAGTAAAAAAAAAGTTCAATAAAAACTGGATGAACCAGTCAATATTCCTGGAACCATAGCTTTCCTTTATAGCTTTAGGATGCTTATAATCCTGACAGTAAATCTGAACTGGTCTGCTGGAGCTGAAATCAGTAACCCTCCATCAAAAGGCATTAAATGATTTTGATAACAAGGCTTCCAGTGATTCAATAAACACAGGATTAAACTGGTTACAGAGACCAGGCTCGGAGAAAAAACACTGTAAATAATCTGCACTTAGAGCGATAATCACAGTTTAACAACATTCAACAAACATTATGAGGGAATGACAGTTACTTGCCCCCGTGGCTGACCTTTCCTGTAGGTGCAATGTTTGTCATGTAGACTTGGTGTCAAAACTTTCACATTGTTTTTACATTTAGTTTCAGTTAATGCTAAACTTCACTCATCGTCCACTTTATCGGGTCCACCTTTACAGTTAATGTTAACACAAATATCTAATCAGATAATCACATGCCAGCAACTCAGTCATGTAGACATGGTCAAGACGACTTCCTGAAATTCAAACTGAGCATGAGAGTGACTTTGAATGTGGCATGGTTGGTGGTCTGAGGACTCAGAAACTGTTGATCCACTGAGATTTTCACACACAACCATCTCTAGAGTTTACAGAGAATGCTCCGAAGAAGAGAAAGTACCCAGTGAGCAGCAGTTGCTTTGAACAAAACGTTTTGTTGATGTTAGAGGTCAGAGGAGAATGAGCAGACTGGTTGGAGATGATAGAAATGCAACAGAAAGTCAAACAAGCACTGGTTCCAACCATGGTATGTAGAATATCATCTGCAACGCAAAACTCACCCAGCCTTGAAGCAGATGGGCTACAGCAGCAGAAGACCACACCGGGTACCACTCTTGTCATGTAAGAACAGGAAACTGAGACTACAATTCACACAGACTCGCTTCAGGCTGTTGGTGTAATGATGTGGGGAATATTTTCTTGCTTCACTTTGTACTAACATGGCAAGGTTTAACGTCACAGCCTGAGTGTTGTTGCTGACCATGTCCGTCCCTTTGTGATCACAGTGTGATCACAGTGTAGAATCTTCTGATGAATACTTCCAGCAAAACAATGCACCAAGTCACAAAACTCAAACCATCTCCAAATGCTTTCTTGAACATGACAATGAGATCGCTATACTCTGTACTGTACGGTCTCCACAGTCCCCAGATCTTAATCCAATTTAGCAGCTTTGTGATGTGGTGGGACAGGAGATTGTCATAATGGATGTGCAGCGGACAAATCTGCAGCAACTCTGTGATGCTGTCCTGTCAATCTGAGAAATGTTTCCAACACTTTCTTGAACCTATGACACCAAGAATTAAAGCAGTTTTGAAAGAAGAAGGGGGCCCATGGTATCCATTGGTGTTCTTCTTTGTTATGATGCACTGCAAGGCCTTGCTTAAATCTCAAAATGTAATAGTGAAACATAAAACTGATTTACTCAGCTCCTGGAGCTGAATATGTTCTTGTTTGTGCACATGTACAATTTTATTATGTGTCTGACACATTTTTAAGTCAGGTCAGTGCCTATGACTGCACCCCTGCTGATTGAAAGTAATGAAAGAGTGTTTTGGTCTCTGGGAGCTGGCAGAAAGGAATTTACTCAGCATTCCCTTGATGATTAAGACCCTTGGTCACTCAAAGGAGCCCTGATGGTGGGATAGGAGTCTCTGCCTGGGCTCTGTAAAAATAATAAGCCTGAACATAAACCAGCGACATTAAGTGTATAAAGTGTTTATGTCAGACTGGAATGGAAGAAATATATAGATATATAGACTTCTGATCTACAGAAGTTTTCCACTTCCACGTTGTGGATTTTACCTTTGTGGTAAATCCATAATGAGTGATCCATGATAACCTCTAATAATCACAATTTCATAATAAAAAAAAAATCACTATTATGATGCTGAGAGACCTCTATTTTGTTCAAGACTCACTTCCTTTCTCTTTGCACTTGCTTTTGAAGATAGTTGAGCTTGACATTTTTGTTATAGCTTGCTTTTGCTTTTTTTGCTCTTAAAAAAAGTAATTTGTTTTTTACAGACTATTTTGTTTTACCATGTAGTTGTTCTAATTTTCAGTACTTTGGGCAACAGGGGTTGTAATAAATGTGCTATATAAATAAGCTTGAATTTGAATAATGTCTGAATGATAAGTGGGATTAAAAGCTTTTACTTGCATTTTGATATTAAAATAAAATATACAGGCAGACTAATAATAGCAAATAAATAATTGAGGTTTCATGGGTTTTATCATACCAAAGCAAATTAGCCAGAAGTTAAATGAATAAATCAGCATCTCCATCTGATCACAGCTGCGTGATGATCACTGCTGGGATGTGATGGAGGAGAGGATACCTCGGGTGAAAACTGTCATTAAGAGTCAGAAATTTTTTGATGTGGTGCATCTTTTGCCTCAAAACATTCTTTGGGTGTTGTGTAATGCAGCGGTGTGTTCATCTTTACATTGGGGGGGGGGGAGAGAGAGAGAGAGAGAGATAGCAGATTTTCCAACTGGAATTATTTGTTTAATCTAGGCAAACAGCAGTGAATCCCTGTAAACCAAAGAATATCTGATATCAGGACTGGCTCAGTATGTTGACCTGGAACACGTGACCACAAACCTTGAAACTTTAAGTTAGCACCAAAAAAAAAAACAGCTAGCAGTTTGAACAGGAAGTCACTGGTTATGAGGTGAGTGAATGAATAATGTGCTCTTGATGACTTCCTGAGATTATATGGGTGAGGAATTTAATGACTGGTTGTGAGCAAAGAGCCAGACCATGCTGCTGTTAGATCAGCTCATTGAAACATAGTCTAATTCAATTTCAATTTCAAAGCATTTGCACATGCTTTTTAACTCCATGGATCATGGGTTTTATAGTCCTTCAGGTCTAGTTAATTCCAGTTTTCTTTGTTTTGTACAGGTTCTTCCTCTTTTTCTTTTCTGTTGCTCTTACTTCCTGCCTCCCGCCTGCTGTCACACCTGCTCCTTGCCTGTCTTTAATCTCTCACTTTGTCTCCTGTTTCCTTCGTCCTGTTCATCGTTGTAGAAGACCTGCCACTCCCACCACGTGCAACACTTACTGTGTGTAGGGCACCAAAAAATCAGGCTAATGAAAAATCACTATAATCATGATCACAACTAGTGTTGGTCAAGTTGTTGGGACATAGCAATTAGCTACTGATTACTGATTACTTCACCAAGAAAGTAATCTAGTTGCTTTACTGATTACTTATTTTCAAAAGTAATTAGTAACTATAAAAATTACTTTACTTAACTAACTTTCAAAACATGATGCATAAACTGAATATGCTATATGGCAACATACCTTCCAGCCTAATCCTATTATTTCTGGACATTAGCTCAATATATTATGTAGTTAAAGAAAAGTTTCTTTTTCAAAACTTGTTTTAATAGTTTCAATTTTTTAATTTTATATGCATTTTAGTAGTCGTGACAAAGCTGAGTAGCTCTGTCAGGCTGCTAGAAAACAAGCAAGGTACACGCTCGCGCGGCCCTGATTGATGGGCCAACGCACTGGCAGTGGGCATTGTGGATATTATGGTGGTGCATGCACTCTATTAACAAGCCAGTTCTAAAGGCCTATTTATGCTCGACAGATTGTCCGACCTTTGCGTTGCTTACACATATAATTTGGTCCGTTTTCAGGGAGCTTAGCTATTCCTCACTTGATGCAGAAGACAGAGCAATACCACTAGAAATCGTGGGGGCAGTACTGAGCAGGATAGCTTAACGACCAAGACAACACAAAACACGCATGGATGCATGAGGATAATGACGTACGACAATGTTTGAAATGAATGTCGCTATTTACGCACGTAAGGGAGCATAAATAGGCCTTTATAGTGATTAGATATGGTCACGTGGGCCAAAGATAATTCAGTCACAGTTGTGGCCTGTAGGGTTTGAGTTTGACACATAAGCAGTGACTGCCTATCAGTAATCACAACATATCTAAAGTTTAAAAAAATTCCTCAATGAAGAGCAAGCCACCATCCATCCTGTAGCCACTCCAGAAAACCCAAGAAAAGCTCTGCTAGCAGCAGCTAACAGCTCTAACATCAGCACTTTCCCCCTCTTTTAGCAGGGGCAGAGCTCGAGGGCTGGCCATGGTGGTACTGAGAACCCCTGAAATCTGAAATGAAATTCAGGTGATTGACATCTCACTGGAGGAATGGGACAGAAACGCCTTTCTAAACTTGCATGGATTACCAGTATCTCTAGACCAGTTTGAAGTAATTTTTAAAAAAGTTTCCTAATTAGTCACCCTTTAAAATACTAATATATTCCTCATACAAACTGAAGTCAGATCTATTATGTAAGACAGATATAAAAGATGGAACAAGTTATACCCTTGCTTTGAAAATGTTTTAAATTTAAACACAGAAAAATTAAAACTGACATGGACAAATTAAGAATTAATTACTTGTATTAAAATATTACAGTTGATATCTTCTGTGTTATTTTCATTTTTACTAAATTCATTCTGTGGACCAGATTTAACCGTCTGACAGGCCGGTTTTGGACCCCAACCTTTATGTTTTACACATCTGACTGAGGGCCTATGAAGTAAATAATTAAATTTTGTTGCCTTTTATTTCAAATTTGTGTAGTAATTGTTTTGTCTTGTACACTTCCTGTCAGACTATGGCAGTTTCTATGTCAGTTCATCTTTACTTATTCATTTTCACCTGATTTATTGGAATTTACTTTAAAGAAATCCCCTTTGAACGATTAATACATGTTTTTAAGCTAATGGTCATGTCATAGTGTCACAGTCTGTCCTCCAAGTCCCCTGTTATCACCCTGATCATGCACACCTGTCCCTGATCCTCTCACTCTGCTAAATTCCCTCTAGTTCTTCACTGCAGCCATTCTCCCCTGATTAGGTACACCTGCTTCCCATTTGCTCACCAGTAACCCAGCAGAACATTTATTCCCTGTCTGACCTTGATGTTCTCACCAGCATGGACCAGTTCTCTCTCCCTTTCCGGCTCCCAGGTTTAAGGATGCACAGTCAGCTCCCCCGCCACCTGTCTGAGTAAAAGCATTCCTTTGTGTGCTGTATGTGAATAAAGTCCTGTTAACCCAGTGGTTCCCAAACTTTTTTTGCACTGCCCCCTTTTCATTGACAACAATAATGTCAACCCCCCCGATCCCAATACCACATGCACCCCAAAGCTGAAAAGAAACGTACGAAGAATAGTGCCACGAAAGAGTCTTGAGTTTATTGGCTGCCCCCCAGTTTGGGAACCACTGTGTTAACCTATCTTCTGTCTCCGTAAGGTCCATGCGTGACACTCAGTGTACAATCACAGTGTTACATCTCTGATAGAAACTAACTCGTGTTTCCAGGTGACCATTATGTCTGTGAGTGTTTGCTTTGTTGTAATTTTGGTCAGTATATAGTCATGATTTGTGGTTATTTAAAAGAAACTATCTCACATACTTTACATCTACACCACTACTATGAAACAGAAAATTTGAATATATTGGATTGTTTTGATGACTATGATTCCATGCAGTTTTCATCAGGTAAAATGAGTGTCACCTCTAATGTTGTAAGAAAGACATATGTAAGGTCCCCTTATTATCCAATATCAGCTGTTTTTTTCCTTTTTTTTTTTACACTGAAAAAACCATCCTATTCTAATCTATATATAACTCTACTTTTACTGGTTTGTCTTTCCTGATAACCTTGTAACTTTACATTTGCACTGTTATTGTCCCAGTATACCCACTCTTATTGCTAAGCTATTATTTGCTTATAATGTTGGGAATTATATGATAATTAATTAACTCTTTTCTATGTATGTACAGTGCTTCCAAGATTTTTACTAAGAGAGAAAAACAGGCTGTACAAGGGCTGCTAAGACCCTCTCGTCTGAACCAAAAGAACTTTAAAGGTCCCATATTTTGCAAAACTCACTTTCTAAAGGTTTCTCTAACAGTCTTATGTGTCCTTATTGTCTGTGTATGAGCCCCAAAAATGAGAAAATTCTGTCACCTCTCTCATTTGCTTGCTCCACATTTTAGCAAATGTGTACTCAAACGGGAGTCTGGGACCTTTCCCTTTGTGACCTGTTATTGACCCGCCACCCTGGATAACTGAGCCTGCCCTCTGAAATGATCGAGCAAAAGCCGGATCCTCTCCCAGAGAGGGCATTAACAAGTACCACTTATGAACATCTGAAGGTTCAGACACAGAAACAGCCCGTTACCATTAGAGCTTACTAGAGCTACATTTGAAATTAAGGACTAAGGCTGAATTTAGGGCAATACAACTTTCGAGTTGTTGGACCTCTGATAGCCAATGAAATTGTTGAAAAAACATACAATATGAGACCTTTAAAGGAAACATTTCAACGTTCAGGATGGTCTCACATGTTCTGCTCTGCTGCCATGTCGGTCTTTGGGGATGACTCTCCAGGTGTCAAGTCACTGTTCCTTTGCTGTGAAGCCTCTCGTGCTCGCCGACGACGCTCCCTCTCTAGCTCCTCGGCATCCTCGATGCTTCTCTGAGTGGTGAGTCTAAGGAGAAGGAGGACACAGTTTCATGAAGCCAAACCCTCATTATGATTGCATTTAGCTTTCTGGGTCTGTCAAGACACAAGGACACAGCAGGAACATCTGCTGGGCCTCTGATGTGTGTTTATGCACCAAATGAAAGTTCCTCACCTCAGTTAGATTGAAATCACTTTATTTATTACAAGCACTCTTCATCTTCCTTTATGCAGCCAAAAAGATAAACACGTCGGCTCTTTTCAACAACCTGAACATGACCAGGCATCTAAAAATTTGCTATCAGGACCCAGCCTTAGCTTGCAATCCCAGATCTGGTTTGGATCAAAATCCAGGAGATATGCAAATAATAGGTTATTAAATCTTAGGAAAATACTTTTTTTGTTATTAAGTTTGAAAGGGGCAATGCCCATTAATCAACATCTATACTGTACAACACAGTCTCTACTGGTGGTTCTACTGCTCCATCTGGTCCATACAGAAGACTGTTATCCTTCTGTATTGCAAACTCATGCAGGGGGAGGTGTGAGGCCATGTAATATCTTAAAAATAACACAAGCATTTAAAAAATGTTTTTTAAAAAAGTATAAAAATTAAGTAGATTAATAGATATTTTCATAATATGACAGAGATGGCCACTGCAATAAGTAATAGCATTTCCGGCAACCACTTTTAATGTAGCTTGGCATGATTTGACATTGATAAACCTTATACCCTTCCTACAAATAACATAAAAATACTGTAACAGCATCAACTATTATCAACTTCAGTGCAAATATTGAATACAATGCCTAACTGTGAAGAAAGTATAAAACAAGAAACTGCATATTGTGACTCGCTGTTCTGAGACTGCCACCCTGTGGCTTCTGTGGCAGCTACGGCTTCTATTTGGGGCAATACACTTTGATTAGCCTAGTGGTTCCAGAGATGAACTTGGATCTGGAGAACCTGGATTCAAGTCCCCAACATGGCAACTAGGGTAAAAACAACTGTGGCTCCCTGAGTGAGACCCTTAATCCCTGACTACTCCCTGGGTGCCGGAATCTGGCAGCCCACTGCTCCTAGCAACTAGGATGGATAAAAATGCAGAGAAAGAATTTCACCATTGTGGGACTACTAAAGAATAACAAAAAATAAATTAAAATTTGGACCCCTGAGCTCTACGGCTGCCATATGTATTGCCTGACTGGGGACTTCAGTAAATATGAACAAAACAAGATTGGTCCCAATACTCACCCCTGGGGTACTCCAATATTAGTTATAGTATGTAGAATACATATTACCGAAATATACATTTAGCTCCCTACAGATAAGAGCGTATCAATTTAACAGCAAGTGTTGAAATATTTATAACAATTTCCAATATATAAAATAAAACAAATGACATAAACAGATTTCATGCAGAGTGGATTTGTTTGAAGTTGACATGCAGAAAATTGCTGGTTGAACAAGCAGCTGCTACCTCATCAGTGAGATCTTTCAGACATTTATTCTTTATTGTATGAAAATTGCCTCAAAGTTCTTCAATAGGACCATTAATATCTCTAAAATCAAAGTAGAAATGTTAAAATAAAAGTTTTGTTTATAAGTTGAAGTTATACTGAGTGAAACCATAACACTGGCAGCACTTGTATTGTGTACACAGTCTGATGACAGTTAATCTGTTATAAAACTGTTCTCATGTCAGCTTTACTGCTAGGTAACATGATTAATGGAGGAACTGCTGTCACACAGAGATGTTTGCCTGAAGCCTTGAAGGTTAGCAATCCGGTTGTGTTTTAAAAGAGTTTCTACTCCTCTTATCTTTACTGTTACTTCTGATCTGTGACTCTGATTAAGGTAAATTCAGATTATTATTATTATTATTATTATTATTATTATTATTATTATTATTATTATTATTATTATTATTATTATTATTAT
>JBAMHW010000010.1:1768586-1784840 GCA_037177495.1 Rhadinocentrus ornatus
TATATATTGTCAGTAATTAAAGAAGCACTACCGAACTTTTGCAATTTTCCTCGTGACACACCCCCTATCAATGGTTACTTCAGCACCCATCTTCCATCCTACCTGTATCCTCCCTGTAGTGTGAGCTTGCTCCAGCCAGCAAAAGACTTTTTGTGACTCATGTTTCCCTTTCTTTGTCTCTTTTTCTTTCTTCCCCCAATAATGTCCTCTTGTGTTTCTTTTCTGAATCAGCCACGGTGCCTGTCAAATGGCCAGTGTGTTTATATCCATTTGCTAGCGTGTGAAGTGAAACTCGGCTGAAACATCACATGGCGTCCTAGATGAAAAAGTTGTATAGTGTGGTTTCAAAACCTCGGGAAACTGCTGGGTAGCGATGGCTCCATAATAAATGTCACTGTGCCATCAAAAAAGTCTAAAATACGTATTTTTTGCACATTAGTTAGACATTGGTGTATTAAAGACAATACACCAATATCTAATATGAAAAACAGAACAACTTTTGAGATTTCCAGATCATTATCAGTAACTGTGGACGACTGTCTAACGTCATCAGTTCGTCTTTCTCTGTTGGCATTAATGTCATTAAGATACTGCAGTAAAGCTGGTGCCGACAAAAAATGGCACGACATATAAAGCGGCTGCTGGGTTCATCTAGAGCAGCATACTGTAACTGAAGGGAGTTTGTTTATGATCTGAGTTTCATGTTCATATGTATAACAATCAAAGCTTTAGCTTAAACCAACATCTCATTCAGCCAGAGGAAGCCGATTCTAAACACAGAGTATTTCCCTCTGAGTTTAAAAGCAGCAGATACCCGAACAAAAACAAGCATTAAACTCAGTGACTTCAACCACCAGTTCAAAGCAAATAAAAATAAAATGGATCATTTTAAAAATGTTAATTTAAAAATTAAAAATATGCAAAGAGTCTGAAAACATCTTAAAATCTAAGATTTAAATAGATATATGCTTACATTTAGAGTTTAACTCAGAATCAGTGTTAATTTCTCATGTTGAGCGTCTGCTTAGAGCAGAAAAACAGAACAGCTGCGCCCCCTACTGGCCGTTTCCATCAACTATCAACAGGGCAAATCTGACAGGAACACACTGTCTCTTATCAGTCTCTCATATGGACAGGAACAAACATGGACTTATATCAGGATTGTGAAATAAAAAATTACCTACATTTTTCCTTTGTCAGAAAAGGTCACAAAGTCAAGGAAAGATGTGAAGAGTATGCATGCTGCCTTGAATGTTGCTGCCACAAGGAGTTGTGGTACTGCATTATCTTCTTGCTTTAATTTCCAATGCTCCAGTATCTCCAGTGCTATGGAGATCCTCGCCCTTACATTTAGAGATTGAG
This sequence comes from Rhadinocentrus ornatus, assembly GCA_037177495.1. Lineage (NCBI taxonomy): Eukaryota > Metazoa > Chordata > Actinopteri > Atheriniformes > Melanotaeniidae > Rhadinocentrus > Rhadinocentrus ornatus. The sequence continues at coordinate 1,769,949 of JBAMHW010000010.1, forward strand.
ATCAAGTATTTCCTCAAAGGTAAAGGCATTAAAAAGACTATTTAAAGGTCCCTTAATCTACGTTCTTTTCAACAATTTCATATGGGTGTCAGAGGTCCAACAACATTGTTTTTAAAGTGTTTTGCCCCAAATTCAGCCTTGGTCCTTAATTTAAGTCATTTACAAAGTGAGCTCTAATGAGAATGGGCTGTTTCTGTGTCTGAACCTTTTATTCTTCAAGAGTGGTGCCTGTCAACACCCCTCTCGAGGAGAGGATCCAAATTCCGCTGTTGCGTGCTCTTTGACTTTAGAGGGCAGGCTCAGCTAGCCAGTGGGGCGGGTCAATGGCAGTTTTCATTACGCCAGGGAAATGTTTTTTCACTTTGTGACCTCACGAAGGGATAGATCTCAGACTCACCCTTTTCAGCACACATTTACTAATAAGCAGAGCAAGCTAGTGAGCGAGGTGACAGAATTTTTTCGCTTTTGGGCCTTTATACACAGACTATGAGGACACATATGACTGTTAGAAAACCTTCAGAAAATGTATTTTGCATAATATGGGACCTTTAGCATAATCTTGTCACTGTGATTTTTGCTTGGCTGCACGGGAGCAGTGTGACGTCCCATTTCCCATTTCCCTCTAGATCGGATCTGTGTTTCAGAGATATTTCCAGGCCTGGACTCACCAGATTGGGGTTGGAAATATTTGTGTTTCGTCTTTATTATCCCAGTAAGTTTTAGGTAATTTTCACAATCACCATCACAATATCTTATCTTTCAGCAGCTCTAGTCCAGAACAGAATAATCCATCCATCCTGTATCCCTCCTTGCTGAAGCGGATGCATTGGTAAGACGGCATTGTCCTTACAGGTAAAGTGGCATGTTAACCCTGGTGGTAACGCGATTTGTGTGCTTTCGTAGATGTGGGAGCTAGTCGTATCCCACACTGCTGGACAGAGGGATAGGCTGCTGTTTTGTCTCCGCTTGGATTTTCGTGAAGAAATGTTAATAAAATATTGTATTGTATCTGAATCCATCTGTCAAGGTGCATTTGTTTGAACCTCCTTACCTGTTTTAGCTTTAGGTTTACTGGGGGTTAACTCCCCTAGTTGGCGTTGTCACCCACTAGAACCATTGAATCGCTGCCACCCCGCCACAAATATAAAGATATATATATATAAACTACTATTAGGCAAACCAGGCATTTGCCTGGAGCCCCATACCAGGCCAAGGTACCAGATACACACTCATAGAAAAAACAAAAATTTCTCTCAATGTATAGACCCACCGAACAACTCCACCATGTCAGCATGATAAGTACGAGGAATAAGGAGTGATCAGTGATGAGGAGTGGTGAGTGAGATCGTGCAAATACGACCACGCCTCACAGAGGCCAGAGGCAAACTAGGGCAGCCCAGAGGCCTGGGCCCTTAGAGCAAGGATGGCAGAGGAGAGCTCCAGCCAGAGCCTCCCGCAGTCACGGGGCACAGGCAGCCGACCCCGCCAGGCACCGGCCATCCATGGCGGCTTGAGCCAAGGGCCCAGTGCCCCAAAGAGCCCAGAGGCGGTCAGCTATGGCGTTGCTGACGCTAGTGAGTTTGCTCTCGCACTCGAGCGTAGGGGGTGCGCGTCGTTTTTGTGTCGTGCAGTTTCTCCTCCTAATCTGAAGGTGGCAACAGGGGTGGTTTTGGTCGGTAATCTTACCAGGTCGGAGTTCTTTTGATGGTTCACTTCAGTTCGATAGGTATCTTCTGTTTTAAAACAACAGTGGCGTCCAGTACGGTTCCGTTCAACTTGATCCACTGGTTATTGTTTTTAAAAACGGTGGTTTTCACACAAATTCAGTTAGAAGATCCAGATATCGTGATCCCAAACTGACCAATAACAAGGGACTACCTCCGTGTAACCGTCTGCGTCGCAGGGGTGCATGTCAGGTCTGGTAGAGGTGCATGTTGAGCCTCTGTGGCGCTATGCCGAGTAGAGATGGGATTTATGGCTCTTTGAAGGGAGCTGGAACTTGAGGAGCTGTTCCTTTCAAAAAGGCATTCAAAAGACTGGCTCGTCCTTACAATATCTTACAAAATTTCACAATACATAAGTATGACAAACAATCAAAATATGTAACTATATAAAATCTATTATACAAGATTTTAAAGAATTATAGGAAAAATATAGACAAGAAAAGGCGAAACCTGAGCAGTCATTGCAAATTCTAGTAAATGTTTTGGATAGAACTCACAATATTTGTTTCCGAACAATACTATCTGCCCATAGATGCTTCATGTGACTGGAGCGTTTTGGACATCAGACTTCTATGATGTCACAAATGTGATGAAGGCAGTGTGGAAAATTTGAATATAAAAGGAATGGCTAAGAACTTAACGGCTCACAGCTCGCTTCCCATCATTCATTTAAAAGAGCCGTTCAAAAGAATTAGTTCGTTCATGAACGTCATAGCTCTAACGCCGAGCAAGCATAAGTCCGCCTTCATACCATAGTCTTTCTTCCTCTTTCTGGGTCTAAGAAGGAAAAAAACACAGTATTACTGTGAGATACTATACATATGAATATAGAGAATACAGTACAACCAGTTATAAATAAGATTTACACAAGTACTCACTCATAAGGGCTCCAATTTGGACATCTGCACATGTACAGAATTCCACAAGTCAAACTTCAGCATGAAATTTCTCCACTGTCTATATAAAGGCCTCCCTTTCCATGATGACTGAGGACCGTCCTGTTTGCCTCTTGTCCAAAGTTACAAAACTGATTATTTCCTTTGTGGAGTTTACTTTGTCTTCCTCAAGGTCCATCTGTCCCACATCGAAAATGTAAAAACAAAAATTTAAACAAAGATTATAAACAGTATGGCAATGCATGTTTATTTCTATATCATACGAAACAATTAAATTGAAAAATAATAAAAGCAGAAATTTTCTAGGTAAGTGAAGAGATGCAGTGCAAATTACATGCATATGTGCATGAAATAAATGTATTTAAACTGAATGCAAACATGTCTACATTTGTGAAAGTTTAATCTCCTCTAGTGGTTTGTTCCACTTGTTTGCAGCAATACGGCTAAATGCTGTTTCTCCATGTTTAATCTGGACTAGTTGACAAGAGTCTTTGGATCTAAGACTTCTGCTAGGTTTATATTCTCTAAACATATCATAGATGTATTCTGAACTGTTCTGGGATTTGTAAACCCTCAGTTGGATTTTAAAATCAATTTTCTGAATTATTGGAAACCAGTAATTCAATGTTGGTGTCTGGGGGACAGAAATAGAAAATAGTAACATAGCAGAAGCTTTGGGTAGCATGGTAAAATCCAAGCAAAATTTTAATAGTTTCTGTGGTGGTGTTTGTCTCCTCTCTGTGCCTTATACAGTGAAATGAAGAAAAAATTATTACTGCCTAATGCCACACATATACCATCAGAAAAGTGTTCCTGTAGCTAAATATAAAATCAGCTGTGAGACCAAGTCCAGCAGACTGGTGAGTGAAGGGAAACTGCAGTGGTTTGTAAAACGGAGTCTTGGTGAAGTCACATGATCCAAATTTGTCTTGGAGGCATCTCCTTGACATTTCCCGGGAGGCTACCAGGATAAAGTTAGCTTCTGAGGAAACTTTAGAGGCCCCGGAGCCAAGTAACCTCCTTCAGGTTGGAGGCAGAGCTCAAAGTACCATACAAGGAGTGGGAAGGTGTCAGTGTGATGTGGATCATAAACCAACAGCACATTCAATGTTTAAGGAACTCTAGATTTAGAGCATTGTTCAGTGTCATTCGTTATTTTATTTTTTTTCTTTTAAATTATTTATAGGTAGAGAACAGGTGCTCAGACTGAGAAGCACACTGTGGACACACTGGATCTTTTGTAATAACACTGCAGAGTAACACAATGCTAAAAGGAGTTCCATGCTCATTCAGGAACAATAGAGAGAAATTCTAATCACGGTTTTAGCTATTTAGCTGTTAGACTAAGAGAAACTCAGGATAACATTTTCATGGACCACACAGTTCTTGCTTTCATCAGGTCTCTGTCATCACTAACCCCAATCCTTAAAAAATCTGGTACAAATGAGGCAGCTTCTGTCCCTGCACACTGCATCCTCCAGGGGTGATGGAATTCCGGCACTGTGTCGGTGACTACCAGTGATGGGAGAAGAAAAAAACACGCTGAACTTCTTGCTCGCCTTTTGCGCACAAAGAATGCAAGTGTCTTAACTGTAACGTAGGCTCCCAATAGAGGTCGTAAGTGAAACTGGTGCGGAGGATGACCTATACTATAGGTCATTAATTGACCTATTGTATAGGTCAACTAATGAAAAGTTGGGCCAATTAGAAGGAGAACTAGAGCAGGTGTTGATCCCCTGCCATAAACACAATTATAGTGCAGAAGAAGCGATCGTTCTGTGAGCTGCCTAAAAGACACAAAAGTCCAGAAAGACGCAACAAGTGGTTAGCAACTTCACCGTAAAGTCCCTCAAAACGTTTTGCACTTTGTGAGTAAAAGTTTTATTATTATTCTACTTTTTACATATTGTTGTTCTTTATGTAGTTGGGGTAGTTTTCCTCCTCAGTGGGCCCTCAACCTTTATATGCTAACCTTGGGGTTAATATATAGGAAACATTACATTCTTTTTTTAACTGCTTCGCTAACGATGTGCAGGTTCACTTGCCATGAAAGGTCCCTTCTAAGGAATTTCTTCATGCTGTGTTTAGTTGCATGAGGGATATTAAGACAAGGATGGACCTAAATATCTTAAGATGAAATGAAAACAAAAACTGAGATTGTTCTGTTTGGTAACCCTGACTTGGTCCAGGTTCTTGCCAGCTCCCCTGGCCCACTGGCACCTTACATACAATTGCAGGCTAGGAATCTTGGTGTTATTATTGATGGGGCACATAAATTAGACAAGCGTTTCCGCTCAATGGTCAAGGCTAGCTTCTTTCAGCTTCGGCTTCAAGCCAAAGTCAAACCCTATTTAAGAAGGGCTGATCTAGAAAAAGTTATTCATGCTTTTATTTCATTGCATTTTATCTACTGTAACTCCCTGTATGTCGGCATTGGCCATTCAGAGCTCAACATTCTGCAGTTTGTCCAGATGCAGCAGCTCTTCTCCTAACCGGGACAAAGAAATGCAAGCACATAACGCCAGTTCTTTCCTCACTTCACTGGCTTCCAGTTAAATTGATTTTAAGATTCTTTAATTTCTCTTTAAGCTTCTGGTCACACACCCAGGCATGATCAGTGTGATCTGTGGTGGGCCTTCCTCAGCAGAAGGTGTATTGTAATAATTGGCCGAAACACCCCATGATGCTGAGGTACACAACTGAGATGTGTTTCGCTGGTAAAGCCTTTTGCAGCCATAAAGAACTGCCAAAGTAGAAGCAGCGCTAACTCTATTTATCTGACCTTGTTAAGGTGCATCAACCCTCCAGAGCCCTTCAGTCAGCTGACCAGATGGTCCTGGATGTTCCTCGATCTTTCATGAAAACCAGAGGAGATGAAAACAAACGAGTCTCAAGAACCACTAATTCACCCTGGCCTTTGGCTGAGCAGAGTCACCTATACTGGATCTTTAATCCATTTGTTTTTGTTTTTTTTATTGTTTTATTGTTTTGCTTTTATTTTTATTTTTATTTATTTATTTATTTTTTATTGTTGATGGCAGTTTTTATTGTGAAGCACGTTGGTTGGCCATAGGCTTATAAATGTGTTATGTAAATAAAGCTGACATTGACAAAAAACTCTCTTCCAAATTGATGTTTATTGTGTTATTGTGTGAATGCTTCCTTTACTGTGTGGAGTTGAAGACTTGATGTTTGTGTGTGAACCTGCAGAAACTCCACACTCCTCCTCCCCCCTACAAACGTCCACAAAGTGCACCCCAAAGGAAAAGAAATAAAAAGACAGAAAAATTGAAAAGAAATAAAAACCTTCGGACACGTTTCCTGCAGGATGATGTGTTAAACTTCAGCCCTGTGAGACATACATCAGTCACCAACACACATAAGACATAAGGAGTTCATGTAAACAGAGGAGAAACAGTAGCAACATTTAGGAGGACTCGAACATCTTCTTCCTGTCGGCCTTATCCTCGATGTTCTTACGCCAATCACCCACTGCTTCTGTTGACTGCAGACGACAACAAACATCCATGTGAGAGGCTGCATTCCATTTATGACCATTTTGGACCACAAATCCCCTTCAACTGTCTGTAAAAAGCTGTAATCTCACCTCCTCTTTCACCTCCTTCTTGACCTGCTTCAGGTTGGACCTCAGATCCATGGTCACCTTGTGTTTGGAGCCCAGCAGGGCCTGCAGCATGGTGTCAGCAGACATGCGCACCTTCTTCAGGGCAGGCTTCTTCACTCCGATCAAGTCCACAACTTTGATCTTCAGGTCTTCAATCTGTGAGGAGGAAAAAAAGTTTTTATTTTTCTGTTCTTCCTTGTTAAATCTATCATATTAAAAAACACACAAAAAAAAACAACAAACACACACCTCTTTGTCAGCCTTCTGAACTTTGGCCTCAGCATCATACCTCTCGTCATCAAGCTTGTCAAGGTAAGCATGGAGCTTCTTGCAGACTTCCTGTCAACACAAAGGTGAAATTAAAAAATGAAATAACATTATTGTGTCAAATCCCAAAAACTTTCCAATATTGTTTGTTTAAATGTTAATTAAAATCAAGTCAGTTATAACATGTTAAAATAATATTCTGGAGCATTATTTTGCTTACAAAGCAAAGATAACTATTGACTAAGAGTATGCGGCGGTAAATTAAAGACAACATTTACTGTTCTGGTCATACACGTGTCTGACATGACTCATCTGACCCTTTGTCAGAAACATTTTAAGCATTTTAACCCATGTGTGAGAGTACTAATTCGTCAGACCAGTCACAGCCTTTCTGGACCCTAGGCTTCTGCTCCTAAATGTCCCGTAACTAAATGAGTATTTCTCTGCAACCACAAGTTCTGTTTGAATTTTTCTAGAGTCACCATAAAGGGAGATTTGTTAAGATGTGCAAATACCAGTGTATGTGTTACTGGTGAAGAAAAAATGAAAATGGCACATAGCACAAATGAAAAAAAGTTTCAGGATCACCTAATAAAAAATAGAAACAACCACTTTCAGGATAAATGTGAGTATCTCTTTGGAATTATGCAGCTGTTGCTCTTAACCTCTATCAGGTCAGAATAATGTGTGAACATCTCTGCAAAGGCCAGCTCTGATTAAATGAAAGATGTTTTAGTACAGGTTCAGATGTCCAAAGTAGCCATTTTAACCCAGTTTGACACCATCTGTGCCATTTCAACTTTGTACAATACTATATATTTAATTTGTAAAACAAATACAACAATTTTGTATGTTTGTTTGTTTTTTTTTTTTATTCAACCACAGCTGCTTCCAAGTTCGTTGGCTGCTGCTGAGCTGTGTGTGAATGCAGGCCTCTAACTCCACAACAGATGGGTTGATTTAAGTGAATGAGGAGTCATTAGCGCCAATAGAAAAAAGCTATTCTAACCAAAATGAGATTGACTGTCAGCCAATCATAATCAGCAGAATGAGGGATGAACAGGGACCTACAGTCCGTTAGAGATGACTAGAACCGTTAGAACCTTTCCCAGTAAAACGGCAAAATGAAATTATACAACTATCATTTGATGAAGGGATTTCTGTTGTTGTCTTTTGACTCTGATGTTTGAGTGCAGAGGGCTTTGACATATGTCTTACTGCTATACATGAACTCATCTGACCTGATTATGTTAATAAAGGAGACGTTTCTTGAAGCATTCATAGATCTTTTCTTTCTTTTTTTACAGATCTGGTTCTCACCATGAGAGCAGCCTGATCTCCGTTCATCTCCGGAGCAGGACAGTGCTCGGACATGTAAGCCTCCTTGGCAGCTTCGACGTCCTTCTTCTCCTGCTCGAGCCAGTTCTGGGCGATCTGCAGGACCAGGCTCTGGAGGGGAAACATGAAAGCAACATAATAGTTCCCCAACTTACAAAGACTTGAGAGACCACTAAGAAGTGATAACCAAGTCTTTACGGTCAGTCAGGGATCATAACATCCAGAGTAAATGTTTACCTTCAGGTGATGCCTGCGGCTGGATGTCATCTTTTTCCTGTTTTGGACGAAGTTCTCATCATTAGTTAATATTTTAACTCAAAACGCGAATAAATTCAATTAACCTCCCATTTATTGTCCTATTATAATCCAACAAAATATCCACTAAATGATCAATATTAGTCCATTTTATAATAACTAAGAAGGAAAGCAACAGATGAGTAATAACTGCATTTCCTAGCGCAGTTTTACCGGTTTCTTTTTTTTTTTTTTTGTATTATTACCCATCCACACCTACGTTAATAAATCATATTCCATTTCTCATCTATGAGATAAAGTCATGTCCATGAGAGGATGTGGTTCAAACTTACTCAGACATCTTGGTGGGTTTTGTGGTTTAGAACCTGCATCAATACACAGATTAGAACATGTTAAGAATGGAAACGCCTCTGTGTGCGAGTCCAACTTCACCCAGATCAGGTAGCCACTGCGAGCCCGTCTGAGATCATCATGTTCCTCGGCTCTGATGGAGATTGATGGACAGCAGATTTGTAACGTAACCGATCTGAAGCCACAGCTGAGGAGCAACTAAACTGGGACGGTCTGGCTCGGGTGTCACGCCTCTGAGCAGATCGAGTGACGCTTCATTTCACACATTCTGCTGCGGAAATTAATCTTAATAGAACTTTTCAATACCTTTCAATAATAAGGTAGGGACTCCCAACAAGACTCCATCATAACAATAATATAAAAATAATTTATTTGAACAAATTTGAATAATTTTTTTGTTTTATTCAAGTTTCAACTTCAAAGCTGGAGATGAATATATATATATATTTAAATGGTCTATAATGAAAACCTTTGAGTTGTCATTTAAAAAAAAAATCCTCTTAGCTGTTAATCAAAATGAAAAAAGTATTCTTAAAACTCTACTAAATAAGATCATCAACCAAATGCAGTTATGAACCACTGAAAATGTTTCATGCATGAACAATTAACAATCAGCGCTACATGTTTGACACATACATTTTAAATTTATATTCTAAAGAGATATGTATAAAATAATATGTTATCAAATTTGAGAATTTCAAAACATAGCTGTATCATGTTCGGAAAACTCTGCAAACTTTTTATTCTTCAGTGAGTGACAGCGGTTTGGATGATTCACTGATGTGCTTTATGATGAAGTTTCCTTTGTTTGTTTTTTTAGCAACCCAGCCTGCAGCAGCTTAAAGACTTAAAGAGGGTTGCGTTCACTTCTTCACACTGAACTGCAAACAGCTCTTTAAACATGCAACTATAACACACAATGCAGAGCTAAGCAGAAGCCATAAATTCAGGTGTCAGATCAGGTCAAATGTCGTTAGCAAACACGTAGAAAGTTGAGGATGGCACCATGGGTCAGAGGTGAAGAAGGTTTTAATCCTGTTTTGCAATGATTGATTGTAGAAACTGACTCAGACTCGATGAAACTGCCCAGTAAAGCTAAAGATGCTGCTCTCAGAGAGGCTCGAAGGGGCTCGAGAAGGAGAAAAAATAGGGAAGATTTCTCACCTACTGACGAGGAAGAAGGAGGACAAGACACACTTGATGGAAGAAGAGACACTGCCAAAGCCACAGACAGAGAAAAATGAAATAGGTATATATGGTGGCTGGCAATGCCTCCGGAAAATGCCCAGATCCTCTTTATGGAAATGGATTCCCAGTCAGACCAATGGGCCTGCGAGCTCCTGAAATACACCCGGCCCAGCCCCACAGTGCAACATGCCCTACATCTGAGACCCCGTCCGCTGAGCTGGGGGCTCCTTCTTGCATATTTACAGTGTGTGACTGTGTGTGTGAAGCAGAACATTAAAGATCGCAATGATAGCGGCCTTTTTATGATTACAGCTGGATTTACCAGGAAAGGTTTCTGTAACCAGAAAACTAACTGGATTCAGGGTGGAACAGCTAGTTAGCCTCGAAATGACCAAACAAGATCGACTTTGATGAAGGAGGAAACTTAAAAGCTTTTAAATCTGAGATGTTCTGACACTATATAATAATTAAAAGTTAGAAAAAACATTTCTATGTTTAAGACTTAACCACATTAGCTGCAGATTAAAATAAATCTCCCATCTGTCAGCTTCACGTCTGAATCATTCAGACTGAAACTTTGATTGATTCATTTCTTATTTATTTCCTGACTGTTTTTATTTTTGTTTGTTTCTGTGTATTTTCCAGCCTCACTCAGCTGCCAGTTTCAAATATGTGGAAGAATTTACAAAGGGATAAAAGTAGCAACCAAATTCATCCTTATTTCAAAAGATTTATTTCTATCGTTTCCATGGAAACCTGTACATTTTGAAGTGATGCTCTCTGCCAGAAGTTTTGACGATACAACAAGACGATTCTTTGATTTAAATTCAGTGTCTTTCTCCTAGGGATGAGGGGGATGACGGAACCACAAAAACAACCAGAAAAACAAGAAAATGGTGCCTAAACATTGTCCCTGAATGTCCAGACGGGACACACAATCAGTCTCTCAGACCTCGGATGGAGACGTCGCCCCTGCCGTCGCCCTCGCTGGTCCAGGAGTTTAGGAAGACTCAAACATTTTCTTCCTGTCGGCCTTGTCCTCAATGTTTTTACGCCAGTCACCGACGGCCTCTGTTGGCTGCAGACCGAAGACGTGTCAACACCAACAAACAAGAACCAAACTTCTTCATCAACCTATCATTAACCTTCCAAACAGATCTCAGCCATCCAATCAGAGTACAGCTCTAAAAGCTGAAAGCTTTGTTCCTCACCTCCTCTTTCACCTCCTTCTTGACCTGCTTCAGGTTGGCCCTCAGGTCCATGGTCACCTTGTGTTTTCCTCCCAGCAGGGCCTGCAGCATGGCGTCAGCAGACATGCGCACCTTCTTCAGGGCGGGCTTCTTGACTCCAGCCAGCTCCACCACCTTCAGCTTCAGATCCTCGATCTGGAGCAGGAGAAACGTTCATTCAGAAACCGGCCACTGAGGCGTTCAAAGAAACAGCACTCAGATCATTGTAGTGTATGATAAATATGTCACTACTTCTGCAATTATCACTAAGTAAATCATTTCAACCGTCTGTTTTCCTGCAATAAACAAAACTAGATTTTTTTTAACACTGTACGTTTGAGATGTTGCATCAAAATTGCTAACATCTCGCTGTAATTTACCCAGAATGCAAATTTTCTCTCTTTTAGATGCAAATTGTTAAGACAGAAGATGCAGCTGTTAGATAATGTGCACAATTTTTCCTAAATATTACAAGAAACGAACGTCTTTCTTTGAGTTTTCAACGTTTTAAGAGGGGAAAAAAAACTCATAAAACTGCCACTGTAGTCAACATGTTAAAGGAGTTCCCGATGATAAAAATGTGATTATATAATTCGTTACATTACATTAACTGTTTATTTCTCCAGTTAACAAGAGGATGAGGAGAAAATAAGTTCTCTGTCTGCCTCCACAGTGTCGGGGTTAATGTTTCATTCATTAAATCTGATCAGTTTCCTAGCGCCAGGTGTTCAGGACACTTGGAGAAATCACCTGAACACACATTTTCTGTAATTTTTTCATCTCTTTAAATTCAGTTCCAGCTTTCTCACAAAATAAATGATTTCACTCAACAGCCTAAAAAAAGAGGATTTTTAACATCTCTCACCTCTTTGTCACTCTTCTGAACTTTGGCCTCAGCATCGTACCTGGCCTCATCGATCTTGTCGATGGCCAGGTAAAGCTTCTTGCAGAGTTCCTGTTGATGCAATAAACACACATCTGGGTCATGCAGTATGTTGTAGTGGAGAGTATAGGGTCTTATAACGGGAAATATTTTTTTAAATGCACTATAAAGCCCCCATTCTTGCCATTTTAAGCTAGATGTTATAGAGTGAGTGCTGGTTGTTGGCTTTGGTGTGTTTAAGTCTCACCATGAGGGCGGTTGTGTCTCCACTAAGATCCGGGGCCGGGCAGCTCTCAGCCATGTAGGTCTCTTTTGCAGCTTCCAACTCCTTCTTCTCATTTTCCAGCCAGTTGGCAGCGATCTGAAGTATCAGGCTCTGCAGGAGCAGGGAAATGTGGAAAACTCAGAGGAGGAAACAAATGCCGAGATGAACCCAGCGCAAAGACAAAGATTTAACTCTCACCTTCAGATGATGCCTGCGGCTGGAGGTCATTTTCTTTCTGGGATGAAGACAAGAGAGTCGTCAACTTTTTGATGATTTAAATTTTTTCTTTATGAGAAATTTGTAAAATAACCTTCCACTAGTGACTTGAAGGCCGAGTTTAACAACACTCCTGATATATAACCAATTAGCTAAAATTCCCCAAAGACAAATAATGGCAGAAAACAGCCAGCTTAGTTTTAGTTTAGCTTAGCTTAGCTAAGAATCATTAAACACTGATTTCCAGGTTTTTATAAGAGCCAGTTTGGTTTCTGTTTGCATCGGATTTACACACAAACACACAAACTGACTGGAATTGGAAAAATAAAATCAAAACAGATAATGAACTGCTAAAATGTTTAGTTTATGGAGGCTGCCTGTTTGCTTTTATTTCTCCCAGATACCAGCAGTGTATGCAGAATGTGATCCAAACTTTGACCTTCAGATGGAGCTGCTGGCTTTACATATTTTACACACTCTTTCCACAGGGAAATGTCTCAACAATTATGTTAGATGATGTGAAGGCGCTCACAATCCTCTTGTAGTTTACGTTATTCATCAATAACAGACACTTTATTGTAGATTATATTTATTTCTTTTGGTGAGATCTGGGTTAAAAATGTTTCGTTTATCTCCATATCTAAGAATATCTATCTTCCAAAACCCTGTAAAACAACTGAACGAGTCATGAAGAGATGATCAGACCCACAATAAATTTCCTCTTTTATCTACACTCAAGGTCTAATAGTCTAATAGGTGAAACTACGTGGAAAACGATCAGAAAACTTGCTAAATAAAGTCTGAAAGGTCTCATGGCCTGCTGGCAAGTCTGATTCTCCAAAACGAAGATGATAATGTGTACTTACTCAGACATTTTGGCTGTTTTTGATCTTCACACCCTGTTGAGACAGAAAACACTGAGTTAGTGACAAGCAGTACAGCAACTCGGACCACAGCTGCACTGGATACATGTTGGTGTCTCTCTGTTATCGATTAAACGCCCTCTGACCTCCCGTAGGAAATACGACACGCTTTACCACAATAAAAAACTGGCTGCCAGTGATCACAAACCGGCTAATTTTGGACAGGCGGGGTCAGCTGCCGGGGTCCTGGCACTCAACAGTTGTCCCTTAGAAGACTTTCTGCCTGGAAATGAACTTGTTCCAGCAAGCCAAGAAGCTCAGCACAAAATGCCACAAGCGAAGAAACAAATGTGGCGCCGAGCCGGCAGTTGAAGCACCAACTTCAACCACCTGCAGGCCAGCAGGACGGCAGCTGAGCCCACCAGCAGGTTCATGAAGAACCAGCCACTAAAAATGGATAAAATAAGCTCTGGTCACACACATGAATTAAAAACTTGTAGGATTTGCCTGCAGCCCGAAAAGGAAGCTCTTATCAAAACTTATCTGAAAATACTGTCAACTAAATTTTATGTTTAAATGCTGCATATACAATGTCTTATGATGGGTTAGATAACAATAGAAATAATAACAATGATGAACAGATTTTCAGTAAAAGCTCTGCAGAGCCAACATAAACCAGCAGAAAACACTTTGAGTCCAATCTTAAACATATCCAGCAGTCGTCCTACAGTGTCCTTCAAGAAGTCCATGAAGTCTCAGTTGCTGGATGAGCCCTCAGAGGTTAGAGGTCACTCTCAGCAGCATCTCTAAAAACAGTCCCCCTCACTAAAAAACACCTTTTCAGAAAAACCTGAAGTCCCACCTGCAGAGAAGACCTGAATGGGAGTATCGTTCCCTGACAGACTGAGCGGAGCGAGAGACTCTCACCTACTGAACGTGACGAGGACGAGGAGGTGCACAAGAAGGGGGGGAGATACTGACAAGTCCCAAATTGTAAAGATAAAACATGGTATATAGGGTGTTAAGTGCTGTCTCAGCAGGAAAGTCAGCCCTCTTTATGGTAGTAGAGCCACTTCAGACCAATCGGTCAGCAGGCACCAAAAATACCTCCGCAACTCTCTGAGGAACCTCGTAAATTTTTTGGGAGCAAGAAATCACCTCCTTCTGCTGGAAGCTGCACAGACGCTATCGGGTTCCCTCCCCCAAGACAAGTGAGGGGCTAAAGCAATTGTTACGCAACAGTCAGGCAATGTGGCCGACATGATCAACGATCACCGCCTCAAACCAAAGAGCTGAGAGTCATTCCAATCCAAGCTCAGCTCCAGTTAAATAAGGCAAACACAAATCAAAGAAATGCCTGTTCATTTTCAAACATGACAATAAGCATCAGGTCTGATAATAAAAACTTTTCCAGGTCTCTAAAAAAAACACAACTTCAGTAATGACTAAATCAGTTGTCTGTGAGTAAACATGCACAATCAAACTTTAAAAAGAACCAGGCTTAGAAACTTGATCTTAGGAAGATGATTAATTGAGAAGAAAAAAAAAAAAAAAAAAAAAACTCCCTTTAGCTCCATCAGGTTCTTTACAATATGAAATCACTGAGTCAGTTTTTGGAAATTCATCTTAACAAAATGTGTTTCATTTAATATGCCATCGCCCATCTCAAACTTCTTGCAGATTTATTTCAAATTTGATGCAGTCTACAAAAAATAAATCAGTCAGTCAGTCATTATCTGTACCGCTTGTTCCCATTAGGGGTCGCGGGGTGAGCTGGAGCCTATCCCAGCAG
>JBAMHW010000010.1:1784940-1799479 GCA_037177495.1 Rhadinocentrus ornatus
CCCCAGCCGAGGCTCGAACCAGCGACCTTCTTGCTGTGAGGCTGCGGTGCTAACCACCACACCACCGTGCAGCCACAAAAAATAAATATACCAGTTGGAAATGTTTAATAAGGATTTCACTTGATGCACAGAAGCTGAAACATACTGAAAATGTGCTTCTAACACACAGAAGAGTAAACGAGAGTGATGCTGAAATAGAAAAGAAGAAAACTGTGACTCACCATTTGTTTGTTGAACTTTGTGTTGAGATCATTACGAAACACAAAGCAGGAGAAGAGGGAATTGTTGGGAATATTAGAAAGGAAAAGGAAGTAATGTGTGCTGTCTGCTGACATCTGGTGGTTCAATAATGGCACAACTCAGCCAACAGATGTGCCCAGAGGTATGTTGAACTTTAACAGGCTTTCCATAAATACTATTAAGCTCATCCTATAAAAGTCCTTATGTTTTCAGACCCAGTTCAGATATTGAAGACGGTCTCTATCAAACGGCAGCTCTGAAGTGAAATCTTTCCTTTTGAAACTGAAACATCACATTACAGAGTTTATGTAATCCAAAAAGAACATTTAATTGCACAAGTTTCTTCCAATTCTATGAAAAGATGAGAAGTAAGAGAGGAGAGGCAGAAAGCCAGAGAGGGAAAACAAAAGGTTGGATCAGGGAATCTTTAGGAGGTCTCAAACATCTTCTTCCTGTCAGCCTTGTCCTCAATGTTCTTACGCCAGTCGCCGACTGCCTCTGTAGGCTGGAGGACACGAGCACATCAACAAAACACCAACACGTCACCTCTCCTGTAGAGCAGCTGCCAGTACGTCTGCAGACACTCACCTCCTCCTTCACCTCCTTCTTGACCTGCTTCAGGTTGGCCCTCAGGTCCATGTTGACTGTGTGTTTGGAGCCCAGCAGAGCTTTGAGCATGGCGTCAGCAGACATCCGCACCTTCTTCAGGGCGGGCTTCTTCACTCGGCCCAGCTCCACCACCTTCAGCTTCAGATCGTCAATCTAAAGACAAAAAACAAAAAAAAGAAAAGAAATCAGATAGATTTGTTCACCTTCCTGGTCCAAGAACATGTTCCACACTGCAAACATGAGCACAGAATTTGGTTTCACAGCATGTGGCATCAGAACTGAGTGAGTTCAAATTAGATGTTTATAGATGGGTTTTAACTGAATCATTTAACATCTTAAGTGGTTTCCAACATCCTAACAAGTTCAGCATGGTGCGGATGAAGATTGATGCAATGACATAAAACAAGAAATTCTTTTAAATTAAAGAAGAAATGAAAACCAGTAGAAACATCATGGCTGCACAGTTTAACATGAGCAAAATTAAATGTGCAAAAACCTGCATAATGTTCTGAATAATCTCGAAATATCTGCACCTCTTTCTGTGTCTTTGCTACTTTGGCTTCGGTGTCATATCTCTCCTCATCGATCTGGTCGATAGCATGATGCAGCATTTTGCAGATTTCCTGTCGAGAGGAAAATGAGAAACTTTTTTCCCATCACATAGAAGAATAAAGTTACATTTGTTTATTTCAATTTTTGTACCATCAAAGCTGCCTGGTCTCCACGAAGTCAGGTGCAGAACATTTGTCCGCCAGGTAAGCCTCCTTTGCAGCTGCGCTTTCATTGACTTCCTGCTCCAACCATCTGGCAGCAATCTGCAGAATCAGACTCTGCAGGACCACAACACACACATGCAGTAATCATCCATCTTAAAAATGCCACGATGAGCCACCATGTCAGCTCTGACAGAACAATAAACTGGAGTCCTGCAGCAGTCTCACCTTCAGATGACGCCTGCGGCTGGATGTCATTTTCTTTCCCCTTTTATTAACACAAATGTGATCAAAACACGAAGGACTGAACTGGTTTCATGTCACCACACAAAATAAATATATACTTACTCAGACATCTTGGCTTCTTTTTGGATCAGGACTCTGATAATAATAAAAGATAAAATAAAATAAAACATGGCAGTTACTGATTAGTGAGCATTACAATCTAAATAAAATAAATTAAAATAAAGTCATCACTGTTAAATGTTTCGGGGGAACACAGTAAATGTGCATGTAACAAGACACACAAAACAATAATAAAAAGAAAATAAGTTTTGCTGCAAATGTGCTACAAACTGCTTATTTTAGAACAATCTCATTTAATTAATTTACTATTATTTATGTATTTATTTCATTATAGTTATGTTTAATTTATTTCTTTTTTGTTATTAATTTATTATAATATTTAATTGTATTTGATTTTATCCCAGTCTTTCTTTTTCTTATAGTTTTTCCTTATTTTTTTAACCTGTATTAAGTTTCTTCTTCATGTTAATGTAAATTAATTTAGGTGTTATGGGGATTAATTTCTTTCTGCTTAACAGAGTCCAATTATGACTTCCATGGCACTCAGATCTGCTGTTTCTTGCTGCAACTGATAATAGAAATAGCAATAAAAAGAAAAAAAAATCCTTTATAGGCAAGTAAATGCTTAGTGAGCCTTAAACTAAACTAAAAATAAAGATATCATATAAGAGATATCTCATATATACCAAGACACTGTGTGGGGAAAAACATCAACAACAAAAACAACAACAAAAATAATAATAAGAAGAATAAGAAGAATCATTATCATAATCATAATAATAAAAATACCAAAATCTTTTAACGGATTCATTTTATTTATGATTTATTTATTTACTTTTTATGTATTTATTTGTTTATTTTGTTATGAATCTATTTAATATTAAATTGTATTTTACAGTCTCTCTTTTTTGTTATTGTTTTCCCTTATTTTTCCTGTATTTCATTTTTTTTCTTCATGTAATAGTTAATAAATTTAAGCATTAAGAGGTTAATTTCTAACTACTTAACACAGTCTAGTGGTGACTTTCATGCCACTTGTAATCTGGAGGGAGGAGCCAGAGCTATCCCAAACCCCAAAACAAAATTCTTCTTCTAATCCTAACCACACAGATACGATGTGATGCATGAAGTGAAGGAAGAGGAGCTCAACCTCCACACTTCATAATGTAATGATTCTTTATGCATCAAAATCCCTGTGATCCAGTCAAAGATGTCCTTTACATCATTTAGATAACTTTCTACTGGTCCTGTTTAGTAGTATGAACCAACGTCTTACAGAAAAAAGTACAATCTCAGCTCATCAAGACTGAGATCCTATTTTAATTTTGAGTTACACTTTTTCAAGAGGAAATTTAGTCAGTTGCTTTTTTTCAGAGTGAGTCCTGTAACTTCTCATCCAAATTTACATTTCAGATCCTTCACTTACAGACACAAATGAGATTTATATGAGCAAGTTAGTGGAAATACCAGGAGATAAAGTTATGAATTGCTTCAAGTGATAACCTTTTCAGTAAGTAGACTTTAATCTAAAACATTAAATAAATAAACAGAATAAGTGACATTTAGACCAGTGGTTCCCAACACGATTTTCTTTCATGCAACTATCAAGAAGCCATAGTTTGGCCAAAATTTGGCCATGATTTACAGTGTTCAGTAAATATGAGTTTAGCTACCAAAACTCAGCCACATGACCAGGAAAGTGCCATAAGAAAGACTTCCCGTATTAGGGCTTGTGGCCCACAAAATACTTGCCATAATCCACTTCCAGGCCAATAACTGACATCTGGAGCACATGTGGCCAAATTTTTTTTAAACATGCGCTTTTGAAGCATAATGTTTCTAATGTCTCAGATCAAAACTCAACATGTTCTACTTTTAGTCAAAACAAATAATCTTATCAGTAACATTCCTTGGTCCAACTATACATTTTAATAATATTCATTCTCATCTTATCCTGTGAAGGGTCTGTGATCTGAGGGTCTCTAGGGGTCCTTGGGGGTCCTGAGCCTGCAGCTAATCTTAGCTCAAGGTCAGAGTTCAATGATAAGCTCTCTCAGAGAGGTGCCATATAAAGCAGAAAAGCTGATCTGAAACCTGAAAGCACATTAACCATCAGCCTGGAAAGATTTGTGAACCAGACTTCTGTATGTTTTCTGTGTTTTCGAACATCTTGACTCAAACTGCTTCATCATCCTGCCGTTTTCCCACATTTTGCTGACTGTTTTCGTTCCAGCTGTTAAACTCTTGTAATGAATCTGCATATAGAATTCATTTCTAGATTTCCTTCTCTTCTTCCTGTCAGTGACTGTAAAAGATGCTGACACTGTTTTCTAACATTACAGATTACAAGAAAAAAATCTTTTTTCTCTTTTATGTCAAGCTGAGTTTGAAAATATTCTGTCTAAACAGACATCAGTCTCTGCAAGTATTTTAATGCTGACCTTATTTCTTACTTCATCCATTAAGACACACAATAAAAAAACGAGTATCTCACCTAGAAAGTGAAGACGAGGAGAAACTGGGAGACAGCAACGAGCCACCAATTAACCAGTGAATTCTGTGGGGTACATATGGGCTGCGCTGGGGATTTGGCTTCCTCTTTATGGCCATGGACGGGCCTGATACCAATCAGGACAATGAGCTCCTGAAATACCTTCATCCTTTGACCACTAAGCTCATAAAATTTCCGTCAATAGATACTGGTCAGTTGTAAAAAAAATCACCAGACCTCCGTGGACCAGCTCAGGCTGCCTGTAAGAAGCAGGAGACATACGAGACTTTGATTAGACTTAAAATGTGGTCACAAGTCACCATGACTCAGTATCCACATCAGTTATGAGATACTTTAGTTCCAGTGTGGATCAGTCATACCAGAAATTAGCTTCTCAACCAGAACTTTCCAGTGCTTGGAGATCCTTTCATTAAAGTGACTAACCCTAACCCCGACATGATCACTTCCAGTTTATTCAGTCATAATCTTCCTAGATTAGCTTTGCACTTATCCTAACTCCACAGGCTGTAATTATTTCAGAACCTGGGACAACTTTGTTCTCTTGATACCGACACTTACTCAACACTTCTGATTGCTCATATTGCAGAGTGTGTGGGTGAAGGATGGGGACTTTTGAAAACACACTATCAGTGAATATGAATACAAAATACTTCCACAAATACAGCGTTTTAAATCACAACATCAGCTCAGATACAGCGGTACATGTTGGATCCAGAAACAGAACCAGAAGGTGATCATCTCACTGAACCACAACAAAGATTACAGCACCTCACTGTATTTATATTGATCTAAACTCCATGTCACAGTTTCCAGGTTTGCATGAAGTGAAATGGTTACAGATCGCAGGTGGTTGCATTTAGGCTGGTTCATAGCAGCTTGCACCCTTCTCCCCATCCAGGAGAAGGGTAATGTTGGCTAATGGCGAACACTTAAATATCTGCAGCCTATCTGGACAGGACTGAGTAGGTGAGTAGTAGATGTCACCATAAACCTACATAAACACCAATGACTGCTGTTTCCTGATCGGATGCTTTTTAAAATAATAGTAATAATAATTGTAATAAATATAGCTATATAAATATGAAAAACAAAAGAAAGAAATAATTTATTAATAATAATAATAACCACGACAATTCTAGTAAACACTGGGTAAAAAATACCAGATATAAAAATAAGAGGGAGGAGGTAATAATACCAAATAAATAAAAAATAAATAATACATTCAAATTAAAATAATAGTGGCCAGTTAGTAACAATTTGATTAAGATAATTGTCATAATAGTTCATTTGATGTTTTTAATCTTTTGGTGATGTGTAAGATGATACAAACATAGCTTTAACACTGTAGATGCACTAGAAAACATTAAAAATAAGAACATGGGTCCCTAAAAAACCTTGAACACATTATCTCAAACCTGACTGCACATTTAGCTTTTCTATCCTCATTTATCTGCCTCAGCCTCCCAACTCACCTTCTACGATCTCCACGAGAAATACATAAATTCATGTCTGGTAGTTTCTCATCAGTAATGCTGACAGAAGATGTAAATGAATGCTTTGTGTTGTTAACATGCAGACTAATGTTGTGCTGAGAGGTTTTCCATTATCTATACAGACCATCCATAACAGCTGAAAAGCATGTGTGGGCGCACCTTACTTTTTAGATTGTGGCCATGACTCCTGTTGGATTCACAGCATCTAAAAACATGAATTAAGCAGAAATAAATAAATCGTCAGAAAAAAACGACAACAAAAAACAAGAACATTTTATCTAAAAGACTAGAATTGATGCCACTCACCTTGTTATGTAACTGGCGAGTTTATTTACAGTTTTAAACATGATTTGAGGAGCATATTATACAAATGCACCCAGAAATGCAAATGGCATGAGAATGCATTTATATAAACAGCATGATGAGTTAGAATCAAACAGAAATCATCATTTATACCCATGTTTTCGGATCAAACTGTACAAAAATGCGAACATCTGGTTACAAAATGTTTTCAGAAACAGGTTTGCTTTCAAATCTGTTATGTTCCAGTGAAACTTTGTTCAGGTCAAATCTGGACTTGGATAAATGAACACGCAGACAGTGATGGTCTGTCAGTCCTCTGCCGACACCGTGTGGTATTTTAAAAACTTTCAGCAGTGACAGAAACTCCAGCTGATAGATGACATGCCATCTGAGGCCTGCTGAGACGGGGAGGGCAACAACACACCACCTTAAATCTGCCACATAAACATTTCCTTTGCTTTACATCTCATGTAAATGTAATCAGAAAAGCAAAGTATGTTTTAAAAATGTGGGTTTTACATTTTCTCTTTCAAACTTTCTTATCAATAACCAATAATCTCTGTTTGCTTTCACACTGAAAGAGAACCGAACCAGGAGACCCCTGGTTTCCAAAGAGACTGGATTTCACAGACACAGAGTGAATTGGAGTGCGATTGAGCACTTTCACAGACAATGAACCATACTCTGTGGAAGTGGACCAGGGTTTGTTAAGGGTGGACTAAACCGCACCAGTGTGAACGCACCCTTAAAATCAACCAAATCGGGCCATTGCAAAAAAAAATAACCACATCATGGACTGGGACAATGCTAAAATAATCAGAGTAGAGACAAACAAGCACAAACAATGTGTTAGGGATGGAGCAAATATGAGAAGGTTCTCATACACCTAGCATTCTCTCCTTCAGAGACCATCGAATGGTGCCTTAAAATAAACGGTACGTAAATGACACGTCACAGAGGTCAGATGATGCTTTGGAGTCGGTCAAAACATGTTGAGACAGAAACAAAAACCTCCTACCTTGTCTAACAGAAAAATATAGTTCCAAAAATTTCTTCCTATGTCATGAAAATGTTGTCTGGCTGACTTTACATTTACTTTTCAATAAATCAAGTATGGAGGATGATAGAAGAAACAAGGATATTGTGTCTTATTCCTTAATGATGTGCACAGCACTACAAAGAGCCCAGCAGGAGCAAGGAGCAAGTCTGATTGGACCTTTTAACCAAAGTTCTGATCAGCAGCATCATGAATGTTCAGAGAGATAAAAACTCACAGTACATGAGACAGTACATAAACCCCAGTTAAAAAAATATCTGCAGCTTTAAAGTTTGACACAAAAAAGGAGAAAATTTGTCAGCGTCCTCAACATGGCTAAAATAGCTCAGGGATTCATGCACTCGGTTTGTAGTGTTGTGCATCACTGGGTCAAAGACAAAATATCTCATGACAGAAGATGTAGGTAGGAAAGAGAAAACATTTATTAAAAAAGACTTGGAGCAGTGTGTTGTCAGAAGTGAACATGAGCATGGATAACAGTCTGGTATGAGAGTCTACACCGTTATATTTATTCATTTAGCGGTGAGGAACACATCAGGGATCTCATGGGACATCAGGGATCTCATGGGGTTTAGCATCTTGTCCAAGGACACTTCAACATCTAGACTGGGAAAGCTGGTTATCAAACACCAACTCACCAACTGGTGGTCGGCCCTCCACCTACTCAGCTACAGCTGCCCCATTTGCTATTCAAATGTACAATAACAAAGCAGGCTGAAAATTGCAGATTTAATGAAACAAAAGGTATTTTAATTCAATGAAAAATTCCAGAAATTCCAAAAAAAAAGTATCCAGCCAGGAGCAGGAGCGGAGTTAAGCTCTTTAGGAGGTCTCAAACATCTTCTTCCTGTCAGCCTTGTCCTCAATGTTCTTACGCCAGTCGCCGACTGCCTCTGCAGACTGCAGGATACAAACACAGCCTATCGTCAACAAAACACTAGCTCATCACCTCTCCTGTAGAGCAGCTGCCAATCCTCCTCCTGCAGACACTCACCTCCTCTTTCACCTCCTTCTTGACCTGCTTCAAGTTGGCCCTCAGGTCCATGTTGACTGTGTGTTTGGAACCCAGCAGAGCTTTGAGCATGGCATCAGCAGACATCCGCACCTTCTTCAGGGCGGGCTTCTTCACTCCAGCCAAGTCCACCACTTTGATTTTCAGGTCATCAATCTAAGAGCGACCAAGCAGTTCAAATTTGAAAGCGAGCCCAGAGCTGACAGCATGTGTGACGCTTTTATATCCATAATAATTCAAGTGTGTGTTGAAGACGAAGGGTGGCCACTGCATGGAAGCAGTGGTACAGAAACACATAAAACCCACAAAACCTAGAAGCTCCATCGCTTCACTAATGATAAGCTGTAACAAAAAGTCTAAAGCAGCATTCATTTCAGTCTAACGTGTTTAAGCAGGAAAACGTGCCATACCTGCAGGACAGTGGCCCAGAACTAGAGTTTGGGATCCTTGAGTTAGCAGGTGATGCACTGTGATAATGTCTGTGTGCCTACATGTTAGGCAATGTTTCAACTGGTTGATTTAATATTTTAGCTGTTTTCTATTTTTAACTCGGTTTTATATCTGCTCACATTTTGGGTGACTTTAGCTTGTCTAAAGTTAAACTTATAGTCAGCTTTGTGTTGATATTCATGTCATAGAGTTTTATTTACTAAACAACCCTTCCTCAAACCTATTCCCTCATCTGGTTTCCTCCTCTGGTTGACCAGGCGGATTAAAGATAATGCTGAAACTTATTGATGCACTGAATGTAATCACTATGAATGGCATAATGAGCTCCTTTTTAGTGTCAAAGCTGCCATAAACATTAGTTTCTCAGTTTTGTCCCTCAAGCATGTTTCTGTCAAACACACCAGTTACCATGATCATATAAAGAAGAGGTTGATCAGTCTGTTCTGCACGGCAGTAGGATGTGTACCTCTTTATCAGCCTTGCCCACTTTGGCCTCCAGGTCATACCTCTCCTCATCCACATTGTCAATGAGGGCTTGCAGCTTCTTGCAGGTTTCCTGGTTAAACAAACAGATGCAATGATTGATTAATGAGAATAACACTTGTTTGTCCATTTAAGTCCAGTAAAGTACATTTGGAGATCTGCCTAGAAACATGACGTATTACATGTTAAAGGTCTCATATTATGCAAAAGTAACTTTTTAAAGGTTTTCTCACAGTCATATGTGTTCTTATAGTCTGTGTATGGGACCCAAAAATGTCTCACTCGTTTGCTCCACTTTTTAGCAAATGTGTAAGTCTGAGATCTTTCTGCTTGTGACACAACAAAGGGAAAAAAAAAAAAACTTCCTTGGGTAGTGGATGTTGCCACTGACCTGTCCCCTCAGCTAGCTGAGCCTACCCTCTAAAGTCACCAAGCAGGCGCCAGCGAAAGAAACAGCCCGTTCTCAATAGATCTCACTAGAGACACTTTTTGGAATGGCTGAATTTGGGGTCATACACTTTGAAATCAATGTTGTTGGACATCCTCTGACATCCAAATGAAAATTGTTGAAAAAATGTAAAATTAAATTTTGCCATTTTAAATTTTCTGTATGAGATTTTTACGGCATGTCTAAAAATTGACAATCAGTGATGCATCCATGATTTACTCACTAACAATTCTTCACATCTTCTACACAACACAGTGAGGAAACACAGTGTTCAGACAGAGGCTTCCTCAAGTACAGCGTACTGACATTAACTGTTAATTAATTATTTCAATTTAATTTCATTTTTTTAAAAAGAATAAATAAATAAATAAATAAATTTTACTTTCAGAAAAATACAGTATTTTTCAACCCTTTTCATTTTAAAGAGCAGCTGGTCAGCTCAATTGGTAGAGCATCAGTCTCCCATGTGGGAGACCAGGGTTCTAATCCCCCAGGGGATGAACATTAACACCTTCCAGTTGGGTCCTTAGGCAAGACCCTTAATGCTACTGCCTAACCATTGTAAGTCGCTTTGGATAAAAGCGTCAGCTAAATGAATGTAATGTAATTTTTTTAATTTCTCAGAAAAATTGGGAATGTATCACTGTAATTACAGGAAAGTACGTGCACATACTTATTGGAATTATTACACTCATGTCATAATAATTAGTGTCACACACAATGATTAATTAATTATAAAGATTCCTCAATATCATGACTTTCCATAAGAGATCATGTCTAAACCCATCAGTAAGGAAAACAAAATCAAACAACACCTGTGTGTTACAGCTTTGCTTTCCCTCAGTGTTAGAGTATGGCAGAGGAAGAGTTATTCCTTTCAAACTAACAGATTAAAAAAGTAATACAAAAAAGTTGTCATCACTTCTTTCTATTACTTTTTATGTCATGCTTCACCAGCCTGTAAAGCATGACATAAAAAAGGAAATACATCCAATATGTTTCACCACCTGCAAGATAACCAGCAGCTTTGTAAGACAAAGTAAATATAAATGTTAGTTAACAGGGTTAAATAGGAAATTAATAAACTCAGAATAATCTGGATTATTTCTCTGACAATAATTATACAATGAAAATCTATAGACCCTTTCATGACCTATGTAATCAATGATGTCACTACTGTATCTGGAGGCAAAAACAGAGGAAAGCACGTAAAAAACACTGTAAAAACAAGCTATCTCAAGAATTGTTTTGACCTAAAAATGTCGTCTTGTTGTGTGTTTGGGAGCCAGCTGCGAGCCTTCAAAAGCTCTCTGGATGTCCTGGGTGGCGTAGATGGTCAAAAGAGATTTGACCTCCTCATCGGGCTATTTGTCGCTGGCTTTGTCTATTGTCGTGTTGTTGTCTGTAGCTGAAACCGCAGTGGTAACTGAATTTTAAAAATTCTGGGGTCACAAGAAATGGAAGTAAATAAGCAGAACTCCGGTAAAGAGTGTAGCAACGGATGACCAAACACCTACGTCACGAGGGTTCTGATGGAACCACGAAAGGACCCTGCCTCGGCGCAGGAGCTAAAATGGTTATAGGAATGGAGGGTCTTTAGCCCAAGTTCCTATATGTGAGAATGCGCGAAAAAACGGCCTGGATCCTGAAAAGGTTATAGGAACTGCAAAAGGTTCCTAAAGTCGGAAAGAGGCTATTGTTTACAAACTTTGAAACAGTTTATAGTGGTGACATCGCTAGTGAATGGAGACACCTACGACACTATAAATGGACACGCCAATACATTTCTGCAAATCTTTCCATTCCGCACTGGTGTGCTTAAAGGGTGTTAATATTATCACTGTGCGCTCTGTAAGGTTATCTGCAGTCTGACTTTACATGTCAAGACTAGATGGATTAAGCTTATCTGAGGTGTGTCAGTCACATCTTCAGTTCAGAGCACACAGCACTGTTTGTTTTCCTGGGATTATGGCACCTAATTTTATTTCCTTGATTGTTGTTCCATTCATTCGTGTTTAGTTATGTGGTTAATATAATAGTTTTCCATGATGTAACAAACTCAGAACATTCGTGTATTTCTGCTTTACTTGGACATTAAGCTTGAGATATTTCCAGCTGGGTGTCAGTTAATTTTAATCTCAAAGGAGTCAAAGCTACAGTGTGTCTCACCGTAAGGGCAGCCTGGTCTCCATGCAGGTCGGGGGCGGGGCATTTCTCAGAAATATAGGCCTCCTTGGCAGCTGCAATATCCTTTACTTCCTGTTCAAGCCAGTTCGCCGCAATCGACAGCACCAAACTCTGCAGGATGAATGGAAAATCAAAAGGTCAGTGAAAAGAACCTGTCATTTACCAGACTATTGGTGTATATAGGGGGAAAAAACACTGAAGTTTAATCAATTATGTGAGAAAAGAAACCCAAAATATGTTTTTCTTCAGTGGAATTTAGGCAGAATTTAACACCGAGAGGGACGCAACAAATAAAGGATAATTATTGATCTAACCATTTACAATTGGATGCGTTTTCATTAAGTTATGTTCTTCAGATATTTCCTTCTGCAATTAATGTAACATCAAAAAGAAATGTAAATTTGGAAAATCAATATTTTAAAGCACATGATTTAAAAAATATGAGAGGTGGCAAATGACTTAGATCTAGGACTGAAGAGAAACAGCTAAAGAAACATGTTGCAGCTGGTTAGGTTAATTATTAAATGGTCAGTAAAATTACTGGGTAGAAAAAGAACACCTTAGAAAGGTGTTTCAGATGTAGTGTTTCAGAGTCTCTCAAATGTTAAACTACGTCTACAAAACATGACACAATTTCAAGATGATGTTCCCCTTTTAATATTTCATCATATACAGATCATTATATCAGAAAATTCAGAGAATTTAATCTCTGTGTTAAAAGGATGAAAATTAGTACTGCATTTATAGAAAGGCACCATCAAAGCTGAAAGCTATGCACATGTTCCCCCTTGTAGCCATCTTTTTTCAGAAAGGTACTGTATTACTCAGCAGATTTGAATTTCCTTGATTTATAGGTAAACTAGGTGAAAATGAAAATTTTTAGTCTTTAAAATTTGTTGATCATCAAATTAGCCCTTAAAAGTTCCAAACCTTCAAACCAAAAGTTCAAATCCATGCAGTTATTTGTTTATACCTCTACGTACAACAGCATCCTCTAAACTATGCCCCTACAGGCAACAGGTGATATTGCACATGTAAGAACTAAACAGCCACGTTTCACTCAGTTTCTGTTTGGGAGCTAAAGCTATTCTCAACTATTTTTTCTTACAAGCTACAATGGCCATGTTCACTCTGCAGGTCCTTACACTTCGTTCACATTTTTTGCTGAGATCTGTTTTTTTCCCCATGGTTGTTTACAACTTAATTTAAATAATGCCTCAATCAGACTCCATTGTGAACAGTTAACAGTCCTGAAGTGACCCACAGCACAATGTTTATGGAAGTAAATATGGCTACTGATGTTAGTTTATTTCAGTTTTGAAGTTGCTGTGCAATGAAAGCTGAGAAAATTATTATATATAATATATTATATATAATAAAATATTGTTTATATTTAATGTTACCAGATCCCAGAATTCTCTCACTTCAGTGACGTAAAGGTCAGATAAAATGCGACACCGTTTAGATTGAGGTCACTCTGAAAAACATCAGACATGAATCTGATTCAGTGCCACATATGAAAGTGGTCTGGAGTGATCTAAAAAAAGTTGGATTTGTGCTGTTTAGATATGGGTCGCACACTGTATGAAGAAATGCAGACTGAGCCAGTTTTCCCTGCAGTGCAAATGTAGCTGAGGTCCCATGAAGAAGAAAACAAGCAGAGAACTGCTATTATACACTCAAGTGTTCCAACAATATGACACCAATCTACCAAAATTTCCTTTCTGCATTCTGGCAAAACCAACTTGGTTAGGGTGACCACTGTCACATTAATGATGATTTTATAATTTGTCATATAATGTTGCTGAACTTCATTTTCACTGTCACAGACCACCTCGTGCAGCTCAGGACGGCAAGATGACAAGATTTGATGCAATCCGTTGGTTTACTTAACTGGGTAATTGTTGTCATGAACTGGTTTATATGAACATAGTTATTAAAAATTGGACTAATATAGATTTGTTTAAATTGAATCATAATGGATTTTCTTGAATTGTCATGTTTGTAAATTGCCTTAAAATTACTTTAAGAATTGGCACAATACAAATAAAGCTTAACTGAACTGAAAGTTGTACCCACTAATGGATCCCGGACATTTCAAATATAATAACTGGCTGGTAATTCTGTAGATGACAGTCTCCCAGAATTCAAATAAAACCATGAGGGTTGGTGAGAAAAGGCAATAAAATAAAATATTTATAGATATAATATAAAAACTTAAACATCACCAAAGATTTAAAAAATTATTAATAAAAGGGAAGATTAGCAAGACATTTTTCCATAACTTAATTACGATCATGTCATTGTTCCTGGATTTCCTTGTTTAAGGCAGACATGACAGCTACATAATACGTGTTTCATATTTTATTTCAGCTGATTGGTCAACGAGATGAGGGTAGTTGTCGTCCTTCTAGTCAGACAAAATAGACCAAAGTAAAACCAGTTTCTAGGTGTGATTTAATCACCAGAACTGCAGCATTCTAACGCAAAAATGTCTCTCAGATAATAATTATTTTCTATCAATACGTCGCCCACCTCCCTGAATAAATCAGTTGAAAAACATGTAATTAAACACAGAGTTATTTTCAGCAGCGCCGACAGTCCACTGCCCTGTTTATACTCCCTCTTTCTCTCCCTTCATCATATGACCTCTGAGTCTGCAAGTCACAAAAAACGATTTCATACGATAACATTAGCTATTAGCAGTAGCTTGGTACTAAATACAT
>JBAMHW010000010.1:1799579-1814616 GCA_037177495.1 Rhadinocentrus ornatus
TTATTGGCATAAAAAAATAATAATTATGTATCGTTCTGTTCCTCATCACCTGACGGGACACTCAAACTTCACATTTACGAATCTCTGCGGCTTCTGTAGTCGTAATAATGCTCTTCAACGGTGAGGCTCCAGTGGAGCACTACTCGGTTGCTTGTAATACATTAGCGCACCACTAGATGGGAGTAATTCTTACACACTGCAGCTTTAACATCAACATAATTACCAGATTGTTTAAATTCATTCCCTAAACTTTATTGACCTCAGTTTTAAAAATGAGACCCAGAGGGATGCTGTCTTTATGGGGAGACTGAAGCTGAAAGTCATGCTGCTCCAACACTGAAAAGATGAGTCTAAATCAGATCATGGCCACTGAGTTTCAGGCAGCTAACAGAGCTAACAGAACTGTGTATTGGTCTATAATTTTTTGGCATTTAGAACTGATCTGTTCCTGATGTACGGAAATGGCTGTTTCCAGGAACTATGCAGTAAAATAGTGGAAATCCTGTTAGCATTCTGTACATGTGGACTAGTGTGTGTTGTTAACTCAGCTGTTATCAGTCAGGATCAAACAGTGACAGCTGCACATATCCACATGGCTGCAGAATGAACCACAAGAACAACTGAAGACCAGACCGAAACCAGAACCACCCCAGCCTTGCAGAGCAGCTGCAGATCAGAGGATTCATACAAACATTCGTGTTGTCTCCACATTCTCTGTCAGCAGTGTTCCCTGTGACTCTAAATGCTCTTTAGAAATCCAGGAAAATAAAATCAAGACATTACAGGAAAAAAGAAGAAACAGTTTCGAACACCTGTAAAGAGTACCTTCCAGAAAGCCATCAGTACGTCATCATAACAGGGACGGAGCTAGAGGGTGCACGGGTGGCACTGGCCACCTGGGAAATCTGATTGGACATCTATAGGTGAAACCTCAGGTGATTGACAGGTGATTGACACAAACACCTTTCCATACCTGCATGTGTAGTGGTGAGCACATGACTTCCTGAATGTAGCTCAAGAATTGGCTCCTCCCCTTAATTAGAGCAGCAGCATATAAGTCACATGCAGACCTCTTTTCTAACGCTGCTTCCTGAGATTGCTGTTGGTGGTGGTGGCTGCCTTTTGAATCCCTGGCTTGTTGTCTGTATTTGCCTCCAAGGGAGGTTTTGTGCTGCTTTGTTTTTTTATTCGTTGTTTGGTTTTGTTAATTACAACTGTGTTTAGTTTACATGAAGTAATAGTTTCCTTTTTCTTTTTCTGTATAAGTTGGTTAAGTTGGATTTATTCGTTTTGTTTGGGTTCTGACTTTTCTTTTAGACTGCTGGGAGCCATAAAGTGGATGGGCTAAGCACTCGTGGTTGGGGATCCCCACTTTGTACATGGTTTGGCATACTAGGTACACGAGGGCTCCACGTTTTAAGTTTGCAGTGAGGTTTATTGGGTTGAGAGTGGTGGCACACCTAGGAACTTCCCCCTGTAGGCTGCCCTCCACTTGTGGCCCCAGCTTGTTTAGCCACTTTTTTACTATTTGTATTATTATATTCAACTTTAGACATTTTGATTCTTTTGTGATGAATAAATATTCAATTTGCACCCATGTCTCTGTCTATTCAACAGGAGCGAGCCTGCGTCCTACTATTTCCAGTGGTCCCACACCCCAGGTGGCATTGTCGGTCTGTCCCACCATTTTAAATAAAGTACTTTAGGTACTTTAAATCTTTAATCTTCAATCTCTTCTTTTCTTGACAACTCATCACCACATACCACTATGCCACACATGGATCACCAGTATCACTACACCAGTTTGAAGTTGACATTAGTTTTCTGATTATTCATCCTTTAGAAATATTGATATCTGACTGCACATTTCTGGAAGAGATTTCGTCCCTGTGTAAGTACAATTACTAATGTTGGAGGACACAGATCAGGCTGAGATAGACCCCAGCCCCAGTATCAGCAGCCCAACAGTTCCCAACATGGAGCTAGCCACACAAGGATCCAGTCTACCACAACCACAAGACAGTAAACCAGAACTGATCACCCTACTAACACATCAAGCTCCACATACTGCAACCAAAACAACCAACCTACCTTTCTATGGACCTTTTTGAACTTATTGCAATTATTTCCACTTGGTGATCCAGATTATTGATATGAAGATGCTTTATTTCTCAAAATTCTCCAATGTGACCACAGTTATTCCTTCAGTGGATGTGTTAGAGGAACACAATAATTCCCTTTCTTAGTATATGGCTCTCCTTATGAAGTCTTACCCATCCCAACCTCCCCATGTATAAAGGTCAAGCTCCACCACTTTCACCATACAACAGACTTTTAACAATGGTGCTGTACCTTCAGATGATGCCTGCGGCTTGAAGTCATCTTTTTCCTGTCAAGATCACAAAAAACTCTGTTAGTGTCACAATGCTGAAGAAATCCTTTGCTTTGAATCTAATAAATGAACATGAAACTGATCAGATTTAGTAAACATTTGCACAAATATCTCTTTTTTCCTGTCAGAAAAGTCAGAAGTGTTCACTTATTGATTCTTTATTTCTCTTGTTTTTTTTTCTTTTTTTCCTCTTTTCTCATTTTCTTGACTTTTTGAAAAAAAATTAATAAGACTTTTTTTTCTTTGCTTGTTTCTCTACCTTTATTTGTTTTACTCCAAGGATCTTAAACTGCGGTCGTGGAAACACTATGCTGTAGGTTTTAGATGTTTCCTTTTCAGGTAAACATATAACTTTTTTCTCACTTGTTTATCTTAGCTGCACCTAATTAGACATTACCGTCAAGCGCTCTGATTAGTGGAAAGTTTGACAGGAAGTGGCTTCATCATAATTTCCGGGTCAAAATTGAGGTCTCTTAGCAGCATAGTAGTGATAGTGATCTTTTTTATTATGAAAATGTGATAAATAATGGTGTTATCAATAGATTACTCATTGTGGATTTACCATGTAGTCTAAATAAGCACCACATTTTACGGCTGGATTGTAAACATCCTGGAAGGGATATAAATGCCTGAAAACCTTCTCTAAGTCACCTCAAGAGTAAGCTATCCAGCACAATTTAGCTCACAGAGTTGCACACTACCTGAGAAACTGATGGTAGACCTCGGGGGTGCCGGAGATTTTTAAGGGTTTTAAGGGTTAATCGTGTATTCTTACTTTATCTCAATCTACTCTTCATATATCTCCTCCCTTCTTTTCTTCTCATCAACTTTGTGTTTTTGTCCTTTCCACTCTCCTTCTTGTCTTCTATCCTTTACACAACCATCTCATCTAAAATCCTGAAAATCTGAAGGCATGCTTCTACTTTTCTCTGCATCTGAAAGGAAAACTGTAGTCTGATATTTCATGTTGCATCACTGATGTCTTCTCTGTGACGTCGGTCCCTGGTTTAAACACGTCGTCTCAGCAGTGATTTGTGCAGAAATGAGAAGAAGAACTTACTCAGACATGTTGGCAGTTTCTTTTCTTCACAGCCTGTTATAAGAAATAAAGGACAGAGGAAAAACTCATCAGCTCATTATGAGAGACCATGATGTGTTAATATGTGACCGATCCAAACATTTGATGGGCAGCTGACCAGGCACTGAGCTAAGTTTGGAGTTTGGGTCAAATGTCAGAACTGAATATCCTGCTGGAGTTAACACTTCAATTCCTTTAGCAGAGAAGAATCTGTCCAGCTGAATGTGCTGCAGCAGCTCGTCGCCTGCCAACAACACACACATACCAAACACACACCCACCTCAACAAGGCAGCCGCTTCCAGAGTTGGATTTCAGGAGTTATTTTTACTGGAAATAACTCCAAGCTTCAGTTTTCAATTTGATGAATCAACAAATCATCTGACACATTTTTACAGACAGATCAGATTCAGCTGATCTTCTCTTACTTCAGAAGCCTAGCGACTCCAACATGAGCCTGGAATCAGGTGAAAACTAGGAAGTGATTTTACAGACACTGCTTCTGAAGAGTGGAATAAGGACGCAACTCTTCTTTCTTCCCCCTCAATTCCAGTATGCTTTCTTACTGGCACCTTTCATTATTGTGATCAACTGATTTGTTTATGTTGTACTTTTACTCTGTGCAGCACTTTGTTCAGACACTTAATAAATAGATGTGACTTCTAACTCTGCAAAATCCTTCAATCTGAAGTGGAAACAAGTGTAAATATTCCTACCTCAAAAGTTATGAGAAGAAAACTAAAGAAAACTTATGAATATAAACTATTAATTAATTTAAATCCAAAAGATTTCTCCAATTTCTAAACAATACCAAAAATATTCCTAAATAATTTGAAAAAGTTGCGCAAAGCTTTGGTTCCAACCAAAGCTCCAACTTTAAAAAAAAATCCAAATGCTTCCGAAGCATCCAAACAGAAATCTTCTGTAAAATCCAAAACCAGATCAAAACATCATCATATCCCTGCACAGTGCGGTCAGCCCTCTACTTCCTCTCACTTCCTCACAAACATCCATCACCTTTACACCTTACAACACAGAAGCAATTTTATATCCATTTCTCAACAATGAAAACATGAAGACGGAAGGAGGAGGAAAAAGATAAACTGGTCTCACCTACGACAAGACGGAAAGTTGAGAAGGAGGGCAGCAGTGGCAGTGAGAGGAAGTCATCGGCTGGGTGTATATATACGAGGGCTCAGATATGGATATGGAGCTGCTGTTTATGGAAGTGGAGGATCCTTGGTCCAATTGGCCATCAAGCTCCTGAAATATCATCATCCCCCCAACTTCACCCCTTAAATCGAGCGTCATCAAGGAGGAGCAACATTTCTTTTAGGACTCAGCTCAGAGTCACCGGGACGCTATAAAAAGGAGGAAGAGGATGATGATGATAATTCACATCCACTATAAAACCATCAGGGTCCAAATGTTTCAGCAGATGAATGTGGGAGGGGGTCTGCTAGTTTCTGATTTACAGAAACCTTTTAGCTTGTTTTTTCAGACGTGAGCATGCTAATCTCAGAGACATCTCCTCTTGTTTCTCTGGAGGGACAAGTCCTTCACGCAGCATCTTTCTGCTCCTCCAGATTGCGCTCTCACTTTGTTAAAATCTAAACGCAGCGGAGACTTCTGCTCTGCAGCCACCCCACACCTCTGAAGACTGGACAGGATAAAATAAGGGCCTCACACACCAATGAAGAGTCAGGTTTTAATGCCAGGATCTAATTTACACTGTAAAAGTGTGTATGCTGCAGGAAACCGTTTATTAAATAAAGTTTTTAATGAGCACAGAAAAAGTTTCTGTGTGATGGTAATTTGATCGTCAGTGGACCAAAATAAAGTGGTAACATCTGCTGTTATGATTCAGGCTCCACTTGATAGACTAAATGAAGAGTTTCAGGTATATTTTGGGATAGAACTCAATCAGGATTTTGTGTTGTTGTTGTTTTTTTGTTTTGTTTCCCTTAATGATCACAAGTCACAAAAAACACTTAAAACATAACATTTTTTTTTTTTTAAATGCATCTTGTGTTTACCACCATTCCAAGAGTTGCCAGCTAATTATTTCCCTGATATTAAACATCCAGAAAAGTAATGAAAATAAAAAGCAAAGGGAAGGTGGACCCCTGTAAAAACAGGTTAAAAAGACAAACTTTACCCATGAAGCTTTAATACCACATTCAACTGCAGGTCCAGATAAAGTAAGCCTGCATTTTTTCCATCTATAAATATCACCTCCTCACTCACTCACCTAGTTAACATTTCATCTTGGATTGCTGATTGGAGATGTTTATCTGTTCACAGAAAGGCTTCCAGATATTTCTCTGGCTGCAGAGAGACCTCTCATGTTAACAGAATGAGGGGTATGGAGTCAGATGGGCTGGAAGTCAGATTTTCCATGAGGATGAAGTTCACCAATCCAAATGTGGATTTGTTTTTATTGGATTACAATGAAATAACAAACTGATTTGGCCGTCTTCTAAATTCACACATTTTGAAAACATTTCTTTCTCGTGCACCTGCATGAAACCTGAATCAATGAATGAATGAATCAATGAATCAACAAATGAATCAGTGAATCAATGAATGAATGTTTTTCGTGGTTGTTCACACTATACTTTATATGACCTCCATCAGACTCCAGTGTGAACAGTCTACGGCTCTGAAATGACCCTTATGTGTTGAAGATGTGACATCACACATAGCACCCTGTGTTTACATGTCCACTTCATCCTGTGCAGACTTCTGTCTCACTTTAGTGATGTAAAATGATGTTGGATTTGGGCCACATTTGCCTGTAAATATGGACCAAATCCAACCCCCTTTTCTTGCCTGCAATCTGATTGTTTCTTTTGTGACAGTTTAAATAGTACAAATTCCTTTTTTTTTTCATTCCCACTGCAGAAAACTTTCATGTGGTCCTGAATCAATCAATCAGAATCTCTTTATATGTATATATTTGTGCTGTGGATTTTCCAACAAATCCTCCAACCGAGGTCATTGTGTCTGCTTGTTCATAGCCTGGAATACTCAAAGTTAGAGTAGGAAGACGGTGAAGGATGTTCACTTGAATTTTAAAGATCAAAACAAAAAAAAGGTATAAAAAAAGAAACAACCAATGAATTGGTAAGGTGTTTGTCCACAGTTAGAGACAAGTTTTAAATGCATTACTAGAGCAAATTTATTAAAATAAATTATGGAAAAATAGTTGTGAAAAAATATAAATCTCAAACTAAAAATAAAACAAATTGACCATGAGTTGTGATCTGCTCAGACCTGACTTCCGGGCCAATGACTAAGAGGACACATGGTGACAGCTCAGAGTGAGAAGCCGACAGCCCATGATGAGTTGGAGTCATCCTGGGAATGTGCTGGTGGAGAGTGCTCGGTTTGGGTTCATGGTTCTGTCTGAGACATGGGAAGTTTCTCCTCATAGACATCTGATCTACAATACAAGCCCCAGGGTGTTCTTTATGCTTTAAAAATGCTCTAAATCTATGTTTATAGAGATTGATTCATACTTTGGATGCTACAAGGAGTTTGTTCAGATTTAACCACTCTCTAGTTGTGTTTGTGGTGCCACGTAAAGTCCAGGAAATAGCAACTGAGCTGAACATGAATGAGCACCATGTTTCTTTTCTGTTAATAAATTTGATTCTTAGTATGTAAGACCTGATAACAGTTACATTAAGCTTTCTTCACAGCTTTGTTTTAACCTAAATGCAGTCATGTTAGTAGACTGAACAAGTTTCAATAAACACATCATCTGAAAAGTCTGTAAAAGCTTTTTCATTGCGTTAAACAGCTCCCAGTTAACCACTAGTTTTATGTTTTACCCATGTTTGACTCAAATTTTAGTAACTTGACATTAAAAAACTGGAATTTTCCACATTTGCTGTTTGGTGAGGTAAGGTGGTGTTTGCAAAAAGAGTGGTAAAGAAATATTTGCAAAGCACAATTGCAACTGTCATGCATTATTGTTGCATGAGAGTTGTTAACTATTATGCATTGGTACACCTATGTTCTGTGGAAAAGCTATAATATCATTTATATTACATTCATTTAGCTGATGCTTTTATCCAAAGCGACTTACAATGGTTAGGCAGTAGCATTAAGGGTCTTGCCTAAGGACCCAACTGGAAGGTGTTAATGTTCATCCCCTTTTGGAGTAGAACCCTGGTCTCCCACATGGGAGACTGATGCTCTACCAATTGAGCTAACCAACTATCAGTTGGCATCATATTATTCCTTCACCTCACTAAATGCAGTATTGACAGCATGACCACCAGTTCTTCTCACAGCAGGTCACAGATTCTTTGAATGTAATAATGCTACATATATATGCCTGCGTGCATTTATGTCCCTTTGGACACAGTTAAATTAGGATGACAGTTTGGGTTAAAAAAGAAAGAACATACCTTTGCAGCAGTTTAAACTGCATCACATCCTATTTCTTTGTTCTGCAAAGTAAAATAAAAAAAATGTTCAGTTATTTCGGGAGTTAAACAAAAATAAGATTTGAATGAATAACTTACGTTTTTTCTGTCTGGATAAAAAAGAGGCTTCCCCACTCAGAATATGTGGCATTAAAAAAAAAAAGAAAAAATACTTAAACTTAAAAATTTGATGTGTTGTCAAACAATAAAATTCATTACTCCAAAAACTCAACCATAAATATCACAATATTTCACTGATTTTTTTTCCCTGTTGCATCAGAAAATACAATTTGTGTAAAAAAAACTAAAGAATAAAATAAAAAAAAATAAAAAAAATATTTAAAATAAATATAAAGAAATAACTAAATAAATAAAAAATATATATAGAGAGAGAGAGAGTCACAAGATGATGTAGCAACAAGACAGTCTCATTCACTCTCTGCTTCAACCTGTTTGAATGTGTGAAAAATTGTGTTGATCAGATTAGAGTTATGATCAATTATTTACAACATCCTTTATCATTCAATTATTGTCACATTTAGTGCGGGAAAGAACCTATAAAAATGACTTTTAAGGAAAGTGCTCACAAGAAAAACAAAGTAAAACGACAAATAAATCCGTGACATTATATTCTCTACTGTAAGGAAAAATGCACCACAGCAACCAATCCAAAAATGTTTTGACAATGTGATGGATTTCGTTGCTGAGGAAGAGGAGGAAGTTATGGGAGGGATGGAAACCAAAAGCCACCTAACTTATATAGTGTTTATATATAAACAGTTGTTCACAACTTTGTTGTATGCTAAATTTGTACATACGTTTGTTTTTTAAATTTACCATTTATATTTGCATTCTGAGTTATAAAAATGGTTTGTTAAATATATTTGTAGTTTTTAATAAAAAAAACATTTACAGTTTTTGACTCAGATTTTAGTCATGTGTCTTAATACAGGATTTGAAAATGAAAAATAATAGTATAATCACACAAGGTTGTGCTGACAAGAATGATACCAAACAAGTTAAAATCAAAAGTGGCCAAAAGCAGCAATTTCTACCCCAGACCAGTGATTCAAAATAAAGAGTCTCTGGCAAGCTCTGCATAAGTCTGCTCTACAGTCAGGTGTATTAAAGCAGGGGAACATCAAAAGTCTAAAGTGCATTACATGCAGACATGTGGCATTAGCTTATCTGTGGCCAACATTTACTCTAATTTCAGCAGGTGGAGTCCCTACAAAGGACTTTCGGCTCTTGTCAGGTTTACATTATGGTTAGGGTTTACATTACCATTACATGATGCAGTCTTGCTCCCAACACAAGAGTGATGCATACAGCTGCTGCTGTAGATGTACATGTCCTCAACTTGCTCAGCCAGAGC
The DNA here is from genome assembly GCA_037177495.1 of Rhadinocentrus ornatus. Taxonomy (NCBI): domain Eukaryota; kingdom Metazoa; phylum Chordata; class Actinopteri; order Atheriniformes; family Melanotaeniidae; genus Rhadinocentrus; species Rhadinocentrus ornatus. The sequence goes on from JBAMHW010000010.1 coordinate 1,808,859, forward strand.
TGAATGCAACCAAAATACTAATTATAAAGGGACGATTTGTTGCAGAAGACAGACACAGTAAGACAGCTTGGAAAATAAGGCAAATGTTCTTATCTCTGTCATTAAAAAAATAAATTTTAAATATAAATTTCTCTCTAAGCAACAAACCACAATAAATGCAGATTGGTTTTGGGTTTTTTTTAATAGCAGATTAGATTTATTCCATCATCATAATAAAGGAATTTACTCATACTGTTGGGAAGACAAGCATGTTGGAAGCAGGCAGCAGCCACTAATGACAAATGAGCTAAGTAATGTAAGCATTACATCATTCAAAAATTTGGGCACCCTTTCACACTCCAAGCAAAATGGAAAGGGGGTGCCCATACTTTTGACCGATGCCATGGATCATCGATATATAGATCTGATCCAGAAGCACATTGAAGCCGATAAAGAGAAAAAAGTACAACTGATTTGTTCCTCATGTACTAACTGGTGCCAGTACATGTAGTACAAATACATTACAGTACAGTTTAAGTAAAGGCAAAAGCAGAAGAGATTTAACTAAAGAGTTTCCTCCACAATAAGATGCCACAAACAATCGAAACCCAGCTCCATACCTACCAGGAGGTAAAGACCATTTATCACTTCCTGTACCACAGTATGAAGATCCCTCTCCAGATATTTAACTAACGTTCACCTACAGCAGAAGCTGAAAATTTACACTATTAACCACGATAACCTGCAGAGTAATCAAGTTGTATTTGTCCAGAAAAACAAAAACTTTATATTATTTTGGAGTAAAACTCTTCAATCAGAAAGATGCTAGACCTGAATTCAGCCCTGAATATCTCTCTTAAAGCTGAAAGACAGAGTCAGATCACATTTAACTGTCGAACATCTTCTTCCTATCAGACTTGTCTTCAATGTTTTTACGCCAGTCGCCCACATCACGCAGCTGCTTGTCCTGCAAACACAAACATAAACTGATGAGAAATCAGCATGTGGATAAACATAAGAAAATCCATCTCATATTTGTTTTTTCTTTTTTGTAATATACTTACGTCCAGATGTGCTTTATTCTAGTGTTACAGGAGGGATTAATAATCACAGACTTGTATCTAAAATCCTCTATTGCATTATGATGCCAATCAGGAAAACATCTTTGGAGTGTTTTTATGTATTAAAATAGACTAAATAAACATAGCCTAAAGAAAATGTTGTAGGTTTTTAGGTATCGTTGTCTATAGGCAACATTGTACTATATTGGTTTATAAGTGAAAAAGTGATTTTTTAATTATTTATTTTAATTTTTAAAAAAAAAACATAAAATATTCAATAACTTTAAAAAGTTATGATACATCCAGGTTTAAATGTTAAAGTCTTGAGAAACAAAGTCTTTTAAAGTGGTTTATGTCTGAGTGTTTCCTGAAGGCAACATTAGACCATTGTGGAAGAAACCATTAAAATAAATGTCTAACATTATATAAACTATGCATGACAACAAAGATCATAAACATTTACTAAACAAGAAACTGGAGTCGGATTCTAAAGTTTGATCATCACTGTTTCATTTCAATGTTTCTATCTGTTTTCTATCTCAGTTCTCTCAACAAGTGTTTATCATTTAATTAGCAAATAACTTGCAATAAACTATTTCAAACAGAGGTTTACTACCCTGTGTAGTGTGAATGGATATTTTTCCAGACAAACAAAAAGGGGGTTTCAGCATGGCTTCCTGAGAGTCATGAAACAAATTAAAGGATTTTTATTGGTTCCCTGTGGTCCTCTTAATCAAATCGAACGCACCATTATATCCTCTTGCTACCATGTGACGCAGTAAAGCAAAACACAGCTACAACGTCACGCAGCGTCCCAGCAGAAAAAACTTGTGGAGTGGTTTCTCAGCCTCGGTATGCCGTGGGGCATTGACAGCTGTCACTGTCCCATGAGTCAGGAACGCTGAGTGTTAAGGTCGGAAAGTTACATACTGCAACTTTAAAGTATTGCATTATTCAAAGGGATGAATTTAGAAAATGTGCCATGCCGAAAATTGGAAGAACACTGTGCAACAGAGGGTTTTTCAAACACCTAATTTTTATGCTTTTTAATATTTCCTTATATGTGGATGTGATGTAGTCGTAGATGTGATGCAGTATTCCTCTCAGGCTTTAAAAATAAAACTATGGATCTGTTTTCACCAGGTTTCCGGAAGCTTTGTAGTCATGATTCAGATTTGAGAATTAGGTTGCAGCTCACCTCCTCCTTTACTTCCTTCTTGACCTGCTTCAGGTTGGCCCTCAGGTCCATGTTGACCGTGTGTTTGGAGCCCAGCAGAGCTTTCAGCATGGCGTCGGCAGACATGCGCACCTTCTTCAGACGGGGTCTCTTGAACTTTCCTCTCAGATCCACGATCTTGATGTTCAGGTCTCTGACCTTTAAGAACAGAAGGAAGTTTGACAGGTCGAGTACTGAATTCTTTATATTTGAATGTGATTCATTCATTTTGAACCAGAACATGCATGTTTAAATAACTGCTTTAAAAAATTTAATCCAAATGACCTTATTTGATTTGAATCTTTGTTTTTTGATTGTATATTGTAGTAAAGTTGAAACTTTTTTATTTGATAAATTTGTTTCCAAAATTAATTTTCGTATTTTAGTTTAAGTTCTCTCCATTCAAATTCAGATCATGTGTGCACGCAATACACATCATTAAAGCTTTTTATAGTCATTTATGAAATGGAAACAGAACAAAGAGGCAACATCATTTGGACTGAGATAGTGCTTTTTTTTTTCAGACTTTTCTAAAAACCACAATGTGATTTTTATTCATTTAGGATGTTTAGAATTTCTGTAGTAATTCACTACGAGTTATGGCTGAGGAGGATCTCTCTAATGACATTGTGTAAATAAAAACAAACAAAAGAAAGATAAAACCTGGTTACTTTCATAAGAAATATCACATATTAAAGTCACTCATTTCACCCAATGACCTGACGATAGTTATTCCAGCCTATATCTCTTTTGAGGTGTGGATTCTTGTCACTGTCTGCATTTTTGGTTTCAGTCTAACTCTTATCTGCAGCTGGTTCAGACTTATAACTGGTACCAAAAACATATCACCCCTGTTTTTACATCTCACATCTCAAATAACATAGAAGTTATTTAAAACCAATGTGAATGTTTTTAAAACTTTCCACGAATTGGCACCTGTACATTTATGAACTCCTCTGTCCTTTCTCTGACCCCAGACGCTTACACTGCGGAGGACTGCAGGTTAGTCAATAAAGCGGCTCAGATCTTTGCAGTAGCAGCTCCTAAAAGCTGAAACTGACTTTCATTGTAAATTACATGCTTCTATTTAAACATTTTAGACTGACTTCATTGTTATTTTGTTCACAGTAGGTATGTACAGAATGAACTGTTACTTGTATAGGCTTCAGTTTACAGTATACGGACGTGAGGGAGAAAGGATACGTTATAGTACAGGTGATATGAGATTCGAATATTTCTATTTTATATACAACAATGCTAAAATCATTCAAAATGAAATAATAATAATAGATAGTAGGTAAGAAAGGTAATAAAATGCAGCAGGTAGAGCAGCAATGTCCAGTAACAGTAAGAGTTGTTTATGATTTTAAGTGTTTAACAGTCTGATGGCCTGGGGAGGGACAAAGCTGCTGCAGAACCTGGTAGTCCTGCACCGAATGCTGCGGAACCTCTTTCTAGAGGCCAGAAGAGTAAACAGTCTGTTGTGGGGGTGTGAGAAGTCAATGCAGATCTTCCCAGTTTGTGACACGCAGCGTTTTGCACAGTCCTGGATGGAGGAGAGAGGGTCCCAATGATCCTCTCTCCTGTGATCCACTTGCCTCACATCCTTCCAGCTGGAGCCACTGCAGCCTCCACATCACACAGAGATGCAACTGGTAAGGATGCTTTCTATAGTGCTCCTGTAGAATGTGGTGAGGATAGGTGGGCTCTTCTCATCCTCCGCAGGAAGTACATCCCCTGTTGTGCCCTCTTGATCAGTGATGCAGTGTTCACAGACCAGGTGAGGTCATCTGTGATGTGCACCCGGATCTTTATGCTACTGACCACCTCCACAGCATTTTGTTGATGCGAAATGGGGTGTGGCTGGGCTGGTTCTTTCTGAAGTCAACAATGATCTCCTTGGTCTTGACCACTTTCAGGATCAAGCTGTTGTCTCTGCACCAGCCCACCAGCTGCTCCACCTCCTCTCTGTAGGCCAGGTCGTTGTTGTCGGGAGACAATGTGCTCCTTATCAGCCCCTCAAGCACTTCATCATGATTTAGTGTAATGGGCCGGTAATCTATCAAATGTTGGCTGAAGACATATTTCTTCTCCTTGGCTTCTAATTTTATTTTAGTAACTGTTATTTATGGTTGGTTTTTTTTCTATTATTTAATTCATCAATAATTCTAATCAATTTATTTTATGTTCAATTAAAATTTATTTTGTCTCAGTGTTTTTTTCCCCTTATTTCTTACTGTATTTATTTTGTTTGTATATAATTGTAAATGATAATTATTGTAACCTATAATTTTAGAATTTCCTAAAAGAGATGAATTAAGTTTTAATTTTCTGCACATAAACACAGTTTAAGTCATGAAACTAAACAGCTTTTCTCTTCTTTCTCAGGTACAGCTTAGTTTAAAGTTATGCTGCTTGTTGACCCCTTTTTCCTGTCCTCTCCACCCCCAACCAGTCCAGGCAGATGACCATTCTTCCTGGTTCTGGTTCTGTTGGAGGTTTTTCCTCCTGGATCTGGTTCTGAGGAAGATTTTCCTTCACTGTCTCCTGCTGGCTTTATTTTCTGGGTACTCATTTTGTGAACACAGTTAAAAACTGGACTAATGTGGAAAATATAATAGATTTGTTTTAACTGAATTATTATTGGACTACAATCAACTGGATTGAATTGCACTGTATCCCTTCAAAGTTGATAGTTGAAGAAGTTAAAGATAAAGAAAAATCCAAATTCAGAGATTTACATCAAAATAAAAGATTAATTTAATCCCATCAATAAAATCAGACCATTATAAATAAAAGTCACATAAAGTCGAAGCTTGAATTTTACAGGACGTTTGTCTATTAAAACATTATTTGTCAGATAATTATAATCATATTCCATCATTCCGTCCTGTTACAAATTTTCATCCCACAATTATTCTACAATCAAAGGTAGTTTCCATTAGAAACTGGTGATAAACTGGCATAAGTTCCCAGTTCATCAGCACTGAAATACAAACCACACAGTGAAGTAAACTCATTGTAATTACCCACAATGCTGCAGGTGTATTTACTTTCAGTTCTCCTGCTAATTCCACTAAAAACAATCTGGTCTGCAGTTAAATGTGTTTAAAGTTGTTTCATGTCATGGATCAGCCTGATGATGACACATAAAACACCATCAAACTCTCAAACTCAAAATTTGTTCACAAGCTGGTGCTGATGAGATTAATCACCTTAAATCTGCAACATAAACCTTATCACATTAAGGTAACACTCATTATCATTAAAGCTCAGCAGGCATAATAACACACTTCTGATTTATGATGATAATGATCCCACAGAATATGCGCATCAGTTAGCATCACAGCTCTTAGAGACGTGAAAGTATCGTATTATAAAATAAAAACAGCCAGAAATAAAAGAGTTGCTGTTACAGCTTGTTGGATACACCTTATGGTTCCCCTGGACACATCATCAGTGATGTAACCTGGGATCACAGGGGGTTTCGGGTCTTTCAACA
>JBAMHW010000010.1:1831749-1847852 GCA_037177495.1 Rhadinocentrus ornatus
ACTTCCTTCTCTCCGGCCACATTCACCAGCTCATCCGGAGGGATCCCGAGGCGTTCCCAGGCCAGCTGAGAGATGTATTATTGTATTGGTAGCATTCCTGAGATTTTGCTCCATACTGACGTGACAGCTTAATACAGTTGCTGCAGATTTGTCGGCTGCATCCATGATGAGAATCTCCCGCTCCACCACATCCCAACACTGCTCTGTTGGATTAACTGGTGAGGAAGCAATTGGAGTCCAGTGAACTCACTGTCTCGTTCAAGACTGTTTTAATACCAAACAATTGATTTGACACCCGTATCCAGATCAGGAACATCTGCTTCTTTAATATTTCAACAGTACAAATTAAATCAGACTTAAAAACATGAGATGAGAAATACATTTTTTCACATTTCTAAACATCATAGTCATTGAGAGCATTCTGGGCCACTGAGAAATCACCTGAGAGAATGAGTTTAAAAACCGAGTAGGTTTGATATGACGACATTTACAACCATCAATGACCCAAATCTGCTGATTCTTCATCTACTACAGTGTCTCCTCAACATAAACCAGCTATTGTTAACTACTGAACAGTAATTATATCACAGCAAGAACTTCTCACAAATGCCACATGCATACATTTGCTTCAAATAAAACATCCAAAAATATTTAATGTTTTACATTTCAAGAGATCAAAGTCATACAAAGTGTGCAAACGTCACCACGCGGTCACGAGACGACTCCAAATGAAGGCACCATACCTGCACTCCCACCACAATTCAATGGTGCTGTACACCTTTTAGATAAAAATAAGGAAACAGTCTGGTTATCTCTGCAGATCACAGCGGACGTGGAGCAGCTGAACAGATTTACTGGCTTGTCTGTGTGAATAAACATCTCTAACCTCCGTTCTGGACTCTGTGCAATTCTAAAGTCCTCAGTGCAACCTACAGAGTCCAAGTTTTCTGTCTCTAGTCCATTACTGAATAACCCCCCCCCCCCCAACACACAGAAAAAAATATTTTCGTTAACATGCTGCAACAGTAAGATGTAGCTGAAAACTCAAGATGAAGCCAATAGTTTGGTTATCTCAATAATTCTCCTGATATTTGCTATTAGTTTCACTGCTTGTTGGCACTGAGCTGACATCTGGAGGGGTTGAACTGAATCACTGCCTTCGTCTGACAGTGGTCTTTAGTATTTAACAATACTGGGGAAAGAAACACAGTAACACTTTGCATTGTGGACAAACCTGTGAGTATAAAAACCTGAAGCACTGATCAGTGGCACCAACAGTAATACTGACGTGAGGTGCACATCAGATAACTTGGCTGCAGTCTGAACGCAACGGCAGGAAAAACCAAAGATGAGCTGCAGCTTTTGGACAAAATAACACTAAATGACCGGGTCTGTGTCACCATAAACCACCTCTGGTTCTGAGGGGCGGGTTATTTCATGGATTCTGCTGTAGGACCGGGAACCAAGCCAAGAGAAAGAAAAGCTATTCTCCTGAAACCACTGCAACTAGCTGGCTGATTTAGATCAATTAAATATGTTTTTAAAAATGTTGGGACATTAAGCAAAATGTAAATAAAAACATCATACAATAATCTGTAAATCTTTTTAGCCCATTTTCTATTGTCAGTAGAACATAAACAGCATATCTGCTGTTGAAACAGAAATTTTATCATTTCATTGGAAATATGAGGTCATTTTAAATCTGATGGCAGCAGCACATCTGTAAAAGGTTGTAAGAGAAGCAACAAAATTTAAAACGTGAGAAGCATTTGACTGATTATTTGTGCCTCATAGTAAAATTGTGAAGACTGAAGATCCCACCATCTACAGTATGATATCACTCTGTGTGCACAGGAGAAGGCTGGATGCTAGTGCTCTTGGGGCCCTCGGACAGCACTGTATTAAACACAAACAGGATTCTCTTCTAGAAATCAGTCTGTAAACCCCCAGAAACCCACAAATGCAGGTTAAAGCTCCATCATGCAAAGAAGCTAAATGTGAACCGCATCCAGAAAAACTTGTCTTTTCTGGACCAGAGCTAATATAAAATGGTCTGAGGCAAAGCGGAAAACTTTTTTGTGGTCAGATAGAATGAAAATGTGAAATTCTTTCTGGAAACCATGAACGCTGTGTCCTGCAGAAACAAGACATGAGGGAGCATCCAGCTTGTTATCAGTGGACAGTTAAACAGCCTGCATCTCTTATGGTATAAGGTTGCATTAGTGCCTATGGCGTGGGCAGCTTCCACATCTGTGAAGCTCCATCAATGCTGGAAAGTACATGGAGGTTTTAGAGCAACATCTGCTCCCATCCAGACGACATCTCTTACAGGGAAAGCCTTGCAGATTTCAGCAAGACAATGCTAAACCACATCATGCATCCATCGCAACAGCATGGCTTCACAGGAGAAGAGTCCAGATGCTGAACTGGCCTGCAGTCCAGATCTTTCACCAACAGAAAACATTTGGAGCATCATGAAACCAAAAATCCAGCAATGAAGGTCCAGGATTGTTGAGAATCTAGAATCTTGCATCAGACCAGAATGGAACAACATTCCTCTCCTAAAACTCCAGCAACTGGTCTCCTCACTTCCCAGATGTTTACAGTTGTTAGAAGAGGGGATGCTACACAATACATCACCGTGGAACTACTTCTTACAGATGTGTTGCTGCATTCAGACTTAAAATGAGCTCATTTTTTCATGAAATGACTAAATTTCTAAGTATCAACATCTGATGGAAATAAAATATGGGTTGATGGAATTTGGAAATCATTGTATTCTGTTTTATTTATGTTACCAACCATTTTTGGTATAACATTCTAAAACCAACATTTTTTAATATAAGATTTTAAACAAATCAACATAAATCATCTTATTTTTATCTCGTTATAAAAACTGTTGGATTATATCAGATTGGGGAAAAATCATCAGACTGCTTGTGTTCCTCAGCTGCATGTTCAGCCTTAATGGTTCCCAACCAGAGGTCTGCACCCCCCTCAAGGGTTCGAGGAATCACTGCATTAAATTTCCAACATAAAAGAATCCTGAAAGATCTACTGGATTTTTACCCATCTGTGTAAGGATGGACTGCATTACTGGACTGTTACAGAGCTGTGCTGTTTGATGCGTGGGCTAATGCTGGTATGTTTTATAACAGCTGCCAATAAAACATTTTTAAATAAAAATAGGGGGGGGGGGGGTAAGACTGTTGAACAAGCACAGCTGTTGCCTTCAGTGATGAGGACTCCTCAGGGAAACGTTTAATTTCTACAGCAACACGAACCATCAGCTGCAGAACAGGGTTCACACCATGACAGCGGAAGCAGGAATCTATATGTAACAAACATTCCCCAGGATGATTTGCAGTCTGGTTTTACTGGTGTTGCTGGATAGTTAAACGGAATCCCGAGTGATGGAGGAATATACCCCACACAGATGGATAAAGTTTTGGATTGTCAAACTACAGCAGCTGTAACAGTTGTAAACATCCTACCTGACATCTCGCTCCTGGACAGAAGTAGTGACGTAACAATGAATTAATTTTATTTCACAATTAATCATAGTATATAACGCTACGATTAATCTTAAAGCCTACTAAGATCATAAATATGACTTTCCATAAAGGATCATGTCTGAACCATTTCATCAGATCAGGAAGGAAAACAAAATTAAACGTCATCTGTGCGTTACCGCTTGTGTTGCTTTGTTTTCCTTCCATGTTAGAGTGGGAAAGTACGTCAGGGTTATTTCCTCCAAACTAACAGATTAAATCATCACCATTTGATTTTACTCATTTATAGTGATGGGAAATTAACCCAGAAAATCCATCCATCCATCCATTATCTATAGTGCTTCGTCCAATGACTGGTCGCAGGGCAGCTGGAGCCTAATTCTGCATTTATCAGGTGAGAGGCAGGGTAACCCAGAATAATCAGGATTATGTCCTTGACAGTCACTTTATTTAAATCAAGGTTGAAGACCCACCTGTTTTCAGCTGCATTTCAATAGTTCCTACTAGGAGTCCAGATCTGCTGAAATCTTAACTTTTTTCTTTATCTTTATTTTTTATGTAATCAATTTTATCGTTTTAATCTTTGTTTTTCTAAAACACTTGTATTGTTTTTCTGCACCTTGCTGTAATGTTGTTTTGTGTAAAGCACTTTGAATTATGTACATGAAATGTGCCATACAAATAAATTTGCCTTGCCTAATAATTGTCACATCTCTAGTCAGATGCACATTTATGTGTAATTAGAAAGTTTTATCTTGAGTACTTCTTTGGTAAATATGTGATGATGCAGGGGGGTTAAAAGTGAAACAGGTTGGGAACAACGGCTGCATCAGACTTCCTGTGCTTCTAAATGTTTGACTGCAGCCTTTTTTTTACAGGTTTTCCTCCATGCGAGACATTTCTCTGTGCATTGGGACAGCTGTCCTCTGTCCAGGTTTCTGAGCTGAAGTGGCAGCAGCACCAACGTTATGTGGTCTGAAAGATACCTTGCCCCTCCCCCCCATGTGAACGCAGCTGATCTAAAGACAAACATCCTACGCTGCACTGGCGTGACATCAATAATCTCCTGAGATCACTCATTAGAAACTCCCCTAATATAGGAAAACAACACAAATGCGTGGCACAGAACTGAAGCAGGACTAGATCCACTACACGTCCAACACCACAACACAGCTATCAACACGATCACGCTGCAGGTGAGTCTATTGCGTCTGCTAAGTAGTGAAGATGGAAATTACAGCCAATCACATTTACAGGTCAGGGAAATAAAAACTAAAAAGAAAAAAACAAGTCCTCAGGTTAATAATTCTTACATCAAGGAAGTGGAAACATCCTGCAGACCAGTCTGCAGGGAGAAGCACAGCTGCTCTTGGTTTGTCTTTAATCTAATGTCACTGAGCAGCAGCAAAGCATTCTGGGAGTTGGAGTCAGGTCCAAGCCACTTTGCGTGAGATGGCCTGCTTGAAGCACTCTGGGTCGACGTTGCCACCGGGCCGTAGTGCCCTCTCCAGGCTCACTAGCACGTTCTGGTGGCACTCTCTAATGTTGACCGGGTACTTAGCCCTCAGCAGCTCGTAGGCGGCGATCAGCCTCATGTTCTGCTTTACCATAAGGTACTGGATGACGCACGTCGGCGCCAGAGAGAAGCCGTCCCGGCAGTGGACGAGGACGCGCTTCCTCTTCTCGGTGGAGGCGTTGATGCACTCGTTGATGTCCTCAAAGCAGCGGTGCTTCAGCGCCGGGCCGTCGCCCAGGGCGTCTGGCACATCTCTGATGTCAACTTTAAGACGGGACCAGCTGTGGCGGGCACCGCGGGAGCAGGTGCAGGGAATGAGGCTGAGGGAGGGGCCCGGCTCCCGTGATATGCTGCTCATGTCAATGATGCTGTCGATGTTGTTGCGGCACAGCGTACGCCCGTTGTACGCCGCGTTCAGGTTACCCACGTAGATGTAATCCGTCACCTTGGAAATGACTGGTTCAGAGTACTGGAAGTGTTCAGGACCACCTGCTTTGGGCTCGGCCGTATCGGGGCCCCTGGCTCCGGCTGGCCCTGTGGCTGCTCTCCTACTGTAGTTCCGCAGCTTCTTGGAGCCGGAACGGGATGGAGGGTTGGAGTCGGACTCGGAGCTGCTGTTCCAGGGTGGGGAGAAGAGAGAGAAGCGGCTGGAGGACTTGCTCTTGCTGAGGATCTCCACGGGGCTGGACAGGCCTGAGCTGGACGCTGTGGTGGAGGCTGAAGCACAGAACAGGGATGCTCGCTCCAGAGAACCAGTGCTGCTGGCAGCGCCGGCACTGTGAGCCTGCTCCATCTGTAACAACATACCACACAACTCTTATTGTAGTTCAGCCCTTAAAATTCCCAAACTTTTTTTTTTTTTTTGCTATTTTTGGTCTGCTTGTTTTTATTGTATTATATAACAATGCCAGTAGAAACTCAAACCTTTATATCCTGGTCAACATCCAGACGTTTTTATTTCAGGACATCAGTTTTCAATATAACTGATCTATTTATAGATTATCTATATAGCTGTGCTTGATATAGAGTAGCAGATAAAATTAAACTGACTTTCTTAAGAATTCAGGGGTTGCCGTTTGGAGTTGCCCCCCTAATATAATTGTAGGGGAAACACTGCATTTGTAATGTTAGTTAACCAGTGTAAGTTTGTGAGTTAGCTCAGAGCTCTATGGGTGCCCTGCACTCACATCAAAAGCATTTCACAGGCTGTTTTAGACATGAGATAAGCAACATCAGCCTGAGAAAAGAAACAACATTCACTAAAACATCAAAACCTGTTAGACTCAAGTTTCTAAAAGGTGAGAGCAGCAGCTGATTACATTTGGACTACCTTCAGACTGCAGGAAATGCGCAGTTTGGATTTTTTTTGTGAAATCCGATTTTTTGGAGAGACGTTCACATTTCCAATTAAATGCGACCTGTGTGATCTCCTGTTTGAACCTTATGCGCACCAAAAGTGTCCAGAATGCGTAGAAGACACAGCAATGTGACAGTGAGCGTGTGTGTGAGACGTCTTTGTGTTTACGGAAGTAAACATGGAAGGCAACAGCGGCCAGCACACTTTTTAAATGGCATCGTTTTAAGGAGGAAATTACAAAAGAGAAGAGCCAGATTTTTGGCCAAGGCATTTCGTAGAGCAGTGGCAGCAACGTCTGTACAGAGAAACGTGTGAATACGGAGGCGCAGCAGCAGACAGAGATGTGAGCGCCTTTACAGAAAAGGAGTTTCTAAACAATTTTTGTATGACGAGCAAACTTTTATGTACATTTGTGAGCGCCTCTCTGTATCAATGACGTGTAGGTCGGATTGATGCGACCTGGCCGTTCAGACTGAAGTCGCGTGGCAAAAGATCAGACACGTATCGGATTCAGGACCACATATCCAAGTGGCTTGGGTCGCATTTAACAAAAAAAATTGGACCCGTCGTTCAGACTGTTACGAAACAATCAGATACAGGTCAGATAGGGGTAAAAAAAAAAATTGGGATTTGGGTCACTTCAGCCTGCAGTGTGAACGTAACCTTACTGAACAGTAATTGGTACTCACTAGAACTCTGATTGGCTTTTTAAACAGCACTCAGCTGCAATAATAAAAAAAAAGTCTTATTCAGAGGTGTATGGTAGTTATGGAACGTAATGTGACGAAGCAACAGAGCTTGTGTCTAGTAATCCAGGAAGTATTTCCGTGAAGCGCGTATCGGAGCTTGTATCATTTCAGAGGAGTGACGTAATTGTTTAAGTCCCAAGCCTCGCTGCCCAGCTATACCACGTGACTGGTTTGGATGGCGGATCAGATCTTCCTGCAAGCCCCATCCGTGCCATGTGAAACAGTGTTATCAAAGGCTCAAGAATTTTCACCATCATCTCCCTGATCTCCCATTTTCCAGAAGTGACAAAGAACACGAATATTACCCCATATGCCATTATTACATCGTATGACACTACACGAGAATACAATTGTGTCCAAATGGTTGATTTGCAAAAATAAAACAGGCAACCTAGAGAACAATCTGTTCATAACACCAGTGAAATGCATAGATTTGTTAACTTATGTCCAAACATTACAGCCCAGGTGATTAGAGTGCTGGCCTAATAATACAGAAGTCGCAGGTTCAAGTCTTGAAGAGTTTTTTTTTTTTATTGTTTTTTTTTTTTGTTATTTCTGGAAATGAATAATGATCTCATTTAATATTATGTATATGATACAATATAATTAAATACTCACTAAAAACTACACTATATTGATGGAAGCTAATTCTATGGTCACATTTTTTGTCAGACAGCCTTTACAGACACAAAATGCAGTGTGTCACGGTGTACGTCAATGCAGCCTGTTTTATACACTTTGGCCAGCAGGTGGCTTCGTGTGCACATAAAATCTGAAAAATGAACCATTTTCTAAACCAATTTGCTGGAAACTTAAATGCTTCATGAGCCATCATCTGGCCATCACTAGTGCATGGCATCCACATTTATTGGGAAAAAAAGGCTGTTTTTATTATTATTACTAATATTATTATTATCATTATTATTATTATTATTATTAATAATAATAACGATAATAATAATATTAGTGTTAATATTAATAATAATAATAATATTTATATTAATAATAATAGTATTAACAATATCAAGATTTAAAAAAAGAAAGAAATGCTGCTGTTTTCCCAGATAATGTTCTCTACTTGTCTGCAACCCCTTCGTATCTATCAATGTGATCACACACTGAGTTGGTTTGATTAGAAACTACAAGGTTGTTGGATCAAACCTTCTTCTAGTCTCTACAGGAACTGCAATTTGTTTACTTTTACTTCATCAAACAGAAATAATGTAAACGTGACCAGTAATTTGCAATGTTAAGATCACAACCTTCAACGCAAATCCAAATAATCATCAAGAATTCTGAATATGTTTGCAGTTTTTTTCCCATTACCAAAACTTTAATACATTTTTGACAAACATACAACAGATAGAAAGCAACAACTGAACATATAAAAGTCTAAAACATGTTAAAAAAAAAAGAACAAAAAAAAGAACAAAAAAAAATATTAACAAAAAGTTGTTTCTGATTATTAACATGCAGATATGTGCAGAAGAGATGTGTCGCATCAGCGATCTAAAATAAAAGCGAATCACCATGCATGGCACTTTCCCAGCATTCGGGAAGGAGTTTAGCTCAACTGGTCTAGCAACAGCTTCATTAACACAGGCTACAGCTCCTCGAAGCAGCCAACTCAGGTTCAAAATATATATATTTATTTTTTTTAAATGTTAGAAGGCAATAAATAAAAGTTTAAATACATTTCTGGTGCTTTTACAAGAAAAGAAATCTTAAATCACAACTTTTCACAAAAGCTGCTGCCAAAATATCGCTTGGAGAGATTGTATGATAGTGACAATGACAGTATTAAAGATACTGTATCATTAAGCCACCGTCTTTCAGCAGATGGAAAAAGATAACTCCAAATCAACTCTCAACACACTGTTCACTGAATAACCAGCATAAGCCTCTAATAACCCACAACTGGTCAACCATCATTGTATCTGGAACAGACTTTGTTCCTTTAACAGGATTAAAATAGAAGAACAAGAGTTGAAAAATAGTCTAATGTTCCTTTTAAATATCAGCCTATAGAAACTGACCTTTAACCTCTGATGACACCATGCAAACAACTGTTCTGTGGTCATCAACATCTCTAGGTGATGTTGGCTTCAGGTTCGCTCCTGACAAAAACAGGTGTGTGTGATTAAAGTACCTGAGCTTTGAGGTTGTTCTTCCATTCCTGCGTCTCAAGAGCCTTGAAGCGGCCACTACTGTCGGAGGAGACAGACACACAGAGGGGCCGGTGGGCTCTGGGAGGAAGCTGGGGGGTGAGGGCCACAGGGACCGGCCTTGCATTGACATGTTCACTCCTACTCATCATTAGATTTGGACAAGAACCTAAAAAACACAAAACACATACAAGCATGTGGCATTTACAGAAACCCTGATTCAGTCTTAATGTACGCTGACTAAAAATATCAAGTTTATTCATGCAGATGTCGGTCATTTTTTAAAGCAAATCTTTGTATTACAGTTTAAACTGAAACGTAAAGTTTTGCAGCTTTGAATGAAGATAAAAGCTGGGGTTATTCAAACAGATTATGAGGCATCTCAGTTTCTTTAGACAGCTGATAGAGACATTGTTAGTAAATACAACACAATTTTAACACAAAGCAAGCAGAGCCACTAAACCACTTACTTGAGTCCATCAGATCCTGCAGCATAGTCACAAAAAAAAACAAAAAAAAAAACGTACCAGCACATTCTGAACGGGACTGAATCTGCAGAGTGTTCTGGGTGTCCAGTAGGTGGTGAAGAGTTGTCACTATGCCTGTGGAGGAGAGGTCACCTTTAGGAGAAACTTCATCATGAAAGAGGGGGATGATCATCACTTTGAACAGAATGAGTCCTACCGAGTCTTCCATGCTGCTTGTAAAGCACCTTTTGATCCAGCAGTTGGTGTGCAGTCAGCTCTTCGGCCCACTCTGTCTCTGCGTCCATGTTCCGCCTCCTGCTGACAGAGGCACATTACCCACACTCAGGCGGCCAGTCATCTCTGGTAGACCGAGCAGCACTTCAACTCCATCGGACAAACATGACTTCAGCTGTTCGCTACATGGACCGACTAGCATCAGCAGCTAGCTTAGCCGCTAAATGCGATCTTAACCCAGCGGACAGCTAGTTAGCTGACCTTGAATCATGTTCAACTAGAGGAGGCTCGAACCTAAACGCTCCGGGAGGAAGGTCGATATTAAACTAAAGCATACAGGCAAGAATGAGTGAAGCGGTTTATTAATGGCAGCGGTTAAAAAGCGGAACAGCAGCTGGAGCGCAGCGAGCTAACCGCAACTGATTAGCTCGTTAACGGGCGGATGGATGGAGCCAGCTACGCAAACAGCAGCAGTTAATGCGGCGGCATGTCGCGGCTGTCCGCCGGCTCATGCACGGGCTAACGTTACTGTCAAAGCCCGCGGTGAGATCATCCACACGGAGGTCCAAAGACCTCATAGCTGGGTGCACACCAGCTCCCACAGCCCAGCAGCATCACTACCGTGCGCGCGAGCCCGAACCCCTTCCACAGCACGCGCATTGAAATGCGGCTTGTGAAGGGATACGTTTTACCCCTAATCTGGTCTTACAGGAAAAACAAATTTCATTTATCGACTGTAACTCCTACCAAACTTATAACCTAAATAAATGGTTCGTGTTTGCTCAAATCAGCATCATTCGAACGTCCTGAATTAAAGCTGGAGCATTGACAGGTGTTTTATTAATATTCTCGTAGTGGGCAGGATGAGTCCGTTTTCCAATTAATTAAAGCTAAATGTTTTTTTAATCAAATTTTAATTAATCGATTTTCTAATAATATACTATTTATTGTTATTATTATTATACATTTTTATGATTATTATTTATTATTATTAGTAGTAGTATTATTATTATTTCTATTTCAAAAGTAAATAAAAATACAGAAGCCAAGAGCGTCTTTTTCTTAAGTTAACCAACTGTCACATAATAACTAGCTTTGTGTTCCTGAGATCAAAGTGGGCTCGAAAATTACCAGCGAGAAGGTAATTGTTGCAGATGGTCAGATTTTGTAACAGTAAGTATTTGGTACGGAAGCCCAGAGCATTCATATTTGAAACCTTTTCCTTTTTCTAAACACAGTTTTATCAAGGTAGAGATATCTCCTTATCGAGATGTCTTATCTTAAGATAACTAAATAATTTATTTTAGGATAAGTTTCTATATTTTAAAAAGCTGATTACTTTGTGATCTCAAGAAAACAAAGTTTGTTATCCTGTGATAATCAGTTACAATAGGTTATATTCTAAAGAAAAAGGCATGTTTCTCAAGATTATTTAACTTGTGAGAGATTATGTAACTTGTGAAAATGAGCTTAATGATCTCAAGATAATGGCATCAAATGAAAATAATTTCAGAAATGGCCACCTTCAGCTTCCCAAAAAAAACCACATGAATACTTTGAGACCTTCTTTGCTACATTATAAGTAAAAAAAACTCTTTATCTTAAGATTAACGTGTTAAACCCTGGGGTTTTTGGAGGTGTGGTTCGCCTGAACAGACATACCCGAAATAAATCAATAATAACTCTACAAATATCAGGTCAATATGCATAATCTTGGTCTTAATGTGTAGCTAAGACTACACAGAATATATTTACAGAAATAAATTCTGAGAAATCAACAAGATGGCAATCTGGTGCGCTGGATGTCACATGCGAAGGTTGTTTTGAGACTGACGTGAGGTGGCCATCAACATGAGCAATAACCGAAACAAAACGCAACAGAACACGTGATCAATTTGCTCCACCCCAACATATTTAGTATCTTGTGAAACTAGAAAAAATTTACTTTAGATGATACCAAGCATAATCTTATCTCGGCCAACCACTTCACGGCAGAGGTGGGGGGTTTTTCGGCACAAAGGGATGTTTAAGGGATGAAGGAATGTTTAAAATAAAAAAAAGATAAAAAGAAACAGCAAGCTGTGATAATCAAGAAAAAGTTTTTCTTTCTTTAGAAGACAGTAGCTACTTGATAGTGCTGCAACAGTTTAGATTCAGATTTGTTTGAATAATTTCAAACATGTTAAAAAGAAAGAGCAATGACATAATGTATATTTCTTATGAAAGAAATTGTATCTGTTGGTGGAGGAAGAAGAATATATACTCATAATAGTATAACCGTGATCAAAAACCCATCAGCATGCCTGCTTATCTTTTATAATTGGCAAGAAATCATAAAATTGGTCATGTGACTCCATGTTCATCCAGAAATGATGCACCCTTATTAAATTAGAAATTAATCAAAACATTTAGCTTTGAGGCAATTATAGAAAGCTTTAAATATTTGTCTTTACTGGAACAGAAGTCTACACACCAATATAAGATTTGGTGGTTAATTCATGCAGCAGAGCCTCAATTTCAACCTGCGGTGAGAAGAAAACCACTCTAATCATTTTCCACAAGTAAATCATGCATGTATTTATGCATGGAGACAAAACACAGCTGAACTCAGATTTATATATATTTAAAAGTCAACATATTTCACAAAATCAAACAGAACATATCACAGTGTTAACTGTGTAAGCTGAACGCTGTTAACTTTACTCACGGCATGTGTGTGTGTTTGAAGAGATGAAATTTGTTGATGTTTCTTGGTGTGTTAGCAGCAGCAGCTGTGTCTAAAAACAAAAATCTCGGAGCTGATCTGGGGTCTGATTTTTTTCCATCGCTGCTTCTCCTCCTTGAGTTTTAATTGGATGGCCAGGCCTCTAGGTATCTTGGTAACCCACCAAACCGCTGATGTCACAGCTCTCCATAATGAAGTGTGAGTGTATCTAGCTGTCTGTCAATAAGCAGGTGGGAAAATTCATAGGACATAAGCCTGACAGTGAAGGCCACATCTGCAATGATGTGATGTAAGTTAATCAGAAAACACTGCTTCTCTGGCTCCAAAAATCATCTCATCATAACTTTAAACTATTATCATGTTATCAAGTAAATTTTAATGACTGATCTTTGTTTTTCTAAAGCTGCTTTAATATACATATGGACAAAGACCAAGTTAAAAGAATTAAACAGGGTTTTCAACGCTGCTGAACACTGATCCATCCTCACAGGCAAAATTAGGGCCAGCCTGAGCATTTCTATGGCTCCAAGCAGATTTCATTTGATAAGGTCTATATTTTTTCCAGCTAAATATATTCATCCCCCTTATAGAAACAATTTTTACACTTCACATGCAGCTGCTCTGATGGCTTCAGTCATATATTATATAAATGTAATCAGAATCAGCTTTATTTGCCAACTACACAAACACATAAATATCTAGCCAGCAGCTGTTCTATGTCTAGTAAGAAGTAATAAAATAATGAAGAAAATAATCAAATAATTAATTATTAAAATAAATGTATGAATTTTTATTCAAACAATGACCACACATACCATTCTTCTTTTTTTTTTTTCTTCTTCTTCATTTTAATGGATGAAGTGTGTGTGGAGTGTGTTTTTATTGTAATTTGTTGCTCAAGACTTGCATTTTAATGGACACCAAAGTATGGAACATTCTGATGTGCTGCTGTTTGATGAAGATTTAGTTTAGCCTCTCTCCAACCGGCACCACCACTGCTAGCATTAGCATTAGCATCAGCCTCAGCCTCTACTAGCACTACAAGCAGGGTCAGCTTTGGTCACACTGGCGCAAACATACTTCACAACCTGGTAGTCACTTCACCATAGACAGCTTGCCGGTGGAAACAAACCCCACATCGTACCAACATCCAAGTAGAAGTGTGCAACTTGTTCTCGTTGTTTTAAGTTTTTGATAGAAAATTATTCATAATGTTATACAGTTATATTGATAGCCTCAGTGTCAAGTCCGGGACAAGATATGAGGCAAAGCTAGGTGGCAGTATCATTTACCTGCCGACACCTGGTTAGACAAACCAACACAATGGCTGGATGTTTAGTTTCCAAAACTTGCGATCTATTTGGTTTTTATCAGCAGGTAAGCTCGAAGTTGGATATATTGATGATATTGTATAATAAATATTGTTTGTAACTAGATTAATACAAAGCTGTTGTTTCTTTGTTTTGCTTGTCAGGTGTCAACACTCACTAAGCCATGAAAAATTACTGGTCGTTTGTAGCACATCAGTACTTTACAGTTCACAGCAGGCATTGTTGGTGTAGTTTGTCATCACTTTACCAGCAGTGGTTCTGTGGTATTTCAAGCAGAGGTACGACTCACCAGTCACAAAATGATTCTAACAAATTCTCAAATATTTCGAGGGATTCCAAGGTGTACCATCAACATTACCACTCTTGATAGCTGCTAGCCAGTAATCATTCAGGGTTGTCAGCTACTTTCAGTATGACC
Source organism: Rhadinocentrus ornatus (assembly GCA_037177495.1). NCBI lineage: Eukaryota > Metazoa > Chordata > Actinopteri > Atheriniformes > Melanotaeniidae > Rhadinocentrus > Rhadinocentrus ornatus. Next base: position 1,846,224 of record JBAMHW010000010.1, read on the forward strand.
ACACTGCTGAAAAAAGTCAAGTTTTGTTCTGAACCATAACAAAATCCCAATATCACCATCAGACGGCTGTGTATCTGCAAAGAAAGGCATTGTTGGGGGTAATTTATTGCTAACAAATATTAAGTGTAAACCAACCTTCACTTAGCTTCCGATATCATATAATATATATAATAAATTATATTTAAAAAAAAAAAAAAAAAAAAAAGGTAAGCTTCCGATATCACAAGTGTCAATGAATGAAGCATGCATTGCACTTCTATGTTGTTCTACATTATCACTAAAAAATATTGACTGTTTTTCCAAATTTAACATCTGATGACCACTTAAGTTCTAATAAGCAGCTAATTATTTACTAAAATCTAGGCCTTAAAAAAAGTCTTATTTCTGCCACCCTTTTCCCGGTTAGTGCCCCTGCCTGGCCCCCTCATCAAAACTTTTCTAGACCCGCCTCTGCATATAAATCCTTTCCATTACCTGTCAACCACCTTGTTAGAGAAGGATGCTGCTCTGATCTGTTTTGCTTTTTTCCTTTTTAATTAATTGAGTGATTGATTAAAAAGTTTGTTTGAACTTAATGTCAATATAAAAACAAAAATAGAAAATAAAATACATGATAAAAAAGAAAAAGAAAATAAAATAATATTGCTGATAGTAGGCAGGTTTATCTTTGGAGCCATGAATGTGGTGACAGGGAATTTATGAACAGGTTCTGAAAAACTGTACTATATAGAGATCTGGGGAACAATTATAAAAATACAATTTACTAGTTATTAATATTACAAAAAGGGGAATCCGTGTTATTCATAAACTCGGTTATCTGGATCATACAAACTCTCTGCTTTTTCAATCCAAGTTACTTAAACTCCAGGACCAGGTTAATTATCACACAGCACAGTTTATGTTTAAAGCTAGCAGATTATAACCATACCATATACAAAACCTTTTCAGCCAGAGGGACGGGGGATATAATTTACGAGGGAACACAGTTTTTAAAATGCACTTAGTGAGAAGCACCAGCAAAAAAATTTGTGTTTCTGTTTGTGGGGTCAAACTGTGGAACAGGATGGAGGAAGAACACAAGCAGTCTTCAGATATTTAAATCAGTATATAAAATTTTCACTTTTTGCCCCTTTAAATTTTTTTTTTAATATTTATATTTTTCCAGCACTCTTTGAAATAAGCATTTTCAAAGAATAATTCACCATTTAGCAGAATTGTTTTTAAGCTACAACTTAATGTTTTGACAGCACAAGTAAAAAAGAAAAAAAAAAAAACTGTATATACCAATTCTTATAGTTTTTGCTGTTTGGCTGATGTCAGACGTCAAAGCAAGACCCAAATTTCAATGTCACACTTTGGGCTGGACAAAGGCTTTGACGGCCTGATTTAGCCATAAAAACGTTGATAATAAAGATAATAGATTGCTTGGATTTGAGTGAGAAAATGACAGTCTCATTTTTAACAACAAACATCATTTTATACAGTAAGAAACAACTTCTTTCGCCGTTAAAAGGAAAAGAACATGGGAAGCTGAGCAGCTCCACTGGTTGGCAAGTACATCCTGCATAGAAGCTGGATGCAGTAGATTCAAGCTCCTGTCACATCCCTCTTAGTGTCCAATTATATATA
>JBAMHW010000010.1:1855652-1868602 GCA_037177495.1 Rhadinocentrus ornatus
CCAGACACCAGGGCATGCACCAACCTACACCATGGCAGCACATCCGGGCAGGCCCAGACCCCCGGCACATACGGACCACACCACCCCGAAGGGAGAGGGGGGCCACCCCCAGGCACCCAGAGCCCAGAACCACCTGCCCAGCCTGCCCCAGAATAGCCCGACCACCCGCCCGAGGGACGACGCCCACCGACCCAGGCACCACCAGTGGCCCCATCCCCTGCCAAAAGGCGCCGACGATGAAATATGCTGTCTTAAAACTTGTTTCTTTTCTGTTGTACTTCCTGTGTAGCTTTTACATGTTGCAGCCTTTATCTGGTTGTAGGACAGATTCATCTGCTGATCTGTGTTCCTTGAAGAACACCAGCTAACCCAGGGTCTTACCTGAGCTTCCACCAAAGTCCATGCTCTTCAGGTTTTTAGCCTCCAGGATCACCACTGTCAGTTTGCTGGCAGTGGGAACATAACGCAGAGAGAAACAGATGTCCCCCAAGTTTTCCTCCTGCGAAGCACATAAATGCAACACTGAAAAATCTCTAGTTCATTCATTAGCTCAGAAAGCAGCCAGAGAACTGAGAACTCTCAAACCTCATTTTGTTTAAAATTATAAAAAAATCTGAAAAGTGTTGTACCAACAACATGCTGACTGAAAAGCCACGACTATCTAACAAATATAACTAACTAATGTAACAAAAGATGGAATAAGTGATTCAGATTTTCTTTGCATTAAACATTTAAAGTGGGTCACAACATTCTGGAAACAGTTTCTGCTGTTGAACATTTTGCTGCATCCTGACAAGACAAAAAACCTCGTATTTGGCGGGCTCAGCCAGATCCTGCCACTCCTCTATGACATGGTTCCAGTCCACACTGCTGAGCTGCACCCTGAGCTCGCCAATGATCTCGTGTTTGGTGAAACGGTTGAAATCGAAAACCTTCATCACTACCGTTGATGTCAGGAGGGAGGGCTTGGATATCTGGAAACACATGTTTTTAAATGTTTTTACAACCTCAAACTCACCAATTCTTTATATGTTTACATGAAATTATGGCAGATATTCATTGTGTTTCAGACCACAATGGACCCCATTGTCATTCTAGACAACTCCAGAGTCAAAAAGGTTGCGACAATGTCTAAAAGGTAAATAAAAACAAAATACTATGATTCCAAATGTCATCAACCCATATTTTACTCCATATACAACATAAGCAACATATCAGATGTAGCAGCTGAGACATTTTACCATTTAATGGAACACATTAGCTCATTTTGAATCTAATGGCAGCACCGCATCTGTAATCAGGGGCAACTAAAGGCTGACAAAGTAATTGGTACAAATCAAAAACAGCTAGAGGAGAATTTAACAACTAATTAGGTTAACTGGCAACAGGTCAATAACATGACTGGGTATAAAACAGTGTTTCAGAGAGGCAGAGTCACCAATATGTAATGAGGGACAGAGGTTCACCATACTGAGACAAACTAGGTCTACAAATTGTGACACAATTTCAGAAAAATATTCCTCAATGTAAAATTATTAAGACTTTGAAGATCCCACCATCTACAGTGTATAATATTATCAAAAGATTTAAAGGATGGATCTCTATGCACATGGGACAGGGCTGAAGATCAAACTGGAAGCTGGTGATCTTGGACCTCTCAGGCAGCACTGCATTAAAAACAAACATGATTCTCTACTGGAAATCACTGCATGGGCTCAGGAACACTTCCAGGAATTGTCTGTAAAATCCACATATGCAGGTAAAAGCTCTATCAGGCAAAGAAGAAGTCATTAAACAGGATACAGAAACACTGCCGTCTTCTCTGAACCAGAACTCATTCAAAATAGTTTAAGGCAAAGTGGAAAGCTGTTCTGGGGTCAGATGGATGAAAATGTGAAATTCATTGTATTGACTGCATGCACACTCAACACTATTTTTATGAGCCCTTTTTTTAGTCACTTCCACAATAATGCAACACTGCAACTGTATTAGTACACGTACACACTTTTGTTGCCATCCAGGTAATGTCTCTTTCAGGGGGGCTTGCAGATTTCAGCAAGACAATGCTAAACCACGTACTGCATTCTTAACAACAGCATGGCTTCACAGGAGAAGAATACGGATGCTGAACTGGCTTGCCTGCAGTCCAGACCTTTCACTAAGAGAAAGGTCTAGTTCCCAACGCCAGGGTCTGCAATGTGAAAATAAAATTTGAAACTTTGAGCCAACTTTATAGCATACCTTTTATCACTTTTGTTGGCCACTTTGTCTTTTAAAAAAAGCAGAAGCTCTTTTTACTTTAAGCAAGAAGCCCTGCATCATCAAACATTGAACTGATGTATCGATGCAGATCAGGATCATTGGATGTGTGCAGAAGTGGCATGAACATCAAGGAGTTGTCATGTTTCAGTTTTTGTACCAAAGAATTGTTTCGTCTTTGTGGTGTCTCTCCCATCACTCATATGATGTGTTCATGGTTTCAGAGAAAAAAAATTGGACCAAACATCCCAAATCAAGCCAACCATTCAACATTTGGAGCATCATAAAGCCAGAAATCCAGTAACGACGGTCACATGCACACACATATTAGTGCACCTGGTGCAATCAAAAATTTGCTAACTAGTGAATGCAGCTTCTTTAAATAAAAACAGGGGCAGAAAGTTCTTTTAACAACCAGAAAAAGAACGCTTACAGTACACGACAAGCAGTGCTGCCGTCCAATGTGGTGAAAGACACAGATCACCTGCGTCATTTGGAAGATTTATTAATGGCCTTATTTTTTTATGTTCAGTAGCACACATCAAAAGATCAAAAGTTCCATATAAACATCACAATATGGCTGTAGACTGGATTAGCAATGAGGGTCTAGGAGTAGATGGAGCAATGAAATTCAAACAGAGGACCTCTGGTTTGGTGATGGTGGTCTGCTCGTGAAACTATATGTTTATTTTGGTAAATGGATTTGTACTTATTTAGCACTTTTCCAGTCAGCTTCAACACTCAAACATCCTTCTGTGCTATGGCCGCCCTAATTAGATTAGAAACGTGTAAATGTTTAAAAAATGGTGCCAAATGAATTCATTAGATGGAGCTGTGGACGCAGTTGGAAAATCTGGAAACCTCCACCTATTTCTTTGGAGAGTGGAGCTGTGTCCAGAGTTTTCACATTATGGATGTTTATGAGCCATGTGGACATACTCTGGTCAGTATTTTAACTGAATATCTCAACTGTGTCTATAAAAACAGGTTACTTCCGGTCTCTGTACCTGAAATGTGAACTGCTCATTGAAGACAGGGTTCAGTGTGTTTTTGAACACTTTGGTCTCGTATGTTTTGGACTTTTCCGGGAGGATGTAGACTTTGACGTACGGGTCAGAGCTCTTCCCCAGGTCCATGGCTTTCAGGCTGTTTGCTTGTTTGATCCCGACTGTGAGCTGGAAAGACCAAAGAAAACAGAACTGACACTTTTCTGGCAGTTAGACAGAAACATTAAGTTCTGATGAGGAACTAAAATGATCTATAAGTTTAAAAACACTATAAATATCCCAGATGGCTAACATATTTGGGCCACTTTAGATGGATAAAGGCCAGTTATGGCCCACATTTGGACAAATAAACAATAACAAAGTGCAAGTGTAATCACCTCAGACTGAGAAATGTTGCATTCCAGAGAGTAGAGCAGCTTTCCTCTCTGCTGTTTGGTGGAGCCGTAGTCAACATCCCCCACATCTGGCTGCACCTGTCAGGAGTTCAGAAGAACATCAGCTAAGACCCCTCCTCACATTACGACACTGGTCCAATCATTTGCCATGAGCAGAGTCTGATTTGTCCAATCACAGCAGGAACACACTGAATGTTGGATTAACCCCAACATTCAGTGTAGCCTCTCCAATCTGTTAGGGTAACCGGGACTGGGGGCGACCTCCTCACATCTACCCCTACCCCAGGAGATCTGTGGCTCAACGCCAGAGACCAGCGAACTGGCCACATCACCGGCTAGCGGCTTCCACTGTTCATCGGGCTAGCTTGGATCCTGATAACTACACAGTAAGCCTCAGTAGGTTGTTTTTTTCCCCACTATGCCTCCTAAGAAGAATCAGGCAAATGGTGAAGAGCTGGAGGAGCTGAAGCTCTCACTGAACTTTATGTCTGAGGAATTATCTAAAATAGTAAAAAAAAAAAAAAATTTTTTCTTACTGGCCTAATGGAAGAAGTGCGTGAATTAAAGGCTACAATTATAGAGAAAGACAAGACAATCAAGTATTTAGAAAGACGTGTGGATGACCTAGAACAATACACAAGAATGGATGATGTCATTGTGAGTGGGCTAAACACCAGGCACCGTTCCTATGCACGTGTGACAGCTGAAGCTGGTGACCAGGGCGGTGAGAATGACACTCCAGGAGAAGTAGACACCCTTGAGCAGCAGATATTATGTTTTTATTCTAAAAACATTGTTATTAACTCAAAATCTATTTCAGCTTGTGATACATTGCCAAGAAAAAACAAAGGAACAAAACCAGCGATTATTATAAGGTTTACTAGCAGAAAAGCTAAATCAGCTATTAACTAAATCAGCAATAAACTAAAAACTGAGAGGAACTGCTGTGTACATAAATGAACACTTGTCCAAGAAGAACTCTGAAATTGCAAGGCAAGCCAGGGTCCTCAGAAAGCAGGAAAAAATACAATCGACATGAACAAGGAACTGTAAAGTGTGGATAAAACTACTTGGAACTCCAGAAGAAGCAAAAATAACAACGATAAAAGACATGGAGGAGTTGTACAAATTTAAATGATAGTTCAAAAATATAAATATTAGTGCAGTTCATTATGAGTAGATTTCTTTTGTTTTCATCTTTCTTATCTTTTGGTGTACTTTTGTTGATACACCTGATGACCAGCATCTCAGTCAATTAACCTTTGTAATCTCTGAACAAAACTACAAGACACTTTAGGTGACATAGACCCTGATAATAATTATTTTAATCATGTCAACAATGAATGTTTTTATTCTCAGGAACAGCAACTGGAAGGAATTTTGAATACTCATCAAAAACTGTCAATAATTCATATTAACAGCAGAAGTCTTTATGCTATCTTTGAAAATATTAACAACTTCTCAAATCAGTTTAAGACACCATTCAACATTATAGCTATGTCAGAGACATGGATAAACGATGAAAAAGAGGCAAATTTCAATTTATATGGTTATGAGATGTACACAAAATAGAAAATGTAAATTTAAATTTTTTATTTATTTATTTATTTATTTTTTTTTTTTTGGGGGGGGGGGGTAGCATTGTATGTTGACAGTAAACTGAAAAGTAAAATGGTAGCCAACATGTGTTTGACAACTGAAATTATAATGGAAAACATGAGAAATATCATAGTAAGTTGTATAAATAGAGCTCCTGGGTCAGACTTAAAATCATTTAGAAACTGTATGGAGAAGATGTATGCAAGAACTGGTCTAAAGGGTGTATTTGTTTGTGAAGACTTTAACATAGACCTCACAAAGTCAAAGCTACATAAGCAGACCGATGAATTTCTAATTACAATGTTTAGTTTAACCCTGTTCTCCTAAATCACCAGACCCACAAGAAAAACAACACACTGTGACACATTGATAGACAACATCTTTTCAAATGTAATCGAACAAAATATGGTTAGTGGTATACCGATGAGTGACGTCAGTGACCATTTACCTGTTTGTTTTTTTCAACATCAATTATGGAATTAATGAGGATAAGAATAGAAAAAAAGCATGTAAAACAACCATCAAAAAGCCATTGCGTACTGAAGATGCTATCAATCAAGATTAGGATAATGTTTATAGGGAAACAGAAGTAGACAAGGCATACAATAAATTTATTTATATATTTAAATCATTATATGAGAGAAATTGCCCACTTATAATCATTAATAAAAGTTGTTGATATTAAAATTTCCCATGGCTAACCAAGGGTCTACAAAATGCTTGTATAAAGAAAAACTATCTTTATAGGAACTTTATCAGATTAATAACTGAAGAATATGAAAGGAGATATAAAATATATAAAAACAAGTTAACTGACATAACAAGAACCAGTAAAAAAATTATATTACAGGAAAAAGCTGAACGAGACTAAGAATGATATAAAGGGCATCTGGGAAATATTGAATAAACTAAGGGGATGTGGGACAAAGAAAATGACATATCCAGAGTATTTTATTAACTGTGGTGATAATTATGACACAAAAGAAGTAGTAAATGGAATTAATAACTTTTTCATTAATGTTGGACCAGAGTTGGCAGCAAAGACTCCAGACCATATAAAAGAAGCTGTGAGTGGATCATTGCTGATTCCTGCACATCGGAGTCACTCAGATGATGATTGGCGGTTTGATCTTCTTCATCATCATGAAACTGGTTGGTTTCTTCATTTGGAGTTCTACAGTCAAACGAAAACACCTCTCTATTGGATGCTTCAGCTTTTTTTTTTCTTTTAGGTTTACTTTTATATTAATGCTGTAAAATCAGCCCATTAACTGTTAAATCTCTGTTGGACCGAGTGTTATGTCATTGGCAGCTTCTCAGGAACTGATGTGTGATGGATAGCTTACTCTTGAGGTGATCTACAGAAGTTTACCAGGCATGTATATCCTGTCCAGGAGGTTTACTATCCAGCTGCAAAATGTAGTATTTATTTAGAGACTCTATGTGGTAAATCCACAGTGAGTGATCCATGATAACACCATTATTTATCACATTTGTATTATAAAAAGATTGATATTATTACTATTACTATTACTAAAAGACCACTGTTTTGACCCAGAAACTAATGAAGCTACTTCCTTTCAAACTTTCCATCAATCAGATAGCTTAAATTGGCGATAATGTCCAATCAGGAGCAGCCAAAGATCCACAAGTGAGCATAAAGTTACGTCTGTCTGAAAAAGAAAAAAGACAATGGTCCTCTATGCTGGAATAAAGCCAAGAAGATGTTTTTGATAGTGCCAAAAACGAGTTGAGTTGGAGGTGGTTTTGTGAGGATTGCAGGTAAATAGCAGCATAAATAACTGCAAATAGCTAAAAACAGCTGGAGGAAAAAGTGTAACTATATAAAAAAGAAAAACAGGAAAAATAAGTAATTAACAAAAAATAGCAAAAAAAATAATGGTTTGGAGTTTTTAAGGGTTAATATACAATCCAGTTTCTTCCACCTATCCAAGGTCTGCCTTCAAAGGCAGCAGGTTCAGGGAAAAAACCCAGACCTTCCTCTCCCCCAGTGACACTGTGGGTCCTCAGTCTAGCCTGGGGTCTCTTCCCAGCAGAATGTGCTTGGAAAACCTCTAAAAGCCACCTAAGATTTCTGCACCACCTCAGCTGACTCCTTCTGATATGGAGGAGCAGCAGCTCCACTTCAACCTCTCTCCAGGTGTGTGAGCTCCTTGCTTGACCTTTCACGCTGAGTTAGGACACCTTCTGATGGAGGATCATTTCAGCCACTTGTCTCCATCTACACTGTGCTGGTTAGTCCTAACATAATCTGTTGACTGATGTTGCTGATGCTCAGAAAAGTAAAATAATCAGCTCTGCCAGAAATAGTCTTGAACAACCTTGTACATGCTTTTAAGTGTTATTGGAATAAAAACATATTGGTTTTGATATTGGTTGATGGGTTGACTTCTGTGGATCTCACCAGAGCTGTGGTTGTTTTTCCATCCACAGCCTTCAGATTGATCTGCTCCTTCTTCTGCTTCCTTTTCTTCTGTCTGCAACAGCACTTGATGCAGACACACAGACAGCAAAGCAGAATCAGCAGACCAGCAGCCACCAAGATGATGTAGATCGCCCATCGTGGCACTGCAGGAGAGAAGATGGTTAGCTATATCGGACCTTCACGTCACTGCTGAAATCATGTTTTTCGGACAGAAATCCGCTCATTGTGGACCCAAACAGCCTCTTAGACATAAATTAAAGAATAAAACATATTTGTTCTGGTTCCATTTTATTTCTCCCACACACATTTACCATATCCATTATAGAGAAAATAATAATAATACAAAAAACTTCTATAATGTTTAATCTCTTTTTCTAATAACACTGATAAATAACCCAGAGCTCTTAGCACAAGGAATATGCTAAAACTTTACACTAAAAACCTCTAAAAATAGCTATTCTTGGAAAATGTGACCTCTTTGAAAACAGGAAGCTTGAAATATTTGAAAACTCAGTATGATCTATCAAACAGCAACAATATTTGATTTAATTACAGTTTAATTCTCTGTGGCATCGTTTCAATAAGCTTCTGCACAACATTTATTTGGCCAGAGTTGCATTCATCTTTTTTCCAGGCTCTTGTATGATGATGTCAGAATCAAACCGCTGGGAGTTGAACCCCAACATTCTCAATGGGGTTCAGGTCTGGACTCTGTGGTGGCCAATCCATGTGTGGAAATGATGTCTCATGTTCCCTGAACCACTCTTTCACGATTTGAACCCAGTGAATCCTGACATTTTTTGCGATTTGCAGGTGTTTCCATTGAATGGTGTTTAGCACATAAGCCGTTATTCTTGTAAAATCTTGTTTCGCAAGGCTCCACTTTGAGGAGGATGGAGATTTCTAAATCTTTGTAAACTTCTGCATTTCGCTCATTAGCTATCAAGTAGGGCAGTAATTTATATTTTTTAAGTTATTTGTAAAAAGATTTCCATCTCCTCCTGCGTATACTGCTTCATCTTTACTCGAAAGTAATTGGTTATGTCACCCCCTACGTCACGTCCAGGGAGGTGTAAATGAGAAATAAAAAGTGTTTCCATTACACTTTTGATATAGACACGTCTGGAAAAAAACAACTTTCACTATTAAACATAACCGTGAGTTCTACTAGTGTTTTGTTTTATTTACCATTTGATTTTAACATTTAAAGTGATCACTGATCACTGATCACCTTCATTCAAGATGCTTTTCTGACCACATTTCTTATGGGAAGATGATAGTTCCCCACTATCCTTCCAGTTTTAAATAATGTGTTGGACATTTTTTTTAACCCAGTTTAAGTAGTTTTTGCTTCTCTTTAGGTCTTCTCTCTTCTTAATGCCAATGATTTGACCATTCTGAAAAAGGCTAATATCTTTTCCACGACTACATGATGTATCTTCCCACATGGTTGTTTATGAAATGAGAAGCTGCTCCATGCATCAGTTGGTGTTAAATAACTTGTTGCAGCTAAAACATCCTCATCCATGCAGGAATTATCCAACAGGAGGTTCTTACCTCTTTTTCAGTCAGGGTTGATGCTGTTAAGTATGAAGTTATATTCGGTAACAAGTTGTGTCAATAACTGCTTTCTTCTCCATATCAACCAACTGATGCTGCAGGATTTACACCAGTCCATCACACCGAGATAAAGTTAACTACCGTATCCCTGATCTGATGCTAATTAATGCTAAATTAATCTTGATCCTAAACAGTTCTCCACATCTAACCAGGAGGTACATGCTGACTATAAAAATCCTAATCTTCCTCTTCAATAAGGACAGTCTATAAAATTACTGGATCCAGTTTATCTTTATGCTTTCTGGTTTTGTAACAGAAAACAAAAAGTAGAACAGCTGAAAGATGCAACACAAGGAGAACTAAACTTTATTATCTTCAGAGTTTATAAAGTCTAATCAGGCCTCAGAACAGGTGGTTTTAAGATGGGATTGGGTCAGAATCATAGGAAACTAGGTCAAAACAGGTGGTTTTAAGATAGGATTGGATCAGAATCAGAGGAAACTAGGGTCAGAAAAGGTGGTTTTAAGATGGGATTGGGTCAGAACCAGAGGAAACTAGGTCAAAACAGGTGGTTTTAAGATGGGATTGGGTCAGAACCAGAGGAAACTAGGTCAAAACAGGTGGTTTTAAGATAGGATTGGGTCAGAATCAGAGGAAACTAGGGTCAGAAAAGGTGGTTTTAAGATGGGATTGGGTCAGAACCAGAGGAAACTATGTCAGAACAGGTGGTTTTAAGATAGGATTGGGTCAGAATCAGAGGAAACTAGGGTCAGAAAAGGTGGTTTAAAGATGGGATTGGGTCAGAACCAGAGGAAACTAGGTCAGAACAGGTGGTTTTAAGACGGGATTGGATCAGAACCAGAGGAAAGTAGGGTCAGAACAGATGGTTTTAGGACGGGATTAGGTCAGAACCAGAAGAAACTATGTCAGAACAGAGGGTTTTTGGTAACTTACAGGGGATGTGGCTCAGCAGGTCATCAAAGAAGTTTGTGGCAGGGCTGGCGGAGGTGTTAGTAGGGGTGGAAGTGGTGTGACTGGTGACCTTGTCAGCTCCCATCCGGGATGGTGCATTACGTATGGATAAGGGAGAGTTTGATGATTGATGGAAGGAAGGCATGATGAGGAGGATGAAGAGTTCTAGGAAGAAGAAATATATAAAGAGCAACAAATAATCATCTGATGGTGACAGATCAGTTAATTCATGTCTTTAAAAACAGAAAATAGTCAGATTTCAACTTTTTGTGTTTACAATAGAAAACTGAGTAATTATTAAACTGTGTTAAGTTCAGATGATGAATTAAATTACAGTAAAAGCAAAGAACCAACAGCAAGTTCTGATCAAAGCCCTTATTTACCGGGGCGCATGCCCTGGTAAAAGAAGTCTGTGCCCCTGTATAATCTCAGGAATTAACCATCCAGCAGTGAGGAATAAGAGGATATAACAGTTTCAAGGACAGAAGACAGTTATCATACACTATTATTGTATTGAAAAAGTTAGTTGGTTTTGAATTGATCCAGGCCTGAAGGGGGCACAGCTCTTTTATGCATTGCCTTATCCATGTAGTGCTGCAGCCTCAGCCAATAGTGCATCACAAGAAGTGATGCAGCAGAAACTTCTTCTTTTTTATAAGCCGAGAGAATCTTGGGCTCAATCATAGACATATAAACTCATTTCCAAACTGGATGTCACTCCCAAGGAATTCACACTCACAGCTGTGAAGGGCACTTTAATTTAAATCTAAATAAGATGGTCAGGAATGGGACGCCCTCTTCCATCTACCAGAAAAGGAAAGCACTGTTAGCTTTTCGTATTTTGTTTTTTAGTAAAATTGCCATAAATTGTGGAGCCACACCGGCTGCCCTGTTTTTTCACTGTCCCTGAAACATCATACATTTAGCAACCATTACAATGACAGGAACTATATTAGACTTCAAATCATTCGAAAGTGATTTCACAAGTCTTTCAACCTTCCCATCATCTGTTATTCTAAATGATCTTATTTTGTTATATTGCTGCTACTTTGTAAGCTAGATTTAAATACCTGATAAAATGTATCTTTCACACAAATATGGTGTTGTTTTGCTTTCTGTTTTTGATTCATGAATCCGTTAATGTCATATCTTTGCACTTTTACACTGTATTAAATTTTCATCTGTTTTATTATTCTCTTGAAGACTTTTTATTTTCATTTGCTCAAAAAGAAAAACAACATTAAACCAGAATCAACCTTAGGAGCTTGCTGCACTTTTTAAACAGTGTGGGATTCAAATCCACAAGCATTTCTTTCAACCCCATCACCCTGCTTACATCAAATCAAACGTCAGCATAGAGTAAGATTTGTCAGTTTCATTTTATATTCCTAAACCTTTGTGATTTTCTGTCAGTGGGGCAAACATGCAGGACACACGTGGAAGTCATTTTTAAGCTGTTTCCTCCATTTTGCCATTGCACCAGCTGCAAACTTTGTGTGTAACATTGCAGACTTGCTATTTGAGGGCTGAACAGTCCACTCACCCTCCATACTACATCGCATGGAAAGGCCCTTAATATGGCGAAGCCTCTGTGAGAACGTGCAAATGGAGGGTTACAAGTTACGAATTTAGTGAAGCTCCTTGGTGGTCTCAGTCTATGGCTGATAGAGCTCTGACAGGACATCATTGTGGCATGCAGGGGGGGGAGAGACATTGTCCATGATACTGAGGAGTTTCCTCAGCATCCTCCTCTCAGACATCTCCACCGCAGACTCCAGTTCAATTCCCAGGACAGCTCCAGCTCTCCTTAAGAGCTTGTTGAGTCTGATAGTGTGGGCAGTTTGGTATTAAGCCCTACAGTTCCACGTAATCTGACCCATAATACGCCACAACCAAACCATACAGCGACTACTAGTGGTGCCAGCGACCTCGCCAGTTTGTGAAGAAAGCAAGAGCAAAGAAAGCTACACCACAGCTCACCCCTTTAGTCCCAAGAAAGAAAAGACCCCTAGGTCATTTCAACACAAGACCATCAGTTACAGCACACAAGGCAAACGTGTCAACAGATGCAGCCACAACAGTAAAGAGTACAGCTAAAGATATACCCAGGCAATGCCCAATACATCACAAACCACATCCACTACAAAGATGGAAAGGATTCAGAGCTATGCTATTGGAGGACAGAAAAAAGTTTATGAAGGACCACAACATCTGCCTTGCAGTCATCAACCACCAAGCATAAGACTGTAATGTCAGCATTGAGTGTGTGACCTCGATGCTCAAAGAGCTCTTTACCCTGATCCAGCACCACAGAAGCCAAAGCCCCTGTCTTCCGCTGAAGAGCATGGCAGGGAGGAAGCTCACCAAACCTGGATGTTACAGCCGCCTGTACTAATAGTCTCAGGAAAGTCCTGCTGTAAGATTGGTCTGGTGCATGTCTGTACAGAAGGCCAGTGATATACAGTGAGGAAACTAAGTATTTGAACACCCTGCTATTTTGCAAGTTCTCCCCCTTAGAAATCTTTGAGGAGTCTGAAATTTTCATCGTAGGTGCATGTCCACTGTGAGAGACATAAAAAAAGAAATCCTGAAATCACAATGTATGATTTTTTACAATTTATTTGTATGATACAGTTGCAAATAAGTATTTGAACACCTGTCTATCAGCTAGAATTCTGACCCTCAAAGACCTGTTAGTCCGCCTTTAAAAAG
>JBAMHW010000010.1:1868702-1922000 GCA_037177495.1 Rhadinocentrus ornatus
CTATGGCCCCTCCTGCAGGTGGTGAGCCCACGGGAGGGGAGGCCCATGTCATCCTTTCGGGCTGAGCCCGACCGGGCTCCATGGAGAGAGGCCCGGCCACAAAGCGCTCGCCTCTGTGCCCCACCTCCAGGCCTGGCTCCAGAGAGGGGCCTCGGTGACCCACGTCCGGGCAAGGGAAACTCTGGTCCTTGAAATGTGTTGTACTGGCTATACAGTGCTCCCTAGCCTATGTGCCACTTGCTGCCGGTCCAGATTTCCCCTAGGTCTGGTGCCGGTAACACTTACCTTATGTACCTGATTAAGCCTGGTACATACATAAGCATTTTTTTAATCTTATGAGATTTTTTATCGGTTCGAGACTTCATATGTGAAGATAAAAAATCAGGCATTGAACAGTTTTAATCATATTGTGTGTGGTTCGATAATCTAATCACAGAACAACACACACATAATGATGCTGTCCTGCAATTGATCTAAAATCTAGTCCTCCAAGCCGGACATCTCACGTGACCAAACATGATCACATGAACAAAAACATAGAAGAACCATAGTAACAACCGGAAAACACAACACACGCATTAACGAGGATCTATAGGACGAGGGAATGATGGTGGTCTTGGGACTGTTGCTAACAGAAAAAGCCAGAAATAAAAATAAAAAAAAGACTACAGACAGCGTGAGCATGGACTGTATATCCTTCCTTGTTTGCCAGCCAGCTCTCTGATTGGCTACATTCCGCCCCACGTCACCATCCACACAATCACAAGTCATGAGTGGTCAGATTTCCTCACACATATGAAGATATCGGATCGTAAATACTGAACATGTTTAATATTTCCAATTCTCGGCTACAACCCGTTTTGAAGCTGATTATGGGGACAAATCTGCTTGTAACACACCTCAGACCAAATGATAATTGTACAGGTAAATCTTATAAGATTCACGATAATCGGGCGTTTGCCGTTCAAGGTCAAGAGGCAAAATCGGAACAATAACAGACCAAAAATCTTTCTGTGTACCAGGCTTTAGTTCTATCATACAATATTCACATCATTTGAGCCGTACTTTACCAACAAATATATGTAGTTCTTCAATATAACATGGATAGTCCTGGTATGCTATGTTATTTATGTGTGTACTTTGTAGAGTTTATTAATAAGTGCATTCTTGTATTTTTCCCTTTATATGTCCATTTCAGTTTTTCAGCAGGTTATAAATCGTTTTTTACAACATGTGTCTGTTCCTTGGAGGATGCAATACAGGAGAAAGTTTAGCTGGCTGTGAAACTCAGTCTAGGACAGGAGTCACATCGGGTGACAGTACAGTACAAATATGTTTATTCAAATAATGTAGTTTCTTGGAAATACAAGCTCCAGTTTGCTTTGGATTCTCCATTTACAGTAATGGATGGATGGATCCTGAAGCCCCTCTCACCCTTTTGAAGTAGTGTACAAGGTTTCAGTCCCCACTGTTACAACTAAGTTGCGTATCCTACCGGTAGCCTATGATGGACAGCCACTGGAGGCAGGAAAAGTCATGTCTTTCCCCAAGAAAGGAAAATAAGACTATCAAAAAATAAAAGAGAGAAAATAAATAGAAACAGCTGCCTCCTGATTTCTTAGAGAAGAGATGAGCAGCTCACCTGAACCAACACAGTCTGAGCTGATAGGAGCAGCACGTCGGATTCAATTAGGGACAAAACAGATTAATTACTGTCAGAAGTTGGTCAAACCTATTACCGAAAATCAACTTGTGTGTGTTCAATGTTTTAATCTTTAATTTATTTATTCAGATTTACCTTCTTTTTCTGTAATTATATTTTCTCATTTTCTATAATCATTTTCTTTATACTTCCTTTGTATTTTTTCACTTTTTATTTTCTTGTTTTTAAACACTTATTTTCATTTGTAATTTTTTTTACCTTTTTCTAAATTTTTCTGTTCTTTAAATATTTTTTTCCTTTTTTTTGAGTTTTAAAATAATCTTTTTAATTTTTTTCTCTTTTTTCTTTTCTTCCATCTTAGTTTTTTATAACTGTTTTTTTTTTTACTTTCTTTTTTCTTGAAATTCAAAAAAATTTATTTTGTGGTATTTTCTTCTGTCATTTTTTATAAATATAATTATTTTCTTTCTTTTTTTTCTTTGTTAATTTGAATGCTGTTTTCTTAAACCAGGAAGCTGATGAAGACCTAGTCCATTGCCAGGGTCTGCCATGTGAAAAATAAAGGCTTTTAATACTTTGAGCCAACTCTATAAAGTACTTATTATTGAATTGCTGTTTTTATGCAGGTCTACATCACTGTGTGCAGAACTGACATAAACATCCAGAAGTTGTCAAGTGTTTTAATTCTTGTACCAGAGCGTTGTCTTCATGGTGTCTTTCCCATCATGCACCAATCAAGCCGATCGTTTACTGTTAAACAGACTGACAGCCAAGAAAATAAAAACTTCTGAACTGGAAGCTGGTGTTTCCTCATTGTGACGTATGAAATCTAAGAAACATGAGAGCTGTGGGAGTCTACTGACATGCCTGAGTGGAATTCCTCCTTCAGCCTCCACCATGAACAAACAGCCTGTGGTCTGATTCATACTTTGATAACAGATCTCCTCCCTATGCCTAACTTTCCACATAAGCAGTATCAGAACTCCCTCTGTTCATGCATCTTAAACTGAATCCAGCATGTACCGGAACCTTATCCTGTTATCGGGAAACAAGTCCTGTCTCGACTCTCCTGGACTTGGAAAACCAATCTGGATGTTTTGACCTGTTGGTCAAGCTGCAAACCACTGGATCTAAATTCTGACATCATTTAATAAACCTTTGAGTCTAAATAGCACAGATGAAAGTTGTAAGAGAAATATTTTACTCACTTCTGTGGAGGTTTACAGAAACACCAACATCTCCAAGCAGCTGAGACTCAAACCTTGCTGATGTGCACCAAACGCAAGAACACACACTTTGTCTCAAGGAGCCACTGAAGAGGAAGGAAGTGATGGGGGATCTAAGAGAGCTTTTACCAAAATCAAGCTTCAGACTTTTTGATGAAAGAGAGGAAACGTCTCCTCCCTCTGTTTTCAGTGTAATCAGGAAAACAAAAACTGTGAAAGTGGTCGTTAAAGCGTCCACGCTTCCCGCTCGGTTCCACAGTCAAAGAAAAACCTCAGTAACAGATCCACAATCCACACAAAGACCTTATCCACAAAACAATGAATCACTTCTTAATGTCTTCATACAGTCACAGCATTTTCAGATTAGTGATCAACTACAGCTTGTTGTACAAAAAGATTATTCCAAGATTCCAAGAAAGCAGGCTTACTCTTTTAAAAACTTTCACTGGCTGTAATAGAAAATATTTTTAACATTCAAACATTTTTAATCAAGTTGTTAACCTTGATCTAGTCTGCAACTTTGCCCTTTAGTTTGTTTGTTTGTTTATTATTAGGAGCCCCATTAGCTGCAGCAAGCTGCCACTATTCTTCCTGGGGACCTTTGTTGAGAATTTAATAATTATTTAAAGTACTTATTTGTTTTTGTTTGATTTTTTTGGTTGAGTAATGATTGACTTGACACAAAAAATTTCTAAATATTTTAGTAAGAGGTAAAAAAAAAAGAATGAAAAAAACTCTAATGTCATGTCTATTTTCCAATCTGAGCTTGTCTTTATCTCATATTAACTTGATGATCTCTAGCTTCAAATTTCCTGGTGTTCACCATAGTTTCAGTGTATAGACATGTTCTAAACATAAAAAATGGAGTTTAGCTGTTAGAATGATCATGATGAAAATGAAGGATTTATAATTAATGTTGGTAGTGCCATGTGACTGCTTTTCTTTTCCCTAAGTTTAAAACCAGTTTTCCAGGCAGCTGCTGCAGCGTAACAGAGAGCTAAAACCACGTCCACACAAACTTCCTGCTGTAAAGTAACAACTATTTACACTTCATCACTTATTTTCAGTAAGGTGCACTAGATATCCACATGTGAGTTGGAAACAAAAATATTTTGTGAAGTTCTTTAATATATGTGGAATTTCATCACATCAAGTTCTTTCCACAACCGGATGTACTTACAGCAAATAAATTTGTCAAGTTTATTTAACTTCTACTAACTCACTCAAGTTCATGAAAACTTCCTTTTATTTTTGAAGCAACAAGTTTGCTTTTTCTTCATTTTTTCTGCGACATTGAGGAGAAGTCATGGACGTGAAGGAGGATATGTGTGATACATGAGCAGATTGAGGAAACACCTGCTTACTTCTTTAATGCTGTCATCACAGCTCTTTTGGCTGCGTCTTTTCTAGCGTATCCTGTCACTCTCTTTCCTGGCCTTCACCTTTTCCTGTGCACAACCTCCTTCCTCTGTTTATCCACCAATCTGGACTGACGGATTCTGTCCTCTTCTGTTCCACCATTGTCTCTGTTCACCTATGATGATGTACAGGTCTAATTGTCAATAAATATGGTTTCAGCTTAAATACTTTTCATCTGTAAACTTTGCTGTTCTGATTTGGGAACTTGGCTGTATATAAAAAAAAATTGATTTGGAGAGCAGAACTGGTCAGAAATGCAAACTCTCCGTCCACTTCGTCGGTTCCACTTGTTTACCTGCCTAACACGAATATCTCATCAGACAATCACATGGCAGCAACTCAGTACATTTAGTCCTGTAGACATGGTCAAGATGACTTGCTCAAGTTTACATCATTACTTATCATTGTAGCACAGTAGTTAGATATAGCCTACTTAAAAATACTCTTCTTTTTCTCTTTCAGGTAACTGAAGAAAAGCATTTTTAAAAAGAAATAAAATAATGGGAAAATCTTTCTGATGGAAGATTTCTCCTCGTAGCTTACTGTCACATCTCTGCTTCTTCGCCTACGTTTGAATGTTATTAACTTTCAGCAGTGAAGATGAAGTTCAGAATCCACAAAGATGGAAAATCTGGTTTCTCTGGAAGTCAGATATCACCAGAGATACTTCCAGTATGATCGCAGACACAGAACGGAACAAAACAAAACTTCCAAAGAAGAGATTTGGAAAGTCCTTTATGAAGTCTGGAGAACTACTCCTGAAGACTACTAAAAGAAAAGACAGAAAGGCTTTCTCAGAGGGTTTAGAACTGGACAAACTGATTCTGCCTCATTTACTGTATTTATATTTATCTGTGTTGTTAAGCTTAAGGCTGTGTACTGCACTTTGGTCAACTAAGTTGTTTTAAAAGTGCTGTATAAATAAAGTTGGATTGGATATTTAGGTAAAAACTAACATAACATAAATATGGAGAAACAACATAAAGGAAAAAGGTGAATCAACATTTGAGGAGAGCAAAATTTTAAAGATGAGAGGAAGGAACTAGAGGAAGGAAAAGCAGGAAAATTTATAAAGAAAGGGGAGAGGAAACGAACAAAAAACTGCAAAAGAACTGAGAAGAAAGTAAAGAAAAAAACTGTAGCATCAGCTGTGTGTTGATTATCACATTAAATATGAATAAAAAGGAGAGCAGCAGTAAAAATACCTGTGCGTTGATGAGTTTATCCACAAGTTTCTTGTTCTTTCATCTTAGTCCACCACTTTTTGTTCAGTCGACCATCTTCAACTGTTTTACCTGCAGCAGCCACCACACCTGATGAACACACACACACACAGTGTTCAAACAGAGGTGGAGTTACTAACATATCTTTTATATAATAACATTCCTACAGGTTTCTGCTGCAGGAGGCCAGGACAATAAAACTACTAGAGATGGTTTCAGTTTTTACTTTATCGGGCATAAACTGAAATCACAGAACTGTTGATCAGTGACCCTGAAAGGTTTTATTTAGGCGAGCCTAAACTTTTTTCATCTGTGATATCCTAATTAATTCCTAACACATCTTAAAGGCAAAATAAGTAGCATTTACACCTAGTGTTTTAATTCAGAACCGCAGTCGAAAGAGAAAAACAGAGAGCATTCTTCTTCTCTCCCACCCCAGAGAGTTTCGCGCAGGTTGCCGGTTTCTGAGAGGACGGCTCTTTTATATACAGTCTATAAAGGACGGAGAACATTTTACCAGCAAACATTATGATGACGAGTGAAGATGATTCACACACAGTAAGTTGCTATGCTTTGTAATGCTAGCGCTAATTTCACGCGCTAATTTGTTAGAATAAAATAGAGTGTAAACAAAAGCTGCATTAATTAACAAATGCCACACAGCGGCTGTTTCCCTTAGTCTCACTTAATAAATTAATTTGATAGTAATTTCATAAGTTTGTAAGGACAAACACACTGTTCACTTGGCCAAAACATCATTACTGCTGCTCTTTTGCCGACATGAAATACCAAACACTGCGCTGTTGTTTGGCAACTTGGGGAGTCGCATATGATTGGTTAAGGAACCAGGAAGTAGGAAAGAGCTACACAGTGCACCAAAGTTGTTCCGTCACGTAATTCTTATTTTGAAAGGAGAAAAGCTTAACATAAACTGGCTGAATAGCTTCCTTTTGAGAACATTTTATATTATTTTTACAGAAAAATGACAAATTATTTAGCCTTTAACACATCTCCCTTTACTATGACTCCAAAAACAATCAAACAGAAGAACACACGTTTCATTATGGGGATAAAATTTTGGAGCAGGACTCAAAGGGTTAAAGAGGAATATGAAGTAGAACCACGGCACTACAGGACTCATGACCAAAGTTATATAAAAAAAATTATTAAATAAAATAAAGAATAAAAAAACGAAAAAACGAAAAAAAAAACTGGTGATAAAGAAAGGAAAGCTAATGTAAATTGATATTTGGACACAGCTATTAAGAAGAAAAACTACACTTTATATAAAAACTGTACAAATGACATAAAGAAATTTCACTGTGGTGTGATTAAAGCGATTTCCTGCCAAACATAATTCATTTTCATATTCTTAGATCCCAGTTCATAATAAATCAATTTTAAACAAGTTCTGTTTTTGGGACTGGGTTATAAAATCTTGTTTGATTCACATACTTAAATCAAGCTGAGGCTGTGGTGTTGGGTGCCGGATGAAGGAGGGTTCACTGGGGTCATCAGGTGGGTACCCTCCTTCACAGGCGTTTCAATGATAGGCCCACAACACCCCCAGACGGCTCTTCGACAACATGGCATCACAGTTGTGCCCCCCTCAGCTTCTAACCCTTCTCAGGCGCTGGTGTTATCTAGGGGCCCAGAAGGCATTTCTCCTTTTCAACCAGAGCCACCAACTTGCAGTTCAGCTACGCTTAACAGGGCTTTGATGACTTAGATGTGGGCTTGGCCTCAGACTCCCATGTCTCTAAGCACCCTGGTGGTTGACTTTCCCACAAAGCCTGTGCAGACAACTTCTGCTGGGCAGACCTTGGCTTTCCAACTACATTGTTTTGCTTTCTACGTTCACGGACAGACTCTCTGGCTGATGCAGTGTGGGATGATGGAGGAAGTATGGCATTGATCTCCAGCATAGCGACTTCCACTTTTTCGCTTTTTTAATCAACCTTTCCAGTTTGCCAACTATTGAGATTGGGACCTCATAGATGATCAGAGACCACATCAGCCGTGGTAGGAGACCAAATAGAAGGCACTAGAGCTTCAACCTGCCAGGGAGCAAGGACCTGATGATACTCTCAAGGCCACTGACGGTGTCCTGTCTGAGCTGGTCCACTTGAACGCTGTCCTTGAGGGTGGCATCCTACCAGCACCCAGGACTCTTCTCTGTCACTGTTGGTATGGGCTCCCCACCAATAAAAAAGCGCTACTCCGACAGCTTCCTCTTGACCACTGACATACTCCTGGACTTGCTTGCTTTATCTTCATCCGGGCCCACTTGATGTTCTCCTGCAGCTTCTTCAGCAGTCGTCTAGTGCATGCCTTGGTTGTGGTGAGTATGGTCATATCATTTATGTACGCTCAGATAGGAGGGAGACGAAGACCAGGTCTGAGCTGCTGTCCTCCTACCACCCACCGGGAGGCTTGGAAGAAGACCTAAATGGTGTTGGCTAGTGTGAAGATGGTGCAGCCTCCCATGATATATACCTCTAGACGATGCCATGCTGTGGTGTACTCCTCAGTTGTCAAGAAAAATTTCAGGTCCTGAAAGTAGGATTTGATGAGAGCAGTGATAGCCTCAGACTTACATTGTGATGCCATATCATGTTTGCATGCTCCAAACAACCAGAAAAGCCTGGAATCCCTGCCTTTTACACCAATGTGTCGGTGTAGCGTAGTCTTCTCGAGTTCGGCGGCCTACCTGTGAGGCATCACGCAGAAGAAGTTTTACCATCAACATATAAGAGACTGATGTAGCGAAACTAGATATCAGCAAAATCCTTTTCCTTTGGGATTAGGACGCCTCCTGCCCTGTGCCAAGCTGTTGTTCTTGCTCACTTCTGCCGCACCACCTTAATCGCCTCAAAAGAGAACGTAGTAGGACTGATGGGTTTTTTAAGCCTATATGAGACAAAGTTGGGCCCAGGGGAGGATGCAGGCCTTGCCCGACGCACTTCCTGATTCTTTTACTTTACTCCACTTGGGAAGCCTGATGTCTAACTGATGTTCTGGGGAATGTATTGGTGGCATATCAGGTGATCTGTTGGCACTGCCTACTGTCTGTGCAATATTTTTTAGATCGAATTTAATGTTTAAATATTGCTTGTTTTTAACAAAAAAGTTTTTAGTAATCTGTGTTGTTTTTTTAAAAGTCCTTTCCTCAGAACAATTCTTTTCCAGTTTTTTGCTAAAATTTTTAAATTAACTTCACTCCTAATAAAAACTTCCAAATATCTAACTATTAAAGTTATAGCCTTTTGAATCCCAATTTCATCACAATATGTAGAAAAAAAAAAGAATGAGTGAATTTCCATATAATACATGTTAAAGATCGAAATCAATGTTTTTCTAGAACTTTTAAAACTAATTAGAAGAAACAAAAAAAATAAAATAAAAAAAATAGAGCCCGCAAAAATAAGCAAGCATTTTATGGAAAATAACTCACTTTGGTTTTTTTTTTCCCTCACATGACATCATGTAATTAAATTAGCATTAAAAGGCTTAAAATAATTAGAATAGGTATATATTTAGCATTTCTGATTAGGCCTAGAATTGATTAAAAAATTTGAACAAATGAAGCAACACAAAGGTTAGTACATAAAATGTGTAAAAACCGGTCATGTCTACTACTAAATCATAATTCCACTTCAGGGACTTATGAAGTATTTTAGTAGTCCTCTTGTTTCAAGGTCTGAAAACACTGTGAATTAAATGCTCAGTGAAGATGTTGCTACATTAAAAAAAAAAAAAAAAGCCCACACATGAAGTATTATTGAACTGTATTTATTGTTTTGGTTGTAGAGAGAAGTGAGAACACAGCAGGTCACAGTTACGTTAATCGGAGTAGGAAACCTCTGCGGACCAGAAACGACCCAACAAGCTTCAAAACGACAGTTTCACAGAAGAACAGCTGCTGCTCTACAGAATTACACTCAGCTCTGCTGTGATGTCACCGATGGGGGTGGATCCTAATTCTGAGCAGCTTCAGTTTCCTGCTCTTATTTCTGATTTGTTGAATTCTTTCACACTGTAAGACCCCCCCAAACTACCTGCCAAATAATATTCATATCTCTGTGCTGTATATTAGTGCAGAACTTGCTGTGGAAAACAAAAAATTGTTCTGCAGTCAGCATTCATTCACCACCCAGAACCCTTTTATTAATTTACTTAAATATGATGAAGCTAACTGTGGAGCAGTTTGGATTTGATCCCAGAAGTGGGTCAGACATACAGCAACTCCTGTCTCTGCTGAATGTCCACTGAAGGTGTGACAGCGGCCGGAAGATTAAAAGTTGATAGCTTTGCCAAAAGAGGCGGCCAGGTTGGCTTCTCTGAAAGCCTCCGACACCGTCTGCAGGAGGATGGAGAACGTGGAAAGGAAGGAGGTCAGAAAGCAGACAATGAAGCCAGAGATCATTGATTCAGGTTTAAAGTATCAGAGGATTACAGTTCTATGTTCCACACATCTTCACCACAACATCAGGTGATGCAGC
Source organism: Rhadinocentrus ornatus (assembly GCA_037177495.1). Taxonomy (NCBI): domain Eukaryota; kingdom Metazoa; phylum Chordata; class Actinopteri; order Atheriniformes; family Melanotaeniidae; genus Rhadinocentrus; species Rhadinocentrus ornatus. Next base: position 1,878,736 of record JBAMHW010000010.1, read on the forward strand.
GTGCTCAGAGTGAGATTAAAACTATGTTGTGACATGTCAGTATTACAGAAACGTGATCTAACAGCGGTACGTACCGGGTGGGCGTGGCAGACTCGGGCGATGTCCTCACAGGAGGCGCCGTACTCCATGGCCAGAGCAGCTTCATTGATCATCTCTCCTGCACCCTGCAGGGAAACAACCATGTCATGTTTGGACACATTTAACAAGGAATCACTGGATTATAAAACCACTGCAGCTCCTCACACATGGTCGTTTCATGCTGCTGAATATTACCACTCAGAAAGCACAGCTGATGACAACAATCTGGGAAAACCTGGAAGTTATCCTCGCATGTTTAGTTTTAAGCAACGCTACTGACCTTGGCCCCAGGCTGGGGAAAAAAGTTGTGGTTTCTTAGTCTGCTGAATGCTGGAGGTCAATGACTGCTCCATGAATGTATATAATGAATGTCAGTGTGGCATTAAAATTAGTCCAAAGCTCAGAGCTTTAAAGTCGGAAAGTTATGTAGTGATGCTTTAAAGCAAAAAAATTAAAAACTATTTGGTATTTATATTTTTTTTCCTTTTTTTGTTTTAAAAGGAAAAAACAAACAAAAAAAACAAACAAAAAAAAAACACCCAATTGCCCGTCACTTGTTTCGTTCTTACACTTCCAACGATGTGAGCTCCGAGCATCCTGTCCGTCTCCTTGTGGCTGAGGATCTTCACCAAGCCGTCGGTGTCGGCGTTGGTCTTGGCTCTGCTGTTGGCTGCGAAAGGGAACTTTCCAACTTTGTAGGGGACACCCTGAGGAAGAGAAGGGGAAGATGGGAAATCACTACTGGACATTCAGCACCGAGGAATCATGTTGCTGATGCTGGAATACTGAAGGATGGACTAGAAGCGAGTTAGTGGTGGTTTAAAGTGAAGAAACATCATCATGTAAACATAATTGACTACAACTGTAGAGTCTGCAGCTGCCGAGTCCTGCACAAATAAGTGATTAGAAATTACACAGAATGGAAGGTACACTGTATACATGTGAGGATACTGTAAACACAATGACTAAAACCTGCAATGTTTCCACGGCAGAGCTTGAAGATGAGGTATAAACAGTCTTCAGATGGTCTGAACTAAAGATCTGTTTCCATGCAGTTTATAGAGGACCTTATAAAAGGGGCTGGGTGATGTGACTAATTTCACAATATGGATCTCAATGTTTTGAAATCTCCTCTAAAATCCCCATTTAAATGTTTAATTCAGAATGATCATGAATAAAGACCAATACGAGTCAAGTAAACTTAACCCTTGTTAACCCATGTTTTTTTTAAAAGCGCTGTTTATTATTATTATTATTTATTCTTAACATATTTCTAAGATTAAATATTTTACTTCTACAGATGTATACAATAATGCTTCTTTTACTTTAAATCTCATCCAACATTTTATCCTATTAATTTGTTTCTATTTATAAAGATATTCATTCAAAACTAGGGCTGGGCACATTAATGCATTAATTTATTAATGCTGAGAACTATTTTATCTCAGGTAGCAGGAGGGGGTAGTGGATTGGGATCACAATCCTCTTGAGTCTCAGCCATTGGGAGCACCTGCTGAGGCTTTCACCTTTACCTTTAAACAAGCGCACATTTGATTAAACTCATACTCGATGTACTGTGACTGTTGTAAGAAAAAAGTGTTACTATGGAAAATGTTTAAAGCATTTCCTTTTACTGTGAGTAATTGAACAAAATGGAATTGTTAAATATAAATAAACGTCACTGAGGCCTTGATCAGATTTAACTTTAGCTCATACTCATGTCTTAATAGGGATTTAAAGACAAAATGCTTCATTTTAAATTAACTGAATATTTCCACAAGTTTGAGGTCAATATCTTCATTTTTCTCTAGAAAGATCACTTCTTCCCTCACAATGTAGGAATCCTGAGACTGTAATCCTGCTTTCTGTCTCTTCCAGCAGGGTGACACACCAAATGGCTGAAATTGACCATCACGTATTGTTTCCTGTGTGTTTAGAAAGAAGGCAGCTTCACACAGCTTTGACATTTATCCCGCTGACTTGATGCCTTTTAAATAAGAAATCCTAAAATCTTAATGTTTCTTCGTCATAAATATTTTATTTTGTTAAATTTTCATCTTATTACAAATTTATTTTCAACCTGACCTGTACTTCTAAACTTTTAACAAATTAAACTAATGACAGCAGCTCTTCTTGCGGTAGCCTGGATTGATTTAGCAAACAAAGACTCCAGAGTAATTTGCTTTGTTGCTGGGTTGTTTGACGACACGCATCAACCTGTCTCTGTGTGGCATAGGTCCTAATTTTTAATCCCAATAGCTCTAAATGGTCAATGCCTCGGGGACCCTACAGCTGTAGAAGATGACTTTGCAGGTGGGGAAACTCATGTGTGTGCAGTGGTTGTACTGAATATTCAGCCGATAACCACGTTTGTTGAACGTCCACAGCCAGATGAGATCAGAGCTGTTTTTCTAAGTCTGTCTCCCATCCTCCTTCCATCTTTTAACACTCAAACTAGCTTAATAGATGTATCTCCTGATACAACAACACATGTCTGCAGGAGTTTTCTGGGTTTGGGGGGGACAATATAACCGTTTTAAACATTGCACGCTGAACAACTTAGGATACATCCAGTATATGTGATATCGCCCACCCATACAAAGATGAAGATTATGAGATTAGAGTTGATCCTGGACTTTGATCTGAACTGTGATCATGTTGCAACAGGACATCTTCATGTCTCAGTCTTCAGGTGGCTTAGGGAGCAGAACCAGAGTGAAACCATTTTGTATTTGGAGGTGGGTGTCAGACCGACTTACCTCATCTTTCAGCTGCTCCTCAGACTTTCCCACCCAGGACACCTCAGGGTGTGTGTAGATGACGGAGGGAACACAGTTGTAGTCTATGTGCACAGCGCCTCCAGCCATTCCCTCAACACAGATGATGCCCTCGTCTTCGGCTTTGTGGGCCAACATTGGCCCGGCAACCACGTCACCAATTGCAAAAATACTGCAGGGAAAAGGAAATGTGGAAGGGAAGGATCACATTTAATGATTGATTGAAAACAGATGTTTTCTGATAAGTTTACACAACGTCACAACTTCCTTTTCTGTCCAGATTCTTCTTTCACCAACATCTTGTACCGATGGTGAAGAGTCAGACTGCAGTGAAAAGTCTTCTTCAGTACATCTTAGGGCTGTGCGATTAATCGAATTTTATTCACAATTACGATCTGGGTTTTCAACCATCATAAAAATGAAATGGTCCGATTACTTTGCTCCTTCACAGTTTACTCTTGAGTTGTTTTCATTTGCAAATCAAGCGCCACTGACATTGCAGCGCTGCGCTCTGCTGCAGACTCCTCCCACAGTCCCAGCCGCTTTGGTTTAATTCAACTCCAGATGCAAACACCTCCCAAGTTATGGGCTGGACACATGGGAGGCGACGTCGCTCCTTCTCCATTAATTTTCTATGGAACTTGCGCGATGAGACGGAAATCTCTGCCCTCCTCCAACCGAGCGACAGGCGACATTCGTGCAAGTGAAATGTTGCGCTTGTTAATGTAGACGTTCATTACGACGCGACACAAGGAAACACAAAAATGTACAATTTTTGTGATTTGTGACTAAACAATCCACCAGCTCCCAGAGCTGGCATCACTGGCCCAGAGCTGGCATCACTGCCATCTCCTCACTCTTTTAATCGCGTGTCTCTCCCTGCCCTGCATGATGAGTGTCATGAGGGTGAGTGAAGGACATGGCTACAGTCCAATGTTTCGCCACCGCTACGGACCTCTGGTCAAGCCGCACCATAGAGCCGAATTTGACGCAGATTTCAACGTGAAAACTAAACGTCTCCAGTCTCATTTATTCCAGATCAAACCTGGCAGAACGTAGCTGCTGCTGGTCTGAGACAAACTATAGCTACTGGGACCTGGTGGAAAGAAACTAGTCTGTATTACCACAGACAATGCTTAAAAGTTAAAAAAAAAGATTAGCCACATTCTCTGAACGTTAACCAAACAAGTCACAAACTTTTTTGACAGAGTTTCGCTGTCAAAACGGAACCGATTCAGGGTGATGTCGATGTCTTTAAGTTGTCAAGTGTTCAATAGTCTGTAGAAGAAAGCGTATTTAATTTCATACATCTGGTCTTGTTTCAGTATTAATGTGTCAAACCACAGCTATTCTGCTAAAGAAAATCTGGAAGTCAAAGCTAACCAGATGTTTTCTCTGCGTTTCTAAATTCTCTGCATGGGTTGAAATGTTCAAAGTTATTTTAATAATGCATTTTACAGAAAACCTCCCAACTCCAGGTAGAGGACCTCTAGCCTTCTTCAACAGATTTTTGGTTGCTTTACTTTTTAGTTATTTCATTCTATTATGTTGGCATCAAAAGATGGGAAATTAATTAATTAATGCAGAATAATTATTTCAGTGACAATAATCATTTCAAGAAAGTCAATAATCATGAGATGCCTGTTCCTGTGTACAATTTTTTGTTTTATGACAATAAAATTAACCTTGATCTGCTTGGTCAGGAGAAAAACTTAAAAGTAGGAATCGCATCTAAATAATAAACTGACTTAAAGGGTTTTAACCTGCGTTCCCAGAACACTGCTCTGATAGGACCAGAACTTAGCCCTACCTGGGTACTTTGGTCTGGAAGCGGTTGTTGACAGGAATACGACCTCTATTGTCAAGCTCGATGCCGACACTTTCCAGACCCAGGTTCTCGGAGTAGGGTCGTCTGCCGATGCAGACCAGCAGCACATCACATGTCAGAGTTTCGTTCTTCCCTCCAGCTGCTGCCTCCACCCTGAAATATTAAACAAACCCAGCAACGTCATCTATAGTTCACACTTTCTCCATACAGAAATGGATTAATGGGGGAAGGTGAACTCACGCCACATCGATTTTCCCATCAGGCCTCCTGGTGGCTCCCATGACTTTGGTGCCAAGCTTGAACTTGAGGCCTTGTTTCTGCAGGATGCGCTGGAAGTTCTTGGAGATCTCCATGTCGATGCCCATGCCGCCCACATGGCCCAGGAACTCCACCGCTGTGACCTTAGAGCCCAGGCGCTGCCACACTGACCCCTGCAGGACAGGAGGACACATGTCTGACACACGGGGAACCCGACTTACCAGAGGCTGATGTTTTCACACATGCACCAGAGAACGGAGAGGTTTCAGACATGTGAACCTCCTTCTGCTGTGGACCTGGAGCAGATCAAACTATCCAGACTTTCTCCAGTGTTCATGTGTGAAAACAGCTTCTGAGAGGCAGGAAAGTTTGCTGTGATGAAGATGATGTGTGAGTGGAAGAGAGGTGATGCTGACCAGCTCCACCCCAATGACGCCAGCTCCGATCACGATCAGCTCCTCTGGGACTTTATTCAGGGACAGAGCTCCTGTTGAAGACACAACGGTCTCCTCATCGATCTGATGAAACATGATGGCACAGATAAAGTTTTGAAAAGCTGACCTCAGCTGTGAGGATCGACGTGGAGACAAGTGATGTCATACCTGGATACCAGGGAAAGGTGTGACCTCAGAGCCTGTGGCGATGAGGATGTTCTTGGTGTTAATGATATGCACGCTGCCGTCTGCTGATGTGGCGGTGACTTGGTTCTTACCGGTCACTCTTCCAAAACCACTGACATGGGTTACCTGCAGGGAGTGACACCACAGGGTGAACCCACTCATACCTGTGCTTCTGTCAGGAGTTAAAATGAGGAGACGTAGCGACGAGCCTAACTTTGTTCTGTTTGAACAGATGTGCGATTCCTCCGGTGAGCGCTTTAACCGCCCCGCTCTTCTGAGCCATCATCTTCTCCAGGTTCAACGAGATTCCTGAAACTGAGTAGGAGACATTTTATTCAGCACCACGTTTACTTGGGTCTTTCTGCTGGGTTTTGTATGGAAAACTGAGGATTCTAAACCTCCTGGACAGGATAAAAATGCCTGGAAAACTTCCATACATCATCTAAAGGGCAAGCTTTCGATCACAATTTACCCCACAGAGTTCCACACTACCGTACTTGAGAAACTGTTGACTGACTTGACTGATACAGACTAAATTATCCCAAAGAAATCCAGGTTTGGCTGACACGTTTCCTTTGGTCTGCCCCAGGGTAGATGTGGCTTCACAGGTAGCTTATCACCAAGTAAGAATGAAGAATGAATGCATGATGGATTCACTGTAAAGTTCTTTGGGTGCTATAGAAATCTAATCTATCATCATCAATCATTTATTTATTATTAATCACAGCTTACAAATGAATTAATAATGATTAATCACCCTTCACGAATACACCTGCTTTTACTGCATTGTGTCAAATTCTCACAGATATTTCATGTTATCTGACCATCACTTGGGATTTCCACTTTTACATTATCACTTTAGTTGTAATAATCAGTTAAATATTTCATAAAATCTAGACTTAAAAAAAAAAAGTCTAATTTTTGCCCCTCTATTCCTGGTCAGTGCACTTTTCTGCCTCAAGATCGAGAGCTTTTCCTTTCAGCTCAGCTCCTTCTTCACCAAAACAGACAGGTGCAGAGATCACATCCCTAGAAGCGCTGCATCAATCTACCCGTCGCCCTCACACTCCATTCTTCCCTGATACGCCTGAGATACTAGATCTCATTCCCGACACGGAGAGGGCATTCCACCCTTCTTTTGGCTAAGAATCAGGGTCTTGCATTTGGATGTGCTGATTCTCATCCTAACTGCTTCACACTCTGCTGTGAATCGCTCCAGTGAGAGGTGGAGATCATGGCCCGATGAAGCAAACAGAACCATATCATCTGCAAAATGCAGAGAACCAATCCTGAGGCCACCAAACCAGATTCGTTCAACACCTCGGCTGCACCTGGAAATTCTACCCAGAAAAGTTATGAACAGAATCAGTAAAAAACTGACAGCCTTCTGGCGGAGTCCAACCCTCACCGGAAGCTAATCCAACTTAATGCGGACCACAGAGAACAGTGAGCTCGGACAAGAGGGTCCAGAATTCCAAGTCGCTTTCTCCAAGTCCACAAAACCCATGTAGACTGGTTGGGCAAACTCCCATGCCTCCTCCAAGACCCTGAAGAGGGTGTAGAGCTAGCCCACTGTTCCATGACAAGGTGAGAAATAAGAACGAAATGCGAGGTGAAAGTGGTTACAATTTAAACTTCAACAAACAAAACATAGCTTACTGTAGTTTAAACTACAGTATGCCATGAATATTATGTTGTTATGTCGGTTTTACAGGTTTAACTGGGATTATTACAGGGGACAAATAATCCATCAAACACTCATTTCCTTAGCTTTGTTCTAAGCTTATTTTTAGAACAGTTGCTTAAGTGTAAAAATATTTTACTTCTGAACCTTTTTTCTTCACTTGTTTCTTTTTAAATGATCGGTGAAGTAAAATATTATCACTCTGTCCTCTTTTCTAAAGTCTCCACAAAACAACAGGGTTAAAAATGTCCAGCGGAAAGTAGCTACTGAGTTGCTTGTAGTCCATCTTCCAACAGAAGAGCCTGGAAGTAGGAAGAAGTATGGTCTAAATCCCTAATCAGATAAACTCCTCCGTGTAGATTTTCCTTCATGTCTGGTAGAATATCATGCTGCCCATGGCTATGAGCACTAAATCTGCTCTGTTCAGTCAAATCAGACACGCTGTGATAAATTATGAAGATTCATCCTGAAACAACCATCTGGTGTTCGGTTTGGCTCCCTTAGCTTCATAAAACTGACAAAGTGCCGTTGACTTACTTTCAATGCCTCTGCTTTCAAAGTCCTTCCCATGAGCCATGTGGTACAAGTGGGAGTTGTTGAGCAGAGCCTGCAAAGACAGAACCATCACCTCAGAACCAGATACAGACTTTCATGGAGTTTTTAGGTATAGAAATCACACCTACACATCTGAGTGGATTTCATATTTTAATTGGCTATAAAAAAAAAAAAAATCAAACTTCTTTTTATAAAAGGTAAATTATTTATCTTTTCTTCCCTGAATATCAAGCTCAGTGTGATCTTTGCTTTTAATTGAAACAAGAGAACATCTAAAATATTTAGATTAACTGTTCCTTAACAGACCTGGACAGATCTGTTTTGTCTTCTTAAATCCTGTCTACAAAAACGCGTCAATTAAAAAAAAAAAGACGACTGTTGCATTAAACAGAACACAAGCCGACAGAACGAGCGATCAAACTTAAATGTGATGAGATTGGAACCAGAGTTACCTTTGAGGGGATGCAGCCGACGTTGAGACAGGTTCCCCCCAGCGTGGCGTTTTTCTCAACACATACTGTCTGTCAAAGGAAATTTAAGCATTACGAACATCTTTAGTTGTATTAACTCAAAGCAGCAGGAGGCTGAATCAGACTGCAGAAGCCCAGAATTTGTCAGACAGGTGGTTTACCTTGAAGCCGAGCTGTGCGGCTTTGATAGCGGCAACGTAGCCGCCCGGACCTGACCCCACCACTGTGACATCTGCATCTACTACAGAAACACAACAGAGATTTCTGGAAATTACAAACAAACTGTAACTGACAAAAATGTTTAAAAAAAAAAATAAAATAAACTAAGAGAGAAAGTTTAGATTCTGCTTTGTCTTCACACCTGATCCCCTTTAGGGGGAACAAAACCCTCTTCAGCAAAACTACAAGTGAATCATCATTATGTTCAGAGGAAATTTAATCGTCTTCCCCTCTTTGCAATCATCCACTACGACCCTCTGAGACAGGCTGCTGCAACTAAAACATGTTACCATGGATACTATACATGCAACTAAATCCATCTTTAATCAGGAAAACTAAACATGAGGATGCTTGTTTTGAGGAGAAAATCTGCTTTATCCCGACTCTGCAACGTTCTGCAGACTGATAACATGCTCGAGCATCAGAAGCTTCAGGACATCTGATCTAGAGATTTATAAAAGACTCTGCAGCATAGGTGTTTGCATGTGTTATACCCAAAATAAATTAAGTTTATCATTGCAGATACAATGGCTGTATACGTATAATCTTGGTCTCAAAAGAAAGCTGAGACATGCGAGGCTACTACAGAAGCGTCAGAATCAACATGTGTGTTACTGTGTCAGAGTAAATTAATCTGGAACACAAAAAGAGAAGAGAACCCCATTACTTTCACCCAGAGGACAGCAGCCCAATTCATTTAGGCATAAATAAAGTAATGTCTGGTGAGGAAATGTGCTACAGTAGAAGGTAAAGAAAGGGAACCTGAACAATAGAGGTGTTACACAGATGTATATCTCAGGAAAATATTGGATGATGATGATGATGATGGACGCCTCTATCAATGGTCAGAGTCAGGAGAATCCAGGGATAGCACCCACATCCACTTAAAAAACATCACGAGGATCCAGAAAAATGTGAAGCCCAAGTTAGTATTTGATAGAAAGAGTGAGTACTTCACTATAAAACTACTTCATCTCCATGGAAACTAGCAGGACCTTCATGATTCATTTCAAAGGCAGAGTCATGGGAGAACAAAAAGAGTTTTTAGAGCTGGAACAAAACTTTTAACCACAAAACAGCAAAAGTAAGACATGATTTATGATTTGGGCTGCTAGCTCCCACAGCGTTTGTCCCCCATTGATGAGACAGACATCTTTGTCATCAGCAGAGTCTCTGCTTTCACACGGCTCATTGTTTGTGTGGTTTGCTTGAAGTGGAGAAATTGCAGAAGCTCTGAAGTAGACGTTGCTGTTCTCATGTTTTTGTTACATTCCCATTTACTAACTGCTTGTGGTTTGAACTGTATTTGGTTTCGATGTTGATGTTTGGTCGAGTCTTTTAGCTGAGTTTCTCCCCTCATGTTGCTAAGCTACATGTTAGGATTGCCGCTTCCTAGTGTGTGCAAATATCTTCTGGATTGTAGGTCTTTGCGTTTGTGTAATTCAGAAGATTCTGTGCAGTTTAGTTTATTTTCCTTCTGCTTTTGTTTATTTAAAATCTACAGCTGCAGAAGGAAAGACAAGAAATGAACTGCTTTGCTAGTTTTATTATTTGTTATGTTATAAAGCCGATTTTAAATTCATACATTGATATTTGTTTTATTCTGGATGCTTGGCAGAAAGACAGCTACTGAAAATGATCCTGTTAGCTAAGTCAGGTACATTTAACTTGTTTTTATGCTGATATATTGTCCTTTCTTGAATATATTCCCATCTAAAGACCCTCTGCCACGCAACACAGCCTAGTTTATTCTTTTAACTTTGAGGCTTTTTATATTATTTAATGTGATTTGCTTCAATATTTCATGTAAAAATCTAACTTTTACAGTTCATATACAACTGTTGGACATAAAGAAATTGGAAGTACATTATATGTTATCTGTGAAGGTGAAATGAGCTGCAAGGTTCCCAGTTCATACTCAGAAATTACCTTTGCTCCATTAAACAGTGAGACTGTCTATACGAGGATGTAGTGGTCGGAACTTTTACCATCTCGTGCTTACAAGACACGATTATAACAGCACACATTTGTTTGCGTTTTTAAACAGAAGTTTTGCTGTAATCAATAAAAATTTAGGATATACTATGACTTAATATTTACTATAAATCTGAATTTTCTTGCATGACTATGGTGAACTTCTGTTACTGAGTCAATTTTTTTGGCTTTCAAAGACACTGACATCTTCAGTAGGTTTTTACTTCTGTACATGCAGCACTCAGTTAGTTGAAATAACTTTCCTGTCGACATCTGAAGCTCAGGTCACATTCACCTCTAAATAATCCATAACAATCCAGTCTTTCCACTGCTGATAGGCAGTACGAGCAGATGGTTCAGACGGAGTCTTATAGGTTCAGACGGAGTCTTATAGGTTCAGATTCTGTTCCACAAAATCTTTTTAGCTGAGCGGCTGCTGGACGGTCTCACATTTTCTATCTGCACACAAGTTTTATTTTTATTTTCCCAATCTGCATATGCAATTGACAAGAACATCAAAGAGCCTCATTTGATGTTTTTGTTTCCATATTTTATTAAGTTCAACTCTGTCAATGTTAATAAAATAAAAAAATGTTTGAACTTTTCACACATCTCTACATGTTACACATTGGCTGTGTCCGAATGTGCACTCTACTTCCTACATAGTGCCCTATATAGGGGTCACCCCATTTTGTAGGGGTGTTTGAATGTCCAGAGAGAAAAAAGTAGGGCACTCAAAATTACCCACAATGCATCTTGAAAAGTAGTGAGCATTGATGGTCACTAGAAGGGTCAATATAGACCACAATTGCGGGCAGAAGCTCAACATGGTGCAAGGAAGCGAATATACATTTTTTTAATTGAATAGATATGCAACAAAGAATAAAATGCAGCATAAGGAATAAAAATAAAAATATTTACACACAACTTTGGCTGGTAGTCACATGGTCTGCGGCGAGGGAAAAATAGGCAGCTTTGTGTCCAAATTGCCAAGCAAATGAGTGCACTATGTAGTGTGCTATATAGTGCAGCCCTATGTAGTGAACGAGAGGTTAGGGAGTAGGGTGGACATTCGGACACAGCCATCGTCTTGCTCTCAGTCAACTTCCCGTAATCTCTCTAAGGCCCAAATAACTCAGAAAACTACTATCACCTCTACTGTACAATTGTCCTACACTGGAAGAAAATGACTTGTCTACAATAATTTAACTGATTTAATGTCAATATTTTACTATTTCAAACAACAATAATAATATAAATACATTTTCTTGCCACCTTAATCAAACAAATTAAGTTATATGTGCAAGAAACAATTGTAATCTGTAATCTCTGTGTGGTTTAGAGTCCAGGTCAATACTTGAGATTTACAGTCATCTTACTTGCTGCCTTGTCAGCGTAGGTTCGAACAGATACGGCTGTAGCTCCATGCAGTTTGCAGGGAAGATGGTGGCTGCGCTGCAAAGCAAAGCAAAAAATAAATAAATAATAAAGTTTAATAAAACACCAGAAATAACCAGGAAGGCAGAAATGAAATGATCCAAGGTCCAAAAAAGACAGAGATGGGCAGCAAAAACACAGGAGTATAAAAACAAGAATTTGGAAAAATGAAGCATTGTTGTTGGGCTATAAGAAATGGTCATTTTTCTGAATAATCTAAATGTTATCTGGAATAACCGATTTAACTTGGGTCCAACCATTTTTCTTTCTGCAGACTGATTTGGTGCTGACTGATGGCTAAATGTAATGGAGGGTTACATACTGCCTCTCAAACTGGAGGAATGACCAGGAATATTTTTTTTATTAGCTATATTAACTAAATTTGCACGATAACATGCCTTGCAGCGATGTCAGATAAATGTCAAATCAAATAACCACATGTAAACACGTCTGATTTTAGTCATTTTAACCTCTTACACAATAACAGGATGAAAATGTTATGCATATCCAAAATTTTAGGGTCCATTTACAGTTAAAAAAATGTGTTTTTTTTAAGTTGTGAACTGAACCTCGTTTTAAAAATATTTCCTAGACAACATTGGAGATACAAGAAACACTTAATTGTATTTACGTTCGCCATCTTTACACTTACTGATTTAACCAAACAACGCCTAAATTATTTTAAAATATATAAAACGTGTATTAAAAGACGCATTTAGTCAATGACAAGAAAAATATTTCTGAACACAGAAGTTTACAACTTCAGCAGGTGAGAGCTGCTAGCCGACCTGCTAGCTAGCCTTGGACCGCTGCTCCGAAAAAAACAAGTAACATCAGAATCATAATCAACTGAGACCAATTCGGAACCTGTCGTGACATGAAGAGAAGCTTAATGGGGAATAACAATCATTCTTACTGTGGCCAGGCAGCGGTACAGCTGTGTCCAGCTCTGCATTTTGTCTGTGTCCCTCACAGGATAAGTAACCTACAGGAGGCCGGACAGCCAAGGACTCACAAGATTGCGCACGCGCAGTACCAGTCCAGAAAAACCATAGACATATACACGTAGATGCCGCATTCGGGCTTGTCAGGCACGTCATCACGGCTGCCATCTTGGGCCGGGGTTTCAGACCCGGTCAGCTCAGTCACTGTGTGTGAAACAGAAATGCCAGATTTTTGTGCTGCATCTGGATGTTCCCGTGAAAGAAAAACCGAAAACCAAGAAACAAGGGATAAAATTTCACAAGCAAGAAGTGGTTTTATATTATTTAACAGTAATGAACTTGTTGAATTTGATGTATTTTTTAAACTAACATAAATGAAAGGAGGAGATACTTTGTTAAGTCGTCTGCAGCTGTCATTTTAAAACAGATGACTTTGACAGGACTGGACAGTCAACTCATTTGAAGGAAAAAATTATACCAACCCATTTTTAATTTTCCTGACACATCTTTGCAAAGTTAGTGTCATGACAATTTCTCATGTAATCATAATATTTCAGTAACACAACAGAGTCCCGACTAAGTGATGGTAAATACACTATTAGAAATGGTACCTTTTGAATGAACCTTTAAGTACTTTCTTATACTAATTTCTCTGGTCTTGAATTCTATGTTTGTTTTGTTTTCTTTGAGTATTAAAAAACGTCTGTTTTTAATTGTTGTTGTGTTCTTTGGTATCTTTTATTAGGTTCATTACTTGTTGGGCTCCTCACATCAGTGGTAAATTTGGGTTCTTTATTTTCTATTAAAATGGCAAGAGGAACAGATGTAACTTTAACGGAGGTATTTCGTTTTGGGGGTATTTTGGTAAATTTTTAATTTAGGCAGTCCTTTTTTTCTGTTTGTTCTTTTTTGTTTGTTTGTTTTGTAACTCGTTCCTTTATTTTATATTGATTTACATTTTATATTATTCATATTATAAATGTAGTATGACTCCATATGGCATTCATCATTATTATTTCTCTGAGTATTGTAGAAAATATTAAGTATGCATGTAGGTGTGTGTCTAAGTATGTGTGAGTGTATGATATAAAATAATTAAAATAATAATAAACAATCTGTTGTATTATAAATATGTGTGACATTTCTAATAAACAAAACCGATTGCGAGTTATGGTGATTTTAATCGTTGATAGACCGGCTTACCCCGGCCCAAGAAGGCGGCCGCGCTGACGCATCCTTCCAATAAACAACGTCAGAGGCGGCATCTACGTATATATATGTACAGAAAAACACGACGTACGTCGCATCTCTGTGACGTCAAAGGTTATGAAAGTGAAAAAACGTAATAATATAATAATAAGTGGACATTCCTGCAGTCACCATGCCAAATAAAACTCCATTAAAACTTGGGACATCTGTGGCGTTGTGCTGTGATAAAACTGCTCATTTTGGAGAGGCCTTTCATTGTGGGCAGCCTAAGTAATAATATTGGTGTCTAATCTTGATATGCCACAGCTGTGAGGTGGATGGATTATTTCGGCAAAGGAGAAGTGCTCAACACAGATTAAAAAAAAATTGTAAACAATATTTGAAAGAAATCGGCCATTTGTGTCCATATAAAAATACTTGTACCTTTTAGTTTAGATCATGAAAAATGGAAGCAAAAAGCCAATGTGTTGCGTTTATATTTCTGTTCAGTGTGTTTTGTAATCTCTGCAGAGCTGACTGTAGTCCATTTAGAAAATACACCTTCAGTAAAAATACGATGTCTGTCAGAGGCAGTTTGTTGTGGAAAAGTTTAGCACCTTCAGAGAAAATTCCAGTTTGTCTGTAATCAAGTCTGGAAACTTTCTAAGATCCAATCAGGTGTGCAGTCTTGTGTAATCTGTAACCAAAACGCACCGTAATCTACACTTTTCAAATTCCATTCTGTGGTATTCGCTACAGATTAATTATAGACCAAGCAATGTATTCATTTTGTGCTTTTTTTTTTTTTTTTTTAAGAGATTTGTTGTAAATAACACCAACCTGCTGAGGGACAACAGACAAACATTATAGTCAATGGCTAAAACCTGACACATTTACATGTCAGCTTTCATTAACGTGTACTGTGGCTATTTTTATTAATAAAACAAAGAAATTAATCAAATATTTCTGTAGCCATATTTTCTCTAAAAAAATAAATAAAATGTGTAACCTTATGTGGATCCTAGCCAAATCTAAGATGGTTTTGGGAATAAAACAGTACTAGAAATCTTCATCATCCTGTGGGCCAGATGATGTGATCACATCACTCCTGAGCTGCTGCTGCTCCTCACCAATCTTCCGTTAGTTTTAGGATTCCTTGTATAATATTTAGATTGCTGTACTGTTGCTTTTTATTCATTATAATTTCACACCTGTGATGATGATCTCTGGTCTTTCAGCAACATATAAGCTGGAAAATCTCCAGAAGCTCTCACGAGCTAGTTTAAAGCTCCGTCCACTCACAGTGCAGTCATAGTCTATACCTGCTTTTCCCAATGCAGACTTGCATAGGGAGGCTGGAGTCTATCCCAGCTGCTACTGGATGACAGGCAGGATACACTCTGAATAGGTCAGCAGTACATCACAGACACAAACAACCACTTACACACTTCTAAGGAGAATTTAAAACAACCAGTTATCCCAACATGGATGTTTTTGGACTGGGAGGTAGACCGGGAGAACATGCAAACGCCACACAGAAAGGCCTCAGCTGAGGCTCAATCCAGAAACTGCAGCTACTACGGAACACCAAAGGTTTGGGGAATTCTGTTTAGTTCTTAGTACTTGAGGTTGGAATGAAGGAGCCCAAGGAAAGGAACCCTGAAAGATTCTGGCTCCTAGGAAACTTACCTGTGGTGAAAAAGCAGTTTTTGAACTTTTATGTTATTCCAAGATTACTGTGTCTGTGTGTGAGGATGTTTTGGAAAATGCATCATCCTCACATCCAACACGTCACATAGCTGCTGTCAGACGGAGATGTGGCAGATTAGGCAGATATTTTCTTGTTTATTAACAAATCAGAAAGACATCATGACATCATCATCTAAAAAGGGAAATGAGACAGAGCAGCTGCTAAATCATATTCACACAGATTAAACTTCTTACTACACGTCTCACCGTAAATGTTAAAAACTCTGGAAGCAGAAGTTTGGGTCGTCAGTAAATCTGATCAGACAGATGGAGGACAGAGAGCTGCTTCACACTCAGACTATAAACCAAAAGAGAAGAAGGTTTAGCTGCTCTTGTTCTTCATAACAACGTATATCGAGTGACTCCTCCTCCTCGGAGCTCACGGAGGCGTTGGCAGTGTCGCAGCATGTTCAGAATCCCCTGGAAGCGTTTGTCCACCTTAATCTGGGCGAATTCCCGAATGTCCTCCTCCACAACAAAAAACTGACCTGAAACACATTTTAACACAATTCTGTGAATCAGTGATTCAGGGAGCAGCTGGAGGACCCAAGCAGGGAGCATTCACTGTTTGTTTTTGGATTCAGCCTTCGTGCTGCAGATGTGTTAGGATGCAAACAGACGAGAAAAATATAAAAAGTGTAGACGTGTATGTCCTCATGCCCAATGGAACAAATCAGACAAACTGGGTCTAAAAATTGTGGAAGAATTTTAGAAAAATGTTCCTCAACCTCAAATTGCAAAGCTGTTAAAGATCCCACCGTCTACAGTAAATAATATCATCAAAAGATTCAGTTAATCAGGAGGAATCTCTGTGTGCATGGGACAAGGCTTGTTGCTGGTGATCTTGGGGGCCTCAGGCAGCACTGCATTAAAACCAGACATGATTCTCTACTAGAAAGCACTTCATGGGCTCAGGAACACTTCCAGAAATCATTGCCTGTGAACACAGTTCACCCTGAAATCCACAAATGCAGGTTAAAGCTCTATCATGCAAAGAAGAAGCCATATGTGAACAGGATCCAGAAACACTGCCGTCTTCTCTGGACCAAAGCTCATTTAAAGTAATCTGAGACATGTTTGTCTCTGTCCATCTTTACATCTGAGAGACTTTGCCTCTCTGAAATGCTGCTTATATAACCAGTCATGTTACTGACCTGTTGACAATTAACCTAATTAGTTGTCAAATGCTCCTCCAGGTGTTTTAGATTTGCACCAGTTCCTGTCCAGCCTTTAGCTGCCCCTGTTCCAACTTTATACAGATGCAGTGCTGCAATTAGATTCAAAATGAGCCAATATGTTCCACTGAATGGTAAAAAGTCTCCGTTTCAACATCTGATATGTTGTTTATGTTCTATTGGAAAGGAAAATATGGGATATATAATATATAAGACTCCCAACTTTTTGGAAATTGGGGTTGTATTCCTTCAACTTGGAACATGCACATTACAAGACATTTCCAAAAGAAGAACCAGAAACGCACCTCTCGTCTCTTTGGTCTCCTGGTCCTTAAAGCGTTGCTGCAGCTTGCGGGAATGATTGTTGAGAGTTTTCCCAGGCTGACGGAGGATCTTGTACTTGGCCGTTACTGCAGTGTTAATGCTTTGCACGGCAGCATTAAGCTGCTCATACGACACACGCCCTTTCATGTACCTGAGGAGCACAAACAAACGATACACTTCGGCAACAAACAAGATGTTTACAGGAAAATGGTGGATATTCTGTTCAGGTAGAAATTGAACATGAACTTTTATCTGTAATAAGTACAATATGAATAAAATTTACTTTAATTACTTTAATATAGAGGGGCAATGAGATGATAACGATTATTATATTACTAAAACAATAATCAAAGTACATGAGAGATCAAAATATTCTGGAATATTCTTTGTTTTAAAATTCAGTTTTTCATTTCTGATCTGGAGGAGCTGGAAATGAGAATAATGTGAGGTGACTTTCTGCCTCACACCAGTGAGAGTGGGACTTACTGAGGGATGCTCTCAAACTCTGGTTTGGTGACAAACTCCATCTCTTTGATAAAGTTCTTGCTCGTCTTTTTAACGCCATCTGCTTGATGGTCTACTGTTTCATGCTGGTTTCTTCCAGCTTCACTTCCACTGGAAGGCAGAGACAGAAACACTGAAAGGTGCTTTTTTTTAAGGAGCAAAAAAATAATAGAGAACAGTTCAGACTGCCACAGTTAAATAAAGAAACATGCTTCAACTATCGGGTAAAAATCTGGTAATGCTCCACATGTCTACAAGTTGTGTTTTACTTTGTGGCTCAGAACAAAACTACTGTGAAACATCCAGAATATATTTTCTGCTTTGACCAATCCAAACATTGTGGACCTCACTAAGTGCTTCTACATGCCGAGTCCTGCCTCTCTGACTTGGGGTTTTATGCACATTGATGTGAAACAAGTGGAGCTGACAATACTGCTGAAGAGAAACCAGGAAGGAAAACTGATGCAATAAAAAGGTACAAAGAAAGCTGACAGTCTCATCTTTATACTGCCGATGATGAGAACAAAAACACTGCCACTAAATAAAAGCAGATCTGATGATTTACGGTTAAAGTCTGTTATTGTATTTGTGGTTTTAACCCGTGAAACTCAAAGCCTTCTGTTTTTTTTGTACTTTTTTTCCCTGCCTGTTATTTTTATTAGTTTCTAATAATATAAAAATTCCCATAGAAGCTCAACTCTTTACTCAACATACTCAACATCTGGACTTTATTTTTCCAGGACAGCATCAGTTGTCAGATTATGAGGCTAAAATGATGTAAAATGAATGTATCAATAGATATAGCAGCATAAAGACCAACCAGATCAACGCATCTAAATTTTTTACTAACAATACTTTGTAGAAGTAACACACAGATGAACAGTGACCCTTGTCTGCACATCATTCTCTCAAGTCTTGGATTTTAGAAAAAATATTGGCATTGAAACAAACACACAACAGAAACTATTTTCATATTTACACTTTTCCACCTGCTGTTTGTTGCTATTTAGTTGTTTATGCTATAATTTACTTACCATCCACACAAAACCAACTCCACTGTGAGTGAAAAAGTCTTCTTGATTCTATTCCAGCCATTGAGGGCCATTATTTTGGTGCTTTTCAAACAGACACAGAACTTTCTGCTCACTTGTTGAGCTTTGATTGCTCCTGATTAGATGTTACCATCAATTTAAGTTAACTGACTCGTGGGAAGATTTTCAGGAAGTGGCGTCATCACAATTTCCAGGTTAAAATAGAGGTCTATTAACATCTTAGTAGTGATCTTTTTTTTCTTTTTTCTTTATTAAAATGTGAGAAATAATGGTGCTATCATGGATCACTTGTAGATTAACCATATTACATATTACCATTTTACTGGATGGGATATAAATGCCTGTAAACATTTTGCAGTTCAACTAAAGGCCAAGCTATCGATGGTATTTTACATCCACAGAGTTCGACACTACTGTTCCTGAGAAACTCTTGACATCATAAAGTTTGATAAATTACAAAGTTTGGGGTCACCAGAGATCTGGTGGAGTTTAAAGGGTTAACCAACTACTACATGTTTTTGATGCTCCTTGATAAAAAGCAGCAAGTTGTTTAGGACCAGTTTCTGATCGGTGATTGTCCTTCGCTACTTTAATCTAACTTAAAAAAAAAAAAAAAAAAAGCACAAGAAATTTAACAATCTCAAACAGAATCGGACCCGCGCCAGCTGAAGCTTTGGCTGGCAAGCTGCTGAATTAGAAGAAACTGTATTCTGACAGAAATCATTAAGTATATTAAAAAATTTGCAATGTTCTTACCCGACTGGTCCGTTTCTCCTGGGCATATAAATGGGAATGTTGTCCTTGATGTGCACGACGTCCTCCAGAGTCTTCTGAAAACATTCCTCAATTTCCTGAATCGCATAGAAATGTGCTTTTATTGTACATTTGAGGTAATGTCAAGAAGTCTCACAGACCTGCTTTGCCATTATAAAACTCTGTCTTAAACGTTTTAATTAAAGCAAGTATAATAAAGTTTTAATTAGGTTTGAATGAAATCATGCAGTGTTGCATAACAGGGCTGTTCTCTTACTGTCAACTAAGTTTTAGAGGCCATGAAGAGTCTTAAGAGGGCTACATCTATAGAAGCATAATTGCATTCACTTCAAGAAATAAAAACACACAACTCCAGAATTTACAGCCAATCAGCTGAATTTTATATCTGAAAAAAACAAACTGCCTTCATTTTCTTTTTTCTTATTACAGTCAGCTGCTGAGCCGCTTCCCGATCTTTCTGCCACCGGAGTGCCTTTAAATAATCAGCTGCCATCTTTACTGTATTGTGATGGACCAATGTGTTCATGTTCTAGTTCAAGCAAAGAACAGCTGTCTTATAAAAAAAAAAATTAAATTTTAGATTTGTTGAAAATGTTGATGACCACAATAAAAAATGATCTTGGAAAAAAACAAAGAAAACAAGATTGTTTAACAGAGTCATGTGATCTATGTTTGCAGGTCAACCAGGGAGGACTTTAGTCGGGCAGCGGAGGCTGTGACTGGTTTTCCCGTTACCTCCCAGTAACAGCTGAACCCCTGCTTTACCTTCAGGTGGTTTAGCTGCTGTTTCTGTTGATCAACACACTTTTCAAACTCTTCCAGAAGTCTCTCAAGTGTGAAGAGTTCTAGTCCCAGTTTCTTCATCTTGTGTTGAGGAAGTTCTAAATATAAACAAAGAGCTCACATGTTACAATCCACATGTAACCCAGTGATTGCAGTTTGGAGCCCAGTTCACACGACAAGATTTTTAAGTGTCGTAGTGTCGACTTGATCTTCATTTGTTTGTAATTTTATACAATTTTATAAAATCTTTTAGTGTGATCTGGTCTTTATCACTGTCATACCAAAAACCGACAGATCCAACATGAGTTGCAGGGATGATATTTTGTCTTGAACATGTTGGCTGATCTCTTCAAGGTCGGCCATTTTCCTGAAACAACAAAATGTTAAAATTACTACATGTTGAAGTCAAAGTAACATTTTAACTCTAACCAGAAACGTTATTGGCCCAAACTACAAACAGGTTGCTACTGTCCGTTACTGTCAACTCAGGCAGGAAAAGTTGGGACTGATTCACTTAGTAAATGTTTACACACTTCTTCTGACATCAAATACACTCACCGTTCAATTTATCAGCTCCACCTGTTAAACTTCCTGTTAACACATAACCTTTTTATATTTATATAGATATATACATATGTAGTATATATATTTCTTACACACACTATAATATATATATATATAAAAATTTTTGTTTGTTTGTTTTCTCTCTGTGATTCCTTAAAGCTGCTGTAACGCTAAAATTTCCCATCTGGGATTATTAAGACTTTTTTTCTTTTTCTTTGTGTGTGTATTGTTTGTTATGCACTGTTTTTATTTGGACCTCCCTTTTGTGTCTGAAAAATCGCATTATTATAATAATATTTATCACTATTGTTATTATTATTATTAATAAAGTACTCTCGTGTGATTCTGATCTGACCTAGTGTGGAGTTTGACCAGAAAATATACTGATATGTGATTGTGCCAATTTAAAATGGGGGGTACACTTGCAGATATACTCAATTGTTGCAATAAATGAATTCTATGAGAAGCTTCTGGACTTTGGTTAAATCTAAATTAAATGTGATTTACTCCTTCAAAACTGTCACAGTTTGTGTCGCAGTTATCGCCAACGGAGCCGCTTGTCCACATGAGCGCAGTCCTAAACTCGTCAACATTGTCATATTTTTTTATTTCTAAACCTAAACGGAGTTTAAATAAATGTTACTTACGCAGATCTTTCTTTCGAAACCTACCAAAGACTCTCTAAAATCTTTCATCAGCTTCTTAGCAGCAGAGCATTCCCGGGTTTTTTTAAGTGTAACTCAAAACATTGCGTCACTTCCGCGCACGCGCAAAGTTACTGCTGCCTTCAAGTGCTGTATGGAAATTCATGTTCACTAACACTGCAAACGTTTTAGCTGCTAAAATCATTGAATTAGATAAAACAATTTAGGTTACATTGTTTTCTTTATCTTAGGTTGAAATTGTGTCTTTGAATTTTTGTGGATAAAGACAATAGGAAGCAGCAGTCGAGTGCTGCAGTGAGCTCTGTGATATGACTGGTTTTAGCCATTCACGGATTGGCAAATACAAAAAAACTTAACTGATACGTTCCAAGGCAGTGATTTCTGCACCAGGGAGCACTTTTATAAAACATTTTATTGGATGCATAAACATGTAAACTGATATTTTGAACTCAGTTTAGCATGTCCTATATACAAAGCAAGAAGTAGAATTTCTACTTCTTAAAAAATGTTTTGCTGTGGGGCAAAGTTTTATTTAAACCTGCAAAAATAACTGATGGGTCTGAAATGCACAAGACTGATGAACTTAAATTGAACAGAAAAGTTACTGATTATTAAAAATCTGTTTGTTTTAATAATTAGTAGTAAAATGCCTAAAGAGGAGAGATGTGTGTGAACCAGATTTCTAGGCATATTTTAGTGTAGCATGTAGAAAACTCTCAAAATTAATTAGTGATCAGCCAGAAAAAACAACAGATATCTAGTTGTGATTGTAAATAGGTTTTTTTTTATTTAAGTGTTTTTTAAAAAGAAATTTATAGGACGGATCCTTCAATTTCCTTATAGACATTTTTAGCAATCAGATTTCAGATTATTATCTGTGTCATATAAGTGGAATGTTTTTAATACCTTCATATCTGTCCAAAATATCTGCTGGTAACAATGATGGACTCTGAAATGAATGAAAAGAAGATTAAGTTGGATGGTTTTTTCTGGAATATTTCTCATAAACTGATTTTAAAAAAAAGAAAAAAAAAGTAAACTATTTGCCTCAAAACGTTTTATTAACGGGAGTGAGTTAAATTAACTGGGTTGATGTGAGTTTGTAGAGCTTACATAAACATGATAAATGAGAATTTGCTGTAAGTACATCAGGTTGTGGAAGTTAGAGGAGAAAATTCACAAAATCTTTTTTTCTAACTTTTTTCTAAATTTCTAACCTACATGATGAGTTCTAGTCCACCTTAGTGAAAGTAAGTGATGAAGGGTAAAAAGTTGTTGCTTTACAGTAGGAACTTGGTGTGGATGCTGTTTAGCTAAGATAATGTCAGACCTCCTCCCTCTCTGATACACTGCAGCAGCAGCCCGGACTACTGGGAGATGACCAGTAACAGGAGAGCAGTCACATGACACTACCAACATTAATCATAAATCCTTCATTTTCATCATCATCTTCATTCTAATAGCTAAACTGTATTTTTATGTCTAGAACATGTTGACACTAGAACTATGGTGAAAGGTGGATTACTGCTGATATGAGGTCAACATGGAGACCAGAACATGTTTTCCAGTCTCTTTAGCTGAAAACGGGTTTCTTCACACCAGGAGATTTGGAGGTAGAGATCATCAAGGTGACGTAAAATAAGTTTTAGACACTTTGTTTTCCCTAAATAACTCAGTTTGATTCACTAAAATAGAACAGAGAGAAACAAATAGATAAAAGAAAACTAAAGAAGAGAAACTCTGAGACATTTTAGTTTGTATAATTGGAAAATGGACATGGCATTAAATCATTAGAAATTTTTTGGGGTCAATGATTAGCCAATCATTGATCAGCCAAGTCGATAAAATAAAATGAAGAACTTTTAAAAGAAATACTGAGTAATTTCAACAATTACTAAACTCCCACAGTAAAAGTGAAGTTGTATACAGTAAACAAGGAGAAGCAGGTGAAGTCTGCGTCAGAGATTTACACTGATGGATGCAGAGACACGGCTTCCTGCATCATGATGGATTTTACCCATCCTGCCCCCCCAGACCAAAGGCTTTGTAGCATTCGAACAAGGACCACCGGGCAGAAAAACATGAGTATCAGCTAAACTACTCTGTTCTGAAGTCAATTATTGTTTATCTTTTATTTTCCTGTTTAATCTTTTTATCTTATAAATGGCCGTGATATTTATTTCAGTATGCACCGTGACCTGAGTTGGATTTCTTGTTTGTCAAGTTTCAAATGAGAATGATAATAAAGTGTCCCTATTAAAAAATGTAATTCAGCCTTTCAGACGTCTACATCGCATTATCCTCCGGATTCACTGTGATAAAAAAAATTCCACTTTAAGTCGTTCATTCCATTTTCAGCTACTGAGTCTTTTTTGGCTCCTGGAGCACGTGAAACCTTGGAAACCTCATCAGCAGCCTAGCGTATGCTCAGGTAGTTTATCCAGCTGTTTTCGTCATTCCTCCATCTCTGAGACTTCATGGTTCTGTTCCCGGACACACAAAAAAAAAAACAAGAGTTGAATTTCTACTCCTATTTCCTTCATCTCCCAAGAGAGTGATCTGGTTTCCCTGATAGCCATCTCTTCATCTTCTGGGTTCTCCAGGGCCATCTGGGTTAAATCTCCAGATTTCACAACCAGCTGCATCCAGACTCCAGACATCTTATTTCCATCTCCATGCAGGACTCAGTTTCTCAGACCACTAATGTCTGTGTTTTACAGTAGAACTCTTCCCTTTAATATGAGTAAGTAAATTAGGTGTGATTGAAATGTTTTTGTGTGTGTGTGTTTAAAAAATCCACTACGAGTTATGTTGTTACAGTTTGAAACACAACACAACACAATGGAGAACATAAATGTTTGTTCCCCTGTGACTCTGAGAGGAAAATACCAGGAGAAGATGAAACTCTGTACAAAGATGATGTATGAACAAGAAAAAGAGCTTTGAAAACTTTCAGCATCAATATGAGTGTGATACTTTGATCAAAATATGAACAAATATGTCATTTTAGTGTCATATGATTAATCAGCTTCTCCTTGTCTAAGTGTCAGAACTTTGTTTATGAATAAGCAGAAACTTTAACGAGCCTGTAAACAGGCCAACAGCATCATCAAGTGGTACGCTTGGAAAAGTGCAAAATCTGGACTCAGCTGAGAGGGAAAAGAAATGATTAAAGATATTCATTCATTTTCTACCACTTAGTACATTACGGGTCATGGGTGAGCTGGAGCCTAGGTGAGAGGCAGGGTACACCCTGGACAGGTCACCAGTCCATCGCAGGGTTTTAAAGATATGAGAAACCTTACGAACAAATTTATTTTTTTTTGGGAAGTGAAAAACAGAAAAGAATTTTTTTTTTAAAGGACAGGAAAGTCTCTCCTGGTGTTGAAGGTGAACTCCTGTTAATCAGCAAACTCTACCAGTTTCCATCTTAGTGTGTGTCAGCTACTTTAGGATTATTATTTTTATTTTTTTTTACCAGTAACAATAAACCAAATCCTCTATGAGACCTGTAGAAAATGTTGGTTTTTTTGTTGGTTTTTTTTTTCAGATTATTTAGCTGCTTTAAGTTGCTGAAATATATGGACATGAATAAATATAAATTACATTCAGTAGCATTAAGTGGTTATAAAATCAGCCTATTATCACTTAAAAAAACATCTGGAAGACTAAAGGATGGAGTCTCAGTAGGATTTATGCATGGATCTTTAGTAGACTGGACTACTGTAACACTGTCCTCACAGGTCTTCCTAAAAAGTCTATCAGTCATCTGCAATTATTCCAGAACGCTGCTGCTCGAGTCCTCACTAACACCAAGAAAGTGGATTATATAATCCAGTCCGTCAGGTCATCAGGGTCAAGTCAGGTCAGGGTCAAACTGAAGCAGGTGATGCATGAATGTTTTCAGTCTGGGAAGGAGTCTGATTTAAAGTAGTGCCTTTTGACCTTCTTATTTAGAGTCTGGGTTTCTGTTCACATCATTCAGATGGAGGACAGACTGGGTGAAATTTTTGCAGAGATTTTCGTCTGGCAAAGTAAGTTTTTCCAAACTGCCTCTCAATGCATCTCATCTTTAGCCCTGATAGCTGGTTCCCTCACCTGTGCTGCAGCAGTCTCTCCTCTTCCCACTGATCAGAGTTTTTCCTTCTACGTATCAAACCAAGTATTGTGTAATCTGAAACATTTGATGTGTGATCCGTTTTCTTCCGTGGATTCCTGAGCCTGCCTGCTCCAGCCTAGTGCTCTCACCACCTGTTCTCCTGTCCTCCGGGGGTCTCTCTGTACTCCTGTATAAAACCCTGGACAGATCTCAACAGAGGAGCCAGATGCCAGAGCCCCACCTGTTGTCATCACCTGCTCGAGCTTCAATAAACCCTTATCTTACCAGTTCCTCGTTGTCTGAACTTCTGTCAGTCCATTAAGCGGAATCGTTGCGGAGATGGATCTGGTGATTTTCTTTCTTTTTTGTTGCTGTTTTTTTTAATTATTCTATTTTTGATGTACTTTAAATTTGTTTTTTGCACCTTGTAATGCTTTTAATGTTTTATGTAAAGCACTTTGAGTAGTCTTGGACATGAAATGTGATATAGAAACAAAGCGGCCTCATTCCTCAGTTGTTGTTTTTAAGTCTTTTAGTACTTATATCATTCTACTTAATTATACTTTATTTTCTTATTTGTTTTGTTTTTGATATGTTTTTATAATTAGGAATTTTATCTGTTATTTTGCTCTCTGTTGATTTTCTTTCTCTAAAGAAACTTTTAAACATCTGACAGCAACACACTTCACTGTGTCACTTACAAATCCCCAGTTTGATCCTTTAGTCAGGCTTCATCTGACTTTAGTTTAGATTAGATTACCTCTATTATTTCCCCAAGGAGGAAATTTTACTTGCCACCAAACATTACACACATGCAGAATGTACAAACAGAGAAACTGAAAAATTACAAAAAGTCCAAGAAAAATAAAAGATACTAAAAACATGATTCAATTAAAAAATTACAAGTGTGCATTATTAAATCTGACAACTGCAGGAACAAAAGACCTTCTAAAATGTTCAGTAGAACTAAGAGGCATAACAAGACACTTACTAAAAGAGCTTTAAAGACTATTAAAACATGTAAAGCAATGATCCCCAACCCTGGTCTTCAAGGCCCACTCTCCGGCAGGTATTAGATGTTTCCCTGCTGCAACACACCTGTAACACGGTTCTTGCAGGACAGTCAGCCTTGAGGACCGGAGTTGGAGATCATGGATGCAGAGGATGACTTTCTAGAAAATAAATAGGTCTCAATTTAGAACTTGTTCTCTTATGATGTCCAAAGAATCAGGGGTAATGCTAATAACAGCCCTGGCTGTTTTAATCAACATATTGAATTTATTTCTGTCATTCACACAAACACTGCACCCTGAACACAGCACAGCATAGAAAGATGGATTCTTACTTCATAGCACTTTTTATCTGAAACTGAAAAAGCACAATTTGCTGAATTTAGTGTAAAAGACATCAGGGGCAGGAGTAGAGAATTTATGATGGAGGTCATGCAAGAAAGAGCTGCACATGTAAATGTCACCGTAAAAATCAGTTTTGAAAATAACAAAAAAAAATTTATTATAACAAAAGAAGTAAACTCATAAATTTTTGTAAAACCTTTTGTAACTTTTATTTATTTTTGTCCAATTCTATGGCTGGCCTGTGCCCCCCTGGTAACCCCCCTTGGCTCCACCATTTCAAGTCATTAAAAACATTTAACAATAAAAACAACCTCCCAACTAATGCTGCCTCATCCAAGCTTTAATCCTCCACCAAAACCAAAAAACTTAAAGATGATTAGCTGATTTTTTAAAAAACAAAAACTGATTAAACACAATTATATTAACATTTTTCATAAATCTGGTACATTTTTTATTTTTTTATTTTTATTTTTTTTTGCAAATAGGACTGAAATACGATTTATGTGTAAAATGGAAAAATCATTTACATGAATGGAATTAGATAAAATAAAAAAAAGATAGCTTTTTAGGCACTACATTAGATAATAATAATAATTTTAAAAACCACCAAATTAAAAGAAACTAAATGAAAATAAATTTAGAAATTAAGTTAACAAATTTCAAGACCAGAATAAAAAACAGAATAAAAGTAAACCCATATACCAAGAAGTAAAATTAACATTCATGGATTAGTAGACGAATAATCTGAGCCTAAAAATACTCATGTTGAGCTATTTATTTAATTAAATTCTGTTTAATAAATGTATTCAGCTGACTTTTATCAACCGTATAGAAAATGATGGCTATTCCATCATCATCATCGTCATCCTGTCTCTTCTCTGAGATCTCTCCAGACAGTAAAAGTCAGTCTGATGTTCTCGTCTGTCCCTCTCTCTCTTTTCCTCTCTTCCTCTGATAATGTCCTTTTGGGTTTATTTGATGAGTGTGTGTCCAGTTGTTTGATATCTAGCTGCCAGTGTTGTTTGAACATAAACTGATTACATTTGATCCCAACATAAGCTCCATCTCTACCAGTTCAGATAAGGACAGTTTGGTGTGGCAAACCCTTATCTCTGTTGTATTTCCACAACCAACCATATCCATATATCCTCACCTGGTAGGTGGGGTATCAGCCAGATAGCAATAGATGTGTCAGCTACATGGTTTTATAGCGGTGCAATGCCTTTCTTGAATTATAAAAGAGAAGAATGCGACTCAGAAACAAAAGAGGAGAATGGTGGACATCCAGCAGTTTGTGTTCTTTCTTCTTGGCATGTGGTTTTAAACAGCAAAAGATCCACTGTATATTTAAACATGAACAGTCATGAGAAGCTAGTCATTAGCCTGTCCAATTCAAACAAACATCTGGGATGTTAGATGATTCAAGGAGTTGCTGCTTTCAATGCTGAAATTTTTAGCTCAGGTACAATCCTTAGTCTTCTTCTCATTTACCACCACCAGTCGTTCAGTTACTAATGCAGACTGATCGTTGACCAAATCATTAGCTGGCTTTAGAAAGGATATAACCTCCTACGCCAAGAATGTTGCCACTGATAGCGGCACAATAGTTTTTATTTTGACCTTACTGCTCCATAAAAACTATGTAAAAGTGATGTTCTCAGCCTCTGAGGCCACACCTGTAAAAACTAACAAGCAAACACAAGAGCACTCATTCATTCATGAGTAACCTGAGAAATACTTTCATTAGGGTGAAAATGATAATGCTGCATCTTATTTCTGTAAAATAGTAAAGTAGTCTGACACAGACGAGAAGAGCTGGAATCACCTTTTATCAAAAGAAAGTTTCTGATTATCTCTCTGCTATTTGGAAGGTCTCGAAATAGACTCACTTCAAGTGGTTTCAGGTTTACTACAGACAGGGAAAAAACAACCAAAATCCACAGAACAATAATCTGTGGGCATCAAGTTACAACAGCAAAGTCTGTAGAGAAAATCACTGAGAGGGAGAGTAAAGACAGAGCAGGAGGAAGGTCCTCGGAGGCCTTATATAATCTATATCAAGTTTTTACAAAACAAAATATGAAACTTCAGTATCTGATATGAAATCTGTTCCATGATTTGTGAATAGTGAATTATTTAGTAGTCTGAAAGCACCTCTTACTACAATAAAACCAAAGGGGATTGTGAGTCATATACATGTAATACAGCCTTACCCTGGTGACAGAGACACTGATGCAAGGGGAACTATGAAGTCATGTTTTATGGCATACGTATACCTCATTTATAGAGAAACTGTGCTCCTAGACTACATAAAGGTATTTTCCCAAAACAACAACCATACTAAGTGTTGGGGATTTTAATATCCAGAGGTGCATGTCATTAATGTTGTGACTGCAAGCAATTAAAAACCATCACTGATCAGCCATAACATAAGAACGCAGGATATTACCATTTCTAGCTAATGTGGTCAAGTCTGCCTGAAAAGCGCCACCTGGTTACTATCACAAAGGTCAAACCCAACCTGTGACTGTGATTTCCACCCTGTGGCCTTCACCCAAAATAATAAAATGTTTTAAGAGACTAGTCGGGGAACACATCAAGAACTGTTTTCCTCCAAACCTCGATCCATTACAGTTCAGATGCAGACATCCACAATTTTACACTGTCACATCTAGAGCAAGATCACACATACGCCAGGATCCTCTTCACAGACTTCAGCTCAGCTTTTAGCATCATCATTCCACAACAACTGGTTGTATGCATGTCTACATGACGCTTATAAAGAAGAGGTGCTGCATATATAGTATGTACTGCCAACTCAGACAGTAACAGCTGGCACTGATCCACTTAGTAAATGTTTACATGTTTCTTCTTAGCTCAAATACACTCACTGTTAAAATGAACAACAAGAGAATGAATAATTTCTTTAATAATTTATTTAATGTCTTTTTGTTTCTCTTTAAACAGATCAATGCTTTTTTGGTAAACGAGATTGTCGAGATTTGTGAGGTCCAGAGTCTCACAAAATGGTGTTCCAAGAACAATCTGGTTCTCAACATCAACAAGACAAGAGAGGTCAGGAGGTCCAGGAAGACTGAGCATGCTCCTCTCTGCATACACGGAGAGGCAGTGGAGCGGGTGGATCACATTTCCTCTGACCTTTCCTGGACTGTGAACACTTCACACCTGAAGAAGGCCCAGCAAGGTTTTTCTTTCTTAGGAAGTTGAAGCGGACGGGACTCTCTTCTCAGCTCTATGTGAACTTTCACAGACCCACCATTGAGACCATCCTGTGTCTCAGTGTGACGGTGTGGTATGGCAGCTCCATCGCACAGGACAAGCCTGGGTGGTGAGGACAGCTCAGGGGATTGTGGGCTGCTGTCTACCAGATCTGGACTCCAGCTACACCTTCCAGTCCACAAGTCCAGAGAAGGGGCAGACACATTGCAGCCAACCCCCCCCACCTGCGCTGTTTGTATCGCTTCCATCAGGAAAGCAAAACAGGAACATTAAAACCACCACTAACAGATTTAGAGACAGCTTCTTCCCCAGAGCTGGGAAAGTATTAGCCCCCCTATAGTACTCACAAACATGCACCCAACACTCCACAGACACACACATTGCAGATTCACATCTTCTCAGACACAAACACACACACACAGACCTCCATCCTTGCACTAGGATGCACTTTTTTCATCCTGTAAATATTACTCTGCTGGGAATTCTTTCTCGGTTTCTGTAAATATAGAGGTGTTCTTATAACATTTATATATTTCATATTTGTGGTTTAAATCTTGAAACATAGGCTTACCCATTTTGTTATTGAGTTTATTTTACAGGCATATTTAACGTGAGTTTTCTGCAACAAAGGGAGCAAGTCACTGAAAGCTGCTTCTTTTATAATGTTCCAGTAGTTTTATATCCTAGATGTCTTATAAAATACACATACACAGACTTTGCAACAACAGTCAGTGATTAATGTGGGAATATTTGGAGTCAGGAAGAAAAAAGTACAATCCAGAGATTATTATAAAAACTAAAATGACTACTGAAGTATGGACAGAAGGAAAGAAAACAGAACAGTATGGCAACATACACCAGCAAGAGATGAACACCAATGATCATGGCTCTCCTCTCTAAGCAACTAAACCTGCATAGAAATATTTATGATGTTTGACTAAACTGGGTAAAAATCTAATAATTTATTAAAATTCAAATCCTAGAACAGGACACCCTCTGAAAACTTTACTTTCATTCAGTAAAAAAAAAAAAAAAGAATAAAAACTTTTTCAGCCATTGATAACTATGAGATAAACTAAATAACAGAAAAATCTGTGGTTATTCTGACCTGAACATTAATTGTTTTTACATTAAAAAATACCAAACCAGTTAAATTTGAATTAAATCCTATCACTTACATAGGAGGTTGTAAAAACTCAAGGAAGTTTTACACTAAAAGCATTTTAATTAAAATGTGCATAGTTATTGGAAATCTTCACTATGTCACATACTGAATTTAATAAAGACCACATGACAATCAAATAATTTACAGCAAATAGTTTACAGGGCCATAAAAATAAATACATTTATGGAAAAAAAAAAAAAAAGCCTGAGAAAACATGTCATTTGTTCATTTACCCAAGAGGTCTGAGAAAAACAGCTGCCATAAAAATACGCTGCCACGTCTGGAAAACACTAACACACACACAGTCTACATTTTTTATTTAGCCATTATATATATTTATACACACATTTTTTATTTTTTTTTCCCTACATTTACAAACAGCATCTACAGGCCTGATGTGCTTATGTCTGTCTGGGAATAAAAACACCTGGTGCCACGGTTTGTGTTAATATGGGCTGTGGTTGCTGTTTCATTCAGTCATTTTACTAAACAGAAATAAACAATATATACATATATATATAAATATATACACAAATATATATATATATATATTGCTTATTTCTGTTTATTTTTATGAGGTACTATAACAAATAGTACCTCATAAAAATTTGTACTTGATAATTCTTTTGATTAACTTTTTGGGCCAAATGTGGTAATAATAAAACATTTTTAATGTGGTTTATAAGGCAAAATCAAAAGAATTCAGAGTTATCAGAACTGTGCTGAAGGGTTATCTTGGACTTGTAAGACAAAGTTTAAATGTCAGTCCTGGTGATAAAGTCCTTTACTATGATGCCTGCCAGCACTCAACAATAAATAACATTTTCAATAGGTACTAATCTACCTGTCGGAAGTCTGGTCAAAATCATAAATCATGTCTAATACTGTTTTGCGGTGAAAAGTTTAATTCTAACTCTAAAAATTCTGCTGATGTGTTCTGAAGGAGGTTTTATAGTGAAGCATTCACTCTTCCTTTCATTTACTATCTTGGGCTTCGCTTCTTTCTTGATTCTCATGGTGTTTCTAAGGTGACTTTGGGGGCTATCCCTGGATTCACCTGAGTCTGACCATTGATAGAGGGGTCCATCATCATCATCAGCCAATGCCTTCCTATTATATTTATCTGCATAACACCTCCTATTAAACATCTGGAAAACTGCTCAGGTTCACTTTTTTCCTTCTACCGTAGCACAGTTGCTGATCAGGCATTACCTACTTTAGAACAGTTTCCCACCAGACTTTATTAATTCCTAGATGAACTGGGTGCCATCCTCTGGTTATCACTGAAAGTAATGTGGTTCTCTTTTAGTTAGAGATAACCATTTACATTTTCTACTGTGTTCCAGGTAAATTTAATCTGACACAGTAACATGTCTTGATTCTGACACTTCTGTAGCAATCTCACATGGCTCAGCTTTCTTTTGAGACCAAGATTCTACATACAACCCTTAAGGAGATATACTTAATTTATATTGGGTGTGTCATTTCAGGCAGGTGGAAGAAAGAATAGGACTCGTGAAAAAGAGGTAAAGAAAAGTCTAACTTATGTTGCATCTTCACATAATATCTTCTTCTTCTGAGACTGTAAATACACAAATGTAAATCCCTTCCTTCCAACTCTCTCTCCTCCTGCTGTTGCTGATCACCTGATCCTCCTCAGGTGCAGCAGCAACCACAGCCATATCAAAAGTCAAGGCATGATTGTTTTGGAGGAAAATGGCACAAATGGCAGTGAATTGTGAGATGGGATTTTTCTCTTAAATACTCTAATTCTCTGAAAGGGAAATGTCTTTAAATGCATTTACAATAATGTTTTGGCTTTGCAACAGGTGCAAAATGTCAGTAAATCTGGGCTTTAGTTTTCAAGTTATCTATTACCAGTTCCATTGAAAAAGAGCACACAGTCCAATGACACCAGTGAGTTTAATCCAGTTGGTTCTGGTCCAGTTACGTCACCAGAAAATGTAAGTAACTTCTTCCATTGCTGCCATTCTTTGTATTATCCCATTTCACATGCTTCTAAGTCCATACTCCTCCACTGCGTCCCCTTTCACCACCTTTGTGTCCCATTTTCATCCCAGTATATCCAGATACACAGGTGTGGCTTTCATCAGGGAAAACAGCATCTTCTGAATGTCCTTAATGTTGAGTCGCTGCTGGGGCTCCCTTTGCCAGCAACCCAGCATAATGTCATAGACTTCCTTGGGGCAGAGTCTCGGGCGTTCCAGTACCCGGCCCTGAGTAATACACTCTATCACCTGAAAGGAAAACAAATGATGAAAAAAACAGAAGTATCATTTGAAAAATGCAACACACACTGGCTTTGATGCAGAAGATCATTATTTGAAAAATTTGATTTCCTCACTTTATGACAAAAATGTCCCATTAAGTCAGATTATTTTGTAATAGCTATAACAGACTATCATTTTAATTTTAGGAATATAATTTTGCATTCTGCAGTTTTGAGGATTTTATTATCTAAATAAATAGTGAAATTTGTGATTTTTACTCTGCACAAATTAAGGTTAGAAAATTTTAAATTTGATTTCTAAAATTTGTGCAATATAAATTAACACAGCCAAAATAACTGACAGATAAAAATATACATGAAATGAACAAAAATGTCCACAATGATGCAAAAGGTTTTCAGTTTCAGATGCAGATTCACATCAAGAACAGTTTAAAATGAAATCACATAAGAAAATAGAATCTTAATAAAATAACAAAGATACTTCTGAATTAACAATGCTACCTAAAAATAAACAAATCAACCAAATATACAGCCATCATAATAAACAAGAGCTGTCATTGAACATGTCAGAAGGTCAGAAATAATCATGATCCTGTTAATCAAAGTGAACAAGGACACGTCTCATGTAAGATCTATGACCAGCTGCAAGGTGTGTGATGCGTGTGATGGAAGCAGCAATTACATGTTTAAATATGTTTTTGATGGTTTCTGGACTATGTTGATGTGTAGGCCTGCTAAGGTTTTTGCTTTAAAACAATGCCAGGCGTCTAATTGTAGTTTATTTTAAGATGTGAAGTATAATTGATTAAACACATTTGAAAATTAAAAAATCTGCACCCAGATTTATCTAACATATTTTCTCTTTACGGTTAGTAATAATAAATGTTTTGGGGTTTTTTGCAATATTTTTGTTTCTGTACCTCGTTGTTGGCAAGCTGAAACCACGGCTGTTTTCCATACGTGAAGATCTCCCACAGAATGACTCCAAAGCTCCACACATCACTCTCTGTGGTGAACTTCCTGTACATGATGCTCTCTGGGGGCATCCAGCGGATAGGCAGCATGGTGTGACCCCCCACCTGCACGCACACACACACCAGGAAAAGGTTTAAAACAGGAAGCATTTGTATTTGTTCACACTTTGGACTTTGCAGGAAACCTCTCAAATCTGCAGGACATGGGCCTCTACAGAACTGGAGTTGTCGACACTTCATTCTTTAAAGATTCAATGTGTAAGAATTACTAACATATAGTGTTAAAGATGGGTATAGCACAGTGAATGTACGGTGGCCAACAACGGCCAGAACTCTTCCAGACATAAACATGTTTTCATTTGTGCGTGGATCAAGCGGCCTCAGCTGCAGCGATCACAGCAGGTAACTTCTTCGACATTGTATACATATGTACTGTCTTCTTCTATGCCCCTTTTAAAGCATTACTTATCCCAAGCGGGGCTCTAGCACCTATCAAACTAAGCTGGTACTGCAGTTTTAAAGGTTCACACACACAGTTGTTAGTCCATTCTTATGGTACAAATATGGCAGCTGCATGTATGTGGACCAAGTAGATATATTTTTATTCTCTTACAACGACCGATTTATAACAGTTATTTTAAGTGATGAGATACCAATAGCAACACAGATTTTGATGATAGGTTACATTTTTCTGTCATTTACCTTTGATTTTGTTACACGGTGCACCTTTAACTTTTTTTGGCTGCATTTAAGCTCGGCCTAAATGTGGAAATCCTCAAATATTCTCAATCCTAATTTCTTTAGTAAATTAAAAAATAAAGAAGCAACAACAAAAAAAAAAATTACCCTAGCTTTATTATTTAATTTTTTTAAACTTTGATTTGGTTTTTCAACCAAAGTGAAAAGTTGCATCATAAATTATTTTCCAATTTTGTTCTTAAATGAAAAAAAGAAAGAACAATAATGACCACTTAGATTCTATTAAGCTGTTTCTTAGGATTAATCTTAGATTTGATCTCGTAATCTACCATTTACGATAAAAACTAATATTTTCTGTTCCTGTGAAGCAGCAGCTGTAAAATGGTTCATTTTTAACATACCTGTTTTTTACATGACTGAATTAATAAAAAGAATTGTTGCACTTTTAGTTTTCATGTTTTTGCCCAATAACTGTAAGATGAGAAGAGTGAAAGCTGTGCTGTGGATGAAAAGTCTGTTCTTACCCTGTAATAATCTGTGCTGTAAATGTCTCTGGACATGCCAAAATCTCCAATTTTCACCAGTAGGCCGTTCCCCACCAAGCAGTTCCTCGTCGCCAGATCACGGTGTACAAAGTGTTGTGACGCCAAGTAGATCATTCCAGCTGCGATCTGACTGGCGATGTGAAGCATCTGGTACAGACCCAGCTCGCTGCTGGTCTGAAGAGGCTGCCCATCCACCAGGATCATGGCGTCTGGCCCATGGGCTCTGAAGAGACAGTTACAGGTGGTCAGAAATGTTAAATATATTTTTAATCAAACTATAAGTGATGTCTGGGGCATCTGCACCAAATCAAACATGAAATTGTGTTTTTAAAAAGATGTAGATGAATTAGCTGAAATATTTCTTTAAAGTCTGAATAAAGCAAACTCAGAGTTTAACATGG
Source organism: Rhadinocentrus ornatus (assembly GCA_037177495.1). NCBI lineage: Eukaryota > Metazoa > Chordata > Actinopteri > Atheriniformes > Melanotaeniidae > Rhadinocentrus > Rhadinocentrus ornatus. Next base: position 1,915,087 of record JBAMHW010000010.1, read on the forward strand.
AAACTTGTTACATGTGCCACTGAAAACTGGCTTAAAGGTCAGATTGAACTGTCGAGTTGCCTAACAACGGTAAGTTCTGCAGTAAATCCTGAGCATACAACCCATGCCATGTTTTGACATGCCAATAGTCAATCTAAAGTACAGCACAGTAGCTTTGACGTGTTTTTTCTTATGTTGACAAGCTTAAAGAAACACATCTACATTGATGGGCAGCTTGGACACATCATCAGTGAAGTACCCAGGGTCATTGGATGTTTCGGGTCTTTGATCTTCAGACACCCTCAGCTGGGCGACCCAGTCAGGGGTGATCAGACCCCAGCTTGTGTCCAAGCAGCTTGCTACACTATTGATCCCATCAAAAATCTAATCACTTTAAACTCACCTCAGAAACTTGTTGAGATCTCCGTGCTTCATGTACTCAAAGATCATGCTGAGCGGGTCTCCATCCACACAGACTCCATAAAACTTTACTATGTGCTCGTGCTGGAGGTTTGTCAGCAGCTCCGCCTCACGCTGGAAGTCCTTCCTGGCTGCCAGTGTCGGATCCTTCAGAGTCTGGTAGGATTTAGAGGATGAGAGATCATTCTGTATCTATGCTGCTTTCTTTTAGTGATGGTCAATGTTTCTCGCTTTACTTAAATATAACCTGAAAACTTGAAGGTCACACTTTTATTAAGGTTTGACACAATGCTGCAAATTTTTGTAGAAAGTCACTACAACCTCAATTCCTAGTAAGTTGGGATACTATGTAAAACGTAAATAAAACATAACATTTTAAAATTACGTTTTAATTTAAATAAATAAATCTAGAAAATTACCCAGCTTAATATTCAACTAAACTTAAAGTGCAGTAATGCTGTTTCCTACATATCTCTTACCTTCACAGCCACCAGCATCTTGTCTTCGGTGGAACTTAGGTTGTAACATTCTGCTAAGAAAACTTTGCCAAAAGCTCCTTCTCCGAGTTCCCTCTTTAAAATGATGTCCCGTCGTTTAATATGCTGAACATCTGAGAAGGGAAGGAAGTTTGAGAAAGGGTACTATAAATTCCAGCACATACAACCTGTATCATACCATCAGGTGAATAGTTGACATGTGGAGCTGATTGAGATTTCCAAAGCCCCCAGACGATGTTATGGATGTAGAGCAAAAACAAAGAGTAAAAAGAAGGAAGTCCAGACAATTTCTTCCTTTGATCATTAGGAATATGATCACACTCTTTCGCACATTTACATTTATGCATTTGTACTTTTCATTCATGTGTTATTTTTCTCTTTTAAAATAAATAAATAAAAAACACAATTGTAGCGTTACTGTTCTGCTCTGTCATACTTCCTTCATTTGACAGGCTGGTGCACTGCCTTTCTTCTTACTTTGTTATGGCCTGGAAATGTTTGTTTGTCACAGAGGTTAGAGGTTAAAGGTCCTACATATTGAACTTTCTTGCATCAGAACAGGCGGTGTTAGATTACTTGACTCCAGAAGGTGAGTAGAGCATAAACCCACACCTCTGGTTATCCTTTTGCTTCCTGTATTGTGGGACAATCCAGGAAAAACAACTGATGGGAGTCCTTTTACAAAATGCTGCTTTTTTAGAGCTGAAAAGGTGCAGAATACTTACAGGTGGTTGGCTTGTTGCAGTTGTGTCCATGTCTGAAGTACTGCGGGTTTTCTATAACCGGGATCCTGGTCATTCCAATCACCACGGCATCTGGTCCAACATCCAACATACAAGGGCTGATAATCCCATGGTTCACATGATGAAGAGGGCTGGCAGAGTTTTCCTCACCACTCATTACTGCTGTTGGACCTAGAAAGACACAAAAGCCACACTTCGACTGGATGAATGTTTCTTTAGTATATTGTTTCTCTGTTGTTTTTGCACAGCCTTTGGCAAGGAAGGGCTGTTTAAGTCAGAGTTGGAACAGAAGAGTAAACATAGGAAGAGGTTATATATGTTAGCTTAGCATCCAAGGAGACGTCATCAGCTGGCGTCTTCTTTTTCTTTAGGACAGAAACATACAGCGTATTCTTCTTTCCACTGTTCATTAAAGAGATTAATTTCATGTACTGATGTTTGTTTATAAAGCTTTAAATACATGAATCAGAAGAACTTCTTCTTCTTCAGGTCTCCCAGAGAACCAAGTTTTCTGTTTAGCTAACTTAATATGATTACCATTTACTCGACTGTATCTTTCATTCTGTTTTTGACTCTTTTTTTTAATTTTATTTATTTTTTATTACATATTATACTCTAATACATTTTCTGTTTTCTAAGCTGCATGATACACACTGCTGCCAGCTGGCAAGTTGTTCATCACTTTAACATTTTTCAATTTTTAAGATTAACTTTGTCTATTTTTGTGCAGCAAAACTATTTTTTCTTCATTGCTTCAGGCACTTTTGTTCAGACAATCATTCTACAGTGTGGATATCAATTTTTGAAGATCGACTTTAAGACATTTTATGGTTGGAAGATACATGATCAAGGAGTTAGGCAGAGGCTATACTTGCTTTTAATTACACATCCATCGTATTCATCATGGCTGCCTCGTGTATTTTGTATTTGAATGTTTGTGCGCAACCCTTTAGAAATTGTGCAAATAACCAGTAGGGGGCAGAGTAGGGACCCATTTTATTGGATGTAAGGTCACAGCATGATAGCAATAAATATGACAGAAGATTTCAAAGAGAAGACATGGTGTGTTTGGTTTAGGGTTCATAAGGAGGTGTCATCATAGGGGCCATGCCGCAATGTTTGTACTTTGTTTTTCAAAACTATAACAAATTCAGAAGCTCTATCCAGTCTGAGTCATTTGTTGCACCCCCTAATGAAATCCTCAGGTAGCAAGTCAGCTAACTACATGAATGAATATATTTGCTTTTTAATAAGGTTTAAAAGAGAGTAAGTAAGCAAGACAGTTATTTTATGTTTGATTGGTTGGAACCATTTCTGGTTTATTTTTGTGTAAAAATAAATAGTTTTCTAATAAATATGTTGGTTTGACTCACATACCACTGCTTATTTGCACTAAAGAAAACTGTGGACTTTTAGAAACCTTGTACTCCAGTGCTGCCATGCGTAAATTAATTTCATAGAGGGTTAAATTTGGCTATCAATTAATGCAAACACAACTCCATTTTAGATTCCTCCACTGTTCACATCCCCTGTAACATATGTGTCATGGATAAGATCTTCCTATGGTCCTGGAACAAATCTTCTCTGTATGAGGAGAAGATGTGAGATAGGACCATGTGAACATCACAACTAAACGCAACACCTTTAAAAATAAGTGCTTTCTTAAAATGATACCACAGTGACCACAATTGGTAAAATTAAATAATCTCCTTTGTGTTTGTGTCACTAAAAAGCAGAAATGTTCAGTTTTTTCTGTTGCTGATCTGACCACTTCATACCCGTCATCATTTTAATCATCATATAAAGTCGTACTAAGTAACTTTCTGACCTTAAAACTCAGCATTCCTGGTTCATTTGATGGCACAGTGGCATTTTACTTACTGGAGTCGTAGCTGCCCAGCAGCTTTGAGGCTAAGAAACCGCACTTCACAACTTTTTCTTCCAGGACACTAAATGACGTTGCAGCTGAGTTTTGCTTTACACACACACTAGCAACCGAGTAGCAACGCATCAGCCATTTTTAATCTGCACACTGGCTAATTCAGCTAAGAAACTCAGGAGGACATAATTGGAAGAAGAGAGGAAAAGAAAGAGGAAATGGGACAGAACAGAATATAAGACAAGCGTTAACATCAAGCTGACCTTTACTAGCAGGAGAATTCGCAGTACAGGTGGGATGCAAGATGGAGACTGAAATAGACGTTGTTAGGCGGCATCAAAGTCTAGTAGTGCTTCTTGAAGACCACAGACACACACACACACACACTAGAAAGAAAAAAAGAGAAGCATTGCTTTCTTACCTTTCATGCTGAACTTTGATCTTCGTCCATACTTGCTGACAAGAAGGAAGAAAACCACCAGCACCACACAAGCAAATCCTGTTAGGCCAACAGCAATGGAAACCTGCAGACCATGTAAGTATCAGAAAACACTGGTCACACAGTTTCTGAGTTAAAAAACCCCAAAACAAACCCACATTCTTAGAGATGAAATTGTGATTTTTAAAGAAGGTGGATCTCAGAAAACTGTAAGGCCGAGGATGTTGGAGAGCCTGATGCTCTTCATTTTTGGTGAAGTGACAGACAGACAGACAGACAGACAGACAGACAGACAGACAGACAGACAGACAGACAGACAGATAGACAGACAGACAGATAGATGCTCAGGTGAAGTTTTGTTTGGAATTTATTCAATTTTCATATTTGTGTCCACTCTTGTCTACAAATAAATCTATGACTGCAGGAAACTGAAGCGGAAAACTATGATTTTACTTTAGATAAAAGATTTTACTATCAAAAGCTAATTTTGCTGAGGCTAACGAGTAGCTTCTCTAGGCTGGTGGATCAGAAGCAAGTTCTGACGCTAATTGTTTTATGGAAAATATGTTTATCTGCATGTGATTTGGGCACGTGCATGGTAGGAGTACTGGAATTACCACAGACCTTTGGCAAGATTATAAAAAAAAGTCTTTTTTTTTTTTTTGTTCATTTGCTTGTTTTTTTTTTTCTTCCAGAGCAGGAAAGAAAGAAATGAGTCTCAATCTCAGCTATGCTTGCAACATGTCTCATACTTAGGTCACTCACCCCAAATGTATCTTCCTCAGGTTTCTGATTCTCTGTAGTTGCTGGAGTTACTGGAAAAGACAACAAATTACTGGCCTGCTACATCTGCTGGTCAACCATGTATACACTGTCTGAACTTATAACACATAACAAAAAGGACTACTCACATCAGCAATAGAATAAATAGCTCATACTTGTGAAATCATATTTATTCTCTATGTCAGGTAGACATATGTCTTGACAATCCAACACAGTAAGCAGCCCTAGTTTTATTTAATGTTCCACTTTTAATTAATATGGCTTGAAGAAGCCATATTAATTTAATCATAAAAAAGTTTTTAAAACAATGAAGTAATGCAGACATGGTTGAATCTAAAGAATTAATCTAATTTCTGAATAATGATAAGAAAATGAAAGGATTGTGTGTGATCACCTTTGTGTTGCCCCACAGTAAAGCGTGGTACAAATACAGGCTTAATGATGAATACTGTTAATAACTGAGACATTACTGATCAGTTTAAACACAATTTCTTCCACAAGCATGTGATGTTATGATGACAGCTGCTGTTAGACGCCATTGAGAATCTGAGCCTTAATACTATGATGATATTCTTATAAAGAAATACTTACCATAATCATAATCCATGTCTGTGAAAAAGGCAAAATGTAAAAGGTAAGGCACAAAGGTCTGAGTCAGATAACAACAGTCACAGAAGTGAGACAAACGGCACAATTATTGAATCATATGAACAGTGAATGATATCAAATCATTTCATTCATCAATTGGGCATAATTTTGTTGGTTCTGACTGTATTTCCAAATTGATACACAAACATGTGGTGCATCCATATTTACTTATGTGAACACTGCAGACTGTGTGATGTCATGCCATGTCATCTGAACATATTTCACTATATTCACGGCCATTCACTGTTCACATACCGTTCACACTCAAGTATGATGAAGGTCGCATTGAAATGATAATGTGAATGATCAAGCAAAAAAAATGGTTTAAAAAAAAAAATTGGATTTGAGCATTAAGATCTTTAGTGTGAACACTGTATACAGGCAACTGGCTTACTCCGCTCAGTCTGGGATTATTCCAGGTAGAAACTCTGTCTCAAATGTCTGCCAGTGTCATAGATCACTCAAAATCTAGTTTTTAATTTGTGTGGCCATTTCATTCAACACTATAAAAGGCACCTGGTGGAATGGTCCCCCTTATAGTTCACTCATTCATTTTCTATACCACTTAATCTAATTTAGGGTCTTATAGAAGCTGGCGCCAATCTCAGCACTTAGCAGGCGAGAGGCAGGGTACATAATAATTTTTCCATATACATTTATTATATCATTATTAATTTAATGATTAGTTTAACTTTGTTAATAACAGGATTAACATTAGCATTTGGTGTTCTGCCAACGTCCTACATTGCTGCTTCTCGTCAGCTAGGTGAATTTGGACACAGCTCTGGTTTTACTTTAAAAGATGGGCAGGTGGAGCAATCAGTAGTTAGTTCTCTTCCCCAGTGTATGAATATCTATTAGTTTACTTTGGCTTTCTCCAGTCAAGTCTGTTTATCTGTTTTGGTTTACATTCCAGTATCCTGCTTTAGCTAAGTTTTTGTTTTTTGACCATTAAAAGTTTGCCTCCTTTATCCTCCCTCTGGAGGACTACATTTGGGTCCTGTTCTCAAGCCTACACCATGACAGAGACTCAAATACCTGATAAGACCCGAGAGGATAGAGTAATGTGTGGTCCTGTGAATCCCTTGTTTGTTTTCATGATGCCATGTTGGCCCAGCTGTGTTCATAAAAGATGATTTTATCTCAAGCACCTGCCTAGTAAAAAAAAAAAGTGAAATAAAAATAGATAAATTACTTCATACTGTAACTACATTACAGCTGCAGGCCAAACACAAACCCATAAAATGAACACATGTCTCCTCTCTTAGGAGGTTAAGGCACTAAATATTTGTAAATTAAAAAAGTACAATTACAGATTTGTTGTTACTGTTGTGTTCTCTATAGCAGAGGTCCCCAACCCTGGTCCTCAAGGCCCACTATCCTGCAGGTCTTAGATGTCTCCCTGTCATAACACATCTGATTCAAATTAAATGGATCTCTGACCAAGTCTGCTAATGAGCCATGAATTTGAATCAGGTGTGTTGCAGCAGGGAGACATCTAAGACCTGCAGGATAGTGGGCCTTGA
>JBAMHW010000010.1:1922598-1936223 GCA_037177495.1 Rhadinocentrus ornatus
GTGTGTTGCAGCAGGGAGACATCTAAGACCTGCAGGATAGTGGGCCTTGAGGACCAGGGTTGGGGACCTCTGCTCTATAGTAAGCTTTCAGTCAGCTTACCATCAAATGGCCTGTTGAGGAAGTGGCCATAAATAGTTTTGCTGACCACACCCAGGTAGTTGGTTGCCTCCAGTGTGTAGTTGCCATTATTGTGGTGTGTTGGATTTTTAAAAGTTAGACACCCTTCTATGTCATCCTTGTAAACATCGATGTCAGATCTCACATAGTCAGTGTGGAAAATTTCCTGAATTGGGAGGAATAGGAGAAACACAATAAGAATAATGTCACAAAATTCAGTTTTAAAAAGGAATTTTCTGCATAATTAAACCGAAGGCATTCAGCCAAGAATTTGCCATCAGTGTGTGAAACCAAAAATGTGTTAAGTAAAGAAAATATGCCCAATTTCCTCTCTAAAGATCAAAACAAATTAAACTTTATTTATAAAGTTATTTTCATGCTGAAGGCAACACAAACTGTTGGGGCCAAAATTCTTCATTATCTACAGAAATTACATTTGGAAAGTATCAGATTAGTCATCTTTGCAGATTATACAAATGTCCTCTGCACAGGAGGAGACTTGCAGCAGATTCTGTACAGCATCACACAGAAAATGAGGAAAATTAAAAGATGGTTTAATAGAAATTGGTTATCAGTGAATTTAAATAAAAACAAAATTATGTTATGAAATTATGTTTGAAAAAAGTGTCATACAATTATAGAAGAACAAGAAAAGGCAGAGGATGTTATAAAGAGTATATCACTATAAAATTCTTAGTTTGATTTTTGTTACGGCCGCCTGCATGCCGGCCTACAGACAGGACATGACTGCAGCTTGCCCTGCTGACTAACAGCAAGTGCCTCACCGGGTGCCACCCTCCCTCCGCTGGAATTGGGCTACCTAGTTCCTGGATTCCCACCAATGACGACGCCCGTGTGCCTATTAAGCCTCGTCACCCACTTCATTCAAGGCAGCTGTGGACAGAAGGATGCAGTGTGCCAAACTGGGACTGTTACCGAACTTGTTGGTGGTGGAAGTCACCCTGTGTGGGTTTGTAGCTAAACTTTGGTCAATTTGTAAAGAGTTTGTGTTTGTGTTTGACAGATCTTTACCCTGCTTGAGGTGCAGTTTCTTTTGTTTATTAATTCTAATTACGCCTTATCCCTATTTTGGGACATTTTCAGCTTGATTGTAAAAGTAATTGTTAATTGTGTTAGTAGTTGTTTCCCCTTTTTCATTGGGACACCTTTTGTTTATATTGTTACAGTAATTATTACCCGTTTTTGGGACACTTTAGTTTGATTCTTGTATTTGAGTATTACAAGTTTGTGGTTTCAGTCGACACCGGATGGTCTTTTTGTATTTGAACCCATTTGTGTGTGTTAAAAATAAATTGTATCTTTTTTTGAGATCTGGTATTCGACTCGCTTTGTGTTCCGTCCCTGCTAGCCCTAGCATTACGGGGACGTAACAATTATCAACCACAAAATCAGCTGGAATTTGCAGATAAAACATTTTCATGCAAAATTAGCAAGAAACATTTCAGTGTCCTGGATCAAAATCACTACATATTCTGTACGGTTTACTCAATCAGCCTATTTAAATTAATGTGTTGAGGTATGAGGACCACAAGAAAAAAAAAATCAATAAGGTTTGTTTCAACGTGGAATATTGGAAACATACTAAACATATTTTAGAAGTTAAAAACCCTCATTCAGTGAGTTGGTAGTTTTGAAAACTACAATAATAATGTTATACATTTATAAAGGCGACATACTATATAGACGTCTTTTTTTTTCTTCTAGATTTTATAAAAAAAAATTCTAAAATTTAATTGATTTAGTGTAACAACTACAAAGCGGAGCGAGTTATGACTGGTAAGGTGGGCAGGAATAAAAGATTTCTATAATCTGTTTTCTGAGTGTTTGGAAGATGGGTTTGCCCACTGATCAGCCATAACATTAAAACTGCTCAACAATAGAAAAACTTGCATTTTTAGGAAAAAGCATCTTTTACCCTACAACAAAGCAACATTTGGAAAATTTAATATGTGAAAGAGATTTTTTACAGTGGGACTGATCCTACCTTATTATTGTGGAACCATTTTAAGGTGGGGTGGGGCGACCCACGAACAGTAAACTCGATGCACGTGTCATGGCGGCGCTCTGGCTCCTTCAGCCTCTCAATGGTGGGAGGAACTGAAAGGAAAGAAGAAACTGTAGATCACTGAAGGTTTTTACTTTCACTGTGTAATTGTTTATACTAAGAATGTTGTTGCAGCAGAAAAAAGGAGAAAACCAGACACTGAGGTGGGATACCTTCACCGACATTTATTGCATACAGGTCTCACTTTTTACTTATTGATTGGCTTCTTTAACAATCCCAAACCATGACATCTTTATCTATAAAGCACTTTGACAACAACAACTACAGCAAAAACATAGTGCTGTATATCAGGGATAGACAGAATATAAAGAAACATGAGACATAAAACAATAACACATTTAAGACAATTAAAAAACTAAGACAAATAAAATCAGTGTCTGAAACTGTGTTTGAAAGCCAAGGAGGAAAGGTAATTTTTAACATGAGTTTTAAAAGTGGACCATGAAGGGGTCTGTCTAATGTTCAAAGGCAGATTGCTAAAAAAAAGAAAAAGGTGCTGTCTTCTATGATAGCTGATCTGGGAGACCTAGCAGGAATGTACAGGTAAATCCGCTCAGGGAGGTAAGGTAGGAAAAGACTATTTAAAGGGGTGTTACGACCCCTCCTGAGTCTTAGGGGCGAGAAGGGCTGTAACCCAACGAGTCGGAGTCAGTATGCAAACTAAATCACCAGTTTATTTGCAACTAGGCAATCCCACTAACAATATGTACATGAAAAAGAAAATAGCTCCAACAATAAACCAAACATAACTAAGGGAGTCCTGTCCAAAGCACAGTCTAGATGCCACACGGCACAGTAAATAATAAATCAAAAAATAAAAATGTATTGTAAAGTGTCCTGAAACCGGGCTTAAACTGTCCCGGCAGGTGTTTCTAAATGGTGAACAAAAAAAACTAAAGAAACCCAGGTACTGGCAGTTGTACAGGCAAGCGTCCTGAACGGCCAGCCGAGTAGATAGACAGCAGCCGGTGCCCAATCACAGCAGGGGAAGGAGGAGGCTCTGGAAGTCGACGCCATCCAATCCAACAATTGTCCGCACCAGCCGGTGACCAATCGCAGGGAAGGAGGTAGGATCCCTATCTCTGTATTGACCTCCAGCCCTGTGTTTACCCGCCAGTCCGGCCATGCGTTCATAGCCTGTCAGATCCATTTAATTTGAGTCAGGTGTGTTGGAGCTGGGATAAATTGAGCGGCCCTTGAGGACCAGCTTTTGACACCCCTGTCTCAGAATGAACCATTTGTAAATCACATTTGTGGGTCCACATACACGGCAGCTGCCACATTTCTGGCACCATTTATACTACAGTGTCTCTGAAGGGACAAACAACTATGTGTGTGAAGTGAGAACCCTCTGACTGAGCTTTAAAACTGCGGTGCTGGCTTTGTTTGATAGGTGCTAGAGCATTGTTTGGGATAAGTGACACCTTAAAAAGGACAATAAAAGAAGACAGTACACATTCTTGAAGTAGTTACCTGCAGTGCTTCACCTGAGGCCACTGGATCCACTCACACATAAAACATGTTTATGTCTGGACGAATTTTGACCATTGGTGGCCACCGTACATTTCAACCATGCTTTAAAGTAATTGCTATGCCCATGTTTACCACTAGATGACAGTAATTCTTACACACTGGACCTTAGAAGGAAAAAAATATATCAGTCACCTCTTCGGTCCTGCATTGGAATGGGAATGATTTTCTAATGTATTCTGTGTAGCATATCTGCCACCAACACAAACTGGTTTCTCATTATAGTGTGAACTTACAGTGCACAGTCAGCTTAATGGAAGCGTTGCTCATTCCCACAATGTTGGTGGCCATACACGTTAGCAGGAAGTTGTTGTCCTCTCTGTTCACATTGTCCAACGTTATGTTGATGGAGTGATAACTGTTGTTGTAAACAGTAGCCTGGAGGATAAAATGAGCAGACATGAGGGGGGGAGGGTATACAGCACACTCATTTAGCTAGAATGATGATGGGAAAATCTTCACACACTGTGGGCAGAATGAAACCTTTCATCATTGCAGCATAGATGGCCATCTTGATTGTTATCCTCATTGTTATGTTCATAGTTTGGAGTTCACCCCGGCTTGATTTAATTTGTGTTTTATGTATTTATTGACTACAGTTGGTTATTGTGAAGCATTTTGGTCAACTGAAGTTGTTTAAGTGTGCTAAATAACTAAATTTTATTTAATTGAATAGTTTATACATGTTAATTTGCCAACAGGTATACCTGACAAATGATTGATCTCCAATCCCCTTCCACCAAAAATGGGATGCTGTGTGAAATGTGTATAATAAAATATAATAATAAAACAATAATGATGACAGAATATAATGATTTACAAATCTCATCAACCCATATTTTATTCCCAATAGGAACATCATATATGTTAAAACTGAGACATTTTACCATTTTATGGAAACTATTAGCTTGGTTTGTATCTAATGGCAGCAACACATTGAAATAGTTGGAACAGGGGCAACAAAAAGCTGGAAAAGTAATTGTTACAAATATAAAACAGCTGGAGGATCATTTGACAACAAACTAGGTTAATTGGCAACGGGTTGATGTGACTGGGTATAAAAGGAGCATTTCAGAGAGGCAGAGCCTCTCAGATGTAAAGAGAGGTTCATCAGTTTGAGACAAACTGGATGTAAAAAGTGTATAAAATAACAAGCAAAAATCTTGACAGGCTTGTATTAGTAAAAAAAACTATATTGTCTGACCTGACAGATAAATAATATGTAACTTATCATCTGCTTTCAGTCAAAAAAAGCAAAAAAAAACAACAAAACTACTTGACCAGCTGTCTCCCAAGAACCTCCAATATTCACAAAGATGAAAGCATCTCCTGAAGATGAACTCAGAATTTTCCTCGTGGATGCTTCTCTCTGGTTAGGACAACTACTTCTTCCACTGAATTGAAAACACTAGTAACTGAGCTTTCAGTTCCATCCTCCACTTGATTCCAACCAGTCCGCGGAAAAGTGTCAGGCACATGTTTCTCTTTGCAGTTTTCTATAAAACCTCATCACAGTTCCAGGACTTGAGAGAATGATATGCAGATGAAAAAAGGCTGATCTGTGTGTTATTTCGACAAAGTTCTGTTAGTAATGAAATCTGTTTTGTTGTTTTAGTTGGCCTTTATGGTGCTATATCTATTGGTACATTCATTTTCATAATTTTAGCCTCATAATCTGGTTAATTTAGGCTGCCCTAAAACATAATGTCTGGATGTTGACTGGGATTAAACAGGTTGAGCATTTACACAAATTTTTACTTAAAAAAAACAACAAAAACAAATAAAAAAAAAATGGTTTGGAGTTTGTCAGGTTAAGGAAGCATTCCTAAATATACAACACTTATTATGGAAGACAAATTGCCATTTAAGTGTACATGACCTTGTGTATTTAGCCCAGTTTTTCCCAATCCAGGTCCTCGGGAACCCCTGCCCTGCATGTTTTAGATGTAACCCTGAATTAAATTTTACTACATCAGTGGGAAACACTGATTCAGTAAAAAAAAAAAAAAAAAAAAAAAAAAAAAAGTAGTAAAGTAGTAAAGTAAATCATTTCTTTAGTTATTTATCATACATAGTATTTTCATACAACATCTGCTAGTAAGACGTGGGTATGAAGATTCTCATCACTCAGATTTACTCTGAGTAAATATGTACATTGTCCCTTACCTCTTGTGAAGTGATAGAGTGTAAGCCATAGACGGGCCAGTCCACATCAGGTAGTGGGGATCCAGAACCGTTACAGATTGCTGTAACTCGATCACCTTCCACAACAGTTAGGTTACTGTGGCCGACTCGGACAACCGGCAGGTCTGGAACAGAGAAACTAGGTGTCCATTACCTTGTTTTCTATAGAGATGTTTCTGAACCACAAGAGATCACAAGGGTTGCAGAAGGCTTTCAATGTACAGAGGGTGTCATTAAAGTTAGAAAAACATCAACATTTTACACTTTGAACAACAGCATACTTTTTCTTTGCACTGATTGTACAGCGTACATACAGTTTTAAGGGATGCTGTCCTACTCAGCTTGATGTACCTGCCAGCCATTTTATCACCCTTAAAATTGATAGTGATAATATGATGAAGCTGGCATGTAAAAGATTAAATCGCAATATTCATTTGAAATATAGCAATTAGATAATTTTTTTTCAAAGTAGTTTAGCCCCATACTTAAAACATTACTTTTCGATAAATCTTATAGTTAGGGGTGGTCTAGCCGTTCTTTAGTTATGCTGTCATAGGCTTAGACTGCTGATGGACGTCCCATGATGCACTGAGCATTTCCTTCTTCATATAATCTCTCTGCTCAATCATCTCTGTGTTATTAACTTCTATTTTATATTTCTCTCTCAGCAGGTCTCCCTGGATAAAAGCCGTAGTGTTTGTTGATCCCTGTGTCCTTTCCTCATCACCCTCATCTGGTCCAGGTAGATGGCTGCTCTCCATTAGCCAGGTATGAATCGGTATGAATTGATTATGTCTGTAAAATACCCCAAGATGACTTTGTTGCTAATTGATGCTAAAGCTAAATTAAAATGAATAATCCTGCTGATGCTAAGGAGAGGTGTACAGCTTTTTGATGGGTATGGATGAAGAGACTGCACGAGGAACTGTGAGGAAATGCTGCTGTGGATTCAGGGTATAAGGCACAACAAACATAAATGAGAAAAAATCACTGGAGCCAATTATTGTCAATATAAACACTATTAAAGAATTTCCCACTGTGTTAATGTAGCAATTCATACCTGTCCCAAGTTGAAATTGATAAAGATATGATACTGGGTCAGATTACTTTGTCAATACAAGAGCAAAAAGCCCCAGGGGGCTAATTCACACATGACACCGACACCTTCGGTTGCCTCCAGATTAATGGAAGGCAGCAAATGAGAGGAGGAATTAATCTAGTCTTCTTCAAAGAGATCCTCACTATGTCTCTGAAGAGCTTTAAGTCATGTTTAGTGACAAAGAATCTAATGTGTTCATTCATATGGTGTTAACATATAAATGAATAAATCTAACTCTGTTTCTCATACTGCCTGATTTTGCCTAAACTGACTTTAGACATCTGATTTTGAGATGTCTGTGAAGCTAAATGTAGGATTTTGGTCACTCGTACCTAAAACGGCTGAAAGTCATTTTTACCCTGTAGAAAACTGTAATATATATATATATATATATATGTGCGGGCAACTATCAAAATTTTTAATCGCATGACATTTTGCGATTAATCGCGATTAATCGCAAAATATTTTTTTCCTTTAAAACAAGGCCTACGGCTATATAAAGAAAATGCAGTAAACGCACGATAAAATAAATTAATGCTGTTAATTAATCATTCCGTTAACGTATTGACTAATAAATATATGTCATTTGGTGTGCAGAAAGAAGTTCCCGCCAGCAAGTTTTCTTCCTGCCTGAGTCACATTTTTAACACAAGTAAATTTAACAGTTTCAAGTAAAAAAATGTTTATGTTTATATGGAAATAAACACTTTATCTTACCACAGTTGCTGATGTTCATATCCTGGAGTGGTATATTAACGTCATTACTGACACAGTATAACTGCTGGCTGCTAAGTCCCACCTCTCCTCTCTGTTGCCATAGCTGCAGCCAGCGAATCTCACAGCCACAGGTAAACACCACCTCCTCTAAATGCCTGAAAACAAAAACATGTCATGATCACTGCTCTGCAGAAACTTCCACTTCCTCATTAACCTCATCTGCTTCACCTGAGCTTCCCTGATTACTCACTCTCCTCACCTGCTCCCTGCCCTATTTAAACACTATTCAGTCTCTGCTTCCCTGCCAGATGGTCGACATTACCTACCCTGTTGATAGTCAACGTTTGTCTCGCGTTTCTAGATTCATGGATTTCCCGGCACCTGATTCCCTGTTTTTTCCTGCCTATTGCCTGTTCTGGATTTCAACCTATGTTTGGAATGACCACTGAGCCCTGCCTGTCTCTGATAAGTTGTCTGATCTCTGCCTTCTTGTGATGACTCTGCCTGTCTGATTAATACTCTTCTGGATTGTTGGATCTTCCCTATTTATGTCTGGAGCCTTTTTTAGGATCCTGTACCCCACAGTGTTTTAGGAACTGGTCGCCACTCTGTGCTGGACTATTTCCAGATTCTGCCCTGGATTCCCCAGTTTCAATAAATTCATTCCTTGTTTAAAAACTCCGTGCGCGTGTGTGGCTGGATTTCTGGGTCCCCATGATGACTCATTACAAAACATTGACATGAATATGAGCAACGTATAACACAAGTTAAACATAAAAACTATTAAATTTCTGAGTTAAATAAAAGTGGAACATAATTAATAAGTAGGACATTTTGCTGTTGCTGGTTGTTTTTAAGGTGTATTCTTTGTCTCTCTGCTGAAGGTACTTACTGTTGCTGTGATGTTTATTGTTAGAAGACCTATTCTAGCTAATATGATTTCATGTGTGTGTAAAAATGTTGAATTACAGATATAATGAGAAAAGTAGACTGCAAACTGAATGGGAAGCTTAATATTTGGACACAATTGGATAGTTAAGATTTGTAGCCTGTAGCGCAGCCTCACCGCACTGTTTGGATCTGCCTTGTACATGGGGACGGTCTGGCCATCGGACATACCGGGCATTTTCCCATTGGGCTGACATGTTTTTATGGGTGGACACGTTATGTTTATTGGTCTAACTGGTCCATAAAACTGTTATACTATTATCACAATATACATTTTCATATTTATTGAATATCCACTTAATACATTTTTTAATTTGATATGACATTCCATATCCCAAAATGTGCAACCCAAATATTCACACTGTGTACAAAGTTTAAAATTAAGCAATAAGGATCTGAATTGTCTTATTTTTTCAGCACAAGAAGGCAACAAATCCTTTCAAATTGCTCAAATTTGAATCAGTCGATGAATCAAATTCTCTCAAAGCTTTTATTGGCCCAGTTAACAGCAGGTATTTTTATTTCCTTTTTTGCCATCATACTTAGTTCCTAATTTGTTTCAATATAAATTTGTGTCCCTTGAGTTAATCTTATATGTTCCTAATATAACAACACATTCAAACCACAAGCCTGGTGCAGTTTCCTGCAACTTTACCTTTGTTTAGGTTTAATTAGATACTCAGACAGTTTTCATTTGCAAATTTTCTCTAATATGTCACTTTTTCATAGTTTCAGGACTACAAAAGACCCAAAGTGTGGCCATTGCTTAGTTTCTGGATCACAACTTAAACAAAAAACATTTTCTTGTAGTTTCACCTCGAACAATACCTGTGCTAAAAACCCTGAAGTGAGAACAAATCAGATTAACTTACAGTTCTGAGAGCTGTAGAGGTTTGAAGATATGCCAGGATAGTGCTTTAAGCAAGGGGTTCTTGGACAAATCTCTGAGGGAAACAATGACAGATTAGATCTACATGACAACAGCAACATGTTGAATTCACATGATAAATGCTGCACATCTAGCAGAACTACAGATGAAGATTAAGTCCCTATCCAGGTGAATGAGAGCTAATTGCTAGTGCCTGCTAGCACCCAACGGCCGCAGTCTACTTGAACATGGCTGGGCAACTGATGGTAGCTCGTGACAAGCCTGAATACCACTGGCCACTGTCGACTGGATTGCTTGCTTGACCTTTTCTTGGTTGATTCTGGTGTCTGGTGCTCAGCTGGACTCTGTTCTTGTAGCTTACTGCTAGCACCTGCTCATTTAGCCTGGGAAGTTTTCTCCAGCTGCTGCTCTGCTTTGGCTACTGTCTTTTACGGCTTTAAGTTGCTTCTCATGTCATCCATTTCCCCACGGTACATGCTGTGTAATCCAACCATACAAAACTCAGGAGTCAATATTTGTAGTGCAAAAACCTGGCTGCAACAATAACGTCTAGTTATTCACGCTAACAACGGTCTAGTTGGCCTGCGCTGCCTGAAGAATTTAAATTTACATGGAAATCGAGGAACTAGAATATTATAGCTGTCAGGCTGCTGGGAAAAAAAAAGTCTTGTAAATAAAAAAAACATGTGCATGCAAATTTTCTTTTAGCTTCGGATGATGTTTTCCCTTCTGCAGCAGTTCCAGCTTCAGTCTGTTTGGGAATGTCTCTAAGATCTCAACTTATCTTCTGGTGTCTTTTTTCTGTCCACTCTCTATTAAGTTCAGCTCTGTTGAGTGCTCAGCTGATAGTGGTCCTCTGGACAGATCCAGTAGTCTCTGCTCTTTGTGAAATCCTTTGGTCACTTTGTTGTCCATGATTCTCCTTGTATCATGGTCTGTGTTTTTGGTTTAGTTTTACTGTCCTGTGGGTTCATTGTCTGTCTGGTTTCCTGTTTTATTTTGTAGTTCCTACCCTGGTGTATTGCATACCGTTTAATTTTCCTGTTCATTAGCTCACCTGATTTTGATTGTAAATTCACTCCACCTGCATCTCGTTGTGTTCCAGTCACCCCTTGGTTACAGTCATATCATTTGTTGCGTTCCCTGTTGCTCGTCCTAAGGTCTCTGCTTAGAATTAAACTTCTTCCTGTCCTTGGTTCCACTTCCTCCAGACTCTGGGTTCTTTCAGGTCAGGTGGAGATATACTGAGATCATGTGAGATCCAGGCTATTCTTAGTATTTTATCTTTGACATGTAGAAATTAATCAGGATAAGTCATGCTGAGATGTTGTCCAGTGGTTTTAGGCTAACCAGCAGATGGGGACAGATTTGCAGATAAATGTCCATGTCTAGCACCAGCTCCATTCTTAGAACAGTGCTGGTAAGTATTTGTATTGAGTGCATTTAGTGATCTATTTATCTTCATGTTGCTGTTACTACAGCAACACTGAATGTGTTTTGCTCAGATTAGCTTTAGTTGTTAGAAAAAGTGAAGGTTATTTATCTGTCTGTTCATTCATTCTTACTGAACATGTAGTTCATTTGTGTACTTACATGTATCGTAGGTCAGGGTTTTTGGAGAAAACATGAGTCTGGATGGTATGCAGTTTGCTCCGTGTAATTGTTCTATTACAGACAAACACACAAGAAGCCCAAATACAAACATACAGCCAAAGAGAGAGAAAAGACACATTAAACAAGCATTAGCTGTAAGAATTGAACAGGAACTGAAGATGAGAGCAATGCTTGAGACAGGACCTCTCATGGAGACTGTCCAGGACATAGTAGCAGGGTAGAAGACGCAGGTATGACATAACCAGGAAGTGGAATAATACACAGGAACATTTGTACTAAGTTCCGGCTGGAAGTCCTGTCCTGGTACCGGACCATTTTCAGAGTAATTTAACTCTGACATGAATCATTCAGGAAGAAAACAGGCTCCAAACTCAAGGTATGAATCAGTGTTGTGTTGAAACATGACAACTTTAAGCCCCTTATTACTAGCAGCCTGTCACAAACACACATCATTTGTTCCAATTAATGATAAGGCTCAAATTAAAAATACCTACGGCCTGAAGTATTTACTAGACTAGGAGACTAGACTAGGAGTGTTATGGTCCAAAGCCCACCTGCATGGTTAGAGGTTAACGTATTTCTGCCTCGTCTTCTACATGAAGTTTCTTCCTCACTCCTCAGTGATGCAGTTTACCTAGGAGCTGGATGTGCAGGTCAGGCTGCCATCACATTTCTACTCTGCTGTGTGCCAAAAACTACTCTATAAATTTCCAACACAACACAAGTAGCCTCTATTTACCCAGAAACAAATGTTTTGATTGGTCTGATCCACAAGAATGGAGGAAAAGTTCCTACCAGCTAGGTATGTTTATGGCAGCTTTCTATGGAAACACTGCATACACACTGATGTCTTACTTACAGCCTCTGTAAACCAGGGAAAAGCTCCATATCCACATCCCTCAATGTCTGCAGACCAGTCCAGTTCTCAATGTGTCTGGAGAAAAACAAAGACAAGTTGAAGGTTAAAGTAAAGGAGATTGGAGAATATTTGGTATTATTACCGGTATAATAATTATATTATGTGGTATTACATTATGTTTCTTGCACTTTGCGTCCCCCATCAGCCAGTACATGGCCCATTCATGAGGTCATTTCTGTCAATGTAAGTTATGGATGTGAGGATGATAACCATGCGGTGTCCAGCCTATACAGTGAGAACCAGTGTATGGAACCAAACGTAACACGGACATGACAAATAGTGGAGGCTTGTGGTTCAGTTGTCATTATTCTTCAGTAAAATCACTGAACTTGTAGTACAAACTGAAACAGTAGATGCTCTACTGTTTGTGTGTGACTCCTTTAGTGTAACCTACAAACGGTCTTGTTATCCAATATTACATGCAGACTAAAGACTGGGGCTGTTTTCAGTGATAAATCGATGTCATGTAGGTGATAAGGAGGCCATGTGTCCCTGAAAACAGAGCCTGAATGATCAGAGCTGTTACTGACACGAACCCTTGTAATGTCCTGTCTCCCAAACACCCAATTAAACACGACCGGATAATGAACTTTACTCTTCATCATAGAAGTCCAGAGTCTATTTAATAACATCATGGTGGCTCAATCAATCTATTTAATTTAGTCTGCCTCACACATTGGGAGCAACATGCAATGACAGCAATCAAACATTAAAAAAACTTTGTGGTTTTTTTCACATTTGTGCACACTTTCTATGTTTATAACTGTAAATGAACTTACATGAGAGCAATAAACACTTACAGATAACACATCCACCACTAATAATTCCAACAAACAAACATTTATTCGCACAGAGGTAGTTGAAAGAACAATGTAATAAAATATCAAAATAACCAAAATAATCACAGCAGTTGTGATAAAAAAAACTGTGAAGGACCAAAGTTATCTTTCTTCTCCCTCTGGGTTGTTCTGAATAAAAAAAATTGTCTAATAAAATCTGTAATTACATTAAAATGTGACCTACTTCTTTCCACTGACACGAGAGATCTATCTGTAATCAATAATTCCAGATATAATTGACATTCTCAGACATTAGTGCATTAGTGATAAACACATCGACTCGTTTTTCCTTGTCATAATAACATTTGGATATTGACATCAGCACAATATTGATCATCAACTATTGATGTTCTGTCATAATGTATTTAATGAAAAGCTATAATAATGCATGAAAGTCAGGAAGTATATTTAATGTTATCAGGACTGTCCAGCCTCACAGATGCAGAAGCGGTGACTTAGATGGTCAAGGATCAATTTTGGCCCTTCTGATAATAAAAATACTTTCTTCATACCAGAGATAAATAAAAATTTTTTTTAAATATATATATACAGGCTCACCACCTGCAGGAGGGGCCATAGGGGTCGGGTGCAATGTGAGATGGGCTGCTGCCAGAGGCGGGGACCCTGGCGGTCTGATCCTCGGCTGCAAAAGCTAGCTCTAGGGACGTGGAATGTCACCTCT
>JBAMHW010000010.1:1988195-2004089 GCA_037177495.1 Rhadinocentrus ornatus
CAGGGCCCCGGGGGTGGATGAGGTCTGCCCAGAGTTCCTTAAGGCTCTGGATGCTCTAGGGCTGTCTTGGCTGATACGCCTCTGCAGCATCGCGTGGACATCGGGGACACCTGGACTGGCAGACTGGGGTGGTGGTCCCCTTCTTCAAAAAGGGGGACTGGAGCGTGTGCTCCAACTACAGGGGGATCACACTCAGCCTCCCTGGTAAGATCTATTCAGGGGTGCTGGAGAGGAAGGTCCGTCAGATAGTCAAACCTCGGATTGAGGAGGAGCAGCGTGGTTTTCGTCCCGGGTCGTGGAACAATGGACCAGCTCTACACTCTCTTCAGGGTCTTTGAGGGGTCATAGGAGTTTGCTCAACTAATCTACATGTGCTTTGTGGACTTGGAGAAGGCATTCGACCATGTCCCCTGGGGACCCCTGTGGGGGGCACTCGGGGAGTATGGAGAGCCAGACTTTTATGGACAGAATTTCTAGGCGCAGCCGTGGTGATCCCTGCGGATAAGCTGGTGAATGTGGCCGGGAAGAGGGAAGTCTGGGTTTCCCTGCTTAGGCAGCTGCCCCCGCAACCCGACTCTGGATAAGCAGCAGAAAATGGATGGATGGAGACAAATTTACTACCCTTTCAGGTCATTGGAGAACAAAAAAAAAGTCCCCTCCCAAAAACTGCTTTAGAAACATTACAAACAAATTTATTGTTTTCTTTTTTCTTTGTTTAAATTGTTGAGTAAACTCCTAATCAAAAATAGAAATATTTGAATATTAAATTTATTTTAACCCTATGAATGCCAATTTAATCACATGATATCACTATTTTTATAAAAAAATAAAAATAAATTAAAAAAAGATACACATATAATGTGTTATGTTAGGGGATAGTTTTTTTTTTTTTTTAATTCAGAGTCAGTGCTTTTTTAGTCTTTTAAGACTGATAGAAATAAATAGGATTAGGGGTGAAGTTGATTGAGCAATTTGTGCAAAAAAATGTAAAAGAATTTGAATCTGTAATGTTTTTATAGGAGTTTTGGGAGAGGACTTTATGTCCTGAAAGGGTAAATTGAGGCAACCCACAAGGGCTAGTTTTGGTGCCTTACTCTAAGCAGGGAAGTCAGCAGCAGAAAAGACACCAACAGATTGACTTGGTGGGTGGAGACGTGTCTGCAGAGGTTATCCTGAGCCAGGGAAGTGGCAGCTGCTACAAAAACTGTTCTTTAGAGCACAAGATTTGTCAACATATTCTCCTTTTGCAACCAATGACTACGACTATCTTATCAACATTTCGATTCAACGATGCATCATGATGCATCACTATGTGTTGCATCCTCAGTTTTCTTTATTACATTGCTACTTTCTTCATTAATAAATACAAGCAGTCAGATAATTTTGAACTTCCTGTTTATTTAGAATTATTTCAGAAATCAATCTGAATGTCCTGATATTGAGAAACATCGTAAACATTTATGTTATTTTCAACTTCAATATTGAACCCTAATTTTTCCATTGCCGGAAAATTAAGAAACCTTACTACTGTACCGTGACAGCCTTTTAGTGGGGAGATTTCTTCCAGTAAAGCATTGTGTTTTGCCCCTTCAGTCTTTCCTTTGTCAGTTCAAACAGAATATGGAAGTTAAGAAGATGTTTTTCATGATCTCCTTTATGGCCAGAAAACATTTGCCTGTAAGTATTTTAGTCAATTTGTAACTGAACACAGAGAATGTTGTTGAGGTAAGCATTTGTTGATGGACCATGTTGTTTTAATCTCTTTCGTCCGTTCACACATGCTAACCGTTAGCTTGCCAATGTTTTTTTTTCTAAGAGTGTAACAAAATTCCATGGTACAAAATTTTGCGAAATAAGAAATTGACTAAGTCAAATTTAAAGACGCACGAAATAAAAGTTGAAATTAAAAAGTTTAAAGAACGCGACGGGGCGCCGCCCTATGAGACTGAAAAGTTTGACCTTCTCGCTCTACTGTAACAGCACTCTGACTCATGTGAAAATGGAAGACAGGGAAATAGTGGATCATTCAGGTTAGTGGTGTGGACTCATTTTGGCTTCCTAGCCAAGATAAAAGACAGCTGTGAGAAAATTGTGGATTGAACAAAAACTATCGGGAGGCTTTGCCAGTTCACTGCGCCTTACCCTACTTCGAGCACAACTAGCATGATGTACCATTTGCAACGGCATCTTCGGGAGAAACTAGTTCCACAGTCTAAACAGCTACAAAAAGACCAAACTACTCTGCAGAAATCATTCGCTGCACCACTTCTTGCTGCAAGTTGGTGAGCAAAAGACATCATGCAGAATATAGGGGCTTTTATGGCTAAGGACATGAATCCATTTTCAGTTGTGGAGGATAAGGGATTTTTATCATTTGATCCACACACTTGAGCCAAAATACCAAATTCCTTCCCATACACACTTTTGTATCCAAAATGCGGCTGCTAGAGGTTTAACCAGGACTAAGAGAACTGAAGACATCCCACCAGTTTTGAAATCTTTACACTTGCTTCCAATCAGTCACAGAATAGATTTTAAAACCCTTCTGATCGTTTACAAATCCCAGAACAATTTAGGCCCGAAATACATCTGTGATATGTTCAGAGAATATAAACCTAGCAGAGCTTTTAGATAGAACGACACTGACTTAATTAGTCCAGACCAGAGTCCAGACTAAACATGGAGAAGCAGCATTTAGCTGCTTTGCCGCAAAAAGTAGGACAAACTGCCAGTGGAGATTAAACTTTCACCAAACGTAGACAATTTTAAATCCAGGTTAAAAACATTTATTTTCTCATGTGCCTATGAATGAATTCTGCATGGTAACTTTTTTAACTTATCTTTTTAATTATTTTAATGTAATTTATGATTTAAATGTGATTCTTGCTATTTGTTGCTCCCTTTTACTATTTCTTAATATCTGTAGTGCTTTTGTTGTAATTGATAATTACATAATTAATTGATGTACAGCACTGAGTTGTCCTGTGTTGTATGAAATGTGTTATACAAATAAACTGCCTTTGCCTTGCCTTTAGCAAATCTGTGGTTCCTGCAATGTACAAGAGCGTGAGGGCTAAATTAAAAGAAGCACTGCAGAAGGGTGAGAGAGTAGCGATTTCTGCCAATGGCTGGACCTCACGTGCAGCCCAAACTACATTACAATTTGCCTGTGTGCCTGTGTTTAAATCTTAAATTGTTTGTTGTTGTGTCACAGCGTCTGCATTTGAAAACACAACTGCACCTCCAAATTTGTATGTTCTTTGTAATACAATCACCTCTGTGTAACTGTTCTTATGACATGTGCTGCTGACCTCTTGGCCAGGTCACCCTTGTGAAAGAGATCTTGATCTCAATGAGTTTTTATCTGGTTAAATAAAGGTTGAAAAAAAAATTTGTCATGCCTGCTCCCTCTTCTCGGTGCACTCCACGTCTCCTGATTACTGATCCCCGGTTACAGCACTACACTACCCAGAAACCCTCTGCTCCAGTCATCTTGGGCCACACTTATCATCATTATCATCAGTTTGCAACTGGTCAGCTGCCTATATATTATTCCTGCACAGACTGCTACAATGTGTAGTATTGATGATCATTCTATTGACTCACCAGTCATCTTTGTGCTTAGAGCTTGAATAAAACCCTTTAATCTTCACCTGCGCTTGTTTCCAGCTTCCCTCTGGATCACATTGACACAATTACAGCCCACACGATGGACACTGAATAGGAAATGCAAAGAATTCAAACAGGATGGGACATCATAATAAAGTAGTAGTCAGAGTGCTGTGAGTCCAGTTGAACGGAGGTGCCCAGGTATATTAAATGTGTAGCTCACGCTTTGGACACAAAAGCTGGACGGAGTGAGCCGTTTGCTTGGCAAGTGAAAAGAGTCGCAGCATATTTTTACAGAAGCACCATCGCTTCTGCAGTTTTTGTCTCAAAAGAACAACTGCTCAGACTGCCACCTCATACACTTGTGATGGTTTGCACCTGCGGAATAGCATAGTAGAAATACTTGATCCTTACCTATAACAGAAAGCAGCTGTGACTGCAACTCTTGTCTGCCCAGAGCTGCGACGTAATGCTGATGCAGATTTTTGATGTGCAGCACTTTGGAGACATGTTTATAAAATGTGCTTAATAAGTAAAGTGGATTGGATTGGCAACATATAGGACAGTGATGTTGACACAATGGATGGCAATGACATGACTGATGCAGATATGGTCAAACACCTACATTAAACATGTTTTTGAGAACCTGAAGGGGAGAGCACTGCAGCTACAGCAGATGAGGTATTTTACAATTACGCAATTCTACAATTTCATTTAGGAGCATATTATAAATCAATTATAATTCAGCAGACACGTGTACTTTGTAATAATTTTTTAATAAGGTAATGTAAAGTCAGAAATTAGGAAACTGTTAATATTTTTTCCTAATGTCCTGCCTTTTCTTCCGCTGTTGTATGAAGAGACAACTCTGATGTGAAAAAAAGGAGTACACATAGGGGCAACCACTCCCACCAGTGACAGCCTCCCTCGGTTCACAAGATGATTAGACACAGACATGCAGAGCTGAGCTGAGACTGTCTCCTTCATGCCTGCAGCCCTCAAGGCCGTTTATAGGGACACTTTCACTACCCCACAGACCTAGCAAGCAGAGGACAACAGGTCGGTGGACCACGAGATCATCATGTCCAAGAAAGAGACTCCTCTATTTCTCTCACCAGCTGCCCACTCAAGCTGCGTGATTACTAAACAATCACAGAAATGTTGCTTCAGGGGCAAAAACACCAGACTGAAAGATGACGAAAATGGTTTTGACTAAAATTAATCAAGTAGCAACCAACAAACTAAAGACTATTTTGTGGCGCATTTCTTCATATGTTTCTTTCTAAGCATTGGAGTTTATGTGATTGTGGAATTAGGGGGAATTGACATATTTTTTGTGGGTAAAATGGGGGCACAGCAGAAAAAGTTTGGGAACCATTATTATGGTAAGGATCCTGTGGATCACATGCGGTCCAGATGTCAGTTATTGGCCTTAACGTGGATTATGTCAAGTTTTTTTGGGCCAGAAGGGATCCTGTGGAGCACATGTGGTAGAGTTCTCGCAGCCACACTCAGGTTTAGTCAATGCCATAAGTCAAAGTCAAATTTGAGCCAAACAAAAATGCAAATTTGGACCATATTTGGGCCAAATATTATTTGGTATTTGGGAAAAAAAAATCAATAATGGGGACAACAAGATCTCTCAATAAAGAACTCACGTTTTATATGTGAGGAGAAAATTTTTTAAATTCTATTCTGGATTCATCAGGGAGCCAATGAAAAGAAGATTATACTGGAGAAATATGATTTTAGCTGATACCCTCGCTGCAGGATTTTGGACCTGAGGGAAACTTTTCAGAACATTTCTTGGACAGAACAATAATCAGGAATTACAGTAGTCTAATCTGGAAGTAACAAATCCATAGACTAGTTTTTATGCATCACCCTAAGACAGGATGTTCCCAAAGTCGGGAATATTATGTGGGTGTAAGAGAACCCTCAACCCTGAGTAACTTTGTGACTTACTCTGATGTTTAAGGAAGTCTCATAGTTTACACAAACAAACTGTAATCTATCAAATAATTATTACCTAAACCTGCCTGTTAATCCTAACAACATGTTGAAAACTCTGAAACACAATGTTCTGGTATGAGACAGAGCTCTTTACTCCGTTTTGATCAGTCTTGGTAATCATTCATCATTCAGACAACTTCACCATGTCTGGAATCATTCAGCGCTGTTGGTTTTATTTACTCCAAACTCAAAAATTTGAAATAACACAAAACAGTAAAGTTTTTAACTAAGTTCATCATACGTGTAAAACAAAGCCTTCATTAACATGTCAGATTTCTGTTTTCTGAAGTTTATTTGAAAATAGTTTCACACTTTTTCATATGTACGTGTGTTTGTGTTTTTTAGCTCATGTTTTCCTTCCTCCCGCTCAGTTTCTCTCCTCCAGTTTAAAGTGTGTCGTAATCCTTTCAGTACCAGTCAGCACTGAGGTCTGAGTGTTTGTTTGGACCATGGACAGAGCTCTACAGACTTATGTAAGAGACCAGTTTATCAGTTTTAAGATAAGAATGCATTCCAGTAAGAGAAGAAAGTGAGATGATTCAATGGGCTTCATCGTACAGAAAAACTATTTCCTCTTCTGAGATTATAGATCAAGTTCCTGCAACTCTCTCTTCTTTCTCTTTCAGTTCTCTCCTTTTAACCCTCCTCTTCTTCTCTTCCAGTCTTTGTCACCATGTCCACTCTTTCCATTTGGTCCCTGCTTACCTTTCTCCAGTTAGAGACAGAGTGAGGAGGAAAAAGGAAAATTCTGAGCTGACAACAGTGAGCCAAAAACTGAATAGAAATACAAATAAATAGATCATTTCAGACATTTTTTGCATTACTTTTTTTTCTTTCTTTTTTTTTTTAGTTTGTTTTACATCCCTGATAATGAAAAAAAACTGTATGGTAATTGTGAAAGTGCAATACATGGCAGGATGGCATCCACACCATGCATATTGAGACATGCTACACAAAACTATAGAAATGCACATTAATAAAATGCAAAATAAAAAATATGGATACATAATACAGGATTTGCAATAAATGTTCTGTTTGTTTCCTTATCTAGATCTTTTTAGCCTTAGAGTAAAAACTGCCCTGCTGCAGAACAACCATGACGAAAACAATGGATATAAATACACACAGATGGACACCAAGGAACAGGTGAAGTGAATGAGCAAATTAAACCAGGGCACTAATGACGGGATGCAAAAAACAAAACAGAATACACCCAGGAAAGAACTATAAACTAAAACAAAGAAGAACAAAACATGGCAAAACTACCAAAGCAAAACCCACAGATCATGACAATATTTTTTTTTCCCTGTATTTTTTGGCCCATCCAGTATTTTAAAACGATGTATTGCTATCTTAATGTCCAATTCCAATGGTAGTCATTTTTTCCAGGCACCATGCATGGCATCCACAGGGATCAGGTTTTCACAAACTTCCATAGCCCTAACCACCATAACCATCTTTCCTGGTTCTTGTTCTGATGGAGGTTTTCCTTCTTGTAAAAGGGAGGTTTTCCTCTCCACTGTCTCCTCATGCAGCTCAGGATGGAGGATTGAATCAAAGAGAATATTTGATGCAATCCAATTGTTTCCTTAGCTAAGTAATTATTTTTATAAATTGTTTTTATTAATAGTTATTATTTATTATAAATTGGAGTAATGTGGATCATTGAATGGATTTATAATTTTTTATGATTGGCTTACAATGAACTGGACTGGATGTGTAATAGCTCCTTGAGATGATGCTGTATTGGCACTGTACAAATAAATCTAACTCTGAATGACGTAGGTGGAAGAAGGTGATCCTAGAAACCTGTTTTATGTCTGAATCACAGGACAGATGCTGGTCCAGAATAATCAGGGTTCTATACTAAATTTTCTGCTATTTATGTCGACACAACACTGGTCCATCCCCTGATTTGGAGCCTTTTGTATGCTTGAGCAATTCATAGATCATTACCTATGTTTACATGGACAAATATTACATCTATCTGATTAAAATGAATCTGATCTGAGATTCTTGCTGACATGTTTATTCATTTTTATTCTGATTGGACATTCGATCGGATCAAAAATGCTCCATGTAAACGTTTTTAGTGTAAAGTTGCTTAACAAACAAAAAAACGTTTCTCTGGATCTTTATTTCATTTAGAGGGCTCGAATAAATTTCCAATTCATATTGGCCAAAAGGTGAAAAGAATACAAATCTAAAGGTTAAAACTGCATCCTTTCTTTTCCTAAAGTTCAGCTGAAATGTTTTTTTCATTTTTATTCCTGGAAATAAACACTGTAGTCTGGTGTCAATATTTTGAGTAGTCAGTAAAGTCTTTATCCAGTCAGAAACAGACTTGTGGTTTCTGTTGAGCCTCAACACATCTCTGAATTTTCTGAAAAATAAAGACATTATACATAGATTAAAGTCCAATCTGGGCTTTTAGGCTCCTCATAACCTCTGTAACTCTGAAAAGTTTTAATTGTTGTAGGAGCATCTCCTGGATTTGCCAGTTCCAGGTGCTCTTTGGATAGGGTAGAAAAGACTAATGTGGCCCAGAAAAATGTGGATCATAGAATGGATTTGTTTTAATTGGATTATAATTGAACAACAACAAGTTGTACTGTATCTGTCAAGTGCCTGGAGGTGATTGTTGGGAACTGATGCTGTATAAATTAAACTAGATTGAATTTAATTGGTTGAATCAGTTAGTGTTGACATCTTGAAGTAAACAAAATAAAATAAAAAGGTTTATAAAGAAGGTTGGGCTGTTTAATGCAGGATATTTATGGTTTTATGACTAAATTCAAAATAAAATTGTGACATTCACTCCAAATTTATTTAATTTCCCCTGCAGTGTAATAATTTCATATAGGCTTGAGCTCAGAAACTGGTTTTAGTACTTGTGTCAAAATGTGTGTGCATGTGTGTGTTAAGAGTGTGTTTTTACAGTGTGTGTTAGGACTGTGTTTAATGACAGACTGGTTGAGTGTTTCAGACGGACTTAAAGTCCAGTCTTTCAGGTTAGTTTTCATTCCTGCCAGAGCTGAAACTTCACGCACACACATCACAGTGAGAGTCGGGTGTGGAGCAGGTGACGTATATTCAGGTGAGGTGATGATGCGTGGAATATTCTGGTTCTGTTATATTCTGGCCCCAGAAGGATCGGTGATGGCAGATCCAGGATTTGAGAACAGGATATCAGGCCCGGTGTTTTGATGTTCTGGTGTTATTAGTCTCGTGCCATGTCCCGCCCCCTCTGCTGTGTCCTCCGTTCCGTAGGGGTGGGGGATGGGGGTAACACTGGCATCTCACATCCCATTCCGGATTTACTGGACTCCACCTGTCACGCTCGCTGTGTTGCGTTTCTTTGTGTGCGTGTGTGCGCGCGCGCGAGTAGTGTAATGTGTGTATGTGTGTTAGGGAATTACAACAGTAGCTCTGACACAGGGCGACAGAAACGCCGCAGCGGCTTTCTGAAGGCTTTCCTCCCGCAGTCGTTTCTGCCCCGAATCCTGTTCAGTACCGGTACCAAGGAGCAGACGACTGTCATTATTCCGCTGGATGGTTTTATCCGCAGTGTTTCCGCCGAGCAGAGGACCGAGAAGCAGGATGTCCAGACAGCAGCAGCAGCAGCTCCGGACGCCCATCAAATTCATCGATAACCTGGTAGAGGTGAAGAGCAAAGTGAGTCCCGATCCATCAGTTCGGTAGTAAACAGAACACAGGGTGGGGTTCATGTCGCAGCTGGGTTACAATTTCTTCTGGATCATATAAGATTAGTAAGTCGCGCTGCCGCTTACAATAAAAACGAGCCGGAACGAATTCCTGGACCACAGTAGAATACAGTAAACGTGACGGAAGGGGGGCAGTTCGGCGGCCTCACCGGGCTGAACCTCCTCCTCATCAGACTGGATCACCGCGTCGCGGGGCTGAATTATCCCCGGTTCTCTTTCCTGTATACTTCACCGTCCTAAGCCTCAGTCCGGCCGCGTGCGGCTGGTTCTAGTGGTCTCGGTTCTGACCAGTAAATGTTATGGTTTCATTTAACACAACATGTAAGCTACAGCTGTCACACCGTAATATCAGTTAAAATTTTAGATTATATCAAGTTAATATATTAGGCTATGTGTGATTATGCTAATTCTACCTTTTGTTATCATTATTATGCCATTATTATTGTTATTGCGCTGAAATCAAACAAACTAGCTTCCACATTTACAGTTATTACTGCGCTAAAAGAAAACTGCTCTGATATATTAGACAGACCTAAACTTCTCATTTTGACAAAACTCAGTCCTGTTGCTGAAGATCAATGGTTTATCTGAAACCTAGAAACTAATCAGCAGTAAATTAAACTAAAATAAGTGAATAAACGATTAAAAAAAAACACGGAATTCATTTGTTTCATTTTAACTTTATGCAAGTTAAGGCAGGCTTAGTTGTACAGCACATTTTATGTACAAAACAAAGTACTTTACATAAAACATTAAAGGTGATTATTCGATATATTTACTGCCACTTAATCCAGTTTAGTTTTAGTTGGTCCAACTTATAAATGTTTTGGTGCATGTAGACAGCCTCTCTAACCACCACCCAACATTCATAACCCACCTTCCCACCAACTCCAGGGCAAGTGGGTGAAGTGTCTTTCCCAATGGGACACCCACAAATTAACTGACTGGGATGAGGCGAGATTCAAACCACCAACCCTAACCTGCCACCTGCGCCACTGCTGCAGTGTAAATAATTATCTCTGAAAATAATAAACAGACTGATGATAACTTTGTAAACATAATGTAGCTTTTATTTAAACAGAAGATGGCTGATAAATAAGCTTTTTTCACGTTACAGTTTTAAACCACGCGGTCCGTCGATTCCCTCTTTTCTGAAATGTTTCGTCTTTTATGATCTCGCATGATCTTTTATTATCGCGAGACCTTGACTCTTAATGGTACATGACCAAATGTTATCTTGGATAATGTTATCTTAACATGACTGAATCTAACGTGTTATGTTGTTGAAATTCATCAAACCATACATGATGTAATTAATTTTACCTTGGTAACATGAAAAATATTTAGTTCAAATTTGAACTTTGACTTTTGCTGTATAAAAACCACCAGTTTCAGTATTTGAGTGAGTTGAAACATGAAAAATATTTATGGATGGTCGTGATGAAGGTGTAAATCACAAGTTTAGTCACAGTATGCTATTAATATAATTCAATGTTAAATATTATGATACAATTTGGACTGGATTTAGGATCTAGGAATCTATATAAGACCATGTCAAATCTGATTTAACAAAATCACTTTAATTCATATCAATTCACAAAACTAAAATATCAAAATCTAATTTCCTTCCTTAAGCTTAGTCAGACATTTAAATGAAAAGTAATCCATTCTTTGAACTAAACCAGATTGACCAAGATTCTGAATGTTGAGCTTTAAAATGTTCACAGCATGAAAAAGACAACTGAAAGAATACTTTAATAGATATAAAATCAGAGTATTGTTTAAACCTTCCTCATATTTGAAGTCTTAAACCAAATAATTTTAGTTTATAGTTATCATAACCAAGTTCGTACAGCCTGACTTTATAAGTTACCTTTAGATATCAGCATTTTCCTTATCGGACATTTAGTTTTTTAAAGGACAGAAAATAGAAACAATTTCACGTGTTGTTTCTGGAGATCATCTGTCAGATGATTCCTGGATCCACGATTTAGTCAGAATTTCAGTTTGGATTAATGATCATTGAATCAATGTGTTGCTACATATAAGATGTGTTTGTTAAAAGAGCCTTTGGCTATTAAAAGGTAACAACTACTGAGATTATATTTACATCAGGAAACCAAACATAAAATAAAACATCGACATAGCAGCAATACATTCTTACCTGACTCACCTCAGCTCCTCTGTGGTCACAGTCAGTGAGTGAAGTCTGAACTGAGTTCATCACATTTTTAACCACAGGAGTTATTTTCAATTTTAATTATATATATATATAATGCATAGCAACTTCTGATAGCCACTTGAACCTTTTATGAGTTTCAGGACAGGAAGAGTTGTTTTTTTTTGTTTTGTTTTTTGATATAGATACATTTCTTTATATGTATTTAATTTGGAAGATACTTGTATATGACAAATTTATTTAAAATTTTATTGTTGTTTTTTTTTTTTTTTTTAAACAAATATAAACAGAAGTTACAAAGAACAACAGCTTCATCATGCCAGAGATCGGCTCTGCAGATTTAATCTGGTTATAGATGTCTGACCCTGGCACAAGAGTGTAAACACATTTAACTTGATCTCAGATTACAGTTTTCCTCATGGTGCGAGCTGATAGCAGCTACACTGCTTCCGTAGAGCCGACCGTCCAACAAGTTTCAACATGTAGAAAAGTGAGATTTTTAACTATTTTCATCTGTTGCTGTTTCATTCAGCCTCTGCAAGTATCTGAACAGGTATGGTGGTTTAACATGTTTGAAACCACCTTTGTTAATGATGAATTCCTCCTGACCAACTTCCCAGTCCAGTGTGAATGGAAAACAAATTTCCCACCACAGCTCTCTCCTTCAGTTCCTTCTGTCATAATCGATCAACATCCTTAGCAGTGATAGCATTTGTAGAAAATATAGCTACAGCTATTGATAAGAAAAAATACACTGTATGTGTTTTTGCTAATATGTGTGAAGCGTTGACACAATCCCTCCTTACTTCTGCAGAAATCGTGTAATGGCAAAAAAGGTGTTGGACTAAATTAGATAAGAAGTTATTTAAATGACAGATTTCAGTATGTTAGACTTAATAATACTGTCTCACATTTTTGAAAAATAACTTGTGATGTTTTCTATGTTGAAGAATACTGAACAGTCATAGAGTCTCACAGTTTTAGAGTCTTATTGATAGTTATGTAATGAGGTTTAAATATTTAGTGTTGGTAGCGAGAACAGTCAGACCCACTTAATATAACTAATAATAAATATAATTTAATGTTTTATTAAATTGCTAGTTTGTTTTTTTTGTTGTTGTTTGTTTGTTTGTTTTTTTCAGAGAAATTCTTTTAGGGGAAACCCCTTTTGAGGTGTATGTACTCTGTGTTTTACAGTTTGAGGCAGAATATCGTCGCTTTGCTTTGAAAAGAAACGGCCCAGGTTGTTTTCAGGAGTTCTATCGCCTGCTTCAAACCATCCATCACATCCATGGTATCGACGTGCTGCTGGAATATGCAGACATCCATGGAGACCTCCTTCCAATCAACAATGATGGCAATTTCCACAAAGCAGTGTCATCAGCCAATCCTCTGCTCCGCATCATTATCACCAAGAAAGGTAAGATGGTGGGAGAGCCACCGCTGATCTAAACAACATACAGGGTTTTTGTTTTTTTTACGTTTTTAGAGAATCTTTCTTCATTTCTTGCCTGTCACCTCAGAGTTTGTATAATGTGGTAGTCAAATGGAATATGAGTCATTAATGCTTTACATTTCATGGTAAATGGTATTTTATGATAAATGGTTCTGATGGTATTTTTATCATGTTGTCAAGGGTTGTTTTTTTTTTTATCATTCTGAGCATTTTTACACGGTTTCCATCTGTTTTGGCTACAGCATCTCCTAAAATCCAGGACCCTCATTTATCAGTTGTGTGTAGAAACTGTCCTTAAGTTCCCTCTATGAATGAAATTTAAAATGTTCATAAGTACAAAAAAAATCATATTTATCAACCATATACAGACCAGTCGTAGCAGGTTAGTCAGTAATCATTGGTGATGAATCCCACCTGTTCTACATCACCTGCTCGTTCCTGTTCATGGTCATTTGCATTCAGTAACTCCCTCATTAACCAGATATGTGCACAACACATCCCTTTAAAGTCACATGGAAATCACTGGTGTTCCTCCTCAAAGAGATGGAGAAGAAAGAATAAATTTCTGCTTAGTTTGAATAAAAAATGTGTTTAGTGTGTTTAGTTCACTCATTCAGGTTCAATTAATGTTTATTTTAAAAACAAATTTAAAGCTCACTTCCAAAGTTTAAGAGCATGAGACAAATATTATTTAACAATCCTCTGAAACCATATACTGTGTAAAAGAAAAGCTAAGTGTTGCAGATAGCAAGGAGAGCAGAAAATGATTTGTTATCGGGAAGAGATCTTTGTTGTATTTATTTAAGAAGAAAGAGTCTGTTCAAACATCCAGTACCGAACCAATATAAGGAAAAATGGCAGAAATCAAACCGGATCTGTTTCAGGAAGTGGTCTCTGATCAGAAGTCACTCTGTGATCTCTCCAGTCAGATCAGCTGTCTGATGGCTGAGCAGAGCTCAGAGTTTAAAATTTATTTGACAACATCAGATCAATAATAATAAGTTTTCATCTGTTTGTGGCAGATGGTTTTTATAAGTTCTGAGACCAATAAAGCTAAACGTTTGTTTATTTTGCGATGGTAAATTCCACTTCACAGGCGAATGTTTTCATGCAATAAATACGGACACGTCTGTGCCGAGGCCGGCTTTAGGCAGGGGCAAGAGGGGGCAACGCCCCCTCAAACAAACACCTTGCCCCCTTCACCAAAAAAGGCACAAGCTACCAAAACTCTCTCTCCCCTGCGCACCGGGCTGGGTGCTCACTGTACAGCTTCTACTGTTTGCATTGCCGGACCCCCCTCTCTTTCCCCTTGCAGCGGTAAAACTTGAAGGAAGTGAGGGAGTGAAGCTCTGTTAAATTCTTCACAGAGATTTATGTCGTGAGATACTTAATAATTGATTAACAAAAAATTAAGAAGTATATATATAGCATCTGTATATATATATCAATGGGGGATTGTTGCTATTCTAAGTCTGTGAGCCTGTCAATGGGACTGGGGGAAATGACCTGTGTGTGTCAGACCCGACAGAAAACTCTGCCCAACCTCTGGTTCTGCATGCTGGTTAAAAGATAATCAAAGTAAGTTTTACTTTTTTTTCCCACTCCCACTGGTTTCAACAGCTCATCTTCATGTGTGCTTCTGCATGCACCCATTTTCTCCGAACTCAAACTGTAGACGACAGCCTGTATCTTAGAATAATAACATTTCTTTTTAAAATCTATATTGCCACTGGACTTCTGGCACAGGTCCTAATCCCCTACCATCATACCAGGTTTTTACACTGGCTGCATGTCCATCAGAGGATAGACTTTAAAGTTCTGCTGCTGGTCTATAAAGTTCTGAATGGTTTCGGACCAAAATACATCAGTGACCTCTTGACCCAGTATGAACCTACCAGAATCCTCAGGTCATCTGGATCCGGTTTCTTATCAGTTCCCAAAGTCAGAACCAGACATGGAGAAGCTGCATTCAGCTTCTATGCTCCACATGTCTGGAACAAACTCCCAGAACGCCTCAGATCAGCTAAAACACTCAGTTTATTCAAATCCAGGTTGAAGACCCACCTTTATAGAGGACTTAAACGGTCAAAATCAAAAATAAATACAGACATATAAAAATTGCTCAATTAACAAATTGATGTACCAATAAATTATACAATCAATAATTTATACAAAAAAATATAAAAAAATAGTTTTTCGATTAAGAAACCTATAAAACATGACACAAATGTATTTTTTTTGGGGTCATTTTCAGCTGTTTTAAATGAACTCTATGTTATAATATTGTCTTCTCACACTGGAACTTAAGTTTTTGCTTTTATCTATTTTATTTTAGCTTTTCTTTCTGTTATAATTTAATAATTTATTTATTTAATGCAGTTGTATTGTTTTCTGCACTCTGCTGTAATGTTTTATATAAAAGCACTTTGTATTGTCTTTTTGCACATGAAATCTACTATACAAATAAATTTGCCCATGTCATTTAAGAGAAAGAGAAAATTGGTGATATTGGCCCATGAAAGACCATTACGAATAACCCGGACATGGACAACTTTATGAGAGTTTTTGGGCAGAGAAATAGGAGACCGTTGTTGTAGAGTGAGGAAAGGGTTTCTAAAAAAAACAACAAAAAAAATAAATAAAAAAATATATATACTGCTCAAAAAAATAAAGGGAACACTAAAAAAACATCCTAGATCTGAATAAATTAACTATTCTTATTAAAAACTTTGTTCTTTACATAGTTGAATGTGCTGACAACAAAATCACACTAAAATTATCAATGGAAATCAAATTTATTAACCCATGGAGGTCTGGATTTGAAGTCTCACTCAGCATTAAAGTGGAAAAACACACTACAGGCTGATCCAACTTTGATGTAATGTCCTTAAAACAAGTCAAAATGAGGCTCA
>JBAMHW010000010.1:2021755-2046337 GCA_037177495.1 Rhadinocentrus ornatus
TCCGCAGGGTGGCCGGGCTCTCCCTTAGAGATAGGGTGAGAAGCTTGGTGATCCGGGAGGGGCTCAGAGTAGAGTCGTTGCTCCTCCGCATATAGAGGAGCCAGACGAGTTGGCTCAAGCATCTGGTCAGGTGCCTCCTGGATGCCTCCCTGGTGAGGTGTTCCGGACACGTCCCACCGGAAAGAGGCCTCGGGGAAGACCAAGGACATACTGGATGGACTACATCTCTCGGCTGGCCTCGGAACGCCTCGAGATCCCCCCCGGATGAGCTGGTGAATGTGGCCGGGGAGAGGAAGGTCTGGGTTTCCCTACTTAGGCAGCTGCCCCCGCGACCCGACTCCTGAGAAGCAGCAGACGATGGATGGATGGATGGATGGATGGATGGATGGATGGATGGATGGATGGATGGATGGATGGATGGATGGAACATTTTAAACAGTAAACTGAATGAATTAAGAGCATAATTTCTATTTAGAACTCTGCTCACTGAGACACAACCAAAAGAAACATTGGAAATAAGCTCTTCTAACATTACTTAGAGGGTTCAGATCCTGGATGATGATGGGAAACAAACAGAGGAAGAGCTCAGATGGACTGTCTGGATTTTAACCATTAAAACTCCACTAGATATGAGTGCTATCGCTTATATTGTAAACAGTTTCTCAGGAGTGGTAGTGTGTTATTTTCTTCTGATGGAGAACTTACTTTTTAGGTGATCTACAGGAGTTTTCCAGACATTTATATTCCGTCCAGGAGGTTTACAATTTCGCCGCAGAGTTTTTTTCAGTGACTCTATATGATAAATGCATGATAACACCATTATTTATCAAATTTTCATAATAAAAAAAATCTGTATCATTATCATGATGCTAAGGGACCTCTATTTAGACCTGAAATTTATTATGTCAATTCCTTCAAACTTTCCACTTATTAGATGGCTTAAATTGACAGTAATGTCCAATCAGGAGCAGCCAAAAGTCTGAAAAGAACAAAAATAATGGTATAAAATAATAGTATAAAACTATTAAGTATTTCAGACAAACCTCACAGTGAGTTTTACTTACTAAATAACGTATTTAGACATTAAATGAGGGAAAATTTCATCATGATATTAAATTTTTCCATTTGTTTTTAACCATAAAAGCAAATAAGAAAGAAACACACGTCTTCAATGTATAATCATTTGCTTGTCGTCTTGTTACCGCAGCAGCAGCATTGCTGAGGGAGACAGTGATGATGATGATGATGACGGTGACCTCATCCTGGAGAACGACTGTCTGACTCCCTACCACTCCCACCCAGTATCTAACAGGAACAGCATGAACCTGAACACAGACTCACCTTACAGAGGGCCCCACGGCTCTGCTGTGGGGAGGCCCCTCCCTCAGAGTGTCTCACTGCCTACCAGTATCGGAGCGTCCCTAAATCACAGCGCCATCATGACGTCACGCAACGGAAACTCCGCCCACGTAGCCAGTAGCAGCCAAGAGAGCATGAGAGAGGATGGCAATGTGATAACACTGTGACTACCGTAACCATGGCGATACAGATGCTTAAATTGCATCACTGAGGACTGCAGAATGTTCCAGACTCGCTGTGATGAGCATGACTACACACATGCAGCAGGTTCTTCCTGAAACCTGCTACCAGACCACAGACTGGATCATAAACCGGATCATAGACCGGATCACAGACTGGATCATTGACTTAATTACAGATCGGATCACTTAGACATCATTCAGCTTCTTACCTTGGTGCTCTCACATCGTTCAGGCTTCACAGTAACATTTTCCAGGCAGCAACATGCAGCTTTGGTAACATGTAAAGCATCAGGTTCTTACACAAGAATAAATTAGAATAATTTTATAAAAATTATTCATATTTCCCCATGAACTGATTAAAATCGGCTTTTAGAGTGCAACAGGTGAGAAAATATCAATATTCAGGTTAAGATATAGATTTTCAGAAGAATTCATGTGTCCGAATGCATTTGTAAAGAATGCTAAAAAGATGTTACCATTGACTTCATTTAATTTAAACCCGAGTGTGTTTGACATCTGTCCATCGGGTGTTTGGTGCTGTGACAGACCACATGGTGTGCAGGTGGGAGGTCGTGATAAAACAGGTTAACATCAGCATCTGGTATGTGCAGCTCCTGTTGCATTTGTGGCAACTGGTTGTTGTCTCAGAAGGACATCCATCAGTCTGTTCCCATGAAGATTATTTTTACAGCAGATTACATCATTTCTGCAAAAGCACAAGAGCACAGGGTTTTATTAACAATAATAGTTTAACTTGCCTTACAGCACCTCAGATTAAGTTTTAATGAGATTAAGATGAAACATTAAGAATCAGTCTGCATCATGAACACAATTCGTTACTCCATTAGTTCATTAAACCCTGCTGGTAGCAACAGCAGCAGGAGGCACGGGCTGGTAAAACTGCCTCACATTATTTATCAAGCAGCATAAATTCTGACTCATATGTAATAGTGCCCCAATCATGCAATAATTCACCAAACGCTTTGGAACAAGAAAATTACAATCAATAAATTGTTAACATCAATGAAAAGTG
This sequence comes from Rhadinocentrus ornatus, assembly GCA_037177495.1. Lineage (NCBI taxonomy): Eukaryota > Metazoa > Chordata > Actinopteri > Atheriniformes > Melanotaeniidae > Rhadinocentrus > Rhadinocentrus ornatus. The sequence goes on from JBAMHW010000010.1 coordinate 2,024,330, forward strand.
GCATAAAGACTAAGTGATATTATTTGTGTTGTATAAGAATTTTCTTATCCAAAATTTATCAGAAAAAGTTAGTAAATTTATAATCTGATGGATTATTTTTTTTTATTGGAATAATCCTTCTTGGTAATAAAATCTGTTTATTTCTATTTTTTGGAGCCATATTTGTAAAAACAGTGCATTTGTGGGATAAGCAGCAGAATTGAGTATGTGGGTTTTTATCATGAAAAACTGTCCAAATCTCTGCCAAACAGCAGATTCTACTGTTGACTCTTGTTTTGAGCTTCTGGTATTCCAGGAACACGTGAGCATGGACCTACATGCTACGAAAGCTACAGGCCCATTTGGTCACACCTACTCAACTCTGTTGCTCATCCCACAAAGGCATATCTTCATAATCTTTCTCCATTTAAAAGGGACATAAACAGACTTTCCATAAGTCAAAGAAATAATCTACCAAACACTCATTTACTCACTTTTTCTGCAAAATATCTTTAGGTTCTTTGTTCCATAAATCATTGTTCCCTTTTCAACAGTAAATTTCAATGCCTAAATAAATAAAATTATTTATGGAATCTTTTTTAAATGCATGAACTGAAGTGGACATTTAGTTAAACATCACACAGAAACATTTTTTTAGTTCTGTTGAAAGTGAGGCATCAGTCTGAGTTCACTAAATCAGTGTGTTCTTATAAAAGCAGACGATGGAGACAAAATGAATTTTTTGTGATTCTAACTGTTGCTGAAGCAGGTCAGAGAAACTGAATGTGTGTTTCAGAGCTCTGTGGGTATTATTTTACTCAGACTATCATACCCAGCATTCCTTCTGTCACACATTCTGCTTCAGATTTCATCAAAATGCTTTAGTTTGTCAGGCTGAATAAATGTCACACAAAAACTGACAGTTTGACGTACAGCTGGAGGTCAGTTTGGATGTTTTTGGTCTGAGTCCACCTCAGCATTCATGTTTAAAACTAATAACGAGAGTTTTCAGGTCTAGTGGTCTACAGGGAGGTTTCCACTAAATCTCTGAGTCTGAACTCATTTTTTGTTCATCACCTGATGGATGCTTCTACAGTCTGGTCTCACAGAAAGACATGAAATTATCACAACATGACATGGTGGAGCTTGTCCCCCACATACTTGGTTACCATAGTGATGGTGTTTCCTGTCCAACTCACCTCTGTGAATCATTCATGTCCAGATGCTGTTTTTCATATAACAATGCCCCGCCCAAACAGATTCCTACTCCTGGTGTTAGCTTATTTATGGTGTAAACTTTGGTACTAAGGCAAGATTCGACGCAGTGTGTTTTTCTTTAAGGACTGCAATGCCGTTGATTCTACAGCGTTAACGTGATTTACTGCATCATGTGTGTCTTACAGGTTGTGGTCATTCTGTGCGTTCCTGTTAGATCAGATTGGACTTGATTTTTCTTCTAAATCATGTTTATTTACCTGAACAAAATCCTTTCACACACACGTTCTACACATATCATGATGTGAAAAGAAACATAAATGTAAAATCATGTAACATTAAATATTTTCTTTATCTGGGAGAAGTTTTTATGTCAGAACATTTTGTATTATGTGTAAAATATGGAGATTATTTTTCTTATTCTTGTCATCTGAGATGTTTTGTGGGAGGACATTGGGAGAGGGGAGAGAGGCCTGAACCTCCACGGGAGAAGACTCGAGGTCTTTGTGATGTAGTGTTGACAGTTTGAATGTTCAGCAGAAACAGCAGAAGAAATGTCCTCATTAGGATCCATATCGGATGGACTAATGTTGATGCCTGCAAACATCTGGCGCTTCTGTCACTAATCGTCATGTGAGCTGGATCAGTTTTACACCATTTAAATAAAAATAAGTTTTAGGTTGGTCAAATGGTGAACATGCTGATGTCAAACAGCTGAAAAGTGTCCACAGTAAAACACAAACCTGATTTCAGAGCAGATGTTTACATCTGAGCTCTTAAATGTCATGCTGGTACAACCACTGCTACAGGTTGATCGCAGGTTACGGGATGTTTGGACACAAGATGTCCTCCTGACTCTACATTCTATTAGAAAACAAAGGAAGTGCCTTTCTGAAGCTTGGGTGTGTGTCCTGTGTGATGTTGGAGCACCACAAATGTGAAGTGGACGCTGCAGCCTGGAAACAGCTGCTTTCTGTTGTCGTCTATCACTAAACTGTCATCTGGAGAGCAGATAAATTATTATGTCATTCTAATAAAGAATTATTGAAAACGACGTTCGTCTTTCTTGATAAGAAATTTGCAGATGCTGTAATAAGTGTAACAAAAACAGGGTGCACTTAATTAAAAATCTTTTCAATGCATATTTTATTTCCAGTAGAACATAAACAAAATATCAGATGTTGAAACACAGATATTTTACCATTTCATGAAAAATATTTTGAATTTGAAGATGGCAGTGTTTCTGAATACAGGATCACATTTGGCTTATTTCTTTGCATGATAGAGTTTTAACCTGCATTTGTAGTTTTCAGGGTGAACTGTGTTCAAAGACACTGGAAGTGTTCCTGAATCCATACAGTGCTTTCCAGTAGTGCAGCAGTGCTGCCTGAGGGCCCCAAGTTCACCAGCATCCACCTTTTGACCTTTAGCCTTGTCCCCTGAGCACAGAGATCCCTGCTGATTCTTTAGGAGCAACTATGGTGGAAGAGACTCTACCTCTCTGAAATGTTCCATTCAGTCATGTTACTGACCTGTTGCCAATTAACCTAATTAGCTTTTCCTGCTTTTTGTTGCTCCTGTTTCTAATTTTTAGAGATATGTTGCTGCCATTAAATTTAAAATGAGCTATTTAAAATACTTTCAATAAAATTGTAAATGTCTTAATTCTAACATCTGATATGTTGTTTATGTTCTACTGGGAATAAAATATGAGCTGATGAGATTTAAAAATCATTGCATTCTGTTTTTATTTACATCTTGCACAGCATGTCAGCATTTTGGGAATTTGGGTTGTGTCTTTTTGTTTTGTCTTTCCTCTTTATTCCTTTAATAACAACCCTCAACCCTTTAATAACAGTACAGTTGCATGATTTCTTATCTGATTTCTCTGTAGCTTCTACTGGCATTAAAATCTCTTTTTTTCCTTCTGCATTTACCTGATGTAGTGTATGTACTCTTCTTCATTATGGTGAAAAGTACAGACATGATCAGATATTTATCGGAAGGGAAGGAGTCTGAGGAAAAGTTCATGTGTTTTAACCAGCAGCTGACAGTCAATCATTCCTCCTTAAAGGTAAATGTGGGGTTACCTTCACACTCTCGGCCTTCCTGCCAGTGAAGTGGAGGAAACATCTGAAGTGATTCCAGCAGTGATGTGATGAAACCAAGCAGAAATGTGATCAATGTAAACAGAGGTGATATCTGTGACACAATTAACTAAAGCAAACACTGCTGCTGTTGGTTTAACTGGAGTTACAACAGGCTGTTGGTATAACCGGAGGAACTGGGAGGAACTGAGGATGAAGGAAGAAAAACAGAAGGCCTCACTGTCCAGACAGAAGTTCAAAAGGTCTTATTCATACAGATGGATGAATTCAGTTCAATTAAGCTTTATTCTTCAGGACCAGTTCATAGCTGTCTCAAGCCACTTAAGCAGACACAGTCCTTATTGTGTAAAACAATTATAATCAGTTAAGACAAATTGATCAAATGATCGACCTTAGTCCAATTTATAGTAGGTGAAAGAAGGTGGTCCTTGAAACGAATGACAGACTCTGTTGGGGATCTTGTGGCAGATAGTATTGTGAAATCTTTTAACCACCTAATGGAGCAACACAATCTCCCCACCTCACATCTATTTAGGTATCTGCAGATACGTAGTTTCATCTTCTCAGAGGCCAGGTTTCACCCTGGCGGGTTCTCTCGCTCTTCTGTGGAGAAGATTTTGCAGGATCCCAAGCCCGGAAAATTGACCTCCAGGTTTTTTAATGCTCTGTCTCTTCCAGTAGGAGGCGCAGGGCATCTTCAATTACTCTGGGAGTCTGACCTAGGTGTAACGATGGCAGATGATGAGTGGGGAGATGTATGACTGGGTTCCTCTGGCTGTCTATCCACTAAAAAAATTGCAATTCAGAATTATACACAGACTCCAGATTACATCAGTGTTACGGAATAAATTTAACCCTACACTTTCCAAACTTTGTCACAAATGCAAGATATCTGATGGTACATACTATCATTGTATTTTTGACTATCCCATTTGACTATTCCCTTCTTAGAAGCTTCTGGAGAAATGTGTGTAAAGAGATCTCGGTAGTATTTGGTAACGATCTCGATCTCACTCCTCTGTCTTGTATTCTTGGATAACACTCCAGTCTGAATCTTCGACCTCATTTATTAAGACGGCTTGATGTACTCTTGTTTAGTGCCAGAAGGTCCATTCTACTTGAGTGGATCTCTGACAAACCTCCTAAGCTCTCACAGTGGACACAAAGTATAATGGAACTTATCCCTCTGGAAGCAATGACTTACTGGACTAAAGACAAACCCTCACTTGTTTTACAAAACTTGGACCCCTTTCTTGGTTCTGCAAATGCACAGACTGTGCAGAAAAGCATCGATGGACTTATCTGGACAGACATGCCAGGAGAATCACACACTTGAGTAGTGATATCAGTTAAACACTACACTGTAAAATCTCACTGCCTGAGTACTTGGTCTTAACATGCTCTCAATTGTTGGTTTTAGCTTTCAATATTATGTATTTATTGTTTTAGTCACCGTGTGGGTATTTGTTTCTTTTCTGTTCTGTTCTTGTTCCCCTTTTTTTCCTTTCCCTTCTTGCTTTGCCTATTGTGAAAAGCAATAAAGATATTGTTAAAAAAAAAGAAAAAGAAACTTGGGAGTGTTTAGTATTGCATTGTTCCTGACTTAAATGTTGAACCTGGAATTTGCTGCAGCCAATTTCAGGGTCACAGGCACTGATTCTTCCAGTATCACTGAGATCTCTCCAGATTTCATCCTTCATATTTATTTCAGTTTATACCTGAAAGTAGATGATCCATCTGCCTGATATTTGCATTGATGGACCAATGACCAGATCAAAGCTCTTAATTTTAGATTTGGAACTTCGTCAACTTTTATTACAGAGATTTCAATTTTTTATCATTTTTGACATATTCTTTCCCCTTCTCATTTCTCTGAGACGTTTCTCAGGATTTTGCTAGTGTCTTACCTGTCCAGGATGTACCTTTTCTTTTTCCCACTTCATACATAATGTGTTATTTTGGATTGTTATCATAGTGAATGATAATTTTCTGCCAAGATCCTAAAGGCTGAGAGTCATCCAACAGAATTGTTGGTTAATCCAAATCATCCATCCAATTGATCAATTTTCTATACCCACCTAATTTATTTTTGGAGTGGAGCCTGTTCCAGCTGCTGAGGTGTTAAACCTCTGGAATAAAACACTGTGATCTATTGTTCACATGTGAAATCAACCTTCAGATTTTACTGCCCTTTTCTGCCATCTTGTGGTCAAAAAGATAAACTGTAGTCAGGACAGTGACGGCAAAAAAAGTGTAAACACCATCTCCCAAAATTTATTCAGAGGCCTTTTTTTTCTTGTTTTATATACAGCAAGCTTAAATACATCTCATGCAAAAAAGGAATTTCAGCAGATTTCACTGAGAAAACTATAACTTTCATGCTGGACAGCTGATGTAGCACCGCTCATGCTCACTACTGTGAACTGAAGTCTGTTATTCTGGACACGATCTCAGTTTGACTCATCTCTCCTGGACACAGTGGACCAGGGCTTTATCTGAATTCATGTTGCTATCACGTTTTTTTAACCTCAGCAACCGCAGCGTCTGGATACCTGCAAAACACACACAGACACACATGCACACATAATTAGGGGAGGGTCCAGTGCCATAAATAAAGACCAGAGAAGCATTACTGCTCATAAGATAATCTGAAGAATGTCTAAATATGTTCACAAAAGGCCAACTTGCTGAACTGACCAATGACAAGCCATGATTTGATCCAGTTAATTACAGACCAGGCTCTGATCCAGCTAATGACAGACCAGTGTTGGAAACTGATAATTAAAAACTGTATGAGTCCATATGAGGACTCAAAATGTCTCTCTGTAACTAGGTGTGGGTTCTTAAGGTGACGACACAAAGGGACACATCCAAGATCATCACACAAAGCACCTAGGCCCCACTCGTGTCTGTAACCAGCCCACTTCTCTTCATCCTGATGACTCATCATGACTGTGTCCACACCATTTACCGCCTGGGTGGCCGAGTGGGGGGAGTTTTCACTCACCACACAATCAGCCAGGGCATTTGCCAGATGACCTGCTCAGATCCAATGGTTTGTTCAGTAAAAATGGCCCTTTTGGAAAAACAAATCAGAGTGTTTGTAGATAAAATTATAAAATGTTTCAACTTGATGAATAATGTTGATGTGTGGCTTTAATTTAAGTTTAGTAGATACCGGCACATTAAAACAACTTCTGCTTATAGTGATTGTGTCAGCTGCTCTAAGTTATGTCCCAATCCGACTCCTTTATACTGGATCGTACTCATTTGTTAATGGACAGTGTTGCTCTTTGCAGACTACACCCTGAAGCAAACGCGTGCAAAATTATCACTTTATTAACTTTTAATTTCTTTTCTTTCAACTTCGCTCTGAAAGATCCATGCTTGCCCCTCCATTAAGCAGCATCCTCCTCCATTCATCACCACTTCTCCCCGGGTTATCGCCCATCACCAGTCACGTCATCATGTTTGAGGATGACACTACCTTGGTGGATCTCATCGCAAACTATAGGAATGAGGAGAATCAATCTCCTCCCAAACATGGAAAAGACAAAAGAGGAGAGGCACTCCACAGCATCCCCCGCTGTGCTGCTGTCGAGAGGGTGAGCGGCACCAACTTTCTGGAGGTCCACATTTTTTAGGACCTCTCCTGGTCCACTGGCAAAGAAGGAGGAAACTTTCCTCTCCAAACTGCGGAGTGCACAAGTCCCTCCTCCACCCAATAAGAGTCTACATTCACTGTGTGGTACAGAGGCTGCACGGCCTTTTGCTGGTGGACTCATCATTTGCGCTTCTCTGTCCTTGCCACCAATAAGATTTCTGGTGATACCACCCACCCCTCACACGCCCTCTTCAGCTGCTTCAGAGTAAAGCTACCAGAGCCTCCAGGACTGCTCCACAAGATAAACAGCGTCCTCGACTATCCATTCACCCCTCTGTTCCCCACCACTGGACTGTAGCTTGATTCATCCCATAAGAACTCAACCATAGCTGTTGAATATTACAACTCATGTATTACATCTGCTGCTGACTGTCTTTTATATTTTTGCACCTTAGTACACGATCTGTATCACTACTGTCCTTCTGTCAGCAAACTTCCTGTCAATCATACTATTATCATCAATCCTACTGTCAACAATCCTTCTGTCAATTGGTTACTGACAACATCATTCTGCACGTACTGTAAAAATAACCTATAAACAACAAAGTTATTTTTCATGCCATAAAAATATAGAATTTGTTATTATTTCTGCAAGAGATGCATATTTTGAGCATGTAAGTGTTGTGTTTCTTCACAGTGGTGAACAGAAGCGCAACAAAAAGCACTTAATTCTCATTAATTATGGCGATTCTGACAGTTTTCAAGCCTTATATTTCGAGGATGGCTGGAGGATGACCCATTTGATATACAATCTGCCATTTTGGTCCACATTGCTTAGTAGTAATAGTAAAAAATAATGGGATTTATTAATTCTTATATTAGTACTCAGTAAAGGCAAGTACTCAAATGTAAGTACTTGTACTTGGTTTAGAAAAAATGTGGCATTGGTGCATCCTTATTTATAAACATCAGGAACCTTATGGAAAAATTAAATGTGATTACATTTAAATTTTTAGAGCTCCCACTTAAAGTATCAGCTGAATGCCTTTAGGGAAGCTCCACTGCTTTTCAGGGAAGCCCCTTAGCACTCCTGTAATAAAAATCGTTTCCATGACAACAACAACTGAGTCGGGCTGCATTAAGACAAAGCATCATCTCTGCTGCACGTGTAAACAGGGACAATAGATTGTAGAAGTTTGTTGAGTTGCTTCTTTTTCCAGTCTGTTACATGGAGCTGGGCAACATCTGTTTTGTATAACAATTATAAAGATGAGAACCACTTTCTTGTCAGTTTGTGTCTGTGATGACTCACAACTTGAACTCAGAAACTGAGACATCGACATAATAATCCATGAGTTGGATACAGGACGCATGATGAGCAGCACAATCAGCGAACTTGCTGCTAGCAGCTCTGAGACTGAATGGCTCATCCTCACAGAGAATGAAAAAAAAAAGGCAGAGAAGAAAGTTTTCAGCTGATTTATTCCCTGTTGATGTGAATTAAATGTGTGACTGTACCTCTGAGCAGTGTGTAAAAACTCTGTAGACTCTGCTTCAGGACACCACTGTGATCCTCCAGCACAAACCTCTTCCCATCTGAGGAGAAAACAAAGAAAAACAAGCTGCTGTCATGACTGAAAAAATCCTCCTCATGTCTGAGCTTGTACATGATTCTGACAGAAAACTCTGAGTCTTTCAGTATAGTGTATAAGAGCATTTCAGTATAGTATATAAGAGGCAGTTTTAGTACAGTGTATGAGAGGTTTTACTATAATGTGTGAATGATTTCAGTATGATATATGAGAGGTGTATGAATGACTTAAATTTCACATGTGTCTGTGAAAGGGGAATTATGTATAATGTCTCAAACGGCCCCTCATACAAAACAACCACTTTTTTTTTTATATAGTAAAACACATTCTGTCATGTTTCCTGCCTTGTCTGTGCTCATCAGTGGGATTCAGTCCATCTGGGTTTTCCCAATAGCTAGTTTTTTTTTTATCTTTTACCTCACCTGCCTCCCAGGGTTCTGACCTTTTCCTTACCTTATGACCATATCACCGAATTCTGGACTTTTTCTGCTTCTCTCCTTCCCTCTGGATCAACTCGCTACACCTAAGCCCTAATCAATATCCTCGTTTACAATAAACCTGGTTTTCTGTAATACTACTGCTGGGTGTGTGGCTAAATTTCCGAGTTACTTATTACAACATTCACAATTATTCCAATAAGAAGTCATGGTTAACCTTCGATGTCTTTCATATTCTTCTGTGATACATTCCACATAATGGTTTATTAAACTTCTGTAAAGAGACAGAGCGAGTAAAACAAAGAGTTTCCTGTCAGCATACATATGGATTTTGCAAACTTTCCGACTTTGTCAACAATAATGCTCTTAGCTGGGATGTGATGTCATTTCCATATCCGACTCGAGCCCTGACTCAAATCGAGTGCACCATAAGCTCCATGAAAACGGACCAAATTAACTGACGCAGGAGACGGCAGAGACTGTCCGTCTGTCTGCGTCAAGCATTAATGGGCCTTTAGACCAACTATTAATAAACATAAGTTAAGCAAGCAAACTGTGCTGGATTATTTCCTGGAAAAAATCGGTTCTGCAGATGACAATCAGCATCTGCAGAGTCGAAGAGGACAGTATACGTAGACCTAACCACAGCTTGCTAAAGGTTAGCTTAGTATGTCAACATAGATGCTGATTGTAATGTGCAGAACTGATTATTTTTCAGGAAATAATTTAACACAGTTGCTTGCTTAACTTACAACGTTTATTTATTCAAAGGATTTTTGGCCCCTAGTGGCCTTTATTCAACAGTAGCTTGACAGGAAAGGGGATCAGAGAGAGCGGGGAAAGGCATACAGCAAAGGTTCTCAGGCCGGGACCTGAACCTAGGCTGGCTGCTTTGAGGAGCAGTGGCTTCAGTACATGGGGCTGCTGCTAAACCAGTTGAGCTAAACTCCGCCCCAGCTTACAACGTTTATTAATAGTTGGTCTTATTACTTGGCCACCATGATGAGGTAATGATTCGTTGTGTACTCATTGTGAGTTTTCACTTTACTTCAGTGCTGCAGAACTACTTTTGATAGGAGTTGTTACAGATTTAGTACTGTTGTCCAGCAGACAACATAATCATTAGTGAATCATTAGTCCCTAATTAGGTATCCAGTCATTGAATGACTAACTGACCATTAAGCAATTACTGAATAATTATTGGCCAATTTAGGTTTAGGAGTTTAGGTAATCAGTAATGAATCATTAGTCCTGATATGTTCTTCATTAGTTACTGACTGACTAAGCCCTGACTGTGGCCCTTATTGTAAGATGTTACCATGTATATAAATGTGTGTGTGCTAGCATTTATGTGTGTTTAAAAAAATAACATGTGTATGTATGTACGTATGCATGCATGTAAGAGTGATCCGGAATGAGTGACTCTTTAACAATCAGGCAATCTGTTGCAGTTTGAACCTGAAAGTGGTCAAAGTTGTAAGATTGGGGGTATTTTGTAAATTGTTCAGTCATTTTCTGCTGCAAAACTAAAGGATTTGTGGAAAACAAATGTTGCGATAATAATATATTCGCTTGACCGAGACTGATTTATACTATGGGCAAGATAAAGAAGATAATTCGGATACTGTGGTGTAAGGCCCAGGATTGTCTTATAGACAAAGTGAAACCAGTGATGGAGCCACAGAGTATAGAGAGGACCAACCTACCAATTTGAGAAGATTGCTATGGAGAGTGTAAAAGATTTTCACCCTCTCTATTTTGTCTTAAGGTTGTTGATGTGTGTGGAAAATAACTTTTAGTATTATCCAAAAGCACAGGAGATCTTGGTAATAATTTTTCCTATCAAAGAAGATGCATTTGTGTGGAGTTTACAGATTAAAGCTGATGCAAATAAAGTTTGGTGTTTGTATAATGTTGGCTGTGTGGTTAAACTCACACTTCCCCTTTAGGTACATCATGGACTGAGGGCCCCAATGGATCTTCAGCTGAGGAGAAACACAAAAGTTAGCTAGTAACAGTGTATGTTACAGAAAACACAGAGTAGTGCTGAGTGGTATACCAGTTAATAGAGAAAATAGGGTTTTCTCCATCTTTTAATCTGAATCTGCTGATTTAAACAGCTTGAACATGGAAGAAAATTGTTTGAGGGGGACCTTTTACACTGCTGCACCACTAAACACGAACCTCTCGTGGTTCATGTCCTACCTCACAGGAAGATCCTTCAGAGTATCTTGGCGAGGGCGAGTGTCTAGATCGCATATGCTGACAGCAGGGGAACCTCGGGCTCGGTGATTGGCCCTCTTCTCTTTTCACTACACACCTCTTCCCTTGGTGTAGTCATGGCTTCTCTTACCACTGCTATGCAGATGACAGTCAGCTTTTCCTTTCCTTTCCACCTGACGATACAACCGTCTCAATGCAAATATCAGCATGGATAAAGGATCGCCACCTTCAGCTAAATCTATCCAAGCGAGCCTATCGTCTGTACAGCCAGTCCTTCCTTGCCTCGACGGATAAGCGTGCAGCTCGACTTTATCACACCTGTGTCTACGTCTTCTGCCAGGAATCTTGATGTCATGGTAGACAGCCAGTTGAACTTTAAGGGCCATGATGCCTCGGTTGCCCAGTCTTGCCAATATGCTCTTTACAACATCAGGAGGATCAGACCTTACCTGACTGAACACGCAGCACAGCTCTTAGTCCAGGCTCTGGTCAATTCATGCACTGACCACTGCGACTCCTTACTGGCAGGCCTGCCTGCTTGCTCAGGTAAACCTCGGCAGATGATTCAGAATGCAGCGGCACATCTGGTCTAAAACCAGCCCACAAGAGCTTATTTCACTCCACTGCTAATCGCTCTTCACTGGCTTCGGGTTACAGCACACATTAAATTCAAAGCTGTGCTTCTGGCTTACAAAACAAGTCATTAAACGGCTCCTATCTACCTTCACTTCTTAATCAAGAGCTACACTCCGTTTCCACAGCTCTGCAATTAAAAGACGCCTAGTGCTCTGTTGTTCCCAGGTGGTGGAACAATTTACCAAACTCCGTCCAATCCACAGAGTCCTTATCTACTTTTAAGAGCAAGCTAAAGACTCACTTGTTTAAGGAGCATTTCCGCACTTGGCCTAACTTTTCTATTCATCGGAATGATTTAGAAAGATTTGTCCAGCTCTTTGGCACAACTCAGCACTGAATAAGCTGCTTGCACCAAAATGATATTGTGTGATGAAATCTCGTAATTAAACAAAGGACTATTGTAGGGACGGGGGGAAAAAATAAATCAAAAATGCACTGACTCTGGCACTACACGACAGCACCTGTGTCCAACTGGACTCACAGTGATTACTACTTAAAGGGGTAATGCACCAAAAAATGTGGGTTTTGAGGTGTAAACAACATAGTATTACTTAATTGTGATATAAACTACATATAATGTTAATAAAATTTGTTTTGTTTTTTTGTTTGTTTAGTTTAAAAACAGGATTTTGTGGGTAAAAACAAATGGCTCATAATGCCCTCTACAGGGTAAAACCAGGTTATGTTTTTTGTGACATAGAGCGGTTATCTACGTCATGAGTAAATTTTAAAAACCTCGCAGCCCCTGCCCTCCAGATGCAGATAGACGGGTCCTTGCCTTGAAGGCATAGAAAACCACACCCACCAACGAAAATGAAGGGATGTGAGCTGAATTGCTGTCTGTCAATCATTTCTGCCTGCGCATCCCGTTCCCCCCACTCTCCACTCCCTGGTCACCCCCACACCACACAGAATAGAAAAGAATAGAATAAACATGCAACAGAGAAGCTGATTTACTGGGGACATTGAGTGAGGAAAAAAGTTCAGAAAGTGAAGCTTTGGCAGATGGTGAAGATGAACATGATGACATATCTGTTGTCTGGAGATAATTTGGTTTCAAAAGGTAGAATGTGGATCCAAACTACTAAATACTGAAGAGGATGGCCAAATAAACTTAAAGTGATCTGCTGCACCATCTTAGCTTCTAACGTGCTTTGGAGAACTAAGAATGCCTGAAACTAAGATCAACAGCCTCCTCATCCTCAGGTAAAACTAAAAAAAGTGGATAACGCATGAGTCAGATGTGGCTTGTTAGACATGTTTGCTTGAGGTGTATGATAAAGAGAGATAACCAACACTATCATAATCCAACCAGCCAAAGCCTTTCTGTAGAGAAAGAATGATTCAGAGTGAAGATCAAGACAGGGTAGATGTTAAAATATTTTTTTCTTACATTTATTACAAAAGAAAATTATTCTCAGCCAATATACTACAAGAATTCTTCTCTCAATCAATGGAAAATGGTCAAAAACCAGTCATGGATGAAAAGAAAATTACTGTCAAATACATTGAAACTAATGAGACAAATTTATCTACATAATAGATTTCATACATAAGTACAACCCAAGGTGTAAAATTTTGAACAATACTATGAATACATAATTTTGGCAAACAGCTCAGGATTAACATGGATTATGTAAGAAGCTGCAGAGTTTTACCTTCTGTGCATGACAGGCCTCCACTAACAGAGTAAGGACCAAACTGCATGTCCAGACAACTGAAGCTTTTGTCTTCTGAAACAGAAACAAAGAAAGACTGAACATTTTTAAGATTTTACGAATGTAAACATTCAGTTTTAATTTAAAGGGTGTAACAATGACCGCTTTATCAATAACTGAAGTTTCATTGTGTGGCAATGTGTGGATTTAAAGGTGCCTTTCAGTGGGACAGTGCTTGATGTCCCACTGTGACGTATGTAGCCAGCAAACCTGCACTTTAAAGTGCATAGACCCTGAATTGGGACACAGCAATTGACTTACTTCAATAAGCAAGTAAACACCTTTCAGGACCCATTACAGTTTGCTTATCGTAATGGGCTTAGGGTTGAAGACACCATCATCTACCTGCTTCAGGGAGCCCACTCTCATCTGGACCAATAGACAGCACTTTGAGGATCCTGTTCTGTGATTTCTCAGGTGCTTTTAATACAATTCAGTAGCTCTGTTATGTGAGAAGCTCCATAACTTCCATGTGGATACCTCCAGAATCACCTGGATTTATGACTACCTATCAAACAGACCACAGTTTGTGAGACTGAAAGGTTGTGTGTCTGAGAGGGTGGTTAGCAGCACTGGAGCACAACAAGGGGACTGTCCTCTCACCATTTCCCTTCACACTGTGAGATGGTGCAGAAACAATTTCCTCTTCATGAACATAAAACAAAATAAAAACGATGATTGTTGACTTCGGGAGGAACAAGAGTACACAAAGCACTTCTTTACATCGTGGACGAAGAGGTGGAGGTGGTGGAGCAATACAAGTATATTGGAGTTCAGCTAGACCACAGGCTAGACTTGGCATGTAGAAGAAAGGACAATGCAGACTCTACTTCTGGAGGAAGCTAAGATACTTCAGTATCTCAACTAAGATGTTCAAAAATTTCTCTCAGTCTGTGGAGGAAAATTCAATCAATTTTGCAGCATCTGTTGGGGCAGACTTCAAGAAACTCAACAAACTGGTCCAGAAATTCTGGTTCTGTTCTATGTGCAATATATTTGTTTATTCTTCAGTGCTGTGGATGGCTCATTAATTTCCTCAGAAGTGGTTAATTTACTCTTTTAATCTTCACCCATAAAAATACTAGAGAACAAATTTTAAATAGTTGAAATCAAATTAATGCTGATTTAGTTTAATTGTTTAAGGCCTGAAAACTGGTGTTTGGAACCATTATACATTTTAGGCCAAATATTATAAAACATTTTCAGTGCAAGTCCTCATGTTTTAACAGCTGCTGGGAAAAAAAACAACATAAAAAACAAATGTAGCTTGTCTTTAGGATGATCGTGGCTATACTTCTTTATACCTGTTATTTAATATTCTTTTTTTGCATCTTTTTTTATTTATTTATTTTTTTTTATGAAAAATTGCTCAAGTTTTCTGGTCTTTTTCTTTTCGCTCTGAACATTTTCTGTTTAATTAGTTTACATTATTTCATGCAGCTGGAAATACCTCTGGGCTTTCTTATCCCAGATCCTGAAAAAGACATCTTCATATAATAAGTTTGAACCAAACAAAAACAAACACAGAAGATTAATAACTGATGCCAAAAACTAAAAATAAGAACTGATAGCAAAAAGTAACATCAGTTTACCCATTTAATGTCTAAATGTAATATTTGTCGATTTTAAAAAAATTTAAAAAATTAACAAAAGTAAAAACATTTAACTTAAATAAATACATTTTTTTTTAAATTAAATTTATTTAAAAAAAAGAACAAAAAATAAAAACTGTCAATGTTTATTGACACAGTATTCATTGAAGAAAGATGTCAGACTGAATGTAAAAACCTCTCTACTCACCATATCTGCTGCAGCCAGAACAGGTGGTCCAGTCAGAACATGTGTGTGATTCAGAGAATGTTCCAGGCTGCTTTTATCCTTTATCGGAGCCGAGGAAGCCGTAACGAGTTCGATCTGTCACCCCATGAAGCCTGGCAACACTCCTGTTTACTAGAAACTAAAGAACAGCTAAAAAACAGACTGACGTCACCACCGTAATCTGGACATCAATAATCTGCTGCTGTTTCATGCAATGTATTTATATCTGGAAGCTGCCATCGTGAAACAGATCATTCTCAGCCATCTTCTGAGGAAACTCAACACCTTTTTAGCCATTAGGGAACACCTTAAAGTCCTTTTGCTACTTCTATAGAGAATGTTGATATATTCTCAATAATCTGTTGGTTCCACTCCACCAGTGTGCAGAACATGAACCTCCTCCACTGTTTGTAACCAGCAGACTCTGCGGACAGCACACTCTGTTCCCAGGGTTTCAGAGATTTTCCTTTGGACGTTGGTGGGCCCCTCTGCAGATTTGATCGATAGTTCTCACACATACTTTTTGCATGGTATTACACAAAACATTGTGTGAACAGTGGTCCCCAAGTCCCGCTATCCTGCACGTCTTAGATGTTTCCCTGCTGCAACACACCTGATTTAAATTGAATAAATCTCTGACAAGCTCTGCTACTGAGCCTTTAATTGAAGTCAGGTGTGTTGAAGCAGGGAAACATGTACGTATGTTCTGCAGGACAGTGCGCCTTGAGGACCAGAGTTGGGGATCCCTGCTCTAAATGGCTTCTCTGGTCAAAGTCCTGGTTCATTTCACACTCTTCTGCATTGCTCGGCTTCTCACCATCTTCCTGTTCCTCTCCTCAACCTCTTCACTACCTTCAGAGCAACCATCACTTCCAATTTCTTCACTTGCATCTTCTAAATCACTATGTGCGTTAATCTAAGGCGTTACAAACACACAGGGCCCAGTCTTCATAAAGGAGGGGTTGATGTCTACTTCTTTCATCTCAGCTTCCTCCAGTCAGCTGATTCAGTCCTTTATTGATTGAAAATGCCTTTTTGAAATTATGTTAATTTAAAAGGAAGTTAAGAAATGTTCTGATAAAAGGTCATATTAAGTTTTGTTTTTCTTTTGTAAGACAGGTAAAAAACACAAGAAGTTAAGAGTGTGAGTTTTATTTAAAGTCTGCTGTAGATTATAAAAACCCATCAAACACAAAACAAATTCTACATAAATAAAAAGTTTGAACATTAGTGGAACAGTTTCATTCATCAATCGTTAATCAGACATCACACTCCACAAAAAAAAGATAAACTAACACTGTTAAATACAAACTCAGAAAGATAACTTTTATATAATCATCTGTAATAAAATAACTCAAGTTTAAAACAGAGCAGAACAGTTTTCAAAACTACATCATAGAACCCAGAACCTCTTTAAACAAAGAACCTCTGGAAACCCAGAATCTCTATAAGCCGCTGCACATGTAGACATTGAGTGTCCTGTCTGTGAAGGCTTCATTGTGGATCAGACCCGAACATTGTCAGGATGATCTGTGACAGACATAGTCCAAACTCATCCAGAACCAGGTGCTCCGCCATGGCCGGAGTCTGGGCCGCCCTCTCAGCTTCCTCTGCTTTGGCTAGCAGACAGCAACACACAGTCTCCACAACAGCAGGAGTTATCACTGCTGTGGGACACCTATATACACACACGCACACAAAAACTTTTACATTTAAAGAAATTATTTGTGATTTCAAGATTTGGTCTAAACTTTATAGATTTAATCTAAAAGTTGTAGATGTAATTAACATTGGTAGATGAAGATTTGGTTTAAAAAGTGGAAATTTAGTCAAACATTTGTAGATTTACTCTGCAACTGGAAGCCAGTGAAGAGCGATTAGCAGCGGAGTGACATGAGCTATTTTGGACTGGTTAAAGACCAGACGTGCTGCTGCACTCTGGATCATCTGCAAGGGTTTACCTGAGAAAGCAGGCAGACCTGCCGGTAAGGAGTCGCAGTGGTCAATGCGTGAAATGACCCGAGCCTGAACTAAGAGCGATGTTGTGTGTTCAGTCAGGTAGGGTCTGATCCTCCTGATGTTGTAGAGAGCAAATTGGTAAGAACGGGCAACCGAGGCAACATGGACCTTATAGGTCAGCTGGCTGTCTACCATAACACCAAGATTTCTGGCAGAAGACGTAGACACAAACATGATAGAGTCGAGCTGCAAGCTCATCTGTGGAAGTAAGGAAAGATTGGCTTGGACAGATTTAGGTGAAGGTGGCAATCCATGCGGAAATATCGGTAAGGCATGATAATATTCACATTGAGATGGTTGTGCCGTCAGGTAGGAAGGAAAGGAAAAGCTGAGTGTCATCTGCATAGCAGTGGTAGGAGAAGCCGTGGGAGCTAATGACTGCACCGAGTGAGGAGGTGTATAGTGAAAAGAGAAGAGTATGTACTGTGTGTAACCACAGAAATGTTCAATTAACTTTCTATTCTCAACCAGAATTTATACCTATTGTTTTCAAACGAGCCTCAGTGCTGACAGCTCGTAAATTTTTGATGTTTGACACTAAAAATCTCTATTTAAAGATCCAACAGTAACTGTGAAACTGACTCACCTGCTCTTTACTCGCTCCGTCTTCTCTTTAACAGCTGTCTGTGATCTGTCGTCATAGTTACGACAGCCAACACAGTTACAACCGGAGGTGCACATGATGTTGGCCTGCACACACACACACACATAACTGTTACCTCTCACCAAACAGCTGTAGGAGATCAAACTCTTGTGGATTTCATGTTAAAATGTCTTTAATGACATGACACGTGTCCATGTGCAGCAGTCGGACAGGAAGTAATCCACGAAACACGTCTGCCTGATGAAACATGATTCATTTATAAAAATAAAAATTCAGGTGCTGCAGAGTTACATACAGCATCTGCAGTACATCAAAATGTCTGAGAACAAGAGAACGTGGAAGGAGTTAATTTGTCTGATTTCTGCTGGTTGGAGTTGGTGGTTTTCTCCATGTATGCAGTCACTGATCCGTCTGACTGTTTGAGTTTGTATTTATGTTTTAATGTTAGAAGTTTAAGTTTTGTCCTGAAGATTCACCTTCTAACATTGTTACTGCCTAATCCAAAGGAGGTGAGCATAAATGACCAGACACTGAGGGGCTTCATTTCAGATGTAATCCCCCCTAATAGAGTGATGAACGCTTGTTCTGTACTGTCAAAGATTTTGTACACTTACGTTATTTCTGCAGTTATTTACTGGCTTTTAAGCTGTAGCTAACACTATGCTGGGTCGGCAAAACCACAACGATGTTCTTGCTAACATAAACAGACAGGGAGTAACTTATGGAGTAACTTAAGTTATAGCACAATTTTAGCAATGCAGCTTAAATGGGTTACCGTTATGATCAATGCTATGGAGCATGGGTCCCTATCATAACACATGGCAGAAAGAGTTTTGAAATTGATGACATGATGAGTCATTCTTTATTTCACAACGTCATCATAAGCTTACCTGGCAAGCACCATTTGACAGTGGTGAGGACTGAGGATTAAATGGAGTCAGAGCTCCATCTAGTGGACAAACAGCGCAACAACATCATTCTGCAGGACAATGACACACATTTACTGTTTTATGAGTAATTAAGAATATATTGCCGTTTAATTGGCAAAACTCCCGCCAATTATGATTATTTTGAAAATAATAGTCAATTTAATCGGCTGGCCAATCAATTTGGTCAGGTTCCAGAAAAGAACAAAGTCTTCTATGGCTGTAATAAAGAACGGTGCATCAAAAAAAAAAAAAAAAAAAAAAAAAAACAGCTGGAGGAAAAAGTATAAATGTGTAAATAGTTAATGTTGTGTGTTTGTTTCAATGCCAATATTTGTTCTCCTGAAAGTCAATATTTGAGTAAATGATTTGCAGTAGGGATGTGAATCCCCACCACTGAGGCTGGATCGATACGCATCTCAATACGTTGCCAGTGATACAACATCATAACGATAAAGTGAAGCTCCCTGCCAATAGGATGCAATACAGTTCACCTCTGTTAACGATGCAATGCGATTCATCAATGATTTACCAACGATTTCTCTTTATACAATGCGATTAAGTTTGATACCATTCATGATGCGATTCAAAATGATTAAACACAATACAAAGAATTTACAAGGCCACATGGGGTTTCTAAATAACATCCCAATTATTTTGCCCTCTCTCTTTCCCTGTGAAAGATGTATTTGATTGTTTTCTATAAAGCAAACCAATAAATCCAACTTAAAAAATTCAATAAGGTCTTGAGGATTGTATTATTCCTAATGAACACCGAAGCCCCATTTATGCTCCCTTACGTGTATAATTAGGGACGTCCGTTTCAAACATTGTCATACGTCACAGTCCTCATACTTCCATGCGTGTTTTGCGTTGCCATGATTAAGTCAGGTGCTCTAGTTGGCAGCGCTAAGGTCAAAGTACACTACCATAAACCAATGTCAGTGTC
The DNA here is from genome assembly GCA_037177495.1 of Rhadinocentrus ornatus. Taxonomy (NCBI): domain Eukaryota; kingdom Metazoa; phylum Chordata; class Actinopteri; order Atheriniformes; family Melanotaeniidae; genus Rhadinocentrus; species Rhadinocentrus ornatus. The sequence continues at coordinate 2,044,158 of JBAMHW010000010.1, forward strand.
AGACACCGTTTGGCTGCGGAAATGCATCACTATAAAGTTATTTCCAACTACCCAACACACCCTAAACACTCGCATACAATCTTTATTCACAAGCTTGCGCAATTTCTACAGTTGTGCTCGTCTTCATTTTTCTTCTGCTTTTTTGTTCCCTTCCTGATCCTGATGCAGAAGACAAACTGTCCATCTGTCTGACATAACAACCATGGCAACGCAAAACACTAATGCAAGTATGAGAACGCCGACACATGACAATGTTTGAAACAGACCTTGCTATTTACATACGTAAGGAAGCATAAATGGGCCTCAAACTGTGAGCTCACCTGCTGTTGCGGCTGACTGCTGCTGCTGGAAGGGGATTTGAACATATCAGCGTTTCCGAGATTTGCCCCCTTTTCCCGACATGCCTTTAAAAAAAATTATTTTAACTAAAAAGAAAAGGTCTCTTTCTGCTCTTCCTTTTCTGTAATATCCCAGGACCACTGGCTCCATTACGTTCCTCTGCCTCCCAGCTGTCCCACCTCCATGTGCTTTGCTCGTATTGATTATTTAAAAAAAAAAAACTTTATTACTGTCATTTGCAGCAACTGACAAGAACTAATTGTGTGTGTGCATGAGACAGTGCCAGGCAGGCTAATTCATTGCACCAGTGTAGTGCATTATGACTTTTCTTTTTTTTTTTGGCAAATAGGCCAGTCAAGCCACTTAGGGTCCAGGCCACTGGGAATTGTCCCTCTCTTCCTGTGGGCCAGTCCGGGCCTTGCGAATTTTCCCTCTTCACCTGTTGTCTCGCTTGCCTCCGTGTTTGCTGCTTACTAACTGCGGCTGCGTCACCCAGCTCCTGTTAGTTTTAATAACAAAACGCCAAAAAGATAGTGATGATGCCTTCAAGGCCTCAAAAACACGGGTGCAGATAAACTATGTAACAGTCGATGTAACCATGAGTTTTACCAATGCGGACATGCTGAGTTACATTGTGCATTTAGCTGGCAACTGTATCCGATGCTGAAGCTACCGGTGCAGTCGCATCGCAAACGTCTGTCTCGGACAACCGATGCAGATGATAAAAGGCTTGGTCACTGTTGATCTGTGTCTTATTTCTACAAAGTACATTTAGTAATAAAGTTTTATACAATTTAGCCTCATAATCTGACAATTGAGGCTGTCCTGAAAATATGTCTAGATACAGCGATATCACTTCTATAACCCTTGTGTCAGAATATGTGTGTCTGTGTACACACCTCGTAGCATTCACAGTAGTTCTTCAGGCAGTGTGAGCGTTTACAGTTACAGCCTCTGTTGTGCCGACCTTGGGCCGCTCCTGACCTCCCAGCAGCAATCTTTGGTTTGAAGGCATTGGGGTTCCGACCCAAACACAACTACATGGCAGAAAACAGAAACAGCACCTGTTTACATTTTCATTATCCTGAACTGAAAAAAAAAAACAAAAAAAAACAAACAACCACTTTCATTGCTGACTGTGTTAAATACCAGAGCAGAATAATTTTCATCCCAATGTGAGGGTCAAAGCAGCTGATTATGAAGTGATTCAGCAGCAATTACAGATGTGAAATTCAAGACAGGACCTGACATATATATAGAAATACACCGAACTTTATACAGAATAAACACAACAGGATAAGTCTGGACAATAATCAAGGAATCATGAGAAAAGATGATTACATCAGGATCTTGGATGAAAATGTGAAGTGTTCTGCTGAGAAACTCCAGCTTGGCCACAACTGGAAGTCCCAGCAAGACAATAATCCAAAACATACTGCCAAGGTTGTGAAAAAATGGTTCAAGGACAATGATGTCAACGTCCTAGAATGGTCAGAGTCCTGACCTGAATCCTAACAAGAACTTGAGGGAAGACTTGAATAAAGGCTAGGAAACCGACCAACCTGACAGATTGAGGCTTTTGCCAAAGAAGAGTGGGCCAACATTCCACAATAGACTTGTGAGCACGTACAAGAACTGTCGAGAAGCAAATGAAAGCGATTCAAGACAGCTGTTAAGGCACGAAGGCATGTGCACAGGGAATGCATAGTTACCGGACAAATGGAAATGTGTTAATTACCATTAATACAGTGAGGAAAATAAGCTTTTGAACACCCTGCTATTTTGCAAGTTCTCCCACTTAGAAACATTGAGGGGTCTGAAATTTTCATCGTAGGTGCATG
>JBAMHW010000010.1:2090715-2109334 GCA_037177495.1 Rhadinocentrus ornatus
CTGAATCCTTGGATTAAACCTTTTTGAATCGTTACCTGCACTTGTGTCCGGCTTCTCCTTCGCTCCGACCTGACAGTTGTCATCACGATGATACCAGGTCATTAGGACTTTCCACCGCTGCAATGGCTGTCAGACTCATCTATTTATTCAATTTAATTTAGTTGTAAAGTGCTAAGTCACAAACAAGTCAACTACAGGTACTTCGCAGACATATCAATTAATAGTTATTCAATTAAAACAAATTAATTATTGTGCAGAACTTTTTAGGCTTTTGGATCCATTTAATTTGAGGTGTGTTGGAGCAGGGATAGATTGAAACCCTGCTATAATGGTAATGCAAAAATATGTACAGAAAGGCAGAAGCAGCACATCCACCTCTCATCTTTCATCCACCTTAAGAGGATTTGATTCAGCAAATGGAAAACAAGTGAAAACTGCTAGTCAAAAAGAAAAACTAGTCTCTGGCAGCTGTGCATTATTTTTCATTTAATATCAGGTACATCAAGTTTAAGTTAAGCTGAACTGTGCTGTGTCCTTCCTTTTATCACAAGAAGAGGATAGAAGTAAAGGGGAAAGCTGGAGAGACGGATACAAAGAGGCAGCCCTGGTGAGCTGAGGAGCAAAAGTAAACCAGGAGAGGAGGACAGAGACAAGAGCTGTGAGAGACAGAGACAGGAGAGGACAAACAGGAAATAAATCCAGGTGAGGGTTAATTTACAATTTCTCTAACATGTTCAGCAAAATCAATCAGGTAAAGTGATGCTTTCGGTTGATAAACGGCACAGATATTAAGCTCACTGGAATCACACTGTCTGAAAACTTACTCTTTAAGGATTCAGTTTTGACCTACAGATTCTGTGAGCTGAAGGAGTCTGGTTAAAATGTTCAACACAATGTGGTCTCCTCCTGCGAGTGCTCAGACATGTGGGAGCCTCACCTGTTCCTCGTTACCCATGAAGAAAGAGAAAGGCATTTCTTACACTCAGCTATATTACTCCTAAGCCTTGGACTCGAACAGACGGAGAATGCAGACCAACGCAGAGGCCTTTTTGATATTTGAAGAGAACAGTGCAGGGATCAAAGCAAAGCTGGCGGCAATGTTGACTGCTGAAAGAAAACCTGGTTCAGGCAGCACTCCAGAAACTAGCTGGGAGCAAAAAAAAAGAAAACAGTGAGGGCTTGGTTACTTTAAGGCAAAAATATTCCATCAGCTACTTTTGCTATGTTGCATTTATTTCTACATTTAGAGATGTTGACACCGAGTTGCCTTATTTATTGCTTGTGTTTTATCTCATTTAATTTACTGTTTACCAAATAAAACTATAATTGAACTTCCTTTAGGAGTGTTCTCACATGAACAAAATAAAGAAACATTTAAAGAGGGAAAAGGAGTTGCAAAAAGGAGTCATGCTACAACAGTTTTTAATTATTATACATTTAAATGAGGTAAATCCAGTGACAACACAGCAGTGTTACTAAAAACCTGTTTACCTGCTCTGTGCTACATGTGGAGTAGAATAGTTGCGGAGCAGGAGAACATGTGGTTTGAGTTTCTACCGTCTTTAATGTGGAGGCCAATTTGGAGCAGAGAAACAATGCAGTCAGAAAAACAGTGAGGAGTGACAGGGTTGGCTTAGCTGAAGGTGTGTGCGGGATGTTTTATCTCTGTTCTCAGCATGTAGGCAGCAGCGTGTACGTCCATTTTTTATTTCAAGCACATCGTGTTCTTCTAAAACTCCACTCTATTGATGCAGAGGCCAACAAGATGTTCATCAGTATAATTCACTGTAGATGTTTGTTGTTGGAAGATATGCTTGAAAATCAGATGGTTTGGTATAGATGTGTCAAGCTATATCATTTACTTGTTCTTTTTCACCAGAGGATATACACTGCCTGGCCAAAAAAAAAAAAAAGAAAAAAGTCACCACTAAGAAAAAAATGTCACACACATTAATATTTTGTTGGACAACTTTTAGCTTTGATTACGACACACATTCGCTGTGGCATTGTTGTTTCTGCAATGTTACAAGATTTATTTCCATCCAGTGTTGCATTAATTTGCAAGATCTTGTATTGATGATGTGAGAGCCCAACCACTGCACAAAGCCTTCTCCAGCAAATCCCAACGATTCTCAATGGGTTCAAGTCTGGACTCTGTGGTGGTTAATCCATGTGTGAAAATGATGTCTCATGCTCCCTGAACCACTCTTTCACAATCTGAGCCCAATGAATCCTTGTACTGTCATCTCAGAACATGGCCCGGCCATCAGGGAACATGGAATAACCTGCTTATTCAGTATATTCAGGTAGTCAGCTGACATGATTCTTTAGACACATAACTTTGCTGAACCAGCAACCCCGACTGTCCCCACAGGCTTGTGCAGCAGGCAGAAGGCATGATGACTGCATCACCTGGCTCTCTTCTTACCCTGATGCTCCCATCACGCCTTGTGCCTGCTGCACAAGGCGTGATGACTGCATCACCTGGCTCTCTTCTTACCCTGATGCTCCCATCACTCTGGAACAGGTTAAATCTGGACTCATCAGACCACATGACTTTCTTCTATTGCTCCAGAGTACAGTTTTATGCTCCCTAGCAAATTGAAACCTGTTTCTCCAGTTAGCCTCAATGAATAGTGGGTTTTCTTATGGCTACACAGCTGTTCAGTCCCAATCCCTTGAGTTTCCTACACATTTTTAGACCACATTTCTTCCTGGAAGACAATGGTTCCCACTATCCTGTGTTGAGACAGCTTTTAACCCAATTTTAGTGGTTTCTGTAACCTCCTTAGATGTTTTCTCTTGCTCAACAGATGCCCATCTTTCCTTGTTCTGGTTCTGATGTAGGTTTATTCACTTCAGTGTCTCCACGTGCAGCTCAGGATGTAGGATTGAATTGACGATAAGATTTGATGCAATCCATTGGTTTCCTTAAAAAGGTTATTATTTTTAAGAATTTCATTATATTTATCATCATAAGTTTGACTATTGTGGATCGTATAATACATTAATGTTAAATGGATTATAACTGGATTACAATGAGTTCGATTGAATTGTACTGTCTGTAAAGGGCCTTGATATTACTTTGTTGTGAATTGGTGCTGTACAAATAAAGCTGAATTGAAATGAATCAAACGGAATTAATTTGAATTGTGCTGAAAGGTGAAAATAGATTAAATGAGCCTATTTATTCAGTATTACCAAACACCCACATTCCTGAGGAGACAGTTTCATTATATGCAATAATATTTTGTTCAATTCAAGCTGAACTGAATTTAAACATAACCAGCAGCAAAACCCTTGTGTTATGGGTGTATTTTATGATGCATCGCCATTACATAGTGAAATTAGTGTCAATAATTACCAGGTATGTAAACCAAAAGTCTGATTACAATACAATTTCATATTCAGTGGATAATAATTTGATTTAGCTGATATGACAACTTCTACCACAATACAGTGTGAATAGGCCTAAAATCAGGATCCAAAGATTGATTTGAAATAATATCACAGCTGGTTAACATGATCACTTCCGTTCATATTAAATCACAAACAATGATCAATTAATTGAAATGAAAGAATTTAATTAAATTAAAAATACTTTATCTCCTACAGGAAAAACAGAAAGTAGTATGAGTATTATCTTAAATAATTAATTGCCAGTCATATTGTCCTGGAGGGTGATGGCCACTTGCCTCTTGTTACAGCAGACATGCAGAAGCCTCTGATGAACACAGTATTTTGTTTCCTCACTGTGTTGTGTAGAAGATGTGAAAAATTGTTCAGCATGTTCAAGAACTTGTGCAGTATTCTTCTCTGGACAGTCAGCTCCACATCAGTCTGCAGAACAGAACCAGAACTTCTGGATCAGTTTGTTCAGTTTTTTTTTTTTTATGACTCTAGTTCTGGTTTTGCTGCTCCAGATGCACCACAGACTGATAGATCTTATAGAACATCTTGGTGCAGATTTGAGGGATCTCAGCTTCCTTTAGAAGTAGAGTCTGTTGTCCTTTTTTCGAGACGCTTCTGTGTTGCATTTCCAGTCTAGTCTCTTATCAAGCTCATCTTCAAGGTACAGTACCTGCATTCCTCTACCTCTTCTTCCAGGATGTAAAGAGTATTTTGTTTACTCCTGGTCACCCTGATGTCACTAATTTTTTTGTTTTTTGCTGTTTCTGCACCATCTCACAAACTGACTGACAAGTTCTCTGTACTCAGCTTGTCGTCCATCACTGATACATACCACAACTGCAAAGTAATCAGAGTATTTCTGCAGATGACAGAACTCAGAGTTGCATTAGTCTGAGGTGTACGGTGTGAAAAAAAAATGGTGAGAGTCCCTTGTGGTGCTACAGTGCCACTGACCACCATCTCAGACAGATAACCTTTTAATTTAACAGGTATTGATGTTTGATCAATATTTTCTGTTTAGATTGATGATCATTGACTTGATGTATATCGATGTGTTGTTACAACTCTAATACAACACACATGTCCTAATATATAGCTTTGTTATAACACATGAAGAACATCTTGAGTTGTGTTGACATTTATTAATAGATGTAGAAACAGCTGCTCAAACACTATTTTATTTTTTCCCACCAATTATCTCAGCAAGGACACTTAAAAATTGGAAGTTCCTCAGCACATTTAACCTGTTTTAACCTGCATGTTTCCATCAGTCATGTGAACAGTAAACAGTAGTTTATGGATGTTAGAGATGAATGTAACAGTACAGATGGGCAACATGATGTTTTACATAAGTTATTTTTTCTTAACTTTTACACTAAATGGTGTAATCACTCCAAGCTGTCTATCAACAATAACAAAAGCTTAATAACACAAAAATAATAACTAAATTCAAAATACAAATATGAAAAATAAATAATAACAGGACCTCAAAATAAATAACAGTAGTAATAATAATGAAATAAAATACCAATGTTACAAGTAGAACTAAAATAATAATAGTAATTATTATTAATAATAATAATAATAAAAATAAAATAACATCAATGATAGAAACAGAATTAAATACTACTACTACAAATAATAATAATTTTTTTATTTTATTAATTAGTTCGTGCGTGCTTATGTTTGTGTGTGTAATATTTGTAGCCAGACCTCGTGGCCTCTAGACCACTGGGTTATGAAGTTTTCTTCAAGTCGCCTGCGGTCAAACTAGTGGGAAGAGACGTTACCGCCTCGTGCCGCGTGACGTAGTCAGTCCGCCTCCAACTGCCTGCCCTTTCACTCCGTGCGCGAGCTCGACACTCCAAAGTAGAAAGTAGCGCGAGCGTCATATCAGGGAGAAGAAACAAATAAAGTATCTCGGACAGAGGAGCGGGTACAGGCTGCGTGTTATTGTCGGTGGAACATAGGGATCCGGACCGGTCCGTGTACATGAACCCGGAGAGAAGTGGACCTGAGCTTGGCCTGAGGAGAAACATGGAATGGGAGTTGTGGATTTGAGGCGCACGGGATTGGAAATGGGAGGTGTGCTCGCGGAGCTGCTGCTGTGGAGTTTTCTGCTGTCGGTGGTTCAGGGTACGTAGACTTTTTGTTCCCAACATGGATCTTGGAGGGGAAACGGGGTTCTGGATCAAGACGGAAACCGATGAGGAGGTTGAACTCCCGGGAGCAGCAGGACTCTGCCCGTCGGGACTATTCCTCCATCAGTCGGTTTAACGGTTTATTTAACGTTAACAACGACGTGCTGTTTGAAAAGTTGATTTATCTTTTGTCAGGAGTTAGGTATCAGTAGTTTCTCTGACATTGTCGGAACTTTTCCCGGTGACAGTACATCGGGGGAGGCTCGGTCCGGTGGTGTTGACTTGTATCAGGGGATAGGTGAAGTTTGAAGTCGTCTGACTGCTTTTCTGTCGGGCCTCTGCAGCTTCAGCCATTCCTGTTCGGTGTCGGGTGTCAGACAGGCTTTCTGCTGGAAGGATGAAAAGAAGTGGGTTAGTTTTGGTGGAGAGAAAAATGAGCTGGACCCAGACAGAGTATTTCCTTCAAGATCGGAGAGTTTGTCTGCCTTTCTGTCTGATTTTACAGTTAAATCGTCTGCAGCCCCCCAGGAGGAGGCGGAGCTTCTTCTTTCTTCAGATGGACATTTTATCAGGTGTTCATGAGCTCTTCTAATCTGTCTGCACTAAAAACTAAAGACACATCTGTAATGTAGTAGGAGCTCCTGTATGAAGCAGCTTCAGAGTTAAAGGTCAGTCAGTGGTCCAGATACAGACCTGAACCTCAGATCCATTTTTTTAAAAAACTGGTCAATAGCCAGGTTATCAGGACAGAGTTCAACACTGAAATTGGCTGCGGTTGTAGATTAATCTATCGGTCTGTTCCAATTGAGATGTGGAAAATAAACAGGCATAGTCTGTTTTTCTTTGTTTCCATCCATTCATACATCTATCTATCTGTCTCCATTCATTCAGCCATCCAGCCACATCAATTATGCTTTGGATTTGTTATAGCTTGTTGTTTATGTGATTTTGGGAATCGGTGACAAATCTGGTTCCCTTGCGAGGATGCTTTCTTTGTGCTAAGTGCTCAGTGTGTCTGACAGGTGCAACACTGCAGGTTTGATTCTGACATCGGTACGGACATAAACATACCCAATAGAAATCCCTGGAAGACGTGTTTTGTTGTACTTGTTATAGATGTTTATTTGCAGTATCATATAATAGAGTGGATAGAACATTTAAACAAGTCATACAAAATATTCTTTCCTGGGATGAGAATAAGGTTTTTGCTTTGTCTTTTTGTCTAAACTGAACCCAGGATTGTCTTACATGATGATTTCTGTGTTTTTATGAATTGAATATAGCAGTTAGCATATTTATTTCATGTCAGTATTGTCCAGACAAGAAAGCATTTTACACTACAATGCAATCATCAACATCAATATATACTTTAATTACACAAGAAATCCACTACTTACATTAAACAAGTTAATGAAACCTTGAAAAAAATACCAGCATTAACAGAATTGTGAAAACAGTAATAAGCTGTTGTTACACGGTACATAATTATCCTTTTAGCTATAATAATTTGAGAAAGAAATTTTCTGTTATCACTCAGACTCACAAAAGTTGAATAGAATTTGAGATGTTTTAGGAAATCGTTAATCATTACCATTACAATTTAAATAAAAAAACCTGTTAAAATTATTATGGCTTTTTTTAGTCTGTACAATATCATGTGAAAGTCAGGTAAGCGCTTCAGTGTGCCATTCGTTGTCTTAAACTTTTATGTTGACGCACTCTATGTAGAGCTCCTGATGTCCTTTTTTTGTACCTGAAGTTCTGACTGAAGACATAACCACCGTTAGTGCTTCTCTGAGACTAGCGAGTGCAGCCAGAAGCGCTAGCTTTTTCAATAAAGCGAGTGACCATGTGAACAGCCAATCTCAGCAACCGAAAATGATGGGGACATCTCAGGAGCTGCTTCTCTGAGGTGTTTCTCTGCAGTGTTGCGTTGAAGTTCATCTGCAGCTTTGGCTCTGGTGGGTACTCCACATGTCTGCTTCTCGACTTTCTAGTTCTCTACGTGTCTGGTTCGTTTTCTTTTCCACCTGTCTTGGTTTCTGCCTGTCTTGTCTTCAGGCTGTCCAGGTGACTTTGGACATTTTTGTTTTCTTTTACAATCTCCACCTTGCAAACAATTAAATGGTTTGTAAACAATCATGCTCAGGATGGAGCTGATGAGCCACAACAACACAAGGTTTAAAAGCATGTATATTCCCATCTTTACACATTAACTTTATTATAGTTCTGAATAGGGGTGGGTGTTATTCACGTCATATAGACGGAGGCCGCATTAGATCAAAACAACAAAAAAATGCCGACCAACGCAAGCAGCAACAGGCTAAAGCCAGCTCCTTCAACTTTTAAATCTGACGTTTGGGGTCATTTTGAATTCTTGTGTAAATCCAGAACACAGGAAATAGACAAAAGTAAGGTCTTTTGTAAGCTGTGCCAGGCAGAATTAAAGTACTGCAGTAACACGACAAACCTGCACAATCACTTACACCGAGACCATGCAGATGCCCTGCAAAAAACTGTAGCTAAACCTATTGACTCAAAACAGACGCAACTTGACAAATCCTTTGCCTGTAACAGAATTGCATGTTTCCTACTGTTGCACGGCACATGCAGAAATTCTGCAGTTTTTCTTTTTCAGATATTTATGTCTTTGATGAGATGGATGTGTGTAGATGGTCAAACACAAAATAATTCAGTTGGAAAATAATTATTTTAGTTTTTCTCACATTGAGCTGATTTGATAAAAAGTTGTTTAAAGTATGTGCGAGGTTAATCTGTAACAACAGATGTTTCACCTCACTCCTCAGAAACACCCAAATATGAAGTGAATAAACTGAAAAGATAACGAATTTACAGGAAATCAGCTGACACCAACTAGACCTGCTGCGTCTAAACTCCCAGTTTCTTCTGGGTTTTCTCACACTGGTCCTGGCGTGTTTTCGTTTTTATTTCCCAGTCAAAAAACTTCTAACAGCAGGTGAAAGAAATTCTCTCAGTGGAACACTTAAATGTTTGTACTGCACATAGAAAATACAAGAAGAAGATGACACAAGCAAATTTGAGCTTATTTTGTATTTTCTCAGAGAACTAGCTATAAAACTTTATCCAACAACAGTTCTTTGGTCTTTGGAGCATTAATCCTTCCCTGAGCTGTGAGGAAGACTAGCATTGCTCTTTCCATGGTGCTGTTTTCTAGTTTTTCTTAAGATTTTTTGTTGATAAAATTTCTGCTGCAGCTTGCTAAAAAACCCCAAATTGTACACTAACACTGGGCTTCCAGTAATGGAAAAGTGTCTAAATGGCATTCAGATAAATCTAGCATATAGGTTGGTATGGCAACAATAAGAACGTAAAACCTGGCTTAACACATTAACTTTACAGCACATGAGGATGCTCCTGATGATTGTCCACTTTGTTTTTTTCCATAAGGCGTAGGATGTTTTCTGTTAAATTTCTTTCCAGGTGTAGCAGCTGGTTTTCTGGTTTCTCATTTTCATTTACACATGATACTTAGCTATAACCAAAATAAAGAACATTACTCAGATATCAATGGGGCATCTATTAAGCTCTCTTTCACAAAGCAAATCAGCTTGGCGCAACACGTCAGCCAGACCCTCATTCTGCTGTCACAATGCTGGACAGGACAAGTTGAAAATAAATACATAAATAAATGAGTGAGTGAGTCAATGAGTCAGTCAATCAGTCAGTCAGTCAAAGAATCAGGCCTCAGCTCAGACAAATCCTCTAGTCTTTCTCAATTTTTTTTTAATGTTAAGTACCACCTGAGAAAATATTAGGCTGTCCAAGAATCACCATTATGAATGCCAATAAAATACAGTAAAAGAGACCTAAACATCTTAGTCCAACTGAGACCACACGAAACTAAAGCTCTCCAGACCAGACCAGACCAACACACCCACATGATGAGGTTGGAGGTTAAATAGCTCCTGCATGGAAACACTGAACCAGACTCCAGGGTTCATGTTCCTTAGCTGCTTGGATTTCTTGTCCAGGTTGAAACTCAGTTTCTTACTGTTCTGTCTTGGATGTATAAGACTAGACTATACTGGTTCTGGATTGTTAAAAACGTAGGCCACAACTGGTCGTATCAGCCTCGGTGACTCCGCCCACAACCCGTGATGTAAGCGGCTCTTTAAGACTCATATATACTCCCATATGTATGTAAATAGAGATGTCCATTTCAAATGTTGTCATACATCACAGTCTTCATAATTCCACGGCCCTTTAACGTTGCCATTCCTTCACAATTCATCCACTAGTGGGCATTGCTGAACTTAGAGTTCAGTCCCGCGATCCACTGTCAGTTTCAGACATTGGTTGGAGGCAGTAATACAAAAAAATTAAGTTGTTTTCAACTGCACAACACACCCTAAACACTAATATGGCTTCTCTTAAAAAACTCAATCATGTTTTGATTGAGGAAGGCACAATTTTGACAGTTGTTGTCCTCATCTTCATTCTTCTGCTTTTTTTTCCATTCCCGTCTCTCCTCTACTTCTCTGGTTTGTTTCTTTCGCTGGTCACATGTCAGCTTTTCTGCTATATCTTGCATCGTTTTCTGCGTCAAGCAATCAATAGTTAAGCTCCCTGAAAATGGACCAAATTACGTGCATAACCGACGCAGAAAACGGACAAAATTGTCCGTCCGTTTGCGTGTCCGTCTTCTGTGTCGAGCTTAAATGGGCCTTTACTCTGGACCAGAAGAGACTAGTAGCTTTAGCTTTTTTTGCGGAGCCATAGTTGTAGGGGTTTAGAACTAGAACTGGAAGAAAAAATCTGGGCTTTTCCACTACCTGGTGACCTGTGTTTTGTTCAGTCCTCTTTTTTTTTTATATATATTTTTTTTTTTTACAGTTTCAGATAACTGTTTATTTTGTTGGTAGTTCAGGTTAAAAGAAACAAAAAAACACTTCTGGTATTTTTGTTCATTCTTTTAAAGAAACTGGTAAACAAGCAGACCGTGGAAAGAAGGTTTCTATCAGCCACAGAACATTTTCTCCGTAAAACATTAATAGGTTTTACAAAAGATTTGAGACTGTAGTTGAAATATGTGATCATCTGAAACACTGGGGGAAGGAGTGTTTTTAAATATGAAAGAGAAAAGAAAACGAGCTGAAGGCCTTGGAAGAGGAGGAAGAGATTTGAAGAGTGAGCTGAGGAGGAATGTAAATCAGAGATTGATATCTTTTCCTTTTTGTGTTGCTCTGGTGTGAGGCTGGAGGAGGGTTGGAGCTGTTTGGATGAAGACAAGGAGAGACTAAGCTAAACGAAAGGAGAGACGGGTAAACCTGGTGGAGGGATGGAGGGAAAAGACGGGGAAGAATTGGAAAAATATTGGCAAGCTTTAACTGCTTCAGTCAGACTGTACATGATTGTAGTTTTTAATGTCAACAGATGATTGTGTTAATTATCTAGTTTATCTACTGAGACGTTAGAGGGCTAAGATCAATTGGGATGGGACTGAAACTTGATTATTTCCATCTGTGAAAAGGCCACGTTGCAGAGACCTTAAATCTTAACATGTTTTTTTTTTCTTACTGCTGTTGGACTTCTGTTTAGCTTTAAGGACACTCGCTACTCATTATCCAACATCACTGTTTATCTGTCACCAAAAACGACATTCTTATCAGTGTTCAAAGGTTCAGCTTACTTTTTATGGCTATTTTATGGTGTTTTCTTGTATTCAGGTTGTTTAAATCAACCTTTACCCCAAGTTTGGTTCTCCATCCATCACAAATGAACATCTAACCCAAACTCAAATCTTATCCTAACACTTAATCCTTGGAAACATGGATTCGAGGAAAAGTAGTGGCTCAACATGAAACAAGTAAACTGAATATTTCACCAAAACCAAAACACAATTCTACTTTTTCCTTCTGAGGTCCGCCTGAATTTGGTCCTTTTAACAGTGATTATTAATTTTTATGTCCAATATTAACCCTTAAAATGCCCAGTGTATTTGATACAGTTTCTGGGCCATTTTGTTCCCTGGTCGGCCGCCATATTTTTCCCCTAGAGTACTTTATTGCACATGTGCAACTCTCAGCAGAGATAGAGGAAAAAGTCGATGTCTCAATCTGTATTTTTTTTTTCCCCCAACAATAGTCGACGGGTAAATTTGTTGTCGACTATTTTTATTGTCAACAATATCGACTAATTGTTGCAGGACTAATTGTGGGTAAACGTACCCAAAACATATGTGCGTGTGGGACGGTAGGCGGCTTTGGATGTGAGAAATGGCTCAATGTCAGATGTGGTCTGATAGAAATATGGTCAACCTAAAACAACTAGGATCTAATGCAGTTCCATTTTGCTTTTATGTGTTGGGAAAAGAAGTTGTCCTGCATTAACCAATAGATGAGCGAGTTTTCTTCTTCATTGTGCTTCTTCTTCAGTAATTCTTGATGGCGGGGAGTGAAAGACGTCATTTCAGACTTCTGATCAGTTTACGTAGTGCAGCGCGAATTGATCCAGAAGAATGTTGCACCTCCCAACTAAACTAAGTCCCCAATTGTACAGAGTCTAGCGGACGATCCCGGTGTGAATGCACTCTTTATTTCTTTCTTTATAATCCATTAGTTTGAAGGGAATAACTCTTCCTCCACTGTACTTTCCCACTCTAACACGGAATGAAAACAAAACAACGCAAGCAGTAACTCACATTTGTTTTGTTTCCTGATCTGATGATGCAGCTTAGATACTATCCTTTATAGAACGTGATGATATTGAGAGATCGTTATGATAATTAATTATGGTGTTTTTCATACCGTGATTAATTGTGCATTAACTAACCATGACATATTGCATGGTATTAAATGGTATATATATTTTTATTTTTTAATTTAGACTTGAGTTAAACAAAAATGTCAGCACAGAGAATCAAACACGGCACACACAGAACTACTTGTTGTCCAGAGGTGTCCCGGGGAAAACAAAAATCCTTCATCTTTTTTTCCTTATTCAGCCCGGCAGGCTGGTACTGTTTGTTCTCAGTATTTTCCAGAGGCAGTGAGAATCTGTAACTAAGCAGTTTATAAAATTTTAGACTTTAAAAACTTGATGTACTTGTTTTGGAAAAACAATATTATCATATTTTAAAGCTTAATCTGTGATTTATTTATTTACTCTCCAGGCTCTCCCCTTCTTCTTTTTGCCAACCGGCGGGATGTGCGGTTAGTGGATGCAGACAGTGTGCGGGGTGAGTCGGCCATCGTTGTCAGTGAACTGGAAGACGCAGCAGCTGTGGACTTCCTGTACGATGAGGGCCTGATATTTTGGACAGATGTCAGTGAGGAAGCCATCAAACAGACACACTGGAACCAGTCGTCCAACTGTAAGACCAATCTCTGTTTCCTCTGTTTTTACCCACATTATTTATACCGAGACACTGTCTGAGACATTAGACGCTGCATGTCTGAGATGATTTTTTTTAAATTCATCCTTGGTGTTTGCAGCTCTCAAAGAGGCCCTGGGAACGGGCCAGACTGTGGTGGTGTCAGGGCTGGACAGCCCTGATGGGTTAGCCTGCGACTGGCTGGGTAAAAAGCTCTACTGGACAGACTCAGAGACCAATCGGATCGAAGTGGCCAACCTGGATGGCTCCTCCAGGAAGGTTTTGTTTTGGATGGATTTGGACCAACCCAGAGCCATTGCCCTGAACCCTGCTCAGCGGTAACAGCCCGATTCTCTGAGGCTTTAGATGAAGAGAAATTTAAAGTCGCATGTATATCCACAGGGTTCAGACTTTTTTGGAACCAGGTTGTAATTTGAGATATTATTTAAATTCAGAATTTTATAATTCAGTTATTTTACCTTTTATTTTAACCCCTTATTTTTGTAAATTTGCAAAAAAACAAAACACTTTTAAGTCTTAAAATTTGAATTCTTTTTATCAAATTAATTAATTTCATTATCTGCTTTTAATCCTATATATATATATATATAAATGTATTTTTATATTGTTTATAATGTATTATTCAATTAATAAAAAATTTAATTGTTTATTTTATTCCAATTTTTCTTTTTGATTGTTTTTTTCCTTATTTTTTATTTTTTTTACAGAGTTTACTTTGTGTTTTTATATAAATATATTAAAAAACTGCCAGTTAATCATTTTATTTTATATTATTTTTTATTTTAATTCTAATTTTACTTGATTCACTGGTATCACCAAACCTCATCGCTTATGTGTTTAGAAATTGTTGCAATTGTAGTAATTCCTTAATTAATTAATTAATCGGATACTAACAGTGTCTAGAAATAAAATAATTATAAAACGAGTAAAAAAAAAAGTATAAGGACTGACATGAAACACAAAATGTTGCAGAATGTGTTATCTACTTGATGAATTAATAAGTCTGTATAATTCACCCATCTGCTCTGGTGTCTCTCCAGATACATTTACTGGACAGACTGGGGAGAGGAGCCCAGAATAGAGCGGGCCGGCATGGATGGCAGCAACAGGTACATTTGTAGAACCTTTACACAAGTTACAGTAAAGATCTGGATCATGCAGGTCCTTCTGCTTATTCCAAACACCATGTTTCTCTTGTCTGGTTCTCAGTCCAGACAATGGTGGATGAGCTAGTAAATGCTATCAGAGCGGGGGCCTCCATCTCTTCAGAGAGCCTCCATCACCCACAATTTAATTCAACGAATGGACTAATGGTTAGAGAGGTGGTCTTTGAACTGGAAGACCTGGGTTCAAGTCACTGGGTGACCTGGGTTTTGTCTTCATTGCCATTGTCTTTATAATCTTTCATACTGCTTCACCTACTTTGTTGTTGTTCTAATTGTTGCCATCCTCATCGTCTTTCTGTCTTCTTCTCTTTTCTCTAATCCAGTTTTTACTGGAATATTATACCAGATAGAACCATGGATCATAGATCCTGTTTCCATGTGATTCCATTGTAATCTTTGTACTGCACATTGTTGTCTACAGAGAGACCATGGTGGTGAAGATTATGGTGAAGATGATGGAGCTCTGGCCATAGAAGGTTCTTAGGGCTGGGATGTACCTTATGTTAGCAATGCACCCGCATATGTATAATTCCTGCAATGTGTTACTAGTGTTTGTTTAGCACATAGGCCGCTTGCATTGATGCAAGGTAACGTGTTGCGTGAGTGAGTTACAATATTGACTTAAACGCCAGAGGCGCTTATGCAACAAGAGCTTGAACATTAGGTCAGAGGTAAACGCAATGGTGGATAGTTTTAAAGAGCGCCTCTCTGACCTTGTCCACAACTACCGGTATCTGTATTATTTTTTTCCTCCCTGTTGCACAGTGATAAACACTTTTACTTTAACAGTCGACAACAAATTGATAAACTGTCTTTTAGCAAATGCCCCGGAAATACAGTGTGACTTGGAAATTGGCCTTTTCGCTATTTCCCAAGTCCCAAGTGCTGTGTGCTGCCCCTAGCCGTGACCTCCAGTATCAAACCTGCTGTCTACATCGTGCTGCAGCAAGTATATATACAGGGCGGTGCAGAATGTTTACGTGCACATTTGCGCACACAGCGAGTATATCCCAGCCCTTACATAACCAGATGAATCATGAATTCCGCTTGACTGGTGTTAACTGTCTCTTGCTTTGCTCTTTTTCCTCTATTCTTCATTTCCTTTCACTAGAACACAGTAAAAGTTGCTCCAGGTTAAGTAGTTAAAATTAGTTTTAAAATCAGAATTTTTTTTCGTACAGTTCAATAAAAATCTGTGTTTCGCTTGGGTGTATTTTGTCTGTTAACAGGAAGGTGATTGTGAACGTGGACATTTACTGGCCCAACGGTCTCACCATCGACCTGGTGGAACAGAAGCTGTACTGGGCTGATGCCAAACTCAGCTTCATCCACAGAGCCAACCTGGATGGATCAGCACGGTACGAATGTAATTCAGAAAGCTAACACAAGTGTGATGATGAGATAAGCATCACTTCACCTGTTAAACAACTTTTATCCTTTAAAATCCTTCAGTTTTCACCTAAAACAGGTTATATTCACATCTCTGTCAGAAAAACGCTGACTGGACTGGGAAACACTGCCTGCTACTATGGCAACAGCATCGAGACCTTAACCAAAGTTTCTGATTACATTTTAAAAGTTAAACTTTTTTCTGTCCTGGGTTTTTTTTATCACTTATTTCAGTCATTAATGGAAAATTAGTCCGTGATGAAGTTTGAATTGCAACGTGACAGCGTGTGGCTGTCATATGATGTTTAAGTCATGAAGTCATTGTCATTTGTCAAAATAACATTGCAATGCTGTAGGTTTTCATTATGACATTCAAGAAATGTTGTCCCCCTCCCCCCATCAACCCTTGTGACACAGTCACACAGTCTTCCTGGAGACAGTGGGGATGCAATCTCGGCATGATGACCACTGAACCTGTTAAGGCCCATTTATGCCCCCTTACATATGTAAATAGTGATGTCTGTTTCAATCGTTGTCATACGTCGTCGTCCTCTTACTTCCATGCATGTTTTGCGTTGCTATGTTTGTTAAGTCAATTCCTTCACTAGTGAGCAATGCTGAGTCCAGAGTGCACTTCCTTGAGTCGATGTCGGTTTCAGATACCATTTGGCGGCAGTAATGTGTCGCTATAAAGTTCTTTCCAACCGCCCAACACACCCTAAACATATAGTCTTTCTTCAAAAGCTTGAACAATTTCTGAAATTGTCCTCGTCTTCTGCTGTTTTTCCCTTACTGATCCTCTTCTTCTTCTCTGTTTTTTTTTCTTTTGGTTGTCGCATGTCAGCTCTTCTGCTCAGCACCCCCATGATTTCCCGGGGTATTGCTTCATCTACTGCGTGAAGCAACGGATAGCTAAACTCCCTAAAAACGGACCAAATTACATGTGTAACCGAAGAAGACGAACGAAACTGTCTGTCCATCTGCATATTCATCTTCTGCGACGAGCATAAATGGGCTTTTAAGCCCACAGACAGGACCAGGCTATATGAGAATTTAAGCAGAGCATTAAAACAGAAACACCAGAATTGGTCATGGCAAATAAAAATATATGTCTGTCTAGATTTCTCAGGAAAAAACTTTACTTGTCAGATACAGTTTGACATGCATAGATGACAAAATTAGGGACGATGCAGAAATGATCAAAATTTCTCACATAACAGTGGTTAGATTTTAATTGATTCAGATCAAGACTGATCAATTCAGATTGAGTTGATTCTGAATTCAAGTCAGTCATTGTCTCAAAAGTGAAGATGGCATTATATGTGTTACTGGTGTTTCTGTCAGATTCATCAGTTTGGGTCACATAGCTGAAGTTCCTTCTCTAAAATGAAGAGAAAACGCGACTTTTTATCATTACATTTACATGTTAAACAACGAAATAGCTGTTGCTGGTAATTCATTGTTTTATTTAACAGCTGCTTTATGGGCAAAGTTGTGATTATTGTTTTGATTTGATGAAATGAATCTAAGGTACTCCAGAGTACCTTGACAGGATCCCGTATTAAAATCTTACATACCAGCAAATACCTCTGAGTTCAACTTCTTTCTAAGCAGAAGAGAGGAGAAAAATTTCTGTGCAGAGAGAATAAAAGAAAAACATAAAGTATTCCAACACAAACAGAGCTGTGGAGAAGAGGCCTGGTCCTAACACAGGTTATAGTTCTGGCCTTCACCTTATCTTTCAGCATTGTTCTTCTAAATCCTCACAATTCCTGCATATCTGTTTTCTATACCCACCATACCTACTTCAGAGGTCACATGGTGGCGTAGCATATCCCAGATGCTGTCATGTAAGAGGCAAGTTACATCCTGGACATCCATCACAGAGATTAACAACCACTCACACCCACTCCTCCATTCAGAACCATCAGTGAACCTAGTGGTTCCCGAAATTTTTCTGCAGGGCCTCCTTTTTATTTACTAACAATAATGTACAGTTGTACATGAATCTAGTTGTCACAGCACACACTAAATCTCTTTTCCTGTTGAAGTAACTTTACCATCAGGCTGTTTTTAAACTGAAGTAATTTTGATGTAAATTCCATGATCGTAACACTCTTTGTTAATCCACACGGAACCAATCTGACAAGGATGTGAGGCCTTTATTCCTCAGTTGAAAGCTTGGTTTGTAATGTGTTCAAGGGACAGCAAAAATCATTAGACAAGCCCAGAACCCTGAAAGCTCTATACAGTGTGCGGTCCTGTCTGAATTTGTCACATCATATTGGACGTCTATCTGATGAAATTACTGCAGGTCACCTCAGTGGGTTTTTGATTAATCATTCATCACTAATCTTTTCTGGTTTCTGTTATTTCTCTGCTGTCAACATAAAACAGGAATAAATACAAAAAAAAAAAAAGTTATTCATCATCTGACGAACATTTAAATTCTCTGCATCAAGTTCAGACAAAACTGTCAATTCGGCTTCACTCTTTGAAACAACTGCTGTTACTGTTAGCAGGTCATGTCACTGCTAGCAGCGAAAGTTACTATTAGTCAGTGAAGTTATTGTTAGTGAGTAAAATAGCTGTAGTGGGTACAGCTACTGTTAGCGGGTAAAGTTACCATTGACGGGTACATCTTTTGTTAGCAGGTAAAGTTGTCATTGACGGGTACAGCTACTGTTAGCGGGTAAAGTTACCATTGATGGGTACAGCTACTGTTAGTGGGTAAAGTTGCCGTTGATGGGTACAGCTACTTTTAGATGGTAAAGTTACCATTGATGGGTACAGCTACTTTTAGATGGTAAAGTTACCATTGATGGGTACAGCTACTGTTAGTGGGTAAAGTTGCCATTGATGGGTACAGCTACTGTTAGTGGGTAAAGTTGCCGTTGATGGGTACAGCTACTGTTAGTGGGTAAAGTTGCCGTTGATGGGTACAGCTACTGTTAGTGGGTAAAGTTGCCGTTGATGGGTACAGCTACTGTTAGTGGGTAAAGTTGCCGTTGATGGGTACAGCTACTGTTAGTGGGTAAAGTTGCCATTGATGGGTACAGCTACTGTTAGTGGGTAAAGTTGCCGTTGATGGGTACAGCTACTGTTAGTGGGTAAAGTTGCCGTTGATGGGTACAGCT
>JBAMHW010000010.1:2109434-2144827 GCA_037177495.1 Rhadinocentrus ornatus
TAGTGGGTAAAGTTGCCGTTGATGGGTACAGCTACTGTTAGTGGGTAAAGTTGCCGTTGACGGGTACAGCTACTGTTTGCGGATAAAGTTAATGTTAGCTGGTAAAGTCATTATTTCCGGGTAAAGCTACTGTTTGCGGATAAAGTTACCATTAGCGTATAACGTTTGCCACGCAGAAATGAAAAAGATGTGTTTTATTGAATTCAAACCAGTATTTATTAAAATTGTCTTAATGTGTTGGAATTTGTTCCCATGATGACAAAGCTCCGGTTATCCAACCAATTTCTACAGCAGATCTCTGCCTTGTTTCTTGAAGCTGAATTTTTTCAGTTAGTTTATGAGCAGCATCAACACAGTTATGTAACCATCGATTTAAAGCAACCAGACTGTTCATACATTTGGCTTTGTTGTCACCACAGATATTTCCTACTTTTTACTCCTCTCTGACTTTGTATTGAAAGATTATTGCTCCACTATTAGGTATTATTAGAAAAGACTGTGGTGATACTGGATGTTATTATTTTAAGGCTGAGACGGGTCAGAAGCTCATGCCATACATCTGCTCTTTAGTTTGGAACATTAAGTTCTGGCTCTTTGGATCACTGAAACTTTATGTGAATGTCTTTGGTTGATTTGTATGTTTGTGTTATAGCAGCAGTTATACACTTAGAATCTGATCCAGAATTTCTCCTAGCGCCGCCCCCCCCCCAAGACACAATCACACACACAAGAAAAGCTGAACTTGACTTTTAAATCTGGAAATGATTACAGTGTGTTTTCTTTTTTTCCCCACCTTAAACGCTGCTGACCGAATAGTCTGCTTTTACAGTACACACACGCATGCACACACACATACACCCACCCACACCCACACTGAATAATGATTGATGAAACCAGTTTCTGGTGTGTTGATATTATAAATACAAACCCGCTTTGATCCTTTGTGCGAGACTCTTTAGAAGAGGGCCTCTCTCACACCTCTCCATGTTCTCCATGTTCTGTTTCTGACTGCAGGGATAAATGTCATAGTTTCAGAGACAGCTCAGAAATCTTCCATCTTTTCAGAAAACTTTTTTTCCCAGAATCCAACAGAAATTTTTCCTCCTGACTTTTTACATTTTTTTAATTTCATCTTGCAGTGAAGCGGTGGTGGAGGGAACCCTTACCCACCCCTTTGCTCTGACACTGTCTGAGGATACGTTGTACTGGACTGACTGGCAGACCCGCTCCATCCATGCCTGCAATAAACACAGTGGAGATAAAACCAGACAGATCCTCAGTGGAATCTACTCTCCAATGGACATCCAAGTCCTGGAGCCTTATCGACAGCCTTACAGTAAGTGACGAGTAAACTAATAACATCTTTAAGCTGTTTATGGTGGAGGTCAGACACAATAAGAATGCTAAATGTGGATATTTAACAGTGCCATTATCTGATCATCATGTTAAACGGATCGTGCTGTCAGACTGATCCTCATGTTGTTCAGACTGATCCTCATGTGTCAGGTTTACCTGTCCATTTTTTGTTTGATATTTTTCTTTACATGGTCTTTTTATTTGTGTCATGGCAGTCGAGACACCCTGCAGTGACAATAATGGAGGCTGCAGTCATCTCTGCCTACTCTCTCCCGTCCAACCTTTCTACAGCTGTGCCTGCGCTACAGGAGTCCAGCTTCAACCAGATGGAAAGACATGCAAACCAGGTATGTCTGTATCAGTATGACACAAAACTAACCAGCTACTGGTGATCTAGAGGAAACACTTTTTTCCCACAACCATTACTTCTAAAAGTACTAGACGATGGATGGATCTGAACATATTTTGTACCTTCAGTTGAATTCATTTTAGTCCATTTATAATCCAATTATAACAAATCCATAATATGATCTTAAGTAGTCAAATTTATAACTCAGCATTTAGCATTTAGAGAGCGCAAACCTCCATGAAGCCATCATAATTTATGTATTTTTATTTATTTATTTTTTGCCCATGATTCTGGGAATTGTTTTTGAGTTAGGAACTGTAATAGAAAAATTATCCCTATCTCCTCATAGCAAAGAATTAAAATATTCCTGGATCCAGGTGGTCATGCATTGGCAATGGTAAAAGCTGTTTTCATAGAAACCAATTCATAAAAATAATTACCTACTTCAGGAAAGGATAACAATTGCATCAGATCTTCACTTTGATTTCCTTGAGTCCTTCATCCTGAACTGCACAAGGAGACAGTGGAGAGGAAAAACTCCCTTTTACAAGGAAGGAAATCTTCTATCAAAACCAGGAAGGACGGCCATCTGCCTGGATACTTTGGGAGTTTAGAGGACAGAAAGAGGAGGCCAACAAGCAGCATAACTCTAAGCCAGGGATATCTGCTGAGAAAATACGAGAAACATAAAATAATGACAAGAGCATTGTCAGATATTTATACATGGGGAGTAAAGAGAGCAGAGAGGAGCCCACTGCATAATGGGACGTCCCCTAGCCGCCTTGGCCTGTAGCAGCAGAACTAAAACGATAGATAAGGGTCACTAAGCCAGAGCTAATTATAAGATTTATCTTAAAACTATATGTGTGTGCACTTACATGTCCAGTCAAGGGATGCTATGCAATACAAGTATGTATTTTGTGACATACAAACACATCAAACATTGAAAATGACACGTTATGTCTCAGCTGAAAAACTCTAACTGACCAGCCGCCATGTTGATTCCCACGATGTCCAAACAAAAGAGCTTTCTTCTGCAGAAACACAACACTGAGTTAAGGTTGGTGTTTCTGTTAGCTTGTGTTATGTGAATATATTAAATTAGCATGAAGCATGCCAACCAATGGCAGAGCTCCTGTTGACAATAAAAACAACAATGCTCTATTGTGTCAGGCTGCAGTTTGTACGGTTGTGTGTGTCTTTGTGTCTGTGCTTCTAATTTGCTTTGCTTGGCTGGTTAAATTCAAGGGTTTGTTATTGTGCTGGCAGTGTGTGTGTCAGTGGTCTTAAATTGTCTGA
Source organism: Rhadinocentrus ornatus (assembly GCA_037177495.1). Taxonomy (NCBI): domain Eukaryota; kingdom Metazoa; phylum Chordata; class Actinopteri; order Atheriniformes; family Melanotaeniidae; genus Rhadinocentrus; species Rhadinocentrus ornatus. The sequence continues at coordinate 2,112,439 of JBAMHW010000010.1, forward strand.
AAATGAAGTGAAGCGAGCAGTAGAGTGGACTCAGTCATTTCAATAAGGATGGAGCAGCTCTCAGAGTCAGATCTTATCCATGCTGAGGATGAAGGATGTTAGACTTTAAATGATACTGAATCTCTGATGTGTTTGTATATGAGCTGTTCTCTGTATAGTGTTATATATCATGTAAATGGTTTTAAAGACTGGATGAAATGTCATGATTATTTCTGCCTCAGTCCTGCAGGTTTGAGTTTATTTATCTGAAACATGACGCAAAGATGGGAAGGAGGGAAGGTGTTGGGGAATAGAAGGAGACACTTTGAATTGCTTTAAATGTGAGCTCTTCAGAGTCAGAGGTGTTACAGACAAAGAAAAACAGTTAATTGTTTCCCATGAGGTGAGCTCGGCTCTTCTTGAATCGATCGGTGGAGGACCCTCAGGGCAGCGCAGCCCTTTGTTTCCAAATGGGTCGGAATAAGGAGGAGACAAAAAAAGTGTTAACAAAAGAATTTGGCTCAAGCTTCAAATCATTTTATGCCATAGATAGATTGATATTGGACTGTGGGTTCTGACTTTTTACAGTTACTTTTTCCCGTGTTTTGGAGCTGCTGGATGATTCTTCATGTCTCTGCTGAGACACAATTTTGAGAAAGGCGTCTTTAAGTTCAGATTTGCTTTTATTTCAACCCCAACTGTTGCACCTTCTTTTGGTTTGGTTTACTTTCACAGTACATTTTGTTAAAGTGGACCAAACCACCAGGACAACATTACACAGTCACAACAATTGCTCGCTAAGGGCGATATTCCCCAAAACTACCGCTGACTTTGATGAAGAAAATCTGGCTTATTGATTGGCCAGGACAGAAAATGGTCCATTTACTGCAGGTAAGCAATGAAAGGGTGGGCAGAAAAATACATTAGAGAAAAATTCATCTAAAGACATGAGGGAGACTCCCCTAACATCTGGAGGAAGGTCCTCTGATCAGAAGAGACTAAAACTGAACTTTCTGAACATCAAGGAACAAACCCGACACTTCTCACCACTCACAGTGAAGCATGGAGGTGGCAGCATCATGATATAGGGATGTTTCCATCAGCAGGGAAAAACTGAGCAAATGATTGATTAAGAATAATTCCAGGGATATTCTGTAGGAAAACCAGAGATTTTTGACTGGGACAGAGGTTCACCTCCAGCAGGACAATGGCTCTCGTCAGCCTGATAAGGAAACACTGACTGGTTTTTAAATATGCTGGAATGACTGAGTCAAAGGCCAAACCTCAATCCAACTGAGAATTAATTTCAGGACTTAAAGATGGCTGATCATCTGCAGAATCCATCCAAGTTTAAGGAGAAATCCCAGAGGCTGAATGAGCTGAGATCGTAGAGACGTTCCCTAAGAGATTGCACCTGGAATTTCTGCAGAAATTTGCTTCCCAATAAAAAATATATTGTCTCTTTAAGGTTGTTGCTGTGTTGTGTGATTCATAAACTGATTTAACTGAGAATTGGATATGAATTGTTCAGCTTTCAAAGTTTGGAATATGAATTTTCCTGGAACTTTGATCATGTCCAGAAGAAAATTATTATTTCCAGGTGATATTTGATTCCACTGAGCATGTTTTCATGCTGCAGAGGAAGAAATGAGAGTACAGTGAGTAAGCAGAGCAGAGCAGCCAGGAGCTTTTTTATAAGACTCCTCTGAAAACATGAGTGGTGGATTCTGGAAGATCTCTGAAATATTGATGATTGATTTTGGATCAGACAGTCAGGAGCAATTGCTTCTTCATATCTTCTTTGACATATAATGTCTCTGAAGCCACAAACATCTGTCTGCTAATTTGAAGTGATGAAGTCAGAAAAAAGAAACCTTTGTGCTGAAGGTATGTCTTTCTGGTTCAGATGTTTTGTCAGAAAGAAATGAAATCACATGATGATCGATAAACTGTGCTGTGGTACTTTCAGGGGCAGAGCAGGTTCTGTTGCTGGCTCGACGAACGGACTTGAGGAGAATCTCTCTTGATCTGCCGGACTTCACTGACGTGGTGCTGCAGGTTAACTCTCTCACACACACATGAACCTAGTTGTTGCTGTCTTGTTGTGGTCAGTCTGGTTTTTATCAGTGTCTCTGCTCCTGCAGGTTGACAACATCCGCCACGCCATCGCTATTGACTATGACCCGGTTGAAGGTTATGTCTACTGGACAGACGATGAGGTTCGGGCCATCCGCCGATCCCACATTGATGGGAGCAATGCCATTATGCTGGTTACCACAGAGATTAACCACCCAGATGGCATTGCTGTTGACTGGGTGGCTAGGAACCTTTACTGGACCGACACCGGCACTGATCGGATCGAGGTACGGATTCCTCTCTACAATATTCCAACATAAACAACACAATCCAGGTTCTGTTGCTGATGTCGTGTGTTTTTAATAGGTCACCAGGCTCAACGGAACGTCTCGGAAAATTTTGATTTCGGAGAACCTGGTTGAACCACGAGCCATTGTTCTGGATCCTGTTAACGGGTAGGTCCTGCAAGGAATTAACTGGGATTGTTGGTCCTGTCTTGATTTAGGGATCAATGTTGATAAATACAGACACCACCATCTCTTGTTGCGTTTTCATCTCTCAGGTACATGTACTGGACTGACTGGGGTGAAAATCCAAAAATCGAGCGAGCCAACCTGGATGGAACAGACCGGGTGGTCCTCCTCAACAGTTCCCTCGGCTGGCCCAATGGACTCGCTATCGACTACGCTGCTGGAAAACTGTACTGGGGAGACGCTAAAACTGACAAGATAGAGGTACAACAGCACTCGTCCCTTTAAGCTGCTTGAATGGTCCGCTGGGCCGAGTTCTGTCAGGTACCAGACTGTCAGAAGTCAACTCTCATTACCCCGCTCTGATGGGGTAAGATCAAACAATGAGAATCTCCTCGTAGACTGAATCTGAGTTTTTTAGTGATCAAACCTGGAGCTCAGATCACTTAGATGAGTGTCTGATTCCAGCTGATGGACAGCTGCAGAGATGAAGGCTTCAAGTAGCAGCTCTGTCATCACCGATGCATTTAGTGTCCATCAGTGTTTAATTTGTTGGTGTCATTGGTTCCATAAAGGCAAAGGTGATGTTCAGTTCTTTGTTTTATCGTAGATGTTGTAGCTGTCTGGATTAAAGGATGAAGAAAAATTGAAAGAAATATCAGTAAATCGTTTGGTTGTTATCTTGTTTTTTTGCAAAGATGAACTCGTGAGAAGCTGCAGTGAATAGTGACTGTGATTTAATAGTCAATGTGAGAAAACCACGAAGGCAGCAAGTGCCATCTTTAATTTAAGATTTTTCTGTGTAAGCAACTGGTGACAATTGCTGAGTGGTCTGAATGATAAGATCCCAGGGGATGAGGGAAGTTACTTGATGGGACATCCCAGATATCAGCTTTATTCCAAAACCAGAGGATGCTGACATAACTTCAGTCCACATCAGTGAGGTGCTTGACGTCCAACAAAAGGCCAAATAAACAAAGTACTAAAAACTTATTCAACTGTTGTCGTTGTTCAAACTACTTATAAATTCACATGGCGATGGTTAGTGAACTTTTTTTGTTTTTTCACTTCATCGTAATCCAATGAATTGAAAATTATTCTTTGTAAAATTAATTCCTTTCTGTAAAAGGCTTAACTTTTCTTCTCCAGCCTTTCAGTCTGCTTCTCTCATTCCTTCCACTGCTACTGGGTGTCTTTTAAAGAAATCTGACGACTCTTCTTCCTGCTCTTCCTCCTGTGGAAAAAAAGTAATCTAAAGTTTTAAAAAAACTTTGGGGTATTTTTTATTATTATTTTTTAAATGAATAGCTAGTTTTTTAATTTGACATCCTTATTTTAATTATAACTAAAAAATAGATCAAATGTTTTAAAAAAAGAAAATCAATCTGAGCATAATTTATTATTCATTAACAAATCCAATACAGAACTGAGTCATTTTATTATTTAACTACAGGCACTCAGAGCGCAGAACCTCCGCCAACTGTTGTCATTTTTCTTGCCAATGATTGTGGGCATATTTTTGAGTTAGAAGCTCTAATGGCAAAATGATCCCTATCTCCCCATGGCTATGTCTATTTTGCTTAGCTGATGTGTTGAGAATACGCTGTCAGAACTCCCAAACCAGAAAAACAGAATGACAACATTTTATTTTTACTGCCTCAAGAAAAGAACAAAGCTCTCTGTTCTCGCCGAGTATGTGATGTCCCTTAACTATTTCCTTAATGTGTTAACATGCCCAGCCCTACATAAAAAATGTTGAAATAAGTCAGTGCTAGTGTTCATTAAGGGCAGCGTATGAACCAATTTTAATGTCAGGTTTTCTTCATTAATTCCCTTAAACAGTTCCTATCATCCCAGAAACATCCTACAATCATTCAACTTCCTTTCTTTGGTCCTTGTTTATGTTTAATGACGAAATCCATTCTGCCGTGTAAATTTACATGTGTGGACACTTTGAAAATTAGTTTTTAAAATATTTCAGATTTTTCCAGAGCTGCCCTCCCCCTCCCACCAACGCTTCTATCTGTCTGAGACGTTGCTGCATCTCCATCTCTGCTTGTTTTTAAAACGTGTTTCTCCTTAAATGTCTTTGTCCTTTTAATTTTTCCCACCAACATTTTGTTTTTCATGGCGTTTCCTCGGTTTCATGTTTATGTTTGCTCGTGTTAACATATTTTCACACAAGCGTAGACGGGAAGAGAGAAGAAAGCAACAAAAAGGTGAATGCCTGAGCTTTCTGGCTGAATGCTCACCAATTGAAAGGCGGTGCTGCTCTGTCTCTCCCCTCCTCCACCCTTCGTCGGGGTGAAAGGACCCACCTCAAAGGGCTTTTTTTTCATGTTTTAGCCTTGTTTTTATCCAGCTGAAAAGAAGCTGCTGCTGGGGGTGAAGACATTTCTGTTACACCAAAGTTCGTCTCTCTGGGTGTGTTCAGTGATTTTTCACACCATGAAACTGAACACACACCTCATGGGATATTTAGACATTTACACCTTATTTGTGTATTTTAATCAGCAGAAACTGCACAAACTAAAAACATCACTTGGATCTGGAAACACAACTGAGACACTGACAGTTAGGCTCTGAAATTAACTGGGTTTGTTAACATCATGTTTAACTGCTCTATATCATGTCTCTCGTTCAATTTATTAAGACTAAAGATAACAGCTGCAGACTTTGCCAGAACTTTCCATTTTCTTTGTTCTTGATGGTATTCCATAAAAACCATCAAACCAGTACTTGGAATTTTTCACCATCCTCTTTTTGTGTCGTGTGAGTGTGTGTTTATAGCTGAAAACTGAACAGCATTCAATGGTTTCCTCTGAAGGAGAAAGGAGAGAATAATAAAAAAAAAAGGAGGAGGAATGCTACAACCTCGTCTGCTTCTCTCATTCCTTCTCACTGCTACTCAGGGTCTCTTTTAAAGAAATCTGACTCCTCCTCTTCCTCCTCCTCCTGTGGAAAAAAAAGCCATCTGAAGTTACCACACAGGCTTGATTCTCTTAAAGAGAAAGTGTGTGTGAGTGCTGAGACTGATGTGTTGACCTTTTGTTAGTTCTTACACACTAAAGGCCTGCTTTGTTGTGATTATGCAGATTGACTATCCGAAGCAGCGTTCAGTCACACTGTTGAGCCATATGGTAAATGCTTTGTGTTTGTAAAAGATGGAATTTCCCCTGCTTTAGGCCATCCACCTTGTTTCAGAGGGAAGTGTCCTCACTTGTTGTGTTTCTTTATCCAGAAGGTAAAAAGACCGACAGATCCGATCTAAATGAGTTCTGTTTACAGTTCAAGATGAAAAAAAAGAAACAAACTACTCTTGTCATGTCACTGACTGGCAACTCTTTAAAAAGCTTATTTAGAGAAATTATTTTAATGTTTATTTATATAGATAAACTATACATTTTATTTTGTTTAGTTACTTTTAATGTGTTTTTCCCTTTTTTTCTTATCAGTTTTTTTTATCTGTCCTTTAATAACTGATTAATGTTTTCAGGAGAATCCAATAATTAGTAGTTTTTGTGCCTCAAGCCTGACTTTAGCTTTTAAATAAGTGCTTGTAGGAGCCTGATTTCACTACATAAATTGTTAACCTGTTCACTGTCTTGTATGTTCAGGTTCAAATACATGATAAATAAATGCCTTTGTGATGATCTCATTGAATGAAGTCATGCATCTGACTGTTAAACTGGAAGGGGATTTGGTTTAGATACTCAATACAAATTAAACCAAGAGTTGGCTTAATTAAACCAATATGGTGTTAATATTTGAATGGCCCTGGACCACTTTGTTCATGAAAAGTTAGACCCTAAAGTACAAAAAAGAAAGAAGTTAAGAGCCCCTGGCTTAGAGCCCAATCACAGAGACCGGACCTGAACAAGAGATTTTTAGAAATTCTAATTAATCTAATGAGCATGTTTTTGGACTATGGAAGGCCCAGAGATTGAGGAAGCCAGAATATCTGGAGAGAGCCCACCTATACCCAGGAAGAACATGCAAAATTCACTCAGAAAGGTCCCAGGTGAAATCTGTTAACACTAAATGGTTTTTTTTAAATCTAATCTTTCCAACAATGTTGTCTGACTTTCAGTCATTATTGCAGCACAGTTTACATGTTTTCTTCTGGTAATAAATCCTTTCTTAGTGTTGATCCAGTTTGTTGAGCTGCAGAAGTATATTGCCTGTTTATATTATAGGGAAGGCTTCAAAAGAAAAACGAAGCTCAAAATGATTACAGAGTTGACTCAACATCTCATTCCAACATCTCCAATCCCTTACATCCTGAAAGGAGTCTGTATCCCAGAACCACACAGGACCTGTAATACTCGATGCTGGTGGAGGCTAGGTGTTTCTAACAAGCTAATGTTAGTACTAAAAGTGAGTTTTTCAACACATATCATCAGCCTTCTGGCTTTTTCCTGGTTGAGACTCCATTGTGCCTCTGCTTTGACAAGCTTCCATAAATTCTGCATGCATGCAGCTGTCAGGTTGGAGGAATAAAGGAAACACCTGTTGTTGCTCAGAGTTTCCACAGTATTCTGCCAGCTGTCTGTCCTTTCGTCTTCCCTGCTCTCGTCGCTCCTTCCCCCCTCCTACCCAGACAGTAGCTGCATATCCTGGTTTCTCAGACAACTCAGCCTCTGGCCCACATCTGTCTGTGTGTTGTAGTTTATCTTACTGTATGTATCCTATTAAAATGGTAATGTTGTGGGCTGATGTTAGCACTGTTGTGGTTAGCAAGCAGAAGTTCACCACAGGTTTTTATTTATTGATTTTTTTTCATCTGCTCTGTCTCATGTACATAAAACACAACGGATAAACTTATACATATATGCAAAAGTTTATCTATATATATATATAGGAAAACCTCTAGCAGAACCAGAACCAGGAAGGAAGGTCATGTGCCTGGACCGGTTGGGGGGTGAGAGGACAGGAAAGACAGGTCAACTACAACTGTCTTTCTACATGGAAAGTAAAGAGAGCTAAAAAAGACCATGGCATCATGAGACATCACCTTGTGGCGGTAATAACACTTGACTTCTCCCACCACTAACATCACAGAGTGAGCACCAAAAACGTCAACGGGGCCAATCAGAGATCTTAAATGAGACGTGTCATAGATGACTGTATTGATTGAACATGTCTGAAGCTCAGAGGTCATAAACTTGTCAATGACACTCTGTAAATGTTTAACAGAATATTTTTATCCTATTTAGTGACCACAATGACATTCAACATATAAGTTACACGTAACATGATATAAAAAATATAATACCCACACACTTGATTATGTTTAAATAAATTAATATTACAACCCACCCAAAATCTCCCAGTGGTCTCTTCTGCTCCATTATGCCTCAAACTCAAATATTTTTGGGATTGGACAGATTTTGATATTATTATTATGGTAATGGAAATTTTTTATATTTATTTCATTTATTTCTAAGACTTTACTTTCTCATCTTATACTTCTGTGGTGTGTTTTCTTTTTTCGCTACTTCCATTAGAGTCATGCATCATTATGGAAAAATTCTTCCTCTCGATCTGGTCATCATTTTGAATGTGTTTGTGCATGTGGCACAATTATTAATGAGAAAACCTCGTCAAAAATTTTATTTCTAAAATGATCTATGATGGGTCTGATTTTAGTGGTGAAGAGTAAAAACTTTACTATTTATCTAAAATAAAATTAAACCCTAATATCACATAATAAGTGATATTATTTTGTAAATGTGTATTGGATTCAAACCATATTGGGACTCAATGAAAATTTTTTGAGGAGAAGTGTCACATCAAGTAATCATACTGGCTTAATATTCTTTGACTGTTTGGCCCCTGCTTCCAGGTTCTGGTTAAATCAAAAACAGTCATATGAACTATCCAAAAATCGTCACCCATCCCTGTTATTAATACAATGGATAATTTTAGTATGTCAGGGAGAAATAAAGTAGTTTTTCTCCTCTGTGGTCACGCTGGGTTATGGGTTAAGATGGAGGTGATGAGCTGGGTGGAGCAGACGTGTGTTTTTCACGTGGACTCGGAGCTGACTGTCAAAGTTTCCATAAAATTCCTGAGTGTTGCTTGGTTTTGGAGTTCTACTTGAGGCTCAGTGGGATGTTTTTGTTTTCCTAGGGATTTCTTTATGTTTCATTCTGTTTATCAGGGAATATCCATGTGTGAGCGTATGTGAACTGTCCTCCAATGGTCTGACTTCTCCCTGCGTGTCTGATCAGACCTTTGTAGCTTTTCTGTTTGCTTTCATTCTGTCTTTTTGTGTTACTTTCCCCCCACGTCCATCATGAAATGGAGCACTCACTCACAAAATGAAAACAGAAAAGGAGTGTGTGTGTGTGTGTGTGTGTGTGTGGGGGGGGGGGGGACGGGGCACTCTTGGTACTTAATTCTTCCTGAAAAAGCCAGCTTATAGAAAGAATAAGTACGAGAGGAGAGGGAGGAGAAGGGGAGTCTCTCTGCCATCTTTTCACTGGGATGGCCATGTCTAATTTTGTCACATTGATACATGAATAGGTTTTTTATTGAAGGGTCAGGAACCTCTTAGGATCGGAGGCCCATAAAAGTGAATGTTGTGTTTTTCTCTGTTTGCTCTCTCCTACCCTCTGAATAGATATTTAAATGACTGTTTACAACAGATAGCTGGGTACATGGCTGCCCGTCTCCAAAAGAAAAAAAAAACCCTCTGCATTTAGATGTTGTTTTAGAAAAAATTATTATGTCCGTGCAAGTTAACCCTCTAAGCGCTAAAGTTGCTAAATTGTAACAAGCACCAGGCCATGTCTCAAGAAAAAGAGATTAAACTTGTTACCACTTTCCACCCCTAAATAGGCCGCCGGTAATTGGCAGCTGCCATCGCCAGCCAGCCGTGGTCGTTGGCAGTTGGCTGACAAGCAAATAGATCAGATATAAGATTCTACATGCATGAAAATTGCGTAGTGTTGGGGAGATATCTGGGTGTGTTTATTCCTGCTGCTTCCGTCTTTTAATGTAATGGTGGCGTGTTTTTGCACATGTGCAAATATAGAAAGACTAAGTAAATCATAAATTAGGGTCTACATGCACAAAGACATCGGAGCATTGGGGGACAATCTCTGCGTTAATGCATTTTCTTATAAATACATAATGGCCGTCATTTAATAAAGCATAATCAGAGTATGCTGTCTACCTGACCACCTGGATTATCTGATAACTCCAGAAGTCAGGTGGGATTGGATTTTTGGTGTGCAGTAAATGAGCTATGAAGGAAGAGGATCTCAGATGTTAAACTATTAGTTCTGAGTTTCTGTCCATACAATCTACAGGGAGTTCATCTGTGTAACACAGGGTTTTATATCTCACCATGCTATAAGATATAGCAGGCATTATCTGCTGACAGACTGCTAGGTGACAAACATAACATCCAAATGCATTCATGGCGATATTTGGACATTTCAACGTCTCCCTTGTTGCCACACTTCCAGCACTTCAACAGAGAAAATAAGATGTTATTCTTATTTTACACAAATGTAAGAAATGCATCCAGCTACGCCCTGCCTTCTTTAGAAAGGCCAGACCATAATCTGGTTCCCCTCCCCTCCACCTACAAACCCATCATTCAGCAGCAACATCAAGCTCTGAATCTGTCTGTGTGCACATGATGTCTCAGAAACTGTCCAACAGAATTCCTCCTATTTGTGACATCTCTGGCATCTAACTCTGGAGAATTTCAGACAGCCAGCCTGACACGCGCACTCAGGCAGGCTGCAGATGATTGTAGTCTGTGAAATAAAAGCGTGTGCCTATTCCAGTTGATGCCAGTCCAGTAATAGCCTCAGCATTGCGGGGGAGGGCTGGACACAACTTCCAATTACAGCCCTGTTAATAATAGCTCTCAGTTACTACATATAGAAACACACGCACACAGCTATTTCGAACAAAGATGACTCTAATCCAGAGATGTGCAGTAATAAGGTATTTTCTGTAATCTGTGTGAGTTTAGAAATTTCTTGCAGGTTTTACTTTTCTTTTTCGTTTTTTTATGTAGCACTAATTATAAATTACTCAAAGCTCATTTAAAGATACAGTACAATTCAATCCAGCTAAATAAAATTAAAATCCAAATTACCATTTATCCCAAATATTTTCTTTGATACCATCCTCCATCTGGAGCTGCATGAGGAGACAGTGGAGAGGAAAACAAGAACCAGGAAGGAAGACTTCCATCAGAACCAGGAAAGACGGCCATCTGTCTGGACGAGATGGGGGTGGAGAGGACAGGAAAGAGGGGTCAAAAAGCAGCATAACTCTAAGCCAGGGATACCTGCTGAGAAAGAAGAGAAACACAAATTAATGACAACAACAGTGTTAGATTTTTATACATGGAGAGTAAAAAGAGCAGAGAGTAGGAGCCCATTGCATCATGGGACATCCCTAAAGGAATGGATAAAGCTAGATTTATACTAGTTCGGCATCTGCGTACGGTAGGGCCAGCGTAGCTGATGCTGGTGAAATGCGCTCTTGTACCAGAGCATAGTGTTATGACGTCATGTAACAGTTTTTTTCTGCGCTTACTGTACAATTTCAGCGCGAAGCTCCAGAAATCCAGATCCAAATCCAGACATCTGGAATGATGTAATCACAAACCGACCAATCACAAGGGAGTACTTCTGCATAACCGCGCTTTGAGCAGAAGTGCACACCGGGTCTGGAAGAGGTGTGCGTCAATACTCCGCACACGAAGCAGATGACCTTATGCAGACATAAGGCTGTTTGACAAGTTTGAAGTCTGATCTTAAAAGTAGAGAGGGTGTCTGCTTTCTGAAGCTGGTGCCACAGAGAGGGGTCTGATAACTGAAGGCTCTGTCTTCCATTCTTCTTTTAGAAGCTCTAGGAACCACAAGTAAACCTGCAGTCTGAGAGTGAAGAGATTCTGGAGCTCTGAGATCTTTAAGATCCAATAGAGCTTGGTAACAAGAGTTTCATATGAGAAGAATTTTAAATTCTATTCTGGATTTAACAGGAAACCGATGAAGAGCAGGTAAAACTGCTATATCTGATGATAATCCTCATTAGAACGCTGTTGCAGCATTTTAGACGAGCAAACTTTAGCCTTTCTAGAGATATGAGTGATAAATTTGAACAAAGAAGAAAAGAAAACTTTCTCTATCAGTCAGCAAAGATGAAATATTCATTTTTGGACAAAGGTCAGTGTTCATGATATAATTCAACTCAACTCAACTTTATTTATATAGCATTTATTAAGCACATAAGAGCAACCCAAAGTGCTTTATAAAATAAAACTATATAAGAATGCAACGAAAACAATCAAATAAAACAAGTAAGAACATTAATAAAGAGATAAAATGTCCTCTTTTGTCAGAAATAACTCTCTGAAACATTTTCTAAAGTTTCTGGCTCAGACTTTATCCAGTTGTAAGACGTACAACAGTTTCTGGAATGTTCTGGCCTTTGAAATTCCCTATCAACATTAGAGTGAGATTAATCCCTGATATTAGCCAGACCATCCCACGACTCTTCATTCCTTCCTTTTTAGGCAAGTCTCTTGTAGATTTTATTCTGGTCTGTACAACACATGTCAGCTGTTACAGCAGCCAAACATTGATCTTTGATATGTCGGCTCTAGAGTCAATCTTCTGTTTAAATAAAAAAAACAAAAAACAAAAAAAAACTTGGCATTATAACGAATAAAGTCTTCAAACTACAAAAGCAGACCAGTTCAGTGCTCCAGAGGCTCCTCAGAAAGTTGAGGACTCACCCTTTTGTTCATTATGTCCCGGTTAGACAACTGCAGCTCTCTGTACAATGGATTAGACGACTCATGTCTTCATCACTTGTTCAGATCCCAGCATGTTGATGAGTCGCACACAACATGATCACATCAGCCCTGTGCTGCTCCCCTTTACTGGCTTCCTGTTAGTTTCAGAAATCATCTTTAAGATTTGGTTTTTAATTGTGGCTCCATTGTGCTGTTTCTGAGCTGCTACACCCTCAGCTCTGAGATCTTCAGCCCAGCTGCTTTTGAACGTTTTATAGTCCAGACTGAAAAATAGGCTTTTCAGTGGAACAGTCTTCACATCAGAGCTGCTCAGACTCATATGGTTAAATCCTAATTTCAGACCAATGTCTTTGTGCTGACATTTAAACACAGTTGAGCTCGACATTAATTTGAAAATATTCCTCTTTATATATTTTTTTTTTTATGTATCTGTTTTTGGATTGTACATTTTGGCAAAGTAGTCTTGTTGTAAATTGGCTTTATAATTAAAGTTAAACTTGACCTGCAGCCTTGTGGTTCAGTTTCTCTAGTTGCTTCTTTACCCGACTGCAGGAGACAGATAGGCTAGAGATGGAGGCAGAGGAGGTTTCAGTATGTTTTGATGTTAGACTTGGTTAAGGTCCACGACTGTGCTGCAAGGTGACAGTGGAGGTGTGACAGGAAAGCTGTGGGCTCATGGAGGCTGTGAGGTTCCTTTTACTTGAAGCTGCTGATTTTTATTCCTGACCACACATCCCTCACATTGTTCTGCTGGAACAGGCTTTCTAAGTTAGCTGTTGTTTTTGTTTTGTTTTGTCATTAATAACTGTTCAGCTGATTTGCTCTCCCCAGATTTCACTCTTTTTTTCTCCTTGGAACCTCTGTATAAATATTTAGATAGATTTGATCATTGAGGACAACGTTTAGGTCTACACACACATTTATCTGTCTTTTACTGTGGCATCTATAACTTTTCAGGTTAACTTGTTGGTCCATGTAATTTTGGGTAGTTTTTTTTCTTTCTATAAAACAAAAAATGGAAAAAAGCAACTGAAAAACCACTTGTTTGTCTTGTTTCCATTTCCTAAATCAAAATAAAAATCAGACATAAAAACATTGTGTCCAATTTGTGCTCAAAGGAAAAGTAAAAAAAAATGTTAACAAGCGTCTAGACTTTGTTGAAGTCACATGACCCAGAAGATCTTTCTGCTCTGTGTACGCTGTATTGACTACACATGCATCTGATCATCATGATAAATTCATTCAGAATTAAATATTTCCTGACTTTGTTAGTGCACTAAGAAGATGAAAACTGATTTGACGTGTTAGAGAATGTTTTTGTTTCCACCTGTATCTGGAGATTAGTTGGATTAATGGTTTATTTTTTGGCCAACACTTTCTCTATTTAAGTCGACTCTTTTAACTACTTTAATAGGAGAGCAATCGATTCAATACAGTTCACAAACATGGTTAAAAAGTAAAAGTTGTGGTGTTTCCATGAACATCATTTTTAGTTTGTGTAATATTGTCCTGTACCAATCATATAAGTTCTTTTTAGACATAATAAATACACCTTGGATATTTGTTGTCTTTTTTTTTAGCCTGTCTCTTATCTCAGAGGAAATCTCATTTGTGGAAATTTAAGGACATACACTGCCTGGCCAAAAACAAAGTTGCCACCTGGATTTAACTAAGCGAAGCGGTTCGAGTCTTCTATTTGATCATTACTGCATGGGTATTTATCTTTCAGCTGGCGGCAAATTATTTAACCCCAACTGATGCATTGAGTAGCTTCTCATTTCTTAAACAAGAAAGATACATCGTCGTCGTTGTGAAAAAAATGTTGAAGGGTGAAAAAATGAAGGGTCAAATCAAGCAAAGAAAACATTAAAGGAGATGCAAAAAAACTACTAAAATTGGGTTAAGAACTGTTCAACTCATTATAAAAACTGGAGGAGTGGGAAATAGTCTTCCAGGAATAAATATGATTGGAAAAAATTCCTGCCTGATTGTGATCGGCGATCACTTAAATGTTTTGTGAAAAAAAAGAAGAACTCAGGGTTATGTTTAATAGTGAATGTTAGAAAAATTTCACACAATATACAAAAGAAACTCAAGAGATTGGAATTGAACAGCTGTGTAGCTATAAGAAAACCACTGATTAGTGAGGCTAACTGGAGGAAAAGGCTTCAGTTTGCTAAGAGGGACAAAGACTGGACTCTGGAGTAATGGAAGAAGGTCATGGTCTGAGTCCAGGTTAACCCTGTTCCAGAGTGATGGGAGCTTCAGGGTAAGAAGAGAGGCAGATGAAGTGATGCAGCCATCATGCCTTGTGCCTTCTGTACAAGCCTATGGGGTCAGTTGGTGCAGTTGGTCAGGTCTAGGTTCAACAACATTATGTGTCCAAAGAATGAGGTCCTGATAGCTGAATATACTGAATGAGCAGGTTTTCCACTGATTTTCTCCCTGATGTCACGGCCACATTCCAAGATGACAATGTCAGGATTCATCGGGCTCAAAGTGGCCACCACAGAGTCCAGACCTGAAACCCAATGAAAATCTTTGGGATGTTCTGGAGAAGGCTTTGTGCTTAGGGTCTCCCATCATCAATACAAGATCTTGGTGAAATAGTAATGGAACACTGGATGGAAATAAATCTTGTGACATTGCAGAAGCTTATAGAAACAATGCCAAAAGCTTAACGAATGCTGCTGTAATCAAAGCTAAAAGTGGTTCAAAGAAATATAAGAGTGTGACCTTTTTTTGTTTTTTGTGGTGATGTTTTTTTCTTTTTGGCCAGGCAATGTATTTTACATCTCTAAATGACATTTTTTTTTAAATCCCTGCAATCTAATTTTTTAGTGTATTTTTCTTTTACATTGTGTTTGTTATACCATGATATAAAAAGAGTTTTTTTAATGTGCATGCACTTATTGCCTTTGCATGCTTTTCTGCCCGTCTCAGGTGATAAATGTGGACGGCAGTGGCAGACAGATTCTACTGGAGGACAAGTTACCTCACATCTTTGGCTTCACTCTGTTGGGCGATTACATCTACTGGACCGACTGGCAGAGACGCAGCATCGAGAGGGTCCACAAAGCTACAGCTGTACGAGAAATAATCATCGATCAGCTGCCTGATTTAATGGGCTTGAAGGCAACTAAAGTGACCGAGACACATGGTAAGTCTTCCTGGGTTTTCTGATGATTTCTAAAGATGAGAAAAGATTAAATAAGGTGAAATGTGGTCTGTGTCAGGTACAAACGGCTGTGCAGGAGATAACGGTGGATGCAGCCATCTGTGCTTCTGGCGTCAGCAGGCCGTCAGCTGTTCCTGTCCCATGGGGATGGAGCTCCTGTCGGACCTCCAGACCTGTGTGGTTCCTGAGGCCTTCCTGCTCTTCACCAACAGGTACACCTGTCTGTCAGCACCCTTACAAACAGCTTACTTTAACTAAGTGATAGTCTCTTTCCATTTCTGTACCACTAGTTTACTATTTATCTTCTAATAATTTCCTAATTTGCCTCACCCTTATGAAGAGTAAGACACCACAGAACAGTTTCCCACTTTACCTCTGACCGTTTTAAATGAGCTTTGGTTGAAAGAAGAAGGCAATGTTTCTGGGTCCTGTTCACATATGGCTTTTTTGCATGATAGAGCTTTAACCTACATTTGTGGATTTAGGGGTGAACTGTGTTTACATATGATGATTTCTGGAAGAGTTTCTGAGCCCATGCAGGGATTTCCAGTAGAAAATCATGTCTGTTTTTGATGCAATGCTGCCTGAGGGCTCCAAGATCACCAGCATCCACTACTGGTTTTCACAAAGATGTCTCCGGATTCTCTGAATCTGTAGATGAAATTATGTTTTGCAGATTGGGGATTCTTAGCCTTTTTGACTTTTTGACTGGGCTCAGCTTTTCCACTACTAAGTGGTCTGGGGCCTATTCAGAATTTTACAGAATTATTAGATTTTACTACAGAAAAAAAGGAGCAAGTTAAAAAGAAAAAAAAAAGGAAAGTTGATCTATAAAATGATGCAGGGATTAAAAAAAGTGCATTCATATAAAATAAGGTTCAAATAAAATGAACTGTAAATAAAATTTACCTGTTTAAATTAATAAAATGTTTAAATAATGTATTTATTTAAATAAACTTTCATAAATTATTTTTTTTAATACTCTCCAGTCCATAATGACATACCTTTTATGCATCTGTTTGTTTGTTTATGAAAATTTCCACCAGCTTTCTAATGAGTACTGGATGTTTGGTTTCTAGATGCCACTTTAGTGTTAGAAGTTTCAGTGCTGGATAGAGTAAACCAACACTCTGCCAACACACAGGTTCTGCCTCATTACTCCTGTTTACAAAACCGTACATAACAAATTGGAGAATAGCTGCCACTTGTTTCTTTATCTTTTCTGAGGTTTTTTGCTGCCATTAAAGTCAAGATAAGCTATTTTTTTTCATCAAACTGTAAAATGTCTCTTAATTGTTGCGTCATTCCTTTTTTTCCCACAGCATCCCAGCTTTTTTTTTCTTCCCAAACTCACTGTTTATGATCATTTTTATATGATAAAATGATTTTCTAAGAATAGCCAGCATTTATAAATAATCAATATTTCTGTACTTTTGTCCTCTCACTATAGACAACAGAGTATTGTTGGATGTCTTTGGGTTTGTCTTTGCTTCATGTCCATTTTGACTGATCTAAGAACTAAGTTACAGTCTTGTTGTTAGGGTGATGTCAGAATAAAAAAAAACAACAGGCAATATATGTTTGTTTCTGTAAAGATGGTCTGGTCCTTCTCCTCCTCAGGGACAGCATTAGGAGCATATCTCTGGGTACCAACAGCAACGACGTGGCCATCCCTCTGACAGGTGTCAAAGAGGCCTCTGCTCTCGACTTCGACGTCTCTGAGAGAAGAATTTACTGGACCGACATTCAGGCCAAGGTGGGCTGGGTTGTTCATCTGAATTCAGGTTCTGTCAGATGAAGATGAACATATTTACTGAATAAAGTTCATGAAATTATTTAATCTTTTCCTCAACCCTCAAAATAGGGGATGCTGTATGACCAAAATGGCTTGAAAAAACAACAACAAAAAAAAAAATTTTTAAAAAAAGAATAGGAATTACATATCTCTGATTGGAGTTGAAGCTGCTTAAAAGATTTAAACTTTGAATGTGACAGGAAATATACAATGATATAACCCTGGAAGGTTAAACTCATGAGGTCTGGACTTAAGTTAACATGTTTGATCCTTGTCCTCTGTCAGACCATCAGCAGGGCGTACATGAATGGAAGCTCCGTGGAATATGTGATCGAGTTCGGACTGGACTACCCAGAAGACATGGCAGTGGACTGGATGGGTCATAACATCTACTGGGCAGATACAGGAACAAACCGCATCGAGGTGGCCCGGTTGGATGGCAAGTACCGGCAGGTTCTGGTGTACAAGGACCTGGATAAACCACGCTCATTGGACAACCCACGGTCACTTGCACTGGACCCGGCCAATGGGTAGGACCAGGGATTAATTTATTTTCATCATGATTTAATGTAAACTTCCACTGGTGGATAAGGTAATCCTGTATGTCAGTTTGAAGCAGAGTTTTGTCTCCACAGCTACATGTACTGGACAGAGTGGGGGGGTCGACCACGTATAGCTAGAGCCTACATGGACGGCAGCACCATCACCACTTTGGTGGGCAAAGTGGGCCGGGCCAATGGGCTGACCATCGACTATGTAGATCATCGGCTGTACTGGACTGACCTGGACACGTATATGATTGAAAGCACCAACATGCAAGGTATGGCCTCGCACAGCAGCAGCTATGCTAGCTACGTCTCCATGGACAAATATGTCTGCTATCTGATTAAATTCAGAGATTCCAGCAAACTTGTTTACAAGGACACTGGATAAAGTCATCCAATCAGTTGTATGTTTAAATGATGGAGATTCAATACGATCCTAAAGCTAGAAGGAAGCTAGATGAAGGAAATGTTCTTTTGATGTGAGATGGAACAGTATCTTTTACTGCAGGCCAGTTTTGCTTTACTAATGTCCAGCAATTTTCTTATTGAGGTAACTTCAGAATTAACCCGGGGTTTTCTGTCCTATGGCGCTGGTTCACTTTTTACAGGGGTAGATCAAATGGTAACTTGCGCTGAACGGCTAACCTGCTCCAGAGCAGGTTATGTTCTGGATAAGAGATCAACAAGTATAAAAGTATCATCTCCTTACCAATCGGTTTACTCTTAAAATGACCTGCCCATTTTGTCGGCATTGGCATGCGGATCTTGAGAGGAGCTCTTCGAAGAGTTTTTATGATTAGATGCATACTTCTGATGAAGAAATAAAGCTTAGTCATCATTAGCCTAGACCGCTTTCAAGTATATTTTTGTATTTGTTCTTGACTTGTTCCCAATTTTGTTTAGCTCCACTAGGGTTGCATCTGAATATTGAGGTTAATAATAATGGTCACACATGGCTGAACTGCAGAATCATGAATAAATGGAATGCACAACTACTTGGGCCGTCACGGTGAGGAATTAATATTCCCACACAAACGTGCTCACACAGGGTGCTGAGCCTTAAAATAACTCAATGGAAAATATAAAGGAAAGGAAGGACCCTGAGGAAGCGCTATGCCCAAAACGTCTCGACCCTAATAAAATTAAACTAAGTGATCAGAGTGCTGTCCGTTTATATTCTCCCTTGAATTAATATTGTTGCTATAATCTCACAAATTTACGCATTTACAGAGTCAAATCAAATCAACCTTTATTTATAATGCGCTTTCACATACCAAGATCTATCCAAAGTGCTGCCCAAAATGCACTTTGGGTTTCGAACGACTTTGGGAGACTGCAATTTTCTGCCAGCATTTCTTCCTGGCTGTTGCTGCAGCAACAGTGTTGCTTTTTGCTGAATACTTAATATTTCTGAAAAATAATTGTCTGCTCCTCCATGGTGAAGTATGCTGCTCTGCAGGTTTTCTCTATGTTTGCAATTGGTCAGACGCTGCAAACTCCACCCCTTTTATGTGAACTTGCACTGATCAAGATAGGAAAACCTTGGGTTGAATTATCCGGTTGATAACCAGCTTTGTAGTGCCACTTTCAGTATTGCAAATGTCTGGTTAAGTTAACCCCGGTAACGGACAGATATCCAGGGTAGTACGGGCCTCAATTCTGTTTTGCTGCCGCTATTTAAGTTTTTTCTAAAACTCGTCACATCACCTAACCTCCACGCAGTTCAAGTAGGCTCAGAAACAAGATACACAATAGAAACCATCAGAATGACATAGGGCTGTGCGATTAATCGAATTTTAATCACAATTACGATCTGGGTTTTCAACAATCATCAAAATAAAATGGTCTGATTATTTTGCTCCTTCGCAGTTTACTCTTGTGCTGTTTTTAGCTGCAAATCGAATGACTTAGAATGACAGTAAATGTGGTTATTTTATCCTGTTGATCTGACTGGATCAAATAGAAAATTCTTGGTGTGTTTACATGTCACATTTTAATTTTGATTGGACATTCGATCTGATCAAAAGTGCTCCATTTAAATGCAGCTACTGTCTCACCTGAGTGGTAAAAAAATCTGGTATATCTATGCTGTTTATAATTCCTCCCTGGGTTTAATGAAGTATTATTTCATGTCACATCTTTGCAGGTCTTCAGAGGGAGATTATTGTTGATGACCTCCCTCACCCCTTTGGTCTGACTCAGTACAGGGATTTTATCTACTGGACTGATTTTAACTTGCGCAGCATTGAGCGGGCAGATAAACGTAGTGGACTAAACCGGACCGTGGTGCTGCAGGTAGGAACCAGTTTAAGATCTGGACCGCGGATTGTAGGACATGATGTTTAATTTTTATTGTTATTTTGATGAAATATGGAGATGATCTTGGGAATCAGACAGTATGGGAGACAACTGGAAAACTGGTTCTAATCCTCAGGGTCAGCTGGAGCTGATGCTGGACATCCTGGTGTTTCACTCCTCTCGTCAGGACGGCACCAACGACTGTTCCTACAACAACGGGAACTGTGCCCACCTGTGCCTGGCCACGCCTGCTGGTGCCCAGTGTCGCTGTGCCTCCCACTACACCCTGGACTCTGATGGTAGAAACTGCAGCTGTAAGTAGAGAAGATGGCTGTGAAGGAAAAGCTCTGGTAACCATCAGTTACCCACCACATGTTCCGAATGGTCTAAAATAAGGCAGTAAAATCCAAATCCCAGAAAATCGAAAATAATTTCCAAAAAGCGATTTAACCTTGTTTTTAGTCATGGACTCTAAAAAAAGTCAATCATACTCTATCTCCTTTTTTTTCTTGTAACCATCTTCATTCTTTCAATCAACCAATCACTGCAACATTTCTAGTTTTCCTTCTGTACGTCACTTCCTTTAACCCTTAAAACTCCACCAGATCTCCGACCCCCCCCGTGCTATCATTTATATCATCATCAGTTTCTTAGGAACCTTAGTGTGTAACTATGTGGGGTAAATTGTGATCAATAGCTGACCCTTTAGTTGATCTATGGATTTTCCAGGTTTTTATATCCTGTCGAGCGGGTCTACAATCCAGCCCCAAATTGTAGTGTTTATTCAGAGACTCTGAGATTTTCATAATAAAAAAAAGAAATCATTATCACTACTGTGTTGCTAAGAAACCTCTAATTTGTCCTGGAAATTATAATAAAGCCACTTCCTGTCAAACCTTTAAAAATCATTAATAAGGTAGCTTAAATTGTCCTCCATGGCTGGAATAAAGCCAAGAAGTTTGTGGTTTTGTGAGGATAGTAGGCGATTGTTAGCATAAATAACTGTAGACGGCAAAAACACTTCAGGCAGTTTCAGGAGGTCTGATGGGATGTTCAGTAAAGTTCATCACCTCACACATTTGTTTGCAGCTCCTTCCAGTTTCCTGCTGTTCAGTCAGAAGACCAGCATCAGCCGAATGGTTTTAGGAGAGCAGAGTCCTGACATCATCCTGCCCATTCATGTCATGAGGAACGTCAGAGCCGTCAGCTACGACCCCCTGGACCGGATGGTCTACTGGCTGGACGGGCGACAGAACATCCGACGGGCCAGAGATGATGGAGCCATGGTAATTGTCGCTCTAACACACTCTGCTGTAGCATTCACACAGAGAGCCATCAGTCACATGACTTTGTTGTGGTTACCTCCAGTCCGCCATGATAGCGAGCAGCAACGCTCAAGCTCTGGACAGCCAGCTTCACGACCTAAGCCTGGACGCCTACAGTCGGCACATTTACTGGACCTGTGAGACAACCAACACCATCAACGTCCAGAGGATGGACGGTCACAACGTGGGTGTGGTCATCAAGGACGACACCGACAAGCCAAGGGCTATTGTGGTCAATGCTGAGAAAGGGTAAAGTCATCTGTCAGGAGGATTCATCCACAGCTGAGATGATGAGAAAATGTCCAACATTCAGGTTGTTGTGTTGACACGTGCATGTCTCTGCAGGTACATGTACTTCACCACCATCCAGGAGCGCTCAGCGAAGATTGAAGGAGCCAGTCTGGACGGAACTGAGAGGGAATCTTTGTTCACCACTGGGCTCATCAGACCTGTCGCTCTGGCTCTGGACAACAAGCTGGGAAAACTCTTTTGGGTCGATGCCGACCTCAAACGCATTGAGAGCAGCGACCTGACAGGTGAGTTCACACGAACTGAAGGAATTAACCTTGTTGTCAGGGACCAAGCAGTAAAGCAACAAGGACACAGTAAGTAATTCAGACACGGGTTTTTATTGACCCAAAAATGCCAAAATGAATCCAAAATCCAAAAGAATGAATAAACCAGCCGGCCAATAAAAGAGATCCACTAAATGTGGATATAATCAAAAGTGTAATTTAAACAAATCAAACTCTACTGAGGAAAAATGACCTAACACAATGACACACAAGGGTAACTTTAACTGTAGTTACACACAAATAACACACAGGGGAAAACAAAATAGCTAACAATACCTAAACAAACACTCAAACTAATTAAACCAGAACCTCCCCCCATAATCCAGTGGCACGTGGTATAGCTTGACGAGCCAGCGCTTAGATTTACGGCTCCTCAGCCCTTTGCCACCACTTTGGGGTACAGGACGCTCACCCAACTACCGTAACTCAAAACAAAGCAACAGATATAAACAAAACAAGAAGTATAATACAGTCTATTGCTGCACGTGTGCAGTTAATAACAGCATAACATTATAACTGTGGTACTTGAGCCATGACACACACATCCTCCTCAGGACTCTCCCTTGTAGAGTGAGAGAGATAGTTGGCCAATCACACGCTAGATAGGATCATACCATCATGTATCATGTATGATGATCAAAATGTTATTTTAATATTTAATTTGTAATTTGTTATAAATGTAAATTATATACTTTTTCTACTGTAAACTGACCCCAGGAAGAATAGCTGATGCAGCATGCTGCTGATGCTAATGGGGATCTCAATAAACATAAACAAAAACATGTGAAGGTAGGAAGGGGGGCAGAAGGTCAGAGGATATTGTAGTGGTACAGACCAGATAAAGAGTGACAAAAAGAGACAAGGAGCCAGATTAAAAAGCAAACACCTCAGAAAAAGAGAGAAAATAAGTGAAAAAGATGTGAACAGAATTAGTAAAATGAAAATATCTCACTTTATTTAAAGTGTCCTAATGTTCAGGCTTTGTTTGTTTTGTTTTTTTCATTAATTTGATTTGTTTGTTGTGGTTCTGCGTTTAGTTGTTTATTTAAAAGTTTGTCTCAAATATTAAACAATAGTAATGATCATTTTTGACGCAAAAGAAGTGCATAAAATAGGCCTTTTATAAAAACACTAAATAAAATACATAAGTGCTAAATTAGGTTAAAATAGAAGCTCACATTGATCCTAAATGAAAAACAATTTGGAAGCTGGAAGACCTAAATCTCTGAAAAGAGCTGGACCTCCATCACTATGATGAATGAAGCAAATCACTGCATTTCCCATCCTGATGTATCTTCCATCCATTGGCTGCCTGGTGTCGTTTACCAGCTGCTGTCTGAACAAAGTTCAGCTGAATGAGGAAAGATGTTTAAAGGAAGAGAGACGTGTAGACGGAAGAACAAAAATCTGGCGGTGAAAATACTGTTACTTTCCTGCTTAGTAACTGGTTAGTAAGTTACATTGTCCTTTGCTTGAAAAGATAATATTTGAATGTTGTTGCTCAATATTTTTATGAAAAGAATAAACATGCATGAGTAAATGCATTCAGTTGCTTTGATAATCTAGATTATTATCCCAGAAAACATTTTTTTTTTTACAAAATGGAAATTCTGATTGGACGGTAACTTCAGAATTTTCCTTGCCACATTGGCTACTGATTAAAAAGGTTCATTTAGAGTCTTTGCACATTAAAAATGTGTCCTTTTGTCCAGTTGCTGCTTCCTGTAATAAATTCTTCCACATTATTTTTGATTAAATCCATTCCAGGAGCCAATCGGATTGTTCTCCAGGATTCCAACATCCTCCAGCCGCTGGGATTGACAATCCTGGGAGATCATCTTTACTGGATTGACCGGCAGCAGCAGATGATTGAAAGGGTGGACAAACTGACAGGAGATGGACGCACACGCATCCAGGGACGGATTTCCTACCTGACCTCCATCCATGCTGTGGAAGAGAGGGATCTGCAGGACTTTGGTACAGATAACAGACTGTATTGATCGCCTTGCTAAAACACATTATACTGATCTGGATTTCAACTGTACATCTGCAGTAACCAGTGTTTCTTCTATCAGCATCCCATCCTTGTTCCAGTGACAATGGTGGCTGTTCCCACATCTGCATCGCTAAAGGTGATGGTACCCCTCGCTGCTCCTGTCCCATGCACCTGGTGTTGCTGCAGGACCTGCTGCACTGTGGAGGTGAACACCAAAACACTCCGAGTCAGAACAGATCCTGCTCTGTGCTTGTTTTTCCTCCTCCTCATGTCACCTCATGCTTCTCTTTTAGAACCTCCTACCTGCTCCACAGAGCAGTTCACCTGCTCCACTGGAGAAATCGACTGTATTCCTCTGGCCTGGCGATGTGACCACCTCCCTGAATGTGAAGATGGCAGCGATGAAGAAAACTGTCCCGTCTGCTCCTCCTTCCACTTCCAGTGCGATGATGGGAGCTGCATCGATGCTCAGAGACGCTGTGATGGAGAACTTGACTGTCCTGATAAGTCTGATGAGCAGGACTGTGAAAGTAAGTGAAATACAAAGCTATGCCGTGTTTGAGGCATGAAAGGAACTTTAAAACCAGCACCTCAGGATTTATTCAGGGTCTGTCCAGAGCCATTATTTCTAACATTCACAGAAACTCTCCTAAACTCCAGCCAAGAAATTAAAGTAATCATGTTGAGGGAGTTCTCTGTCCTGTTTCTGGTTTTTTTAAAGATAGATATTGTTAAATCATCCAAGATTAAACTTTTAAAACTGTGTGGCAGCACACAAGCAAGGTGTATCTTCAGCAGGGGAACAGAAACCACCTGAACGTCCTGAACTATTTTGCAGGGATGAAGGAGCCTTGATTTGAGTTGGTCTTGTGATTTGATGTAACTTACACACATTCCCAGCATCATTGTAACTATGTCTTATTTGAAAAGACCGCATCCAGAATGGATGGTTTCATGCAGCTCAGTGATGGTCAGAGAATGTCCCACCTGTCTCATGTCGAAGGCCAAAATCCATCCATCTATCCATTTCCTATACCACTTATTCCAATTCAGGGTCGTGTGGGAAGCTGGAGCCTATCCCAGCAATTAGCAGGTGTGAGGCAGGGTACACCCTGGACAGGTCGCCAGTCCATTGCAGGGCCAACACAGAGAAACAAACAACCACTCACACCCACTCCTAGGGAGAATTTAAAGTGACCATTTAACCTAACATGTATGTTTTTGGATGGTGGGAGGAAACCAGAGTACCTGGAGAGAACTCACGCATACTCGGGGAAAACATGCAAATTCCACACAAAAGGGCCACTGTACGAACCTCCCTCCAGCCAAGACTCGGACCAGCTGTGAGGCCGCGGTGCTAACCACCACACACTGTGCAGCCTGGTGGCCAAAATCCCACTTGGATATTCACTGGAATACCAGCAAAAAACAGATCCCAGATCATTGCAGAAATGAAAACAGATCGGTTTCAAGAAGTGGTATCTGATCAGAAGTCACTGTGATCTGACCAGTCAGCAAAATAAAGACCCCACGTAGAAGCTGAGATCGCTGTAATACCTGCAGAAATAATCACTTTCCTTGCTCTACCGCTAGATTCTCTTCCTACTCAGAGCTGCTCTTATATTTAAGAACATGATGGCAAAATCCTTTTTGCAAGAGAATGTTCTTGTGCACTAAATATGTTCACCTCTGTGCATAAGAAGGGATAAATGACTTTTTAAGCTCTAACCTGAATGAATTGTGGGCAAATATAAACACATAGAAAAAATACCCTTTAACAACAAAAAGGACAAAATATATTTATCCATCCATCCATTTTCTGTACCGCTTGTTCCCATTAGGGGTCGCGGGGTGAGCTGGAGCCTATCCCAGCAGTGTTTCAGGTGAAGGCAGAAAATATATTTAACACATGATATTAAATATCAACCCCAGATGATATTAAGACATTTATCTTCTGCTTTATGAATGAAAACGTCTGTGATCTATAAATGAACGAAACCACAACAGGTTTTATTTTCATCTCATCGGGTAATGTTCATCAGTTTCAAATATCAAATTACCTGCAGCCTCTGAGGCAGAATGAATGGCCTCTGAGACTCAGTACTGATTTTATTTATCCATTATGTCTGTCCTGGAAGGATGCTCTAAGCTCCTTAAAACCCAAAGATTAATAGAGGATAGACATTATTAACCAGTTAGTGGATTTAACCAAAATCCTGAGACAATTCTTCTCCAAAATCAGAAATCTGGACTGTGCAAGTAAAAGAAAGAACAGACCGTTTTCACAAAACAATTCATATGATGGAACATACATATATAGGTTTGAGTCAGAAATCTGTGATGGAGGAAATCATCAGGCACACAGTTTAACCCAAACTTTTATTTAAACGGTCCAACACTGAACCAACATGAAGAAATAAACAACGAATCCCTGATTTGACTTCAAACTAAACAGTTACAGACTGGTGTGATCATGTGAAAGCATTGCCTCCCAATGTGTCCATTAGGGAATGAATGTTATGATAGATGAAATGAAATACTCGTTATGGATCAATGAGCTGAAACTAAGAGCTCCAACTTTAGAAACTGATCAGAGCTTTGTTTTTCTTGGAGGAACTCTGGGATCCAACATGTCAGGAAGACGTCAGCATGTTATGCAAGACGTTAAAATAAGAACAACCTGAGAATAAGAATGTGTGGATAAATGATGACCTCCATCTTCCTGCAGCTATCTGCTCTCCCAGCCAGTTCCGCTGTGGTGATAACCAGTGCATCCTGAAGAAGCAGCAGTGTGACAACTACTCCGACTGCTCCGATGGATCTGACGAGCTGGCATGTGGTACGAACAGTCAGATATTTCTACGACATGACCAGGATTTCACATCAGACCCTGATCTTGTTTTTCTCCTCTATCTATAGAGTTTGTTTCTCCTCCGTCGAACTTCATCCCGAACACTGATACCAACCCCATCGGGCCCGTCATCGCCATCATCCTGCTGGTGTTTGTGACCGGTGGAGCTTATTTTGTGTGTCAGCGTGTGGTGTGTCGGCGGTACAAGAACCCCAACGGGTCGTTTCCTCATGAATACATAAGCGGAACACCCCACGTTCCCCTCAACTTCATCACTCCCAGCAGCTCTCAGCATGGTACCTTCCAAGGTTTGATCAGACACACAACACTAGCACCAGCAGCTCTCAGCAGTTCTGGTACCAGTAACACCAGTAACGTATTTATGTGTGCAGGTATCTCCTGTGGGAAATCCATCATGAGTTCGGTCAGCCTGATGGGCAGCAGCAGCAGTGGGGCTCCTCTCTATGACAGGAACCATGTGACCGGAGCTTCGTCCAGCAGCTCGTCCTCCACCAAAGGAGCTTTCTACCCTCAGGTCCACACACACACACACACACACACACGCACACACACACACACACACACAGCTTGACATTTCCATTTACATAACACTGATCTGTTGTGTTTCTAGATCCTGAATCCTCCTCCTTCTCCAGCCACTGATCGTTCCGTTTACAACACGGAAATCTTCTACTCCTCCAACAGTCCGTCCACCACCAGATCATACAGGTGATCAGTCTGTCCACGTCCATCTGAGGCGTCAAATCATTCTTCATCTTCAGTTTAAAATCTGATGATTCTCCAGACTTGTGTGAATGTGTCTCCATTTATGTACAAATATCAAGAATGTTTCATGCAAGTGGAATGGTGTCGTCGTAGCTGGATTGAGTTATTCCAGGATGTAGAGACGTAGAAAACATGTTGAGATGAAGCAAAAGAAGAACAAAGTTTCTTAATAAGTTAAACATTCTAGTCCAAATCATCCCAGACATGCAGCGAGGATCACTGACGTGATATCAGACAAACAGCGAAACTTTGTTTACACTTTTATTGTTACCAGAGATTTATTTTTTCGAGTTTTTGTCAAGCTCAGTGTGTAAACTAAACAGTAATGCCCTTTGATATGTTTTAAACCTTTAGTCAGTTTTTCATTGTTTTAAAATGAAGGTTATTGGAAACAAAACAAACAAACAAACAAAAACAACAAAAACAAAAAAAACAAGCATGTTCACCTGTTAACATGGAGTTTAAGGAAAGATATGCAGCATACATGGCGAGGAGCTGAAAGACAACTACTGTACACCTGTGATGTTGCAGCAGATTTCCCAAACAGAGAAGTCCTTGTGTGATCTTTGTTGTAGCTAATCATGATGTTCACCTCAGATTTTGGATCCACCATGTACAGCTGAATTGGTGCTCATGATCAAAAACAGGGGATTTTAGTTTTTTTTGTTTTTTCTTTTACAAGCTGCAGAAAAATGTCCGTTATTCTGAAATAAATACTACCTGTTTGGTAAAAAAAAAACCAACAATTATCTAGAGGTACCTGTGATTAAGAATGAACTGGGTGGATTGGTCATGTCAGGCCAGGACTTGAAGCTGCATATTAAGTCCATTTATGACATTTTTTGTCATCAGATCAAGAAAGACTGACTGGAGCATGAGTAAGATGTTCAGATGAAGGGTACAGTTGTTCCTTGTCATTAAGCTTGACTTGTTCTACAGGTTTAACCCTTAAATCTCTGCTAGATGTCTGGCACCCCAAGCCCTCTCTATTATGTCATCAACAGTTTCTCAGGAACGGTAGTGGGGGGTAAATTGTGGTGGTAATCTACAGAAATTTTCTAAGCATTTATCCTCTATTTTGATCTGGAATTGGTGGAAATTTCAAACTTTCCACCAATCAGATAGCCCCAATTGACAGTAATGTCCAATCAGGAGCAGCCAAAGATCAAGAAGTAAGCAGAAAGCTCTAAGTCTAAGTCCAAAAACTAGTTGAGTTGGAGTGGGTTTTGTGAGGTTGGAAGGTTCATAGCATAAATAACTAAATAGCAAAAAAAAAAAAAAAAAAGCTAAAAAGTCTTTGTTGAACGCCAGTATTTTTTCTCCTGGAAGTCAAGGCTTAAGAGAATGATTTGCAGATGAGAAAAGGCTTGGTCACTGTTGATCTGTTAATTCTACAAAGTGCTGTTAGCAATAAATTCTGTTGTTTTGGTTAGCCTTTATGGTGCCAAATCTATTGATACATTCATTTTACATCATTTTAGCCTTATAATCTGAAAACTAAGGCTGTCCTGAAAAATAATGTCTGGATGTTGACTGGGATTAAAAGAGTTGAGTTTCTACAGGCATTTTAACGTAAAAAAAATACGCAAAACCAGTTTGGACTTTTAAGGCTTAAAGATGGAAAAGATGCAGAACCACCATCTAAGTAACCTCTATCTCTGTCTCCATCAGACCGTACCATCCGATCCGTGGCGCCGCCCCACCCACAACACCCTGCAGCACCGATGTCGGTGACAGCGACTACACCCCCCATCCCCCCACCGTCCTGCCGCCATCGGCGAACCGCTGGAAGGCCTCAGGCCATGGTAAACACAACAAGTACTACATGGACCTGAACTCAGACTCAGACCCCTACCCTCCACCCCCCACCCCACTCTCTCAATACATGTCAGCTGAGGAGAGCTGCCCCCCCTCCCCCTCCACTGAACGATCCTACTTCCACCTTTCTCCCCCACCCCCCTCTCCCTGCACCGACTCCTCGTGACCCCCACAACAAACAGGGAGCCCTGTGAGGAAGAAAGGGATGAAGACTCCTGGCTCCAGGTTTTTAGGAAAAGACCTCCTCACCTCGGATATATGCCCCTACATACCACAGTGGTCTTTCCATCATTCCAGTTGTCCCCCAGATGTCAGGTCTTCTGATGAGATGTGTCCTGCAGGTTGTGCTCTGCCCCGAGGCTCAGAGAGGAGAAGAACCACAGCTACTCCTCCTTTAGCCTTCATCTTCTTCTGTCGGATCAGTTCTTCCTCCGAGACTAAATTCTGACCCTGAAACCTGGAGAAGCTCCTTCAGCTGAGAACTGATCTCATCCTGTAGAGGAGAGAAAACCTCAAACCGCTAAAACCACAAACCAAGCCATGGACCCTGCCTCTCCGACCCCCTGCTGCTCTGTCTCCTCTTCTTCCTCCTTAGAGACAGGAAGCAGCAGGAATGTACATAATGCTGGAATTATTTTCACATTTCATTCATGATGGATGAGCCATAAAAATAACGGATGGATGAGAGGAAACAAAAGAAGGATGGATGAATGGATGGATGGATGGGTGGATGGGTGGATGGATGGATGGATGGAAAAACCTCGTAGATCTTCCTACAAACCAAATTCTGGTCTCAATGGACTTGTTGTACAGACAACTGATGAAGTGACTGAACCGTTAGAGGGGGACTCTGTTCTGATCTGAATCGTCATCACCTCCTCTTTCCACTCATCGTCCTGTTTACCAAAACTGTGTTTGCTGCTATTGTGTACATAATTATCAGAAAGGCCAAAATGACCACTCATTCTCATATTAGATTATGAAGCTATTTTACACCTCCTAACTAATTATTCTTATAGTATCTTGTCCTATTTGTATGTTTTTCATGTATGTGTGTGTCTGGTCTGGTGTGAAGGAGTCCTTCTGGATTTCCAGCTGAGACTAATCCAGAGCTGTTTCAGGATCAGCTGAAGGTCTGGGAGACGTTGAGTCTGTAGTATGTTGATCTAACTGTCATGAGAAGGTTTTAGTTGTAGTCTAATAAGCACTTGAGGCCTAAGGTTTGGACCTCTGGGGGGGTGAAACCTGCTGAAAACGTCCCCACATCAAACTACCAAAGCCAGACATTTCCTTTACATCATAATAAACTGTTGCTTTGACTTTACTCTCTGTTCTGAGGTGTGATCACCATCATACCGTTCATCTGTTTCACCACCTCAGATCGGAGGTCTGTGAAATCTGAGGACAGACTAATTCCTGTTTTAATTTTCAGACTGGGACCAGTATCAAAATTGTAGTAACACAGTAAAGATGAATAGGTTGGAGGGACTCAGAAAACCAAGAGTCCTCCAGAAGAGTCAAAGTTTTCTTTCTAAATCCAGAGGAACACCTTGGATCAGGAAGCAAAGTCTGCAGACTGGTCTTGGATCAACATCCCGCTTTGGTTCTGGATCAGCTTCGGTTCAGCGTTGTGGTTCTCCGAGCAGCACATCATGAACATGGAGGGCTCTGAGCCCGAGTCAAACCACTATGTCGCTAAAAGCCCTTAAACGCTGTATTTGATGTCTCAGCTAAGAATGCTTCGTGTAATTACACTTTTGTATCAAAAGCATTTTTTATATAATAAAGGTTTTATTTTAAGGAACATTGTTTTTTTTTGTTTGGTTTCTTGAATTTCATGTTTTTATTTTCATTTATCTCAACGGCTTAGTCCAACTAAGGGTCAGGAGGGAGGGTCCATTCCAGCAATTAGAAGGTGAGGGGCAGGGTCTACCCTAAACAGGTCGCCAGTCTATTGCAGGACTTTTTATTTATTTATTATTGTTCACAAATCAGAAAATATTCTCAGTCAGTATTTTAATCTACAGATCCTGCTTGTTCAGGATCTGAGTCAGAATCCTGGCAGGCTGGTCTTTATGGTGAGAAGGTGACATCTAGTGTTCAAATCCAGTAACTACAGTCTGTTGGATCACATTTTTATTACTCAATCACGACTGTACATGATGATAATGACATATATTAAACATCAGATTGCTCATTCGCACCTCAAACTGAATTAATGTCCTCTGATAAATATCCTGTCGAATCATTCTCCAGCTTCATCATGCGGAAGCAGACATGGTGTGTCCCAGTGAGGGATGTCTGTGATGAGAATTATTATTTATTCCATCAGACTGAAAAGGGATGACAATGAAATTTAAACGTAGACTAACAATCTGATCAATTTTATTGACTAATGTTTTTATCCATCATTTATCTATGATTAAATAGACGAGTCACCAAGTCTGACTGTCAGTCAAACCTCTGATAAACAACATGAAATGTACTCACCGTCCACTGCCTGGAGAATCGGTCCCAAGGAAATCCAGGAGCTAGGATGCGAAAGTGGTCAGGCTGATCTAAATCTACTTTCTTCTGCAAAAATTATAAAGGACATGTTTTTACTTCTTTTCTTATTCTTTAGATGATGTTTAAGGTGATGAAACATAGTTTTACCTTTGCAGATAAGAGATGGAAATCCAGGAAGCTGGCCCTTTAATAATCAAATCAACATTAAGTGCAAGATGTGAAAACCTCTGCAGACTTCAGTTATGTTTTAAGAATAAGCTGTCTCCATCTTGTGGCAGGAGGGCAGTACTGATAGGGTCACCAAGGCAATTGTCTACTTTAAAGATCTATCTATCTATCTATCTATCTATCTATCTATCTATCTATCTATCTATCTATCTATCTATCTATCTATCTATC
>JBAMHW010000010.1:2146166-2163605 GCA_037177495.1 Rhadinocentrus ornatus
ATGTATGTATGCCTTTTTTTCTGTTTGAACCTGATTTGATTATGATCTCACACTGTTTTTAAATATTTTCATTTTTAAATTCTGTTTTTATTTTGATATGTTAAAAACAATTTAATGGAATAATAAAACATCTAAAGTTGTAGATTAGAAGTTCCTTTATCATGTAAAAAACACAAACTCAAGATAAAGAAGAGAAGAAAAAAAAAACATATGAAAAATTAACATAACATACGTCTGACTCCTGAAAACAAACTGGCGGTGTTGACTATTTGCATTCATGTTCTGATTAATGAACCAGTTTATTTTAAAACAGATCAAGGTTTCAAAAGATGAACTAAATACTTTGTATATAATGAAATATGACAAACTAACACGATGAAGACATGAAGACAGACCCTTTTCCTTTCTTTGCCCTCGTCTCTCCATGTATTCATCTCTCTTCTCCACCCCCACACCCCCCAACTTCTCTCCTCTCCTCTTCTCCAATACTTTATTTTTCTCATTTCTCCTCCTCCTCCTCTCCATCATGCCTTTTAGCCTGTGTGCGTCCACTGGTGCCTTTCTGGTGTCGATCCTGTGACTTACTCGAAAGATAAATGAAAAGTGTCAAGTGAAAATTTAAAACTGTTAGTTGTTCATGTGCTTGGTCATCCTCATTGTGGTCTTCTTTTAAAGTGGCATGTTTGTGTGTGTTTGTGTTATGGTTTTTAACTGCCACCTCATTAGATCATAAATTGACATCCCATAATAACAATATGACTCAAAAGGCTTTTAATACGAAATCTACAGTCTAGAAACAGTTCCAATAAGCTGACTCACCTACACGTATGCCTTCAGCAACAAGCACCGGACATGGTCCTGCTCCAGGAAGTCCATCACATCAGGGGGAACGCTGTAGATCTATCGTGTTATTGATGGGACTGGTGATACATTTCCCATTAGTTTCACTTAGATGTCTTTAACTAGGCAGATACATGAGTTCAAGCCTAGGTTGAACCTTTGCTGCTGGACCAAGGAGATGCAGAAATTCCACTTTCACATCCTGATGTTCAATATTAACAGCAATAGTCTTGGCTAGCCGCAAGTAGTCATCATTTTTTAGTGAATTGAATCTTCGCTCGGGCCTGGGATTTAGCTGTGAGTATAACTGTAGTGAGAAATGCTGCTCCAACTTTAGCCCGAAAACTCACGTTAAGAGACGACCTACGTCAGGGGAATTATTTCCGCAGTGGATCCTGTATGATAAGGATCCAGACGGAAAGAGATCACAGATCGGTTATGTTGCATACTTCTATGCAGTATGAAGTCATTTATACGGTGGAGAAGTTATGACGTTATTTACTTTCTTTTTGCTGGCATTAATTTATATAAATAAATAAATATTTTAATAAGTTTATTTATGTAAAGAGTAAAGAGAAAAAAATGGATTAAAACCGTAAATCGAATTTGATTAGAAAAAATCTGAGATTTTCTTTTTAGGCCATATCGCCCAGCCCTACTTATTTGCTGAGTTTTTTGCAAACTCTCTTCTTCCAGCTTTGCCTTTCCCTCTGTTGCTTG
This sequence comes from Rhadinocentrus ornatus, assembly GCA_037177495.1. Lineage (NCBI taxonomy): Eukaryota > Metazoa > Chordata > Actinopteri > Atheriniformes > Melanotaeniidae > Rhadinocentrus > Rhadinocentrus ornatus. The sequence goes on from JBAMHW010000010.1 coordinate 2,147,727, forward strand.
TCATGTTTATTCTCTGGGTCACTGTTAAGATTTTTTCTTCCCTTTTTTTATACTGTCTATTTCTTCTCCTTGTCTTCTCATCTAACAGTTTCTGCCTAGCCGTAATTTACTACAAAAAATAGAGATGATGAAGAATTTATTATACTATAATGTATGGCAACTCATCAGAATCTGACAGTTGACAAAAAAAAGTATTTTCCCTCCAAAAACAGCTGGCTACACTGCAGCTTTCACCTCACTTAAATGCTTGTAAGCATGGAAATGTGTTGTTTAAGTGGTCCCGTTATTTGTTTGAGTTGTATATATTGTCTTATTTATATGCTGTCACGCGTTGATGCTGTCAGGTTCATGTATTTTGTTTAACATATTGGGTTTTGACTGACGTATGGCTGTCCAGGCTACGGTGCTGTACAGGCTGAAGTTTTTCTTCACTTTTCTTGGAACACATCTTGCTGCCAGGTGGATCTTTTTAATGCCTTAAGGTATGTTTAGATGTTCTCTGTCTGTTTTAATGTGCCGTGGAAAACACTGTAGATGGCAACCTAAAGTAAAATCCACGCGTTAAAATGAAACACACAGATCAGGAATGAGCATGCAGGCTGTATAGACTGAAAGATCGTGGAGTAGAACATTTCTGATGAAAATAAAAAGACTATAACTTGTTAGGTGAAGTGTAAATCTGTGGTCCAGCTGGCAGACAGGTGTTGAGGGCTGAACAGAAACAGGTAAAGGTGGAGACCAGTTCGACTTTATTCTGTGTTCTCAGCACTCTGTAATTACACCAGCTGCTTGTGGATCATTTTTCACCTTGTTTTATTTCCCCTCTGCTCTGAGATTCTTTTTATGTTCCTCTCTTTGCTTGCCCTCTTCTCCTCCCAAAAAGTGTTACACCTGCACACTGACCACGCCTGTTTATCTATAGAAGCTGCATGTTGATTTCAGAAAATTAATCCAAGCCAAACGTTTTAGTCAAACTTGTTGATAATCTTCTAAGCTCTATGAACAGGCCATTAGCCCTTCACATGTTAGTTATTCAGCTTCATGTTTACTGCAGCTGATGGTGGAATCTAGATGAAGATGTAGAGAGAAAATCCTTCTTGCAGTTCCCACAGTTCTCTCTGCTGACCGGGATGGGAGGAGAACCTAACTGCTGTTCAGCCCATGATGAAGACGTATCATGTTTCCTACAGAGAAGAGTCAGATGGGAAACAATCTGATAGTCATCATTAGAGCTGCTGAAGGTTGATGTGATCAGATCCTTTGCAGATAACAAGTTCAAGTTACCAAATGAAACGTGTCAGTAAGCAGGGGGGCAAAACATTTTTTAAAAGTTTAATTTCAGCTCTTTCATGTGTCACTGGAAGTGTAATGTATCAGAGGTTATTTAAAAGAATAGAAAACAGCTCATTAAAGTGACTGTAAGTTAGTTCGACCCTCTAACTCGTGCTGCTGCTGACCCTACCAAGAAATATTCCCATTGCCACTGTTGGTATTTAATTGGTAATATCAGTGTGTAAATACAAGGAAGTATATACGTGTGGTTTTACACATGTGCGTATATTACACTGTTGATGAGGTTTTCTGTATAAGGAAGCAGCTCTTTGTTTTTTGTGAATATATTATTTTCTTTACAAATCGAGGTGGGGTTCAATAAGTTTTACTTTGCCCCACTCCTTTTCGAGCATCAGTGTATAATTCTTATTTTATTTAGCCTGATTTAAGTCAATTGTTAACCTAACTGTACAGCTACTGTTCTGCATCTTCTTCTGTTTGATTTGTCTTTGGAATACTATCTGCCCAAAATAAATAAAAAACAATACATAAAAAATTAAATGAACGTCTTTGCAAAGATTAGCTATCTTGATAAAAAAATAAAAAATAAAAAAATACAAAAACACAAAACAAACAAACAAAAAAAGTTTCAGACTCTAATCCAGTGAAATAATCTACCAGAACAGTAATTATTTCTGAAATAAGTTAAAGCAATAGATTTTAGGCAAGTGAGAAATATTTCAAAACAAATGGTTAAATATTAATTTCTGGTCTTTTTTAAGTAAAAAAAAAAAAAAAAATCCTGTCAATTCCTGTTTAAGTGTTTCTTTCTCACTTTGAGAGAAAAGATCCTAAAACAAGACCAACTAAACTAAACAAAATGATTTAAAAGGACAATAAACTAACAGGCAATACATTACAAATACACATATTTAAAAATGAGGCCAGAAGCAGTTATAAAAACAGGCACTGTTCATAACCTTCTCCTTGCTGTCTGGAAAGTAAAACGGATGACTGTGAGTGGCTGGAAGAAACTTCTTTAAAAGCTACTAAATTCACTCATGTGAATATTTTTATGGTAAACAGCCAGATGTTGAATATTCCTGTTTAACAGTAATCTTATTACAGACACCCCCTCCATCATCTGATGGGATACTCTGATCAAATTCTAACCAACATCTGTCATCCACAGACTTCCTCCTCAGCTGCAGTTGTTTGAACTCACCATGAGGATCAATGCTTAGACATTTTCTGTCTCTCTCATTATACACTGCCTAGTCAAATCAATGGATACATGATTAAATAAATAAAGAAAACATCAGTGCCTGGATTTATCTTCTGTTAGCACTATTACGGATGCTGATTTACAGAGTTAGTAAATCTGTCCTATAGTATGTAAACTTGTCCTATTCAGCTGTTGTCTGCATTTGACCCAAGCTTTTGTTGCCATTATTACTATTAATGGTATTTGTTGCTTCAAGCACTTTGTTATAAATTCTGTTGTTATCCTGTTCAGACTTCAGCTAGCCTTCAACCAGTCTGTGAACAATTAGCATACCATCATCTCTAAGTCCTAGCTACTGTTAGCTTCCTTCACAGAAAACATTTTCATGTGAACCATGTGGATCACACATGTGGCCAGCCTGAGGATCACGCGTGGAAACCTGGCTTTGGAACATTTACACATGTGGAAATTTGGTTCTGGAACTTTTTCATGTGATTTACATGTGCTCCACGTGTGAATGTGAAGCATTTCACATGTGAAGCACATGTAAATCACATGTGATCCACATAAAAATGGTCAAAATACAAATCCTATAAGGGTTTTGGAGGGCTGGATGTCCATCTGGATTGAAAAATTGCTCCAAATCCTTGAATCTGCATCGGCTGAGAGCAACTGGTTGTTGTGATCCCACAAGGATTTATTTGGTAGCTGGTGTTGGAAAAAATTACTCAGCAAAAAACAAACCAAAACAAAAAACCCAAGCACCATAAAACTTTCATTTCCCTCTAAATCTTTTTCTCCTGGACCCTCATTGATCAACCTGCTTACACATTTTTGTGCATATTTAGTGTGTGAGAACATTTCTATGATCTGAGATCAACTGTTCACACTAGGTGAGATGACAGGATGACTTCTGATCAGATCCTGCTTCTCTAAAAAGAACCTGTTATAGTTCTGCTGTGGTTTTGACCCGAGTTCCAGAGTCAGACTAACTGAACAGAAATTGTTCTGGTGACGCTCACAGTGGGTTTCTGGTCACCAACATGAAGTAGGAGACAAGTCAGACATTTCCAACCATCACTCTGTGGTTTCTCTTGTCCAAAATACTGAAGAATCAGTACCAGCTGGAATCCAAAGAGGAAAGATCTGGAATAATGTTGGGAATGTGTTTGCCAAGGTGGATGTTCTGTCCTCCTCCAGTTACAGATACATCTCATCTCTGTGCTGCAACAGTTTTTATTTTGTCATTTAAGTTTTATTCCACTTTTAACGAGTCAAATATATAACAGACAAAAGAAAAAAATCTAGAAAAAATAACAAACAAAGAAAAACAGAAAAATAATACAATTTAATATTAGATATAATAACAATTGATAAATAAAGATAAAATATAAAAATATAGACATAGGCATAAGTAAAAAAAGCTAATAAATCAATAAAATCAATCAATCACATATAAATAAATATTTATTTGCTACTCTTTCACTTCTATAAAAGTGCCCCAAATATTTTTGTTTAAACCACATTGTATTGTTTCATGTATGTAGTGCTCTGTATCCATACTTATTAGCATGACTTCAGTGACTTCACTAAAAATCATTGTTTAGGAGACTTTAGTCTCTCAAAAACAATTGTTTTTTTCTCCTCTACATTACATATCTAATTTCAATGTGATTTCTAAAGAGACCTAGTGGTTATTGAGGGTGTTTATAAATGTAAATGACCATAAATGTTCAAGAACATGTGACTTATAAACAGTTGACACTCTAATGGACCTGCACATGTTTAATTTTTTTTTTTTTTTTTTGTAGGTGGAAATATGGGACAGTTTGTATGAAAGGTTGATAAATGGGTTGGGGGTGGGGGCAACATTTCCTTCTTCCAAACTCTGTTTGTCTTTGTTCAGTTTTTCATTTGACTGATCATCCCTGTCATAAGCAAGTCATTTGGAGTTTTAAAATGTTCCACAAGAATATCAAACATGAAAGGATTTTACCATTATCACGCTGTAAAAAGGCAGGTGGAGAACAAGCAGAGAACTAAATCTCTATTGAGATGTAAAACAGGAAAAGATTTAATAATTACATCCTCCAATAATCTGTCCTGGTTTAGTTGAATGGACCAGATGTCCACTGGACAGAGCAGGTGCATCACAACAATCGAGTCTCTCAGCAGCAACACGTGCACTTTTCTTTTTTTCCACATTTTACAAACTCTTATGGAGGAGCACGGTCATCACTTTTAGTCCATGGATGGCAGGATGAGACAGCAACGCTGAATAAAAGGGGTCTTAATTCTGTTTCTGAGCTAACAGCCTGCCCAGAGGCTGCATCTCTAAAAAGTTAGAACAGGAGCAACAAAAGGCTAGAAAAGTAATTGGCACAAATTAAAAACAACTGGCGGAGCATTTGATAACTGACATGCCTAAAATTAACATGACTGGGTATAAAAGGACCCTTTCAGAGAAGCAGAGTCTTTCATTTGTAAAGCTGGACAGAGGGTCACCAATCTGAGACAAACAGGGTCTAATAATTGTGGTACAATTTCAGAAAAATATTCATCAACATAAATTGTGAAGATTTTGAAGATACCACCACCTACAGTTTATTAAATCTTTAAAAGATTCAGAGACTCAGGAGGAATCTCTGTATGCGTGTGACAAGGTTGAGGGCCAAACTGGATGCTGGTGATCTAAAACTCCATCAAATTGTCTCCTCACTTCCCAGATGTTTACAAACAGACCAGGATACAAAATAATGATAAACGTCCCTCTGGAGCTACTTTTTACAGATGTGTTAATGCCATCAGATTTAAAATGAGCTCATTTTTTTCATAAAATGGTTTCAATGGTTCCAACATCTGATATGTTGTTTATGTTCTATTGGGAATAAAATGTGAGTTGATGTGATTTGGAAGTCATTGCAGTCTGTTTTTATTAACGTTTTGTACAGAGTCCCAACTTGTTTTGGGAATTGGGGATGTACACAATGAAGTTGAAGAGTTCTCACTGTGAGAGAATGACAACCCTGGCCTGCTTGTTCACCCTAACTCTCATAATTTTTGGTATGTTAAAAACATGAAATGACATAAATCTGGTTCTGCAGAAACTGGACCAGAGGTAATTTCTTTATGCAGAGTTGAATTGTAGAAGATAAAGTCTGATGTAGCTGAATGATCAAGATACTGAATTATATTTATGTTGGTAATTATTCAGTATTTACCGTCTGGAGCATAGAACATGTCTTAGAGCTTCTTGTCCTTATAAATATATGTATTTATATTTTAAAAATATTATTTAAAAAATGATCCGATTCATTTAAAAATATATGTTTTTATTATTTTCCAAAGTATGTAATACGATGCCATATAACACCTCCTCCTTTCTATTTTTGGTAAAGTGTAGCTGATGACGAGAATCTGCTATTGTGATGTAATCCCACACAATCCTGTGTGCCTTCTGTTTGTTCAAACTAATCCAAGGATATTATATCATACTGTGTACTTACAATAAGCTCTCAGGATCAGAAGATTTAAAGACTCTTAGATGAACTATCTGCTTCACCATCAATGGGACAAAACAAACTGAATGTAAAAATGTTGTGTTAAAAAAAAGCAAAAAAACATACAAACATTTCCATTCTTCAATGAGCAGATCGGCCCTGACAGCGTGATAATAATATTTATCTGAGTTATCTCTGAGTTTTCCTCAGACAAAGCAGCCGCAAATGTTTCACCTGCTTAGTATTATGATGAGTAGTAATAAAAACAATAATAAGAATCGTATATATATATATATATATATATATATATATATATGAAAGTACTGTATAGAATAAAGTACTTTAGTTACTTGTTACATTTTTCCTACCTGAGGTTGACTTTACACACACAGAAACACACATACACCCACAAACATGCGTGCACACAAAATAACCTCTTTAAATACACTCTCTCTCTTTCATACCACTTCTGACAGCGTCACCATCTAGAAACAAACATATTAACAGGAGTAAATATCTTGCAGGGCTCTAGCATTGTTTCTAATTTATCCAGATCCGCTGTTTTGAGGTTTTCCAGGATGGTAATTATACTTTGTTTACCCATGTCCCTGCAAATCTGCAGGACTTTCATGATGTGAGATGTTGGAGAAACTGGTCTGTAGTCATTTGGTTCAGATGGTTGGATGTTCTGCTTGAGTATGTCCGGACCCTATGACTCAAAGGGTTTTAAAACGTTGTTTTAACACACCAGTTACATAATCACATCGTTAAGTCATCCATGCATGTCAAGCTGAAGTTTGAAGTGATTGGGCTTGTCTATCTGTCACTGTTTCAAAAGGGTTTTATTCACAATGGAATAAAGAAGACCCAGGGCAATGGTGAAGTAATGGAGCACTCTTAATGTTACTCTCAAACAAATGCACAGCTATGAGGGGCATTTTAAGACATTATTCAGAATTGCCCTCTCACAGACACGTGAAATTTAAGTCATTCACACATTTTACTAAAACCTCTCATATATCATATTGAAATCATTCACACATTATAGTAAAACCTCTTATACACTATACTAAAACTGACTCCTGTATACTATACTGAAATACTCTTATATGCTATACTGACATCTTCCTATATACTGTGCTGAAATGCTCTTATACACTATATTGAAATCACTCGCACACTATAGTGAAACTTCTGAAATCACATTTCACTAGCATGTATGAAAGAAATTCTACTAGTGTGTATCCAAAGCCAACTTCTTTTACCTACATAATATTCCCAAAATAAAGAACATCAGGTGACAGAGTGATCCAGAAAAACTAGTGCAAGGATTTGTTGCTTCCAGACTGAACTTCTGTAATTCCTGATTATTGTTCTGTCCCACAAATGTTCTGAAGTCTCTTTCTGATCACAATTAGCATAGATCATATTTCTTCAGTTTTATCTTCTCCTCATTGGCTCCCTGTTAAATCCAGAACAGGATTTAAAATTCACTCTCAGACTGCACGTTTTCTTGTTGTTTTTAAAGGTTCTAAAAGTAAAATGGGATATAAAACCTCCAGTTATTAGACCCCTCTCTGCAGAACCTGCTCCCAGTTTGGCTTCAGAAAGCAGTAACCCCCTCTACCATTAAGATCAAATTACAAATTTTCCTTCCTGATTAATCTTATAGTCAGGTCTAGCTTGGTGACCCTTATCTATCCATTTAGATCTGCTGCTATAAGCCGAGGCCGCTAGGGGACGTCCCATGATGCACTGTGCTCCTCTCTGCTCTCTTTACTATCCATGTTTTAATATCTGATATTGTTTACATTAATTTGTGTTTCTGTGCTTTCTTAGAAGGTATCCCTGGCTTAGAGTTATGCTGCTTTTTGACCCCTCTTTCCTAGAAGTTTTCCTCTAAACACAAGCACCAAAACAGTAAAGCAGCAAGATGCTTGATACTGTTTCTGATTGCAGTAAACCTCTTTGTCTGCAGTTTTAATTTAGCTATTAAAGCACTACATTTCAACGACATACTTCTTCTGTTAAGTGGACATAATGTCAAGTGTATGTACATGTTATGTTGACTTGATGCTGAGAGGGACAGATGCAGACCAGGAACACCTAAAGAAACTGAGCCAAACAGCTTTAAGAGGCTGAGTGCACTCTCATAGCCATGTAGTGTCTGTCAGATAATCTCTTTTTTGCAAGGGAACACAAAAGTATTGCTTTGTAACGCAATGTTCTCTAGAGGGCTCCTTACTATACAAATAGAGCTGAATTAAATTTTGGCTAGATCAAATGTTTTGAAGCAGTGAGTCAGTTTTATGACAGTGTCAAAGTTTTTCATGAAGCTTCAGTTTCACCATGATTACAGTGCGTAGGAGAGATGCAGAATATTTAGGAATGTGTATATAAGGAGGGGTTATTACAAGTGAAGACAGGAAGTTTTAGGTAGAGCACCATGAAAACAAAGACTAATAGTCTCAAATTCAAACACTAAGCTCTGGTTAAAAGATAGGAAAGTACTTCCAGTCATATAAATATTTTATTGGCTCATCATCTGCTTGAACATGTTTCTAAAATCCTAATAAATATATTAGAAGTAACTAAAGTCATTATTCTCTGGAAAGACTTTTAAAGCTTTGTCCAAATTGTGTCTTAAATATCAAACTTCGACTCTCAGTGTCAGTGAGCTATCCTCTTTGTGTGTGTGTGTGTGTGTGTTAACAGATTTGTGTGTGTTTGGTTGTCAGAGTGATTAGGAGATGGGATGCAGTTCAACAATACAGGGAATTTAGAAAACCACTGAAGTGGGAGGGTCCATGGGAAGCCTGCTGGGCGTACTCCTAACACACACACATTTCACCATTGTTCGGTGAAATCTGTCTGGCTCGTATTGTCATTATGTGCTGGTATTGTTGCCCGTATTGTTTAAGCCAGTCAGAGTTCCTCTGTATGTTGATGGCCATTATGCTTTTGGAGGCTGGGCCATGTCATATTGATCCAAGCGTAGGGGAAACAAAGAGACAGCACAGCTTGGCTTGAACAGCGGACTAATGTGCTGAGAAAAAAGAAAATTAACGTGTATGAAAACCTGAATATTGGAGCTGGATGGCGAAGGCATCACGGGTGAAAAATGACACACTGGAACAGTGAAACCTCTGGGATTAGAGAGAGGAATAAGTGGTGTAGACTGACCATCAGTCAGGCTGGTTTAAATCAGATTTATCTGATAGATTACAGTTTGTTTATGTAAATGATGAACATTCCTCACACTCCATAGTAAGTCATGGAGTTCCTCACAGTTCTGAACTTGGACCACTACTTTTCACATCATACATGCTTCCTTTAGCCCTTTAATGCTCACATGAAAAAAAAGCAACGGAAAATATTTCTTAGCACTTATTTCTTTGGAACAATATAATGAAAATTAAGGATTTGGAAAATACTTGAGCTAACACTTCATAAAATAACAACCATATTTAAATGTTCAAAGCTTGAAACAGTAATAGGATAACACACACTTGGTATTACATATCCAAACCAAGTGGTGGAGATGGCTCAGGCAGGCTTTTTTCCACAAAGATTCATTATAGTAACTGAAAATTCTGCAGTAAGAGTGTCTTACTGAGGTCCTCAGGTTCAAAGACAACAGCCTCAGTCTGTCTGAATTTAGAAGGAGAAAATTCAGTCATCTGGGGCAAGGTTAATAATACCCTACATGAGATACTTCTCCATGAAGTCTGATGAAACCAATCACAGTTTACAAAGATGTCTGTAAAATATCAAGAACCAGATGACTGAATTTTCTCTTTCTAAATTCAGACAGACTGAGGCTGTTTTCTTTTAACCTGAGGACCTCAGTTAGACACTCTCTAGCTATGGAATTACTCTGTATGGCATTACGTATAAAGCTCCTAGAGACCAAGTTCCAGTGATAGTTTCAGATTTTCTTAACAGAGCACTTCACTCTCTGACTGCAGGTTTACTTGTTGTTTCTAGAGGTTCTAAAATAAGAATGGGAGGCAGAATCTTCAGTTATCAGAACCCCCTCTGTAGAACCAGCTCCCAGTTTGGTACATGAAGGACAAAAAAACACAATGTAGGAATCACTCCTACATGTTCTGTTGCACATGTGCGTGCATCTGCAGCACACACATTTGGATTTTCATACAAAGTTTTGTGAGTGTCTCTCTATCACAGTGCAGACTTGATAAGACATATCTTCCCCAAATCTTCCTCTTGACAAACAGCCACATGTAAGGATCACCAATCATTACTGACTGATTTGTCTTTGACTTTGTAGATTGTCAGTTCAATTCAATTCAGTTTTATTTAAACAGCAACAATTGGCAACAAAGTTATCTCAAAGCACTTTTACAGGCACAATCAAATTCAAGCCAATTTATTGTAGTTGAAATATGATCCAATTAAAACAAATCTATTTTATGATCCATGCTAATCCAATGTATACTAACTGTGATCATTTAAACCAAATCATAAAATGATTACTAAGTCAAGGAAACCAACGTATTGCATCAAAACTTCTCTTTGATTCTGTCCTCCATCCTGAACTGCACGAGGAGACAGTGGAGAGGAAAACCTCCAACAAAACCATAATTGGAAATGTCATCTGTCAGGACCAGTTGGGGGAGGAGAGGACAGGAAAGAGGGGTCGACAAGCAGCTTGACTATGAGCCAGGGATACCTGCTGGGAATCAAAAAGACAAAACACAAATTAATGACAATAATGTCAGAAATGTATATATGGGGAGTAAAGAGAGGAGCCCAGTGCATCATGGAACGTCCACCAGTTCCCTCGGCCTATAGCAACCACACATGCTGCTATCTTCCTACTATAGGTTGAGACTAGCAGAATATAAGTATGTGAAGTCATATTTAATGATACTGCTATGCAAAAAAGTTTGACGAGGACATAAATCCAAGATTGATAAGCACATGGGTCCAGTTTGATGAGAACATGGGTCCATGTTCAGTTTAATGAGGACATGGGAGCACTTTGATTAGACATGGATCCATGTCCAGTTTGATGAGGCCATGCACTTTGAAAAGGACATAGATCCAGTTTGACAAGGAATTGGATCCAGTTTGATGACATGGATCCAGTATGATGATTGCATCAATCCATTTAAAGAGGACACGGATCCAGTGTTGTATCCTTGGTTAAATAAAAAAGCAGCAACTGTTGTTTGGATCAATTGTAAACATTTCTCTTCATAAACTCAGGGACAAGTTTTCTCTCTACATGTCAAAAATGTAATTTCAGTCTGATAACATGAATAAGAAGCAGTTAAGCAAAAAAAAAAAAAATGCAAATCGGGAACAGCACAGGTTGAAGAAACTTAAATCTATAAAGATATCATATATCTTATTCTGTTGGAATATCTAATACTGTTTCCTTTAGCCACATAGAGCCACATCCCGATCAGGCACTGACACCCGATTGTCATCACCTGGGATACCAGATGCTCAAAACAAGAGTCACTAACTGTTGGGTATTCACAGAAAAGATTGATCAAGCTTTCATGGGCACAGCTCACATACTCAACTCTGCCAGTCATCCCACAAATGTATTTTCCTTCATTATCTGGTTCCATTTAAAAGTAAATAAACAGAATTTCCAATGGTATCAGATTTATTAACTAAAGCATTGTTGCAACAGGAAATAATCCACCAAACACTCTTCTACTGACGTTTTCTGCTAAGTTTATGATCAACCCTTCTTCCATGCACTAAACCCCTGAGTTCACCCCCAACTCTCACCTCTCTCGATCCTCTTGTTCCTTCCCACAGTTTTCTGCCTGTGACCTTTAGTCTGTCTATTGTTCTGTAAGTGGGCCATGAGGAACCATTCATCTCTTTATTGAATGAGATTTGGGAAAAATCCGGACATGAGTACAACCAGTTATGGAGTATGTGTGTTTAAGGAAGAAAGACATGGACCATATGTTATTTAAGCTTTATACGATAAGGACATCATCATATGTACTTGTACTGTTACATAATCATGAATGTAATGACATAATTGTTTAGCAAAAATTCGTCAGATAAAAATAGTTTTAATACCACTGATGACAAAAATGCCACCTTTAAAAAAACTGCTGTCAAAAATATATAATAATATTTTTTTCTGCTTTAAATCAGTCTTTTAAAACAACTGAAACATACCATATCTGATGCCCAAACAAAAACACGAGAAATAGAAGGGTAGTAGTCCAAAATAAAATCTTAACATAAACAAATTCATTTGTTAATTTTAAGACAAATGTGGCAACAAAAATGGAATTTAAAAAGGTTTTCAAAGAGGAATTTCTGTCCTTAGAATCAAAAGTGTACGTTTTTATGTAGCCTATACATTTCAGGCTAATTCAGGAAACTGAGATTTGAATCATAAAATCATCTAAAAAAGAATATCCTTCGGGAATTTTAAGCTATTTTTGATCAGCTCAGTCAAAATGGAATAAAAATAATGACAAAAAAATGTCACAAAATGTCACCATGATCTCTTAGGGGTTAAACATCTTTTACTCTGAGATGCTTGTGAGCATCAAAGCTGCTCATTGGTTAATTTTAGCAGTTCGTTTCACCTGATTGTTGAGTATGCAGCTGTATTTCAGATAATTAAAGAAAAACAGGTTTGATCCAGTAGCTGCTGATTGTGTTTATAGACAGGCGGTTGGATCCCTGAGGACCCAGCCCACCATAAAGACTGGGTTAACGGTGACTTTCCAGGCTGGTGCTGGACGTGTGTTGTATAGGGTTAGAACGGAGTTGTGTTTTCCGTCAGCTTTTACAACATCTCAGTATATGAATATACACATAAGGATGCCAATATTGAGGAACAGAAAACTTGGCATTATGTGAACAGTACTTTAGAATCACTTTTATCGCTTCTAGACTGGAGTTGACAACCCAGAGCCTGGATGAGTCAGTTTTTCTTCAAGTCAGTCATCGCAACCTGTTTTTAAGCCTCTTTGCCCCGTCAGCATCTCGGAAGGATCACTAACTCAGTTGCAAGAGAAACCCAGCCCGACCATCTGACCCCCTCAGTAATTTAGACCTTTTCTCAAAACGGCTATTAATCTCTCACACTGTAACTTTTATTTCTTACATTTTATCTTATTCGTTTTTAGATTTTCAGTCTTTAAATTCTTTTCTTTTTTTTTTAAGTGTACTTTTTAAGGCTTTTTCTGCATCCCACTGCAACCTGATCCTAATAATGTATTATTTAAAGCACTTTCAGTTGTCTTGTACATGAAATGTGATATAAATATGAACTTGCTTTGTATGTCTATACTTTGGACTAGCACCAACATACTTAATCTTAATAAGTCAGTTTTAGTGATGATCAGATGAAATTTCATGAAATGTGGAAGCTTTTCAGGAAATTAGTTCAGAAAAGGTTTTATTTCTTGAGGCTCCATCGATACACAAAGATTCTTGCAGGACAAAGTGTCTTAAAAAGACAGCTTTGATGTTAACTACGCAATCTGTGAAGTGCTGTATTTAGTGCAGGCATAGGCTGTCTGACAAAATAAATAAATAATGTAGCCACAGAATTTGCTTATATCAATATAGTGTATTTTCTAGTGAGGATATTATAACTAAATTGTATCATATACATGAAATTAGATTAGATAAGATTATTAAATCAATACTTTATTCATCCCAAGGGGGGAACTGACAAAAATAAGAGTGTCTGCTGGGATATTTGAATCTGCAACAATCTGCATTTGTTACCCAACACTAAACATTTAAGCTATTTAATTTCCATGCCAGCATCTATATTTATATCTATAATCAATGGCATCACTCCACTCAAATGATATAAGTCTTGACATACGCTTTATGGAGAACTTTGTGGATTACTTGACACATGCTTAAAAGCCTTGGTCCAGTACCTCCCATCACTAATCAATTGATCTAATTAATCAATCTAATTAATCTTCAGGGTCCTGCCATACAAGAAATCCTATCATTGTCATACACAACCATCTCTGCGGTTTACAGAGAATGGTCTGAAAAAGGGAAAATATCCAGTGAGCTGCAGTTGTCTAGACCAAAATGTCTTGTTAATGTCAGGGGTCAGAGGAGAATGGGCAGACTGGTTGGGGATCATAGAAAGGCAACAGGATGTCAAATAAAAACTTGTTCCAATACCACGGTAACCAGAATAGCATCTCTGAACACACAACACATCCAACCTTGAAGCAGTGCTACAGCAGCAGAAGACCACACTCCTGTCAGCTAAGAACAGGAAACTGAGGCTAAAATTCCCACAGACTCACCAAAACTGGACCATAGAAGATGGAAAAACATTGCCTGGTCTGATGAGTCTCCATTTCAGCTCCACATTGGTAAGGGTCAGAATTTGGTGGAAACATCATGAAATCATGGATCCATCCTGCCTTGGATAAAACATTTCTCCTTCTTCTTCAGAGTATTGTTGCTGACTATGTCCCTTCCTTTATGACCACAGTGTAGAATCTTCTGATGGCTACTTACAGCAGGATAATGCACCATGTCAAAAAGCTCAAATCCTCTCAAACTGGTTTGACAATTAGTTCGCTGTACTCCAATGGTCTCCGAAGTCACCAAATCTCAATCTAACAGAGCATCTTTGGGACATGGTGTAGATTCTCATCATGAATGTGCAGCTGACAAATCTGCAAAAACTGTGTGATGCCATCATGTCAATATGGCACAGAAACATCCTCTGAATAATGTTTCTAACAACCCAGTACCAGCAAGGTGGACCTAAAGTGCCTTTTGAATGCATCTAAATGTACAATTACACCAAAAGATGACATGTTTGAGAATGTTTTTAAGCTATTGGTTAAATGTTATGAAATTGAATATGGTTAATTTATCCCAGAGAGAATTACTGTTATTTTTATTTCATTTATGAAAATAATAGCATCAGTTGCCCAACATGCTGCTTTGAATAATTTTGTGTTAAACGTCTGTGGAAACACGCACAGCTCCGGCCCTCCCCCACCCATGAAGGAGGCAGCTGAGGGTCACTGTGGGAAGAAGTTCTGGTCCTTTTTCTTTGTTGGTGTCCAGACTTGAGAGCCATGATATCAGGCCATTCAGGGACTTAAAAGACGCCGCCTCACTGGGGAGGCTCAGGGAGCGTCCCTCCTTCCCAGCACACACACAAAGCACACACACATACTTATTGTTGAGTCTACAGAAGTCTGTGTGTTACTTCACTTCTTAGTTGTTGTTTTTTTTTTTTTGTTTTTTAGAATCTTTAGTTTCTGTCTGTTGCCATAAATATAACAAGTTTGTCGATGAATAAGACAACAAATAACAAAAATTATAATAATGGACTGTTGGACGTTATGGACGTTATTATGGACGTTTTTCTCTACCTAATTTGATGTGTCTTGAAATAGTTCTGAGCAGAGGGCATGTGTGGTGTTATGTATTAATTTGCTCTGTGAAATATATTTGTTTATTTGTTTTCTTTTGTTCCACAAAACAGGATCCCCTCAACACCTCGGCTGCGCCTAGAAATTCTGTCCATAAAAGTTATGAACAGAATCTTTGACACAGGGCAGCCTTGGCGAAGTCCAACCCGCTGGAAACGATTCTGGTTTACTGCCGGCAATGCGGACCAAGCTCTGACATCGGTCGTACAGGGACCGGACAGCTTGTACAAGTGGGTCCGGCACTCCATACTCCCGAAGTTCCCCTTCACAGGAGTCCCCAGGGAAATGCCTTCTCCAAGTCCACAAAGCACATGTAGACTGGTTGAGCAAACTCCCATGCTCCCTCAAAGACCCTGAAGAGGGTGTAGAGCTGGTCCACTGTTCCACGACCGGGACGAAAACCACATTGCTCCTCCTCAATCTGAGTTTCGACTATCCG
>JBAMHW010000010.1:2164588-2176200 GCA_037177495.1 Rhadinocentrus ornatus
CCGGATGGTGGACCAGAATCTCCTCAAAGCCATCCGAAAGTCATTCTCCATGGCCTCTCCAAACTCCTCCCATGCCCAAGTTTTTGCCTTAGTGACCACCCAAGCTGCGCTCCGCTTAGCCCGCCGATACCCATCAGCTGCCTCTGGAGTCCCACAGGCCAAAAAGGCCAGATAGGACACCTTCTTCAGCTTGACGGCATCCCTTACTGCTGGTGTCCACCAATGAGTTCGGGGGTTACTTCTGGAAAGAGAAGTGAATCATATTCCTGGTCCTGAATCCTTCACAGTTTCTGACTGATGACCACTATGACTGATATTGTCTATCTGGACCATGTATCTGCTGTTTTGACCAGAACCTTCATCAGAGGAGACTCTGATGATCTATTTGATGAGGTGACCTGATCACATTCAGAGTCTAGTGTAAATCTAATGTTTGTGTTGTTACATTTTTGTTTAATGTTTTAAAGTAAAAAAATAAAGAAAAAAGTCAAAACCCCCTGTTGTTGGTGTCCACCCTCTCTGATAATACACAGATGTCCTTACGGGAAACAATCCTGCCATTTGATGACATCACTCCTAAATCCATAGATGGCGGTGACCTCAGTTCCTCCTAATAAATCCCACAGAAAGAATCGGATTGGCCTCAGTCAGGATGGAGCTGAAACTCCACATACCAACTGTGAGACATAATGGCTGATTTATTTAATTAAGTTAAACCCTTCAGACATTTTCAGTCTAACCAAATCAGAACAAAAAATGCCAACTTACTTTTCATTTTCATCTTGTGTTCAGGATTCCTGAATCTCTTTGTTCTGGTTCATCAGTGTGTTAGAATTATTTTTAACATATGTAAATATTTACATATATGTAAAAGTGCCTTGAAATGACTTCATTGTAAATTGGTCCTGTATAAACATTATTATTTTTTTTATTAAGGACATTACACATTTTTAGACATTGTACATGTAAAATGCACAGGATTTAGCCAGAGCTGATTTTCAGTCCTTTTGTGGCAGAGTCAGCTACTACATGTCACAGCACAGAGCATCAGTGCAATCAAAACAATATTCTCATAGGTTAAATTAAAATATAACAGTGCAATTTGTCCAAAGGAAAAAAAAGAACATATACATATGTACACATACCGTACAAATTGTGAGACATGAAGTGAGTCACCATTAATTAATTTATTTTCTGTCGCTTAGATCCCATCCCAGCTCAAACTCTTTTTTTACTATTTATAAATTCCAAACTAATCTGGGCTGTCTTCACTTCAATGAGTGCCACAGAAAGGGATGACATGCTCTGTTCTGTGAACCAAAGCTATCCTGTGGACAGCTGTTCAGTGTCATCTTTCTGGTCCTGGCTTTGTTACCTAAATCAGACCCACTAGTGGAAGGGGTTGCTTCTTCTATCTCTGGATCTGTATGGTCTCTTTCTCCATACAACTGCTTCACCTTCCCTGTCCTGGATCTTCATGTCCTCTCCAATTGGCAGCTTAACAAGATTTTAGCTGCTTATATAATCTGAATATAATAACGGAAAAACCCACATTTTTGAGGGCCAGACTTCCTGTTAAATCCTTCAGACTTACCTCTTCAGCAGATGGTTCTGTCCTCTCATTTTAGGGTGACTCCAGACTCCTTAATATAGGCCTAACAACACCAGATCAGGCCTGATTTTCTAACAACTGAGATTTCTTTTTTTTTCTAAGGAATTCAGAGTAGGTGATTTCTGTATTTCAACACGTAATGTGATCCAGGTTTGAGAGGCACAAAGCGAGAACACATATTGATCAGAAACACTTTTTCAAAGTGGAATGGTGGGTGCTGTGGCTCAGCAAGGTCAAGTGGTCATCTTGTAGCCTGAGGGTTGCTGGTTCGATCCTCAGCTAAGTCGAGATTATGTCGAGGTGTCCTTGGGCAAGACACCAAATCCCTAATTGCTCCTGATGGTTTGTGGTTGAGCGCCTTGCATGGCAGCTTCCATCATCAGTGTGTGAATGTGACACATATGTAAAGCGCTTTATACGTACAGAATATGACTAATGTTTCACCTTTGGAGCTGGCTCTAGCGAACTTGATTTGGGTTTCTTTTTTCTTAATGTATTCTTACTAGAGCTAAACTATGGAGGATCTTAAAAACCAAAGTAAAGTCTGCAAGCTAAATTACATTTCCCAACTCCATAGACTATCTTTTTGTAAGCTTCTGCAGTGATGGTAGGTTTTTGGCGTGCTGTCTGGAGCTTTTAGAGATTGCCTCAACCTCAGAGTTGTCTTACATGCTGAAACCCAGCTGGTGAAGCAGTACATCATAAGTAGCATGATCTTTGCAAAAACATTCTGGCTGAATCTGGTGTTGTTTCTAATGTACCTAAAGTTGGAAACATTTTATTTAATTTTGCTCACAGTCACAAAATTATTTTACTTTTTGTTTAAAGCAAAGTGTCGAGTCAAGTATGACACCTAGATATTTATAGATATATTCATTGACAACCTGGGGTTTTGTTCCATTTACCATGACAGCAGGGTCTGTATCTTCTATAACGTTATCCTTGTTTTTCAGTAAAAAAAAAACTTAAAAAAAAACATGTTTAGGACACATTTAAAAACAGTTGGGAGTTTTGCAGCTAGACTCATACTTTTCCCATTACAGACGTCAGTTCTTGAGTAGCTTCTCTTTTTTTGCTTGTACATATATATATATATAACTTCATGATCTGCAGACATCTGGCAATTCACATTATGTGGACAGCTTTTTGGAAAATGGTTTATGTACATGCAGGATGGGGGATTGGATCTAAGTCAAGATTCTATGCAATTTGTTGGTTTTCCTTAAATTGGCTAATTTTGTTATTAATTGGCTCGAAGTGATTTGTATGTAAAGTGCCCTGAGATGACATTGATGTGAAGTAAAGCTGAATAGAAAAAAGCACCATAAATGCCAACCAAAACAACAAAACACATTTATTTCTAACAGTACTTTGTACAGAACCTTTAAGTTAATTATTACAGTAATGCAGACAATACACAACATTATGTGTCTGTCACCAGACAACTGCAGCCAAATAGACTGTGTCAGTGTCTAGAGCAAATAAACACCTGGATGAGAGAGAATATTCTACAACTAAATGAAGACTAATGTGAGATGCTAGGTGGTGCTTCGTAACGCCATTTTAAAAGGAGATTTAATCAACAAAGAGAATGTGTTGCTATAAACAAGAAGCCATTCCTGTTTTTATGCCAGGTCGCACGAAAGGTGACTTTTTTTTAACCAAACTCTACCCTTTTAAGTCAGATCAGTTAGATTGGTACCGCAATGGAAGGGTCCCAAAAAAGTAGGACAGGTCGGGTTGGAAATTAGGGTACCCTTCACAGTTTTCAGGTGTGGAAATGCAAAAAAAGAAAAAGCGTCCTGACCCGCCCCTCCCTGCACCCATTAGTGGAAACAGGGCTTTAGCAACATATTACTGATAGGGATTTTTGTCTTTATTTCTTTATTTTATTTTTTTATATAAAATTTGATAAATAATGGTGTTTTTTAAGTGCTGGATTGTAAACCTCCTGGATAGGATATAAATGTCTGGAAAAAATTTATTTATTTATTTATTAGTTTAAACAAGAATCAACATAATGCATAATATCCCCCACCCTCCCCCCAATGACAGCAACACTGTGCACAAAACAACAACAACAACAAAAAAAAACCAAACAGACAAAAGAAGAAAAATGAAAAACTAAGTAAAATATAAATAAATAAATAAATAAACCACATTGTTTCCACATCAGATATACAAAGCAAGGTCCACATTCTTTACATGATAAAAAGGCACATGATACAATAAAGAAATGAAGGGCAGCTGATAAATATTATAATTGGAGGCTATGACCATGAAGGAGGTTTGGTCTTATTCCAGAAAGTACTTAATTGCCCTCTCATAACTAAGGCCCCAAAATCTTCTGGTAAATAATTTACGAGAGGTGGACAAGATTTCCAGAAATATGCTACTTTTGTTAAGAATCTTTTTGTACCATAATGTGATAGTTGGTGGGTTCTCTTTAGTTCAGTTGAATAAATTACACTTTCAGGCAAGTAAAAGGAGCTTCTCATGATGTTTGTATTTTGACGCAGGAAGCTGTAGTACCTTAGAGGGAAGGTCAACAAGAAAAACACTTGGATCTTTCTTTTTCTCAACAAAAATCTTACTAATTATTTTGTTGTAGTGTCCAAAATCTAAAGATAAATCTGCACTTCCAGAAACAATTGAAATAGGTCCCCCATGTCTGGTTTACACTTTATACAGAGGGAAGAATATGTCTGTTTTATGCAAGACAACTGGTGGGAAATGTAATCTATGAAGTACCTTGTACTGAATTTTCCACAGCCTATTACAGACAGATGTTGTTTTTATTACATCTATTGTCTTTTTCTAGTCATCCTCAATCAGTCAGTGCCCAATTCTCTCGTGGAAGATGTGATTTGGGAAAGCAACTGAGAATAAAAACCAGAAATAAACTTCTTTAAATTTTCACAGTTCAGAAGAAATGTTTCCAGTTCATTAAGGTATTAAGCAGTAGAAGGGAGCTATAGTGTCTTACTTGTAAAAAGCCCCTGGTAAAGACAATTAAATTCTAAGAAATGATCAGTGTAAACTGATCCTAACCTGGGTAAAACCTCAAATGCCCAAATGCAAGTGAATGCAACACATCATGTGCATCTATATGATGTTCTACATCAGCACTGCCATGTTCTAGATTGCAGCATTCATACAGAATCATCTCACCAACTGGTGACTCATTTCGGATTCTTTTAAAGCCGCAGTGTGTAAGAATTACTCCCATCAAGCGGTGCGCTAATATATTACAAGCAACCGAGTAGTGCTCTACTGGAGCCTCACCGTTAAAGAGCATTATTACGACTACGGAAGCTGCAGAGATTCAGAAATGTGAAGTTCGAGTGTCCCGTCAGGTGATGAGGAACAGGCGATACATAATTTTTTTTTTTTTATGCTAATAAGTTACAAGCGTGCCCTCCATGTATTTAGCACCAAGCTACTGCTAATAGCTAATGCTATCATATGAAATCATTTTTTGTGACTTGCTGACTCAGAGATCATATGATGAAGGGAGAGGAAGAGGGAGTAAAAACAGGGCAGTGGACTGTCGGCGCTGCTGTAAAATTACTCTGTGTTTAATAACATGTTTTTCAACTAATTTATTCAGGGAGATGGGCGATGTATTGATAGAAAATAATTATTATCTGAGAGATATTTTTGCGTTAGAACGCTGCGGTTCTGGTGATTAAATCACGCCGAGAAACTGGTTTTACTTTGGTCCATTTTGTCTGACAAGAAGGACAACTACTCTCATCTCGTTGACAAATCAGCTGAAATAAAATATGAAACACGAGGGAAAGCTCTCGGAAAATACTTCTGAAAGAAGCACATGGTCACCTGCTGGTATGACTTGTGAAGAGTAACAACTGAAAACTGTTACAACGTAGCTTTTCTACTGTAGGCTAACTAACAAATTAGCCGTTTCT
This sequence comes from Rhadinocentrus ornatus, assembly GCA_037177495.1. Lineage (NCBI taxonomy): Eukaryota > Metazoa > Chordata > Actinopteri > Atheriniformes > Melanotaeniidae > Rhadinocentrus > Rhadinocentrus ornatus. The sequence goes on from JBAMHW010000010.1 coordinate 2,170,130, forward strand.
GTCGTTTTATGTAGCAAGTAACAGTAAATGATCCGACTTAAATGGAAGGATAAAGTAATTGCTGGTTCACCCTACCCTGTTTCTAACATAACGACAAAAAAACCTTCACTGTTAGATTGCATTAACTCATCTATCCAGCAGAAAGCCTGCAAGTTTGTCCCCTTTTGGCTACTGTATTTAAAGATGGCGATGCAACATGGCAGCCTCCATTTGGGTGCGCCGCCACCTATGTATTTATAAACATCTAATTCTAAGCAATGAGAATGCTTTAATTTAGATGGGACTGTGATTAGACTTTGGTAAAATACGTATTTATGAAAGCAATTCTTGATTTTTGCTAACAAAAAACAAAAACAAAAACAAACAAAAAAATACACACTGTACCTTTAACGACAGTCTGAATGGCACAAATCAGATTTTTTTAATCCAACACTTTCATATGTGGTCCTAAATTGGATATTTGTGTCGACGTAACCTCAGTCTAAACGGTCATGTCACATTTCATCTGACTTTTATGTCACTGAAGTGAGACAGAGATCACAATCGGAACACGGTGAGATCGCATGTCAGCAATGGACAGAACAATGTTAGATCATAATTTTTCCAGCCCTGATTGCACAATAACTCTAAAACTGATACATATACGCTACAGAGTGAAGCATTCACATTTACCTCCTTAAACACAGCGTGTCATGAAAACATTGTGTTTTTCTCTGCACATGCATGTCCCTTCAGGGCCACGTATTGTTGTCACTTAAGTGTAATGAAGGTCATATTGAAATGATGTGAATGGATATGCAAAAAAATCCTGATTTTTGAATGAAAATCTTAACATAATTGAGCACTAAGACCTGCAGTGTAAACTTAGCCATATTGTATTTTAAAAAACGGTAAAAGTCATAAAACCAACATTTGTGACAACTGAACATAAACAGCCAATAAAGCCCCAGACATTGAGGATCATCCTACATAAACTGCCGCTGATGGGGAAAAAAAGTATGTCATTGGCTGTTTGTTTTTACAAAATTTTGCCTTAAAAAAAAAAAAAAAAAATCATTCATTACAAGTAATTTGCCCCACCACACACCCCAGCCACCCGCCCAAAGACTTTCTAGACCCGCCCCTGAGGACCTTCCTGGTTTGTGGAAAGCTGAAGCGGAAGATGTGCAAGTTGGTTTTCCCGACATTCCTCAGTCCAGGAATAAAAGAGCTGAGCAGTGAAGAGGAGTTTCTGCTGCTGCAGGAGGGAATCCTGCCTCAGTTCAACTGGCTCGAACACAATCAGAATCTGATATTTTACACTTTGTTCATGCGACAGGAGATTTTCTTCCACTAAAAACTACAGTTGCAAAATTGGAAGGATTTATCCAGAACAGATGGAGCGGCTCAGAGTTGGAGGTCGTGGACTTTAAACGCATCGGTCTCGATGGAAGCTCAACTGTTGTGCTCTGAGCGGTCCGGACCGGTCCGGAGGGCGTACCGGGACTCCAACCTGCTGACTGACCGGGTCCTGCACGCTCTGCTGCGGGCTGAAGAGAAAAATATCCCCGCTCCAAACTACTTCAAATGTGTGCAGAGAGAAATAGCGCCTTATATGAGGAGGATCGTGGCGGCGTGGATGCTGGAGGTGAGGAAAATCTGAATGGTTTCTAGAAGATCGAGAACACGCACGTGACATTATAGTCACATCCCAGCTGAAGAAGAGAATGAAAACAAAGTAAATTATAATATTAACTTTAATATATTTAGTAGATATAACTCTAATTTAATCCAGTTATTATTAACACTCATCTCAAACTAATCAGATCTTCTCTGAAGGACAAAGGATTTGATAATTTCTTTTCAAAGAAAACAAATTAGCGGAAATTCATTGTATACAACTTTGGACTTTTAGTTCAGTAGAATAATAACAGCTAAAATGATCCAATAGTTCTCTAAAAAGAATTATTTTCATTTGGTTGGTCAAAAGACCAACGAACTAAAAAGGTTAAAAACAGAAATAAACTCTGTCATGTTCAATTTCCAATCATCCAAACTAAAAACCAAAGTTTCTCTTATTTAGTTTCTTTCTTGATTCTCACTGTGTATATTTTAACTCTTAAAAGTTCCTACAAAGAACAAAACAAGAGAAAAATGTTTCTTTGCATTTTTTTTATTTGGTTGATAATGATAAGAATACGTGTTTTTGGTTGAGATGACTGTTAATAATTTATTAACAATAGTGAAATGGTCATAATTTAGAACAGTGATATAACAAACAATTACTTTTAGCATTACATACTCAACCCAAGTGGCGAAGATGTTTCAGATGTGTTTATTTCCACATTTAACTCAAATAAAACTACAGTCACTGAAAACTTTGCTCTATCAAACAGTATAGGAACACAGTATAGGAAAATACCACTTAAATTCATCTCACGTCTTCTTGATGATCTCTACCTCCAAATCTCCTGGTGTGAGGAAACCAGTTCTCAGCTTAACAGACTGGAAAATATTTCCTGGTCTCCATCTTGACCTCAAACCAGCAATAATCCACCTTTCACCATAGTCCCAGTGTCAGCATGTCACTGTCAATGAAGAACTTATAATTAATGTTGTTTCACGTGACTGCTCTCCTGTTACTTGTCATCCCCGTGTTTATAAACCAGCTATCCAGGCAGCTACTGCAGCATATCAGAGAGGTCAGTGGTCTGACTTTATTTTAACTAAAAACCATGTCCACACCAAGTTCCTGCTGCATTTAAGTTCATCTCAGTGAGGTGAACCTGAACTCATCATGTAAAGCATCAACTCTAATTTACACAGATTTTAATCACATCAAATTTCTTCATTAACTTCATTTTCACAGATCAAATGTTTCTGGTGCTGGTTTTATTTACTGAAAATAATCAGTCAATGGAAAATATGAAAAAGAACCTCTTTGATTTGTTTTGTAATTACACTAGCGGACCGTCACTTCACGTGTCATTTAAACTGTTGATGTGGTCTTAAGCATTTCAAATTCCTCCAACTAAAAATAGAAATCCACTGAGGATGATAATGTTCATTTATAGCTTTTTGAGATAGTTTGGGAATAATTGGAGCTGCAGCACAAGCTCTCTCTCAATATGTTTTTCTTAACCTCAGACATGCCCATTTGATTGTTTATATAAATCACAGACATAAAATTAGATCAGCAATCTTTCCTATTTTGGGGCTTCCCTTTTTACTGGATCTTCATGGTGTTTCTGGGATGATATCTACCTGCGTAACACCTCTATTAAAACATCTGGAAAACTGCTGGGGTTCACTTTTTTTACTTTCTACTATAGCACAGTTCCTCATCAGACATTATTTTAGTCCTTCCTAGATGAATTGGGCTGCTGTCCTTTGGCTGAAAGTAATAGGGTTTTCTTTTAGGAGGAGATTGCCATTTAAATTTTCTAATGTGTTTTAGGTGGATTTACTCTGACACTGTAACATATCTTGATTGTGACACTTCTGTATTAGTGTCACATGTATCAGCTTGATATAGAGACCAAGATTTTACACACAGCCCTTGTAGTTGTGAAGATATACTTAATTTATTTTTGGGATATCATTTCAGACAGTAGGGAAACCAAAAGGCTTCATCAAGAAGTGATAAAATCCTTCATTGTCAGATGAGTTTTGTATGAACAGAGACAGCTGTGTTACCCTTTTATACAGTGTTATTCATCTTTTTTTCTCCATATTTAAAGTTGATGAAATTTGAAAGTTTAGAGTCTGTTTTAGTCTCATGTAATATTTCTGCAGAGTGATGTAAAACAAGGCTTTTCCCTTTTCATCTCTGGCTGAAGGGCAGTGTTTCTGTCTGATCTTTTCAGGTGTGTGAGGAGCAGAAGTGTGAAGAAGAAGTTTTCCCTCTGGCTATGACTTACATGGATCGCTTCTTATCAGTAGAGCCCACCAAGAAGAGTCATCTGCAGTTGCTGGGAGCTGCCTGCATGTTTCTGGCATCCAAACTGAAGGAGACCATCCCACTCACTGCTGAGAAACTCTGCATCTATACAGACAACTCTATCACTCCATCCCAGCTGCTGGTAGGTCCTAACACCATGACCACAAACATCTCACCTCCATCTGTGCTTTATTGTTCATGTAGAAGTCCTTAGTCAGAACTCAGCCACAGTTCAAATAACCCTCCAATATTTATATGTTGTGAGCCATCAGTGGATGCAGCAGATTATTTCTGGTGGTTTTGATCTCCCCTCTGACCTTTCCTCAAGCCTCATCTTAAAGCCCCAAATCCTCATAACTGGTCTGAAATCCCTGCTGACAGTCTGTGTTGATCCCTGCAGCTATTTGTCTGAAGCAGACCTGAACCAGTGTCTGTCTCCTTCTCGTCTCACAGCAGATGGAGCTGCTGGTTTTGACCAAGCTGAAGTGGGACCTGGTTTCTCTGACCCCTCTTGACTTTATCGATCACTTCCTGTCTCAGCTGCCCACCAGGATGGAGCACAAGGCTGTGCTCAGGAAGCACGCCCAGACCTTTGTTGCACTGTGTGCTACAGGTATGCGTCACATATAACCACATGATGTTCTTTCATGGAACATTTTGGTCTTTTCTGGTGATCAAAATGGCTGATTGGTCGGTAAATGTCCCACCACAGACTGACAACTGTCTGAAACTGGGCTAGAGAATGTTGTTCATCCACAAATGAATATTCAGTTTGGTTAAAAAAATTAAATAATGCTTCTGAATCACAGACAAACCTGCAGCCCAAAAGGGAGAACAGTGAAAGTAAGGTCTGGTGAAACAACCTGGTGAAGGAATAAGTCCAATAAAAGCTTCCTGCTGAGTGTTATTCAGACTAAACCCAGTGACTGTGAAGAAGCTGTGTTGGAAATGACAGAGATGCAACTTTAGATGTCACTAGAGATCATCTTACATCTTACACAGATTGGAAAATGCTCTCTTTCATGTTTGAGAACATCTAACTATGTTTGCAATTATATAAAAACAAGATAAATACAGTAACAAAAAAATAAGGAAAAAAGACTACAATAAAGTAAAATACATCCAATATTAAATAAGTTAGTAAGAATGAATAAATAAAAATACATATTAAACAATCATAAAATAGTTACATTAATAATAGTAAATGAAATAGATCAACTCATTCAATACACTAACAAGGATTAATACATAAAAAATACAACATTAAAGCAAATAAATAACTAATAGAAAATACAACTGAAATGAAAAACAGAATAATAATTATGGGCACCTACAGCAGGTTTACATACAGCAGGCTTACCTACAGCAGGTTTACCTACAGCAGGTTTACATACATCAGGTTTACATACAGGAGGTTTACATACAGCAGGTTTACATACAGGAGGTTTACATACAGCAGGCTTACCTACAGGAGGTTTACATACAGGAGGTTTCCTTACAGCAGGTTTAGCTACAGCAGGCTTACATACAGGAGGTTTACATACAGCAAGTTTACCTACAGCAGGTTTACCTACAGCAGGCTTACATACAGGAGGTTTACATACAGCAGGCTTACCTACAGCAGGTTTCCTTACAGCAGGTTTAGCTACAGCAGGCTTACCTACAGCAGGTTTACATACAGCAGGCTTACCTACAGGAGGTTTACATATAGCAAGTTTACATAAAGGAGGTTTATCTACAGCAGGCTTACATACAGGAGGTTTACATACAGCAGGCTTACCTACAGCAGGTTTACACACAGCAGGCTTACATACAGGAGGTTTACATACAGCAGGCTTACCTACAGCAGGTTTACATACAGGAGGTTTACATACAGCAGGCTTACCTACAGCAGGTTTACATACAGGAGGTTTACATACGGCAGGCTTACCTACAGCAGGTTTACATACAGGAGGTTTACATACGGCAGGCTTACCTACAGCAGGTTTACCTACAGCAGGCTTACATACAGGAGGTTTACATACAGCAGGCTTACCTACAGCAGGTTTACATACACCAGGTTTACATACAGCAGACTTACCTACAGCAGGTTTACATACAGGAGGTTTACATACGGCAGGCTTACCTACAGCAGGTTTACCTACAGCAGGCT
>JBAMHW010000010.1:2187950-2209903 GCA_037177495.1 Rhadinocentrus ornatus
GGCAAATTGGCCACTGGCGCCCTGTGCTCTTCACAGATGAAAGCAGGTTCACACTGAGCACATGTGACAGACGTGGCGTGGAGACGCTGTGGAGAACATTCTGCTGCCTGCAACGTCAGGGGTTTAAGAGATAATTTGAAACGTAAAACTTGATTTTTATTTGTCAAGCAATGTAAAACCGATTTATGTTTTTTTCAGAAGACTCACACCATTACCAATTATATTCAATTATGTAGATCTCAGTGGGGAAATTAGGGTTATTTCTCACATGCTTAACAACATTTAGCTGGGGTTTGCACAATTACAAACAGTTTTACAGGTACTGTATTGCACACAGAAAGTAACAGGAACGGCCAATATTTTTGTCAAGTTCTTGATATTCACTATGTCAATTTCATAACTGTTAACTTTTTTGGTTACAACATAATGCATGATAAAAATAATTTGGTAAATGAGGTAAAAATCAGAATTTTTTACAGGCTGCCCAGATTTCCTCATGCTTACTTGGTAATCGGTGGAGATTTTAATATTACTTTAGACAATACAGCAGACTAATGTTGATACAAAGTTAAAAATACTGAAAATTTTTACCTTGTAGACATCTAAGTACTCTTCTGTAAGAAGTTTCACTTGGAGCAACAAGTCAAGATCTAGACAATCTAGATCTAGAAAGATAAGACTGACCACAAGACAGTTAAAATCAGCATTTCTTTGATCCCGTCCTCAAGCTGTCCACATACTTCCTACTGAAAACTTAATAAATCTGTTTTATGCCACGATACAGTCAGACTTCAGGTCAAAGAGTTATTACATTATTATATTGTTATATTATATTATCTTTTGGAATGAGACTAAGGCTGAAGAAGGTTATGGTTTGAATTGGGCAAATTTCTGAGGAAATTTTGCAGCAATGTTGCTAAGCAAAAACAGTCTGTGGAAGAAAATGTGATCTCTATGATATCTGCTCTGTCTTCTATTTCTCCTAATGCAATGTCACCCATAGAGAAAGAAGAACTATCTGAGTACCAGACCAAATTAGATCAACTTTATCAATTTAAAGCTGAAGGTGCCTATATTAGATCCAGAAGGCAGGGGATAGAGGATGGTGAGCAAAACTGCATACTTCTTCAGGCCTTCTGCAGCCTGTATAGCCAGCTTTTGCTCAAACTTCTACAAAAACAAGCACAGCTCTAAATACTGTGAAGATGGTGCTGCCACATTTTTAAATTCTTTGAAGCACACTAAGCAAATTGGTGCTGATGACCAAGAATTCTGTGATTGTCCCATTGAATAAAGTGGTAGACTCAATTGCAAGCCTGAAATATAACAGGGGCAGATGATCTGCTATCAGAGTTTCACAAATGATTCTCCAAAGAATTAGCTCTCTTCTTATTGGTGGTATATAATGAGAGTATTGTTACAGGTATCCTTCATCACACGTTACCGCAAGGGTTATAACACTCATCACTAAACCGAAGAAGGACCTGTTACTTACTGATAGTTGCAGCCCAATCATTCTACTAAATAATGATTATGAAATATTGGCCTCTGTCTTTGCTAAGCAGTTAAAATTGGTCTTAGATAATGTCATTGATGAAACAGTCAGGTATTTTAAGAAATAGGCATATCTCTAATAACATTAGGCTTGTGCTCGACATATTAGATTATTCAGAACTGATTGACAACGAAAGTTTTATTCTTTTCCTGAACTTAATGGCTTTGACTCAATTGAACATGAGTTCATCTTTAAGAAACTTGACACATTTGGCTTTAATAAACTCTTTTGTAAAACCATTAAAATCTTATATAATAATGGAAATAGCTCAATTAAACTCAGGGATGGGACTTTCCCAATTTTTTGTTTAAAACGTTGAATACGACAAGGTTGCCCTATTTCCCTCTATTTATTCCTGCTATCTACTCAGCTACTAGCTAATCATATCAGAAATATACAGCTGAAAGGTATGTCAATTCTGGACAGAGAAATTTTCATCGGTCAACTTGCTGATGATACAATAAATTTTTAAAAATGTCCCTCTGGCACTTTGTCACCTCTGCCCTAATGGAAAATATCAAACGTTGCTTTGAAGCAACATTGAACTATTGAACTATGGAATCAACTTAGCTGCATGAATTGTTGGTATTGTGTGTTTGGGTATATTTAGTGTTCAAAAGTACATCATTTGTCATTTTGTTCTGATCTTTATCATGTGATGTTGGTCCACCAGTTATTTCCACACATTCCTCCATTTACAGAATAAATTCAGCCACATTCTCTGTTTCTAGAAAGAAGAAGGTGGAAAATGCTTCATGGAGCTCCTTAAGCATTAAGCAGCATCATGAAAAGACTATGCCAACACATGTCAGGAAAGATCCAGAAAATTGACAGAAACTCTATAATCTGATACCAGTTTCTTGTTTAGTCAATGGTTGTGATCTTTGTTTCTTATTTAGTTTGTCTAAGTTTGAAAAATACAGCTTAGACTCTTGTAGATGTTTATTTTAGAAGGACTGTTTCACAATGGCCCTATGTTGCTTCCAGACATAAAACCCTTTAAAAGGGTTCCTTCCTTTTATAAGACTTTTACATTTTAAACCTGGATGTATTTTAACTTTTTGAAGCTGTTAAATATTTAACATATTTCTAAAATAAATGTTGATTAAAATCTAAGGCAAAATTTTTTTTCTTCTGGCACAATGCTGCTATGGTAACGAAGCCCAAATGCTTCTTTCTGTAAAATTGCTTTGGACTGTTAATTTAGTTTATTTTAAAAACATCCTAAATGGCATCACAATGTGTGCAACAGAGGCTTAACTGTGTTTTAATTATGACAGATTTAGAAAACACACTCAGCTGGCTTCATTTTGTACTACAGCTCATTTCCAAGACACGGGAGGATTTACTTCCCGCTGTCAACCCTGTTGACTCTGGTTAAATATAAATTATATAACTTATAAGTTGATTAAATCTGTGTTTATTGATGTTATATTGTTTTGCATGGAGCCTTCAGTTATAACATTCATGACAGATTAGATTAAAAGACACTAATACAAACTTATAGAACAGAAACTTTGAGAAGTAGAGAAGTTAATATATGATCACATCTATGTAAATGTCATCCTGCAGATGTGGCCGATGAGGGCAGCATCTCAGCTGCTGTCCAAGCTGTGAGCAAGCGGATCGGTTCTGCTGGTCTGAACCTCCTCATCAACAATGCTGCTATCAACACACCAGCTTCACCGGCATCATTTGTGGACACCAGGAAGAAGGACATGATGGAGGTGTATGAAACCAATGTTGTTGGACCATTTATCCTCTCAAAGGTTGGTTTGTCTTTTTGTTTGGTTGCATTTATGTGAGGCTGCTCAAAACAACCCAGAGCTCTTCCTGTACAAAAAGAATTTCAAGTGTTTCTTACTGATGGACATTACTTTCAATTCCTTGAGGAAAGTACTTCATTTCATTTTTTACCATACTTTTATGGTATTCTAATCTGCTTAGATATGAGCTAAATGTTATAAAAATAAATTGGAATTTGTCCTCTTATAAAGTTAAAGTGCAGTTGATAAATTTATTGTCCACAACAAATAATTTTCTGGCCTGTTACTGTGTCCTGGCACCAGAACAGATTTCATTACAAATGCTGATGAACTCTCATTATAAACATAAAATGGGTGTTTAGGGATGACTTTGTAGCTTTATAGCGCCCCCTGCAGCTGTAAAATTAGGTCACAGTGCACTCACTGCTGTACAAGTGAACGTGTTGACATCGTGAACAAACCACCAAGAATGCGGAGCAACAAAGTTTGGTAATTTTAACAAATGATAAAATAACAATGCTACAGATTTTATAATATCTGCAACAAACACACACACAAATTTTTTTCTTGTTGCTTTTTCTCATTTACATTTACAAAGCAATTAAATGTGATGAACATTTGAAGTCAATAAATATGCAACAGAATTTACATTCAGGCTGAAGGACCCAGGTTTAAGTCCCTGGACTGGCAACTGGGGGCTCACGAGCAAAGCCCTTAACCCCCAACTTCTCTGGAACATGGCAGCTTACTGCTCTCTAGTTAATCTAGAGATGTGTTAAAAGCAGGGGCCAATTCCCCCCAAAAGTATTATCAATATCACATTATCACAGAGTCATGTTCTGCAGAACAGCAGAGAACCTTCGGAAAGGCTAAAATTCCCTCCAATTTTTTTTCCAAATTTTCTTTGTGAGAAATGTTTGGGATGAAACCATCAGTTTATCGTCATGAGCTGGTCAAAATGTGCCAAATAAAAACAGGTGAAAATGACATTTAAACAGGTTTTAGATGTTTCCCTGCTCCAACAACTTGTGGTCAAGCTCTGCCCCAGCATGTTGACCCATTAATCCAAATCAAGTGTGCAGCAGCAAGAAACATCCAAAACCTGTAGGGCTGCAGCCCTTACAGACTGAAGCCCTTTGCCCCTTAAAAAATAATAGCCTAACTATAGACACCAGTGGATGCAGTAAATCTTCTCCTTAATCCAGTTCCCCATTCTGAGCTGCACAGAAAGGCGGCAACATTGGAAAGAAAAAAACTCCATCAGAACCAGGAAGGAAAAGTTTCAGCAGAACCAGGAAGAACCGCCATCTGCCTGGACTGTTTAGGAGTGGAGATGACAGGAAAGAGGGGTCAACAAGCAGCATAACTCTAAACCAGAGACACCTGCTGAGATACAAGAGAAACACGAGTTAAATAGTGCCAATAATGTCATACACATGGAAAATAAAGAGCAAAGAGATGAAGATGGAAGGAAATACTTCAACTGTCTAAGTAGCATAACAAATGGCTAAACCACCTCTAAGATTTATCTAAATGGAAAGTTTTAAGTCTGATCGTACAGGTAGAGAGGGTGTTTGTGTCCTGAAGCCAAACTAGGAACTGGTTCCACAGAGAGCGGTCTGATAACTGAAAGTTCTGCCTCCTGTTCTACTTTTAGAACCTCTAGGAACCATGAGTAAACCTGCAGTCTGAGAGTGAAGTGAATCTCATCTCTAATCTCATCAGAACCCTCATTGCAGCATTTTGGATCAGATGGAGACTTTTCAGAACATTTCCAGGACAGAATAATAATCATGAATTACAGTAATCCAATCCAATAACAAATCCATGGACTAGTTTCTGCATCACTCTGAGAAAGAATGTTCCTGATTTGGGGAATATTACGTAGGTGGAAGAAGGTGGTCTTAGAAACCTGTTTAATATGCGAGTCAAAGAACAGATCCTGGTCTAGAAAACCTCCCAAGTTCCTCACTGCAGTACTGGACGCCAAGCTAATATCATTCAGATTAAGTCCATGCTTCCTAATGTAAAAGAAGGTTTAAATTCTTTTAGACGTCAGAATTGATCTTTTCTGTTGTTTTCTGGTTGTAGCAGCCTTCAAACTGCTTTGCCTGTCAGAATTCCCACTCGATTCCTCAAACTGAGACCTTTTACAACGTGTCTCAGTAATCCAGCTACTCGTCAGTAGCACATATAGCCGCTTCAAAATAACTGAAATACCCTCTTGGAGGCTGAGTGTCTGGATAGAGATACAGTATATAAATCCTGTGGATCTTTCAGGTAACGACTGACAAATCGGAAGTGTTGACATCATGAAGCTGGTTCACATTATTAACACTATTTGCAAACAGGCCAATTTTATGATCTTATCTGTAATTTCATAGCTTTGACATCTACATTATTGTTTAGAGTGTGTGTGTGTGTCTATCAACTATAATAAACCATGAACATAGTCATTAAAATGTTAGTAATAAACAATCCCCTATATCTTTACAGATGTTTCTACCATTCCTGCAGAGAGCTGCGGAGAGATGCGCCACTGATAAGGACAACAGTAAATATCTTTTAATATACCAAACATTTTATGTTGGATGAAGAGGAAACGAACAGCCAAGAAAAAAAGTAGTGTGTCAGTAGACAGTTATAGTTTCATATCGCATCATAATCTATAATTCCACATGTAAGGTTTGGTTTAAAATAACCTCAGTTCAGATATTCAGTGAAGACTTTTTTCTGAGCTCCAGCCCTGTTTTTTTTTTTTTTTATTTGAAGCTGCCACGGCATCTTTTTTCTCCAGCTGCTCAAAGCAAACAGCCAATCAAATGGGCAAACGTTGTCACCAAGGTTAACCAGAAACACATGAAATAAAAATAATAAAGTGAAATAATAAAATGTTTTTACTGTGCTCATCTCGCCTGGTGACAGAAGAGGTCTATTAAGTGCACTTGTGGGATCTGATCAGCCGGACACTGAAAGCTGATGGTGTTATTGATAATGTAATTGAAACCAAACACAAACAGTCTGTCAGACTTAAAACATGCTGCAGTCTGTCCTGCAGGTGACAGCAGACCACATTGTCTCTCTGAGACAGTAGTCCCACTGAAAACTGTCCCCTTTAATCTTAAAAAGGGCTGACTGGACTCATCGTAACAGCATCACTGATGTTTTCATTTTAACTCTAACCTGTAAAAACAGAACATGTTTTATGACACACTTCACTGTTACAGTGTCCTGGAAAATATTCCAGTCACAGCCGTCAGAGATAAAACAAACAAACAATAAAAAGACAAAACAAAAACAAACCCAAAGCTTTTTGCTCATATCAGAAAAGTTTAGAGATCCTGGAAAACATATTAAGTCTCACTCATTCCAGTTTGGTTTCATTCATTTGCCAGGAGAAGATTTTTCTATGTATTTGTGTGAAATAAGTTTCTAATCAACATCTAATTAAAACTTGAATAATCATAAATTTCACACACACTAACAAAAAAATAACTCATACTCCTCCGCACCCCGGCGGGCCCATGGCTCCATAATATAACCGGGGAAAAAAACAGAATTTCTTCCATCTGCCTATTATGTCAAAACAGTTGTATGTTGTGGAATCCAGTAAAAAGTCAAATATCACCACTCTTCTTCCAAATGAAATTTTGACATTAAATAATGGATAGTTTTAAACTGTAGATCAAAATATGTAGTTTTAATGGATGTTATTAGCACATTTTTGGCCAAAAGGTCCTCAGAGGATGTATCTGACGCCACAACAAAAATACTAACGCAATCAAATCAATTTTGTTGCTAATCTTTGACATATCCAAGACTCACATCACCACCAAAGCCCCATGATATTTATTATATGCAAAATAATTCAGTTTTTCTGTTTTATGTAATAAATAATGTAATAATTGAAATAATCAAACTGACATTTGAAAAGTTTAAATCATAAAGTTTTTTAATGTTTGGTAGTATTGAAAAAATCTGAAGTGGCTTAAGTGATCTATGAAAAGGAAAAACAAAAACAGACAAAAATATGAATGTTTTAAAGCAGTTCTTCTGCATGGACATTTTTGGCCACAAAGGAAGGTGAATTTGAGGGGAGCAGAAAGGTTAACGCAATCTCTTCCATTCATATCAAATCTCAAATTTAGGTTGTTGGAACAAGGAAAATAGAAACAAATCCTCATGTTCTTCGTGAAGAATGTTTTACAGGTGATTACTGGATCTATGTATGATGGATGCGTTTGGCTCAATGATCACTGATCTGATGTATTGATGTAGACTGATGGATTTTTACAACCCTAACTGATCTTTCCGATGACTTCCTGTAAAGATGAAGAATTTAGATAAATATCACGTCAGAATAGGGACAGAGAAGTTCATTCTGCTCAGCACTCTGAATCAAGTAAATTCTTTACTAGAAGGTGTAAATGACTCCATGTAGCCCTATAATGATGCACACATGTGAAAGTTGTTTGTAAGTCGTGACGCAAGTCTGTTTTTCTGTCTATCAGGTGGTACAATGTCCTGCAGGAGGTCAGCCATTATCAACATCTCCTCTAACATCTCATCCATAGAGAAGTGTCCTGAGACCTTTTACATAGCACAGATGTACGCTTACAGGACCAGTAAGGTACTACTGGTTTACCCAAACTCTGTGTAGATGTCAGGAGGTCCGGGAGAACTCAGACAATCTGAATTTTACCTGCTTATTTGCTTTTGGTGTGAATTATACTAATCATGATGAAAGATTATTTTAGAAAAGACTCCTAATTATTGGGTATTTGATCCTTGAATTTAGTGCATAGGTTGTATTAGTCATCATTTTTTAAATATTGTATTTTTGATGGACTTTATAAATCTGTTTGCTCCTGTAAAGTGATCCTGTAAAGATTCTTGACAGTGTGCCTTATCTGCCATCTTCAGGCTGCTCTAAACATGCTGACTCGCTGCCAAGCTGAGGACTTCAAGATCAACAACATACTGGTGACAGCCATCCACCCAGGCTGGGTCCGCACTGAGATGGGAGGGGAACAGGTGAGATGAGAAGGAAACAGTGTCCTCCACTGTGACCTGTATGAAGTAAAATGAAATGATGAGTATTCTATTATATAGACCTATAATGGAGAAATGGCTGGTCTTTAGGGGTGGACAGGAAACATTTTAAATTAGGCTATTTTTCTTTAAAATGAAACTCTAACATCACATGCTTTTAATGGAAGTAAATAGGACATTTATGTCCTCAAAGGACTTAAGAAGGTAGTACATTTTAAATTTAATGTTTTACAAAAATTATTAATGCATTAAAGACAACATTTTGGCTAATTCTTGATATTCATCTTCTGATGTTTGTCTCCAGTTGTGTTTTTATATAGATGTTTCAGTTAAAGTGACAGAAACTAGAAGTCAGAGTATATGTTTGTGCAAAGAGAAGTGGGGGGTTGTATATGTGCACTGTGTGAGTGTGATGTTTGTGTAAAAAAGAGAGTATGATCGAGTTATTGTTATTGAACTTTGTTTTATATTAGCTTTATATTATATTTATATAAGTGTTTTGAGGTTTTTATATATATTAAAAAAATGTTTATTATGTAAAACACTTTGAGGTGCATTTGTATGAAAAGTGCTTTATAAATAAAGTTTGATTTGATTTGGTGATAACCAAGACTGTTAAAAAAAATTCCCCAGTCCACAACCATAATAACTTATTTTGTGTGTGTTTTGTTTTAAAGAAAAATATTAGCACCATGTAATCAAACTGGCATTTAAAGGGTTAAAATCCCAATAGCTATTCTATATTTGATTTTGACTTGATTTGATTTTCTTCAGGACCGAAGTTGATAAATGCTTTGAGGTAGAAAAGCTGGAAAAATATCATTATGTCAAATTTTTATAGCAGTTTTTGGAAGTGGACATTTTTGTTCTTTAATGTCTTAAGAGGGTAGTATTATTTGATGCTACACAAGAATTGATAATGCATCAAAGTCAGTATTGTGGGTAAACATTAACATTTCCACGATACCATTAAAGGTAATCCCCCAGCCCCCCAACATTTGCTTTTATGGATAACAACTTATTTTTTTCATAAAGAAAACAAAAGTGACAGCAAATCATCAAGCTGGCATTGAAAGGGTTAAAATCTTCAAAATCTTTGACTGTTTGATAGTTTTTAGCAGGACTGAAGATGACAGATGAAGATATCTATGCAAACCAATTCAGGAAAAAAAATAATGTTTTAAACCTGGGGGGTTTCGAGCTGGGCCTTTGTGTGGTATTTTGCATGTACTCCCCATGTATGTGTAGGTTCTCTCAAGAGGGTAGGAAATTAAGGGTTAAAAAGAACGTTTTTGTAACAAATTAATGCTGCATAAATAACCTGGATTTCTCATCCAGAACTAAGTTTTATATTTCATTTCACTAAATGTTTTAAATCATAAAAAATTGAGAAGCTTCACCACACTGACAACTGGGTTGTTTCTTCCCTTGATTTAAGGGATTAAAAAAACAAACAAACAAAACACCCACAAATACATAACATTTGTTTTGTCTGCTGTTTTCTCTCTCACAGGCTCCTATCAGCCCCCAGGAGAGCGTAATGGGTGTGCTCAGTGTGATCTCATCTCTTGGCAACAAAGATAGTGGGATGCTTCTGGACTGGGAGGGCAACATGATCCCCTGGTAGAAGTCTCCATGAAAATCACAGCAGCAAACTGTTAAATGAAACACAGAGGCTGAATTTTTCATGGTATGTCTGAAATAAAGTGATTTAAAATTTATTCAGTGGTTGAAACCAGCTGGAAGGAGACTTCAACTCAGACTTCAGTCATGTTTAATCTCAGAGGTTTGAATAGGCTTTAAATGTTGAATTTCTTCCTGAGAAAAAAAAACGTGTTATCTCATTATTTTTTATCTGTATGACCTCTAATCTCTGGTTAATAAAATATACTGAAGAAGAAGAAAACTTTTGTCTCTATGAAGATGTGAGCAGAGCTTCATTTAGCTCTTCTGTTTGATTCAGTAGTCTTTAGTCCCTTGTCCAACATCAGCAACACAGACAACAGAGTTAAAGACTGCTCAAATAATATCAGTGCTAAATCTACATCAAAATATTCATTATCTGAACCACTTAATCCATTACAGGTCGCAGGTAAGCTGGAGCCTATCCCAGCATTTTAACAGGTGAGAGGCAGGGTACAGCCTAAACAGGTCACCAGTCCATCGCAGGGCCAACAAACAACCATTCACGCACACACTCACTCCTAGGGAGAATTTAGAGTAACCAACATACAAGTTTTTTGACAGTGGGAGGAAGCCAGACAACATAGAGAACCCACACATACATGGGGAGAATATGCAAAGTCCACATAGAAAAGCCACCACACCCCATGTTTGAACCTCCCCCCCAGTCGAGGCTTGAACCACCTTCTTGCTCAGAGGCCACCGTGCAGGTGGTGTGGTGGTGAATATCACAGGAAAGCTCAGCTGGAATACCTTCAAGTTAGATCTCTTGGCTAATAAAGTTTTAGGGACCTTACTAACTCCACCTCAAAACATGAGAACAAGAGTTTTCTGACATAAACATGGTTGTCTTGGCCTGCATGAATCACCAGTATAACTACACCAGTTTGAAATCAATTTTAAAGTAGTTTCCTATTAGGTCATTCTTTCTAACTATCAAGCTAATAATGCTAAATTATAGGAATGAAATCTAGAAAAGTTTCAGCTAAGAATGGAAGTCATGTTTTATTTAATCATATGTTCCAAGTAGGCTTGTTCCTGAAAAATGTATTTATTTTGTGCTGTATTAGCTGTTCACAAAGTTGAATGTTCTTTATTGGAACCATGTTAAATCATATTACCCTAAAAATAAATCGTAAATAATTAAATCTAAATAAGTAGAGAAGAGTAAAAGCTTCAAAACTCTAAAAGAACATACAAAAATGGCATGCTTTACAAATGTTTCTTTTCTATAATAATAACATTTTATTGTTAAAAGTGTACATTATTATAACATAAGGATGATCAACCCTGGTTGGAAACCACTGCTGTGAAATTTTGCCCCGGGTCCTAGAGACTCCAGAATTGCCTGTGTCTATAAATAACGAGTACCTCAGTATGAGTTATTCAGCACTGAATAAGCTAGACCTACATGATCCAGTTTAACCTTAACAGGAGGCTAGCAAGGCTGAGTTGATTTTAAATTAGCTACAGAATGACTGTAGCTCAGGAAGAAGATTGGTAGTCTACCAGTTAGAATGTTGGTGGTTTGATCCCAGGTTTCCTCTCATGCTGAAGTTAGCTTGGGAAAGACACTGAAGTCCACATTGCCTCTGATGTGTTCATTGACATATGAATGTGTGTGTGATGGAGAAATGAATAAGTATGTATATGTGTATGCATGTATAAAAGTCTAGCTCCACCACTGCTGAGAGACACCTGTGGAGACATTTCCAGGTGAGGCGATTACTTTTATCTATGAAAAACAGATGTTATCGTAAAATCAGAGAAAAAAAAGAAACTCAGCTTTAATTGCATCTGTTTCTTTTACCTTTTACACTTTTCTGTAATACATGCCTCTTACAAAACAACAGAGATACGGTTTTCAATCGTAATGATTGGTGCACCTACAGTACTGCAGCTGTTCAGCTGGGGGGACAATCCTGGCCGCAGCGTCAGCTGTTCAGGTGAAATGACTGCTTTTCCAACACAGCATCAGGCCGTCAGGTGACCTCCGAAGATGTGTGTGTGCTCCAGTGTGTGTTTTAGAGTCAATCTTTGTCAATAGAGGAGCTCAGACGTTCTACAATATAGAATCATGCATATCATTTGGAATTTCAGACATCCATAATAATCATACAGGAATCAGAGCCATAATTATACACTAAAGCATTATTAATAACAATTATTGATACGATCTAAAAACTACACTTATCTTTCATCATCTTCTCTGTCTTAAAAAAACAAACAAAACATTCAGTTTTTATTTATATAGGGGAATTTCTGTTTTTCTGTTTATGTCTCTAAACTTAAATATTTACAGTGAATACTTTACAGCCCGTCCCAGATTTCATGTTCCTTTAGAGTGTGTGGAGTAACGGAGGGAGGATAGCATCCCTGGTCCAGAGGGGGTCTCAGACCACCAGGATTCAGGGGCAGGAGAGTCACACTGGGGTTTTTTGGACTTCCTACATCAGCAACAGCTGTCCCAGCACCATCCTGAACTGCTGCGTGCACCCCGCCAGCTCCCTCACCCTCTCCGTCATCTCTCTGGCTGCTACAGGCGAAGGATACTGTAGCGCAGCCGTCTTCGTGCTGATGACGATGTCTTTGAGTTTTTCACACAGGGTGTTGCTGCTCTGGGCCACGCAGGCCCTCACCTCCGGACACTTGGCCTGGCGGGACAGCGTGTCGCCGATAAACACCAGCTTGTGTGCACTCAGGATGACGAACTTGCTGTGCGCCACGAAGATCTTTGGTGGCTGGTTGGAGTTGATGGAGGTGAAGAAGGCATCAATGGCGTTGGTTACAGTGGTGATGTTCTGCTCACACTGCTCCTGGTAAAAGAGAAGAAGCTGCCGGTCACCGTGGCACAGCTTGGATGAAGGGTCCACGGAACCATTCTTCGCCAGCTGATTGGCCAGAGGGTGGTTGGGAGGAGGGACCCAGCCCGTCATGTCGTTGTTGATTGGTCGGCTGACTTCCTGCTCTAAGCGTTCAAACTGTTTGATCTGGGAAAGCAAAAAAAAAAAAAAAGTAATATTTACCAATAATCAGAAATTATTACTTTATTAATTCCTGATAAAATTATTTAGATAACTGATCAAACTAATGGGTTGATCTCCTCACACATTAAGATTTATAGCTTTATGTTTTTTTATTTCTTTACTGAATTAACAGAACTATGGGGAGAGATTAGACCTCGTTCATTGTGTTTTGACTATTAATGACTGAGCCACTTGAAAGAATCCCTCCGATATTGAATTTATTAAAAAAAAATCGTGCTTGGAGTTTCGTTAATGTAGATAAACCAAACTTTGGCTCTGAGACCTACAGAGGCTTCAATCTGGATTAGTTTTGTCAGAACGGTAACTTAACTTGAATCTGCAATGACTGCTGACCCTTAATATTATTAAATAAATATAATTAAATACATATAATTTCCAGCACGCGTCTCAAACTCTCCCTGAAATGCCCTGACTGTCCTGTTTTGCGGAGTCATCATTCACTAAACATGAAATAGCAATACAAAACATCTTTCAACAACATATTTTCAAATTAATGATGAATTTAAGAAAATATTTAGAAATAAATAAAAAAAATAAGTTTTTTTAATTTACACACACACATATATGCAAATATTTTCTTTTAAATCTGATAATAAGGTTCTAACAGCTCATTTATTTACTATTTAAAATAAAGTAGAAGTGATGAACAAACAGAAGACTTTCTGGTACCTGCTGCTGTTCCAGCTGTGTCTTGTTGTGTCTGATGATGTTTCCTTTCTCCAGCAGCTGTCTTTGGTTCTTCTCAAACTCCTCTTTTCCCTGACAGAACAACACACACAGTTACACCGACTGAACAAACACACTCAGAGCTGCTTTAACGTGTCATTAAAAGAAAACACAGCTGAACCACATCTCAGTTAAAACAGGTCTCTTTGTTCATTGTTTCGAACCAAATCACAGCTCCTGTCTGATCTTTATTATCTTCATCACCTGTTCACACATACATTTAGTTTCCATGACTATGATGTGTGTGAGGGCCATCATCATCATCAGACTCAGTTCCTCCATAACCTACTCTTCTGACTTGAACACACATCAAATTAAAGTATTGTGTGTGTTTGTACTTTGAACACATATTAACAATTAAACAAAAACAACAGTGAACAAATGACTCCATGATCTCAGGTGATATTAAATTCTTCTTGATGGTCAAATATGAGCCGTTACATTAAAACAAGGTGAAGGTTGCATGTTGCAGAGCTTCATGTTGTCACTGACTGAATATTTTACATGTGGTATGTGTTTGTGGACCACTGGCTCTGGACATTGGTGGCCTACGGTGCCACCTGCTGGAGGGGGTCACTTCTTCAGGCCCTTAAAAAGAATTATAGCAATAAGTAAAATAAATAAAAGCAATAATTTGCAGCCCTGACTGGAGCCCTTTCCTCATGTCTTGTCTTGAAAATTAAAAAGAAAAAAGAAAAAGGGGGGAAAAAATAGCCGTTCATATTAACAGACATCAACAAGTTATATTTGTCATATTCATATTATCATGTAAACACAGTCCAGGCCCGCACAAAAAGAGAGAAAAGAGGTCCAGTGTAGAGGTATGTGGTCTTCTCTCATATTTAATAATATATTTTTAGCACCAGCTAGAGGCTATCTGAGCTGAAATTAAACAAAGTTTCCTCACAATCCTGCTGTAGCTTCTTCACAGATACATTTTTATTTCATTAATGCAGAATCACAACTAGATGAGAATAATTAATGTTATGCTGAACACATCAAGTGGCCTTTTGTCTGCTGCAGCTACATTTTTTACTTTTACTGAACAGTAATAGTTTAATCTACTCATTAAATTTGTCCTGAGTAAACGCAGCCGCAGAAGCTCATGGGAATGCATGCTTTACCACTGCGCTCCTCAATGGGGGCTTTTAGAGACCATCAGGGAGCGTTAGGAACATTATTCTTAAAAGGGGGCATAGGCAATCATTTGTTTAATTTTGATAATTCACACTTACATCAACCAATTAAAGTAACGAAAAACAAAGACTGGTTCTTAAATTCACCTGTGAAACACCAATAAGGATCCAGAATGAAGTGCACCCGAAGGTAGTATATAATATAAAGATGGCATTTTCACATTGTCAAGCATCGCTTAAATAATTTTTATTCACATGGGTTTGGTTTTACTATAGAATTTTTATTATTAAACATTAGATAATAATCAAAATTACATATCCTAGGAAGACACTGAAAGTACATTCACAGTGTAGATTCATATAACTTTTTCCCCATATGTTACCTTTATCAGATTTTTTTAATTTAGTTTTTATCCAAAGAGCTTAAATCAAGTTCTTCCAATTCAGACCCAGTCCACTTTCTGTGTTGTCCTAAACCAGATCCATATCTGATATATTCAGTACAGATCTTAACAAAACATTAGAATCTAGCATTATGACCTACATTTTCCCTACATTTTAACGGTGGTGGATGGTAGGAGACCTGGATATTAGACTGGGGGATATTGGCTTAAAAAAGGTTGAGAAGCACTACTTTAGAAGAAACAGTCATTTTAATTTTGTTAGCAGTTAAGTCCAAGTGATGTTAAATTATTTCTTTTTATTCACATGGGTAGTTTTGTTCTTAATTTCTGGCGTTGCGTTTGCACAAGCCTTGGAGAAACTAACTGAGAAGTTTGTTTGTTACCTGTGCTGCTCATTACTCCTTAATATTCACAATTATTTACAATCATATGATAATAAACCCAGCGACCCTGAATTGGAATAAGCAGAATAGAAAATGAATGAAAAAAAACAACAAAACATTATTTTTTTACTGTTGTTTTTGTATGATTATTATAGTTATGATAAAGCAACTGAATGTTATAGTTCTGTGACTCAGATTTAGAATAAGCAGCTATAGAAAACGGATGGATGAAACAGTTTAAACTTAGTTACTAATAACAATAAATGTTGGTCATAGTCAAAAAAATTGTTTTTAATTTAAATCAGATGACAACGTGCCTGTGTTTAGCTGTAATAATGAGGACGATCTGTAGATCTGAATGCAGCTGCCGCGATGACAAGCATCATCACAGCAGGTGAGACACAGTTGGAGTCTCACCTGCCATGACCAAATCCAGGCACATTTCGGGTTTTATTCTATCAAATATTCACATAAATTACACATGAAGTCACCCTGGCTGGTAAACCTTTAAGGCTGTTGTTTATTAATTATTTATTTAGGGGTTGCGAATGGAGGGGTGGTGCTTTGAGACACATTTGGCAGAATTGAGTCTGTGTGTGTTTACCTGTAAATGTACGTAGTCATAGTCTTCCATCCAGCCTTCCTCTGTGGTCTCATATGGCCTGTCCACACCTTCCCCTTCCTCTGCAGCTGTAAATTTTGGTGGAGAGGGGAGGGGCCGAGACTGAATGTGCACCTTTTCCCCTCCCTGGTAACTTCCACTTCCTGATCCTGACATGTGACCGCTGATCTCTCCTGGGATTGGAGGAAGAGGCAGCTGCTGCTGCTGCTGCCGGTTGGTCCTTTTGAAAAGCAGTGAGGCATTACCATGGAGGAAAGAGGCGAGTTGCTTGGCGTCATCAGGGATGCCTCTTGCAGTCATGATTAGTCGATCTAAGTCGTCCCCTCCTGGTGGCGGAGTGGCGAGTGCTGTGTGCGACCAGGACATGCTGTCCAAGCTCTGGCTATGGCGAATCAAACTCTGGAAGACCTCCTCCATCTTGCCTACCTGTCGGCCCAGTTTGGTCTGCAGTGACCGGTCTGTGGCCTGTGCGGCATTTGCCACTGCCCCCCGAGCAAATTCTAGAAAGTCTCGAACGGTGGTGCGCACCCGGTCGGCTGCCTGATGGATGGCAGGGAGGTTCCCCTCCAGGTGAGCAGGACCTCTCCAGTTACCTGTGATAAATGACATCATGAGGGACACACTAGACTCCACGGCCTGCTGGAGGCGAGACAGACGCTCCATCGCCTGATCGAGATCCAACATGAGGGGTTTCCCTGGAATGGGACCAGGAACTGAGGCGGTGTCCCGGACAGGGACCATGTCCAACGATGAGGAAGAGTGGTTGCTCCGCGTACTTCCTGTGCTTGAAGCAGACAGACGCTTGAAAGACTTAGCGAGCTCCTCTCCGGATGACTGTGCATCACGCACAACCTGCAAAACACATCCACAATGAAATCAGAACAGAAACAGAGACCATGGAAATCATACCCACTGGGGAAATCATACACACCATTGCAAAAAAAGGTAATATTCCATCAGATGGGACACCAGAAAAATACTGAAAAAAAAAATGGAAAAAAACAAAAATGTTCATAATATATATATATATTTATGTATTTAGTCAGTATCTAATGGCTAAATATGATATACCAATAATAAAACATTTTATTTAAGATATATTTTATTGATTCCAGTAGGGACGTTTGTCCTCTTGCTCAAGGGCCCATGGAGGTTCATCTTTGTTGCCAGTCTGGGGGCTTGAACCTCGGTCTTGTAGCCCCAAGTCCGCCTGTATAACTTCTAGACCAACACTGTAGGTACAGTATCTATGTACAATTAACATAAACATGCATAGTTTGAATTTATCATGCAAATAGATTCATGGTAAAATATTAAAGGTAAATAGATTATGATAAATTTGTAAATATAATATGACAGTTTTGATTTATTTATTTTTTACATTATTTATTTATTTAATTTATTACATATTACAGAACCATTTATTATATATATATCTTTTCATGTGAATTAAATTCTATTTCTTTTTAAACAAATGGAAGTTTTATGTATATTCATAGTTATAGGTTTTTCATGTTTTTTCACATTAAACATGTAAAACTGCCATTTATTTCTGTAATATTTAGGTATTTCTCCATATTAAAAAAAATTCAGTAAAAAATTGAATTATTAAAGTTTTTCCAACAGTTTTGTTTAACCCATTTAACATTTTCTAAAAAAGCTATTAAATTCTTTCCATCAAAGAGAAATCTGTGTGTAAGGATTAAAGCTCCTTACATTGATTGCTTTGTTGGGATCCCTCAAGGCTCTATTCTTGGACAACTTCATCATCTAGAGCAACACCTGTTACCATAGTGCAAGAATATAAAGTGCCCTACCTGTGGTGGGACATCGTAGACATACTGGTCTCCCCTGTCTCCTCCTCTGTCTTCTCTTTCTCGAGGGAAGTCGTAGACGTCTTGAGAGGAGTGGCCTCCAGGTCGCAGGATGGCGGGAATATCATAGATCTCTTGGGGGGCCTGGTTGACTGCCCCCCTGTCTGGTTTATGATGCTTTTCAGTCAAGGGAGGAGGTGGGACATCATACACGTCTTCTGGAATCGGAGGCTCGTCGTCGTCGCTGACGTTGTTGTGCAGATAGTGGCCGGAGCTGGTGGGACCTGGGGGCTTTAATTTGGCAAAGTGGGGGGGCACATCATAGGTCTCCTCTCTGACGAGGTGGGCATCAGGAACGTCTTTGCTGACAGATGGGGGGAAGTCATAAACCTGAAGACACAGAGAAAGATCTCATTCCTGTCACTGAAAAACAGTCATGCTTCACAATAGTCACTTCCAGGATTATCATTATTATTAATTTTTCTGAATCTAAATGATTTTTATCAGTTGATAAATCCATTTTTACTTATAAAGTATTTATACAACATATTTACAGTTACAGTTGGTCTCTGTCAATTTTTGTAGAATTGTTTTAGTTGTTTTAGTAATACTGATTCATCAAACCTTTCCATTTAAACCAGTTAATTAATATCGGAATTAAATGTGATAACATCTTAACTTAATATTTTCCTCAGAGGCAGAAGTGGAGCATAGATGATTCTATAACCTTCCACATAAAACACTCTCACACATATAAAAACACATCTTTACATTTCAATAGTGAAAAAAGGGTAATTTTCATATAAATATGAAGTCTTACAGTCTGCTGTGCGTTCTTGTCTGAGGTTGGAGGGGTGTCATATATATCTTGACCACCAGAGGGCCCCTTGACCACCATGGGAGGAGTATCATACACCTGAACACAGAGGAAGACCAAAAAGAGTTTACAAAATTTTGGCTAGCCTTACACCAGGAACTCATCAGGAATCCTTCTACACAATGATCTGTCAGTTAAGGCAGCATCCACCACAGAAGGAAAAAAGTACCTAAAATTAGGGCTGTGCATCCTCACTGGTTTCATGACTTGATTCTATTACGATTATCTTGTCAAAGATTCGATTTGATTCAATGATGCATCACCATGTGCTGCATCCTCAGTTTTATCACTGCACATTGCTAAATTCTTCTTTATAAACTCCCTCTTTATTTGTAATTATTTCAGATATCAGTCTAAGACCCTGTTTACACGACTGTTTCCATGTAAAACACAAATACTGTTTTCTTTGCGTCAAAAAACCCCCAAAACATTTACACAACAGCCGAATGAAAACTATGTCCATGCAGTAGAAGGCGCAAAGTGGACCAGAAATGATGTAGTGTACATGCCAGGCTTCTAGTGGGCAGTGAAACTTTGCAACAACACACCAATGTAAAGCATCCTCGTAAGACACAACACAAACACAACACAACAAAAAAAGCGTTACATGTCAACTGCTACTTATCTGGCGCATGCAATGTCTGCATCTTTGCTGATGGCATAAATACTCTACCAGAAACAGGTTTTGCTTCAACAAATCAATTAAATTAGCTGTAGTGGCACAAACATGACATAGAGGGCAGTAACTGTTGTTGTGCTTTTTGCAGGTTAAGCAGGGTCTGAGTGTGCAAATGCAAGATGATGTGAAATTCATCACTGTTGCCAAAAGATTCGTCTTCCAGTTCGTCTTCCTACACTGACGGGACTCGCCTTGCGTTGTGAGAAAATTTCAGCTTCTGTGCAGAAAGTTTAAAATCTGATTTTATGATTTCCTCTAGTTTTCTGAAACAGGAAACCAACAAGCTTTTGTTTATTTTCTTAGTAAATACACGCACGTGCACACACACACACACACACACACACACACACTGGGGATGCTGACCAGCACTGTTTAAAAAGTAAAAAATGACACTGATGCTGACAAGCTAAAAGAGGAAGGTCAATGACGTACAAGAGGAGGACAATATGAGCCATATGGAGAAGAAAAACAAGATGGGAGTACATAAGGATAAAAATAGGAATATGATGCGGGAGAAAGCATGTTAAAGCTGAAAACCTGAAAACATGATGTCAGTGTTGGTGAAAATGGAAACACTTGTATTATGCTGAGATTATCATCCATTATGGAGACACAGTTAAACAGGCTGAATTTACTGTAATAGAAGTTTCTGAGTCATATTACGCCTTAAAATGGATTCAATATTCTTTGCAGGTTTTATTAACGTCCATGCGTCATCTGAACTTTACGAATATTTAGAGCGACTTGACTCCGTAAAATAGTCTTTATTCATTTCACCATGATGTTGCAAAAGTTGGATTGTTTTCTGTCTTAGTCTTTCAGTAATTTATGGAAAATTAGTCTGTGATGAGATATGAAGACATGACTGGGTGTAGATGTCACATGATATTTAAATGACTGTTAACAGGAATAACAATTGAAGTAGTGGATGCTGTAATACCCACACTGTAGGTTTAGAACCTGGATCAGGCGCTCTTTAACATGAAAATTAATCATGCTACTTCGCAATTAGCTGACTACAATGTTTTTAATTTAATTTAATATATATTTAAAAATGATGAATCATTCAGTACTCCTGACATCCACAGTCACCAGATCTCCATCTAATAGAGCAGCTTTGGGATGTGGTGGAACGGGAAATTCTCATCATGGATGTGCAGCTGACAAACTGCAGCAACTGTGTGATAGTGTCATGTCAATATTGAGCAAAATCTCTGAGGAATATTTCCAAAACCTTGTTGAACCTATGACACAAAAAAGGGAGTCCAACCCGGAACTAGAACGTGGACATGATAAAGTTGATCTTAATCTAAATCCAACACACAGCAATGTCTGACCTGTGTGTTGTACTGCTGGCGGGTCGGTGGAACGTCGTATATGTCCTGCTGAGTCGGAGTTTGATGTCTGGGAGGGACGTCATACTCATCCTGGTCCGTTTTGACTGTATTATAAACATAAATCTGTCCAACACGAGTTGGAACGACCACCTGGAGACACAGAGAAGAGAGGAGGGTTTTAGTCCAGATAAAATGTTCTGTAACAACACAAACATCCGTCTAACACATTTAATATGAACATCATAAGCTTCAGATATGTACAGCAAAGAAAAATTAAAGACTAAACTCTTCATCTTGTTCCTAATTGGTTTATTTTTGTGTGTTAGGAGACGACTTTCTGATCTGTGAGGGAGGATTTATTGTGTCACATTGAATGAACAGACTCATTCCAACAGGCAATAAAAACAGAGCAGGGGTTCAGTCGTCATTGTCGTGGGAACCATGCTGCCCTATTGTGTGCCTGTTTAAACTCTGTGTTATATGCTTTGAGTTTAGTCAACCGGTCGGCCTGGGAAACCACAAACCAGCAAACCTAACCCAGTTAGTGTTCTTAGATGTCCCTTCCTCTCCAAACACCACAAAAACAAAAAGACAGAGCTTTAAACCACCACTGCAGCCAGAACTCATCTGGATCCTTTCTGACTCTTTCGTTTAGAAGTTTTAGTTTTAAAAAATGTGCATGCTATGACATGTGTGTATATTTAAAGTTACAGTTACAACACATAAACAAGGAGTTGATGCTAATTTTTTGCCTTCTTACTGCTCGTCTTTCTGGGAAACTGCTGATAACGTTTTCTTATCTGCTGCAAAGACAAAACTGCCTTCACATATTACATATTCTTTTCCTAAACATAGATGTTGGTCAGACAATA